>CM062256.1:1260526-1860526 GCA_031216405.1 Syzygium malaccense | reverse complement strand
ATTATCGGGCTTTTATTAGATGGAATGGACCACTTATGCTGCTTAGTGTGCAAGTATATTGCAGGTTGGATTCTCAGTTTGAATCTTTCGTATAATGGACACAGTAGAATTCTCTTTTTAATATGCCATATTAACCAAGTTCCAAATCTTTTATCGCGAGAAAAAAACAGTCCCTTTAATGCACCTTGTACGTTATGGTTTCTAGGTAAATGGTCCATTCTTGTGGCTTGTGAGGTAACCAATGATGTCTTGTTAATAGAAATCTAATAATTTTTGCTTCCTCAGTGCCCCAACTGTCGGTTCTATTGGTCACATGTACAGTGTGTAATTTTTTACGATGTTTGTGCAGCAATTGTGGGTAGGCATTGTTGTATCGATCTTCATGTGCTGGTAAAATTCTTTTGCTAGTGGGTACTTCAGGAATGGTGGCTCTTGACCTATCCAAACTTGAAAGGGCTCTTTCAGAATATTGCCCAGCACCTTGAAAATATAATAAAACATCAGGGTTGAAATATGTTTGCCATAACGTGTAACCTATCTGTAAGAACTCAATTTGTTTCAACTGTCAATGATTGACACTAAGGTTTAAGAACTTCCTGAAAGTCATAAGTAACACAATGATAGTTTTTGCTGTGTGTTGCCAACTTATATCGACACTGCCATCATTTGGAGTTTTATTGTCTCTTAGTCTTTCAAATCCTCATCTGAATAACAACTACTACTTTTGGCCGAGCTCATCGACGGAATAATGACCTACAATTGCTAATCCCAAATTTCAAAAGGATTGGTTTTCAATAAGGACGATAATCACATCTCCAAGGTCATCGTTATGCATCAGACATTTGGAGAAATCAGACATTTGAAATTGGCAAAAGCTTCATGCCAATTTCAAGGAATAGAGACAAAAGATAGAGAAGACACAAATGTACGATAAGAACTAGACAAAGAGTCATATGAGACGGCATGGCATATAGGGTGTTGAGTGCAAGTTCTAGTACCCTTTCGAAGTGCAATTGGAAGATCTGAAGGAGAGACCTCACCAGAAGGAGTAATAGAATCCAGATCCGGAGATGATGATTGAACATGCAATGTATTAGTGGTCTTAACCTGCATGTTGATAGTGGGATCCCTTCAATGATTTGTCTTCAATGTCTCCCCCTAAAGTGGTCGCTCTGTTATCTCTTCCTAAGGTATTATACTATCCACTTCTTGTGTTGCATTGTTCTCCTTTTGAGAAGAAGAAGAACCATCGGAGAGTATCGGAGGAGGAGGGTAAGTAATATCCTCAGGATCATTCAAAATTGGCAACACCTTTATACTAGAATACTCCCCTTGAACAGGTGGAGCAAAATAATAGGAATTAAACTCGTGAAAAATCACATCCATAGATACAATGGTACTCCTAGAATGGGGATGCTAATACTTATAACCCTTTTGAGTAACTGAATACTCAATAAAAATGCAGCGGAGACCACGGGGTTCCAACTTACTCTTAAAGGTGGTGTTATAAGCATAACAAACACAACAAAAAATTTTGGGGAGAAGAATAAAAGTCGACAATCCCTATAAGACATCAATAGCTATGCAGGAATCTAGAATCGACATCCAATTGATTAAATAGGCAACAGTTCCAATAGTATCGCTCCAATATTGAGCTAGGACATGACAGGCAAACATAAGAGACCTAGGGACTACTAACAAATATTGATTCTTTCTTTCGACAATACCATTTTGTGTTGGGGTATCAACACAAATAGTCTGATGAATAATGCCATCATCAGAGAGATCTTATTGAAATTGACACTTAGTGTGCTCAATGCAATTGTCACTATGAAGAATTTTCACAGTAGCATTGAACTGAGTCTGAACCATTTTGTGAAAGATTTGAAAACAATGAAAAACATCACTCTTACGTTTCAATAAATAAACCCAAGTTGTACGAGAATGACAATCAATAAAAGTAATAAACCATCAATGACTAGAAATAGAAGTATGCCGATAAGGACCCCACACATGAGTATGAATCGCATGAAAAGGGAAATGACTTTTATTATATGAAGATGAATATGTTGAACCAGTTTGTTTAGCCAAAACATAGGCTTCACAAAAAAACTCATCTTTATTACAAGTTGAAACAAGACAAGAAAAAGCTTTTTCTAAAGTTCCTAAAGAGGGATGATCTAATGTGCAGTGTCGCTGGTAGAGATCTGTTAAAGCCAAATTAACTTGATGAGGTGTATAAGACAAATTAGAAGTAGGAACCCTACTACCTTCGAGCAGATAAAGAACATCGTCAAATCTATCATCAATTTCCTTCTCCACTACCAGATGCTAGATAACACAATAAGAAGGAATAAAAAGGTTAGTTTATAGTTTAAGTCTTGAGTTAGACTATCAACATAAAGGAGATTAGTAGAGACTGATGGAATATGTAAAACAAAAGACAAGGGAAAATTGATAGACCCTTTTTAGCACTAGAAGAAAGGGTTCCATCAGCTACGCGAACTTTGTCCCTGTCGAAAGTGGGGGTGTATTGATGAAAGAGACTAGAAGAACCCGATATGTGATTTGTAACCCCCCGTATCAATGATCCATGGACTGAAAACAACTGATGTATTAAACCCCTCGAAGATGATACCTGAAGTGTTTAGGTTTGAAGTAGAAGGGAAAGATGAATTGGAGGAGGAAGCAGCAGCAAAAGCTTTCAATAAACGTCAAAATGCTTTAAGTTCTTCCTGGGATAAACTAATATTAGTCGTAGGTGTAGCACGAACAATTTTAGTATGGTTTGCCTTTTTTTTTTCCTTTCTTTGTGCCCTTTTTGCCTTAAAATTTGCAAGTTTCTGTTAAACTTCCGGTAGGTGACCTTTGTATGATACAACTTGTGACAATGCTCACACTTCACAACCTCCTTAGAGGTATCACATATTGAGAGGATGAATCAAATTTGGTAATAATGCCAGCACTGGTTTGTATAGCAAATCGATCAACAATGGAGGGATGGAGCATTGCTGTCTTATGACTTTCTTCAGAGTGAACTAGAGTATTTGACCGTTCCATAGTAGGGAATGGAGATCGACTAAGGACTTGAAGACGTATCTGATCATATTCAACATTTAATCCTGCCAAGAAATCATAAACTTTGATATTTTCCACATGCTTTTTGTAGGCAGCAATGTATGCAGCATTGGTTGGGTAATAATCGGCATAATGATCTAGCTCTCGCCTTAAACTTCGAAGCTCAACATAATATTGAGATATAGTCATCTCCTTCTGAGTGATGTCATCAACCCTTTTTCGAAGTCCATACATCCGTGCATCATTCCGGAGTTGACCATAAGTATCTTGCAACCAACCAAATTTGTGCCGCCATATCAAGAAGCAAATATCCTTTTGCAATATGTGGCTACATCGAGGTAAGCAAAAAATGCATTGCAAAAGAGTCATTTGAGATCCACTTGTCCTGAGAAGTACTTGATGTATCCAGCATCACAAAAGTGCCGTTGATAAGTCCCGTAAGCCCATGGCCTGCAATGGTCAAGAATTCTCAAACATAGGTGCACAGGTCATAGTTGAATTCTCAAACATTGTGTCAGAAATCGACTTGAGAAGTGTAAAAGGAGCAATCGAACCACTAAAACTTGCCTAAAGAGGCCAAAAATTGGATTGAAGTCCTTTGGTAGTAAGATGAAGTTGTCATAAAAAAAATCAACCAAATCATATCAATAGAAGAGTAAAAATCGATATTTGGACGGTTTTGAAAACTCGAAAAAAAAAATTTCGATAATTTTGATTTTTCCGAAAGAATCTGAAAAAAAAAAAGAAAGAAGAAAAGAATATGGTGGTGCACGAACTGCGATACTTTGGTCTTCACACATAAGAGAATTGTAGGCTAACGGCAAAGTAGAAACAATCTCAAACAAGAAGATCTAAAAACTTGCAGAAGAGGTTGAACAACATATCGTAGACAACAAGGAAGCTTCAATTTGTCTTATCGAGGTGAGGTTTAGGGCAGACACTAGATAGAAAGAATCAACTCATAAGTGATGTCCTACACTATGAAAGAGAGCAAAGGAGAAGGTGAGAAGGCACTGTAGTTAGAGAGGGTGAAGGCGAGAAGAGAGAGATAGAGAGAGAAAAGAAGGGTTGTGCAGAGAAGAGATTGGGGTTAGGGTTTCAGTTTGGCCTTAACTCTAATACCATGTTGAGAGACAAGCTGAACTGAATGCTTGATTATGGCAATGTGATCCCAAGCTATTTTTCTATAATAAAGCCAAGAGGCCAAGATTACAATATCACCCTTATTGCCGCCATAAATAAATGGACAAATATGCCCCCATCAGCCATATACTCTCAACATATACTTTTATTATCTAGTCATAATTAAGCTTTTGAAGCCATTTGTCAATGCTTATATTTGTTTTGAAGTTAGTACCTTACTTTCTCAGATTTACTTGGAGGATTACTAGCACTAGTGTCCTGATCATATCATTTTCCTTGCATGGCAAAACTTGCCTATTGTTTTTACTTTCTATTCTCTATCTAAACTACAGTTAAAACTGTTGATAGACTCTTAGGATCCACTTCTTAGAGGACTGCATGAGGCCCTACATTTTGTCAGCCACGCATTGGGCAGGTCAGTTTCATCTTTAGGCTTTATCTTAATTGGTCTTTTCGTCGTGGATGAGTTTATACCATAGCTCTATCCCCTGTTATCTCACCATGATGTTCTTATGATGAAGCTCGTTTTTTCAGGTTTCACCCTTTCTTGATCGATGAAACCTGTCATTTAGAATCTCACATAATAGGCCTAGTTTCTCTTGTCAATCTGCCATGCAGAATAATGAATATGTAACATATCTTCTCCATTGCATCTTTTGATAGTAATTCTTTACCTATTAAATCATCAGAAAAATGTCAGTTCTCAGTATGTGTAATATAAAAGGTTCGCTTGTATTTAATTACAAGAATAGGTGTTACTTATTGTTGCAACATGCAAACTTGACACTGAAATCTCAGATGACCCTGAAGTCGCTAGTGGTTATATGGTGGCCTTGTCTTTGCTTATTAGTTTCTAAGGTTTCTTATAAATGCTGTCCAATTTATACTTTCAATTTCCTTTTTCACAGCGTCAAAAAGTCCAACTCAAAAGCTTAAACTAATAGGTGGAAGGAAAACACGTGAATATAAATAGCATTACCTCTCACATGCAAATCGGATTACGTGCCGTTAAAAAGTTCTACAAAAAATTTAACCTAATAGTCAGAGGGAGACTACATGAATATAAAAAATATTTAGGATCTTTTGTCAAGCGATGCGAGACATTATTTCAACGATAGCTAGATTATTTTTCTCTCTACGGATACAAGGAGACTAAGAAATGAGGGATTTTTAAGTCCACATCATCCGAGATAGCTAGATATACTTACGAATTCTACTCAAGCCAATGGTACGTCTCACTCTCAATTAAAATGAAGCTATTTAATGTAAATTATAATTTTGGTTGACCCGATATTGTCTCTTGATGCAAATTCTACAAGAAGAGAGCACATGATCTTGCAAATGTTCTTTCCTATAGGGAGTGAGTATTGCCGGGTTATCTTTTTGTGACATGAAATTAGTTCGGGATAATACGTGTTAGATGTATACCGGTTTAGTCTAAACCCCTAAGAAACCCCAGGAAGAACCACCCTGAGAATGTCAGTCTCCTTCACAGCACCTCAATCCCCTCCCTCAGAAGCCGCTCTTCCCGTTAAGTTCTTCCTTTACTTCTTTTATCCTCAATATCTTCATGCGCATTTACGAATTATAATTTTTGGATTGAGATTGAAGAATTGGGCACGGCGCTGGCGCTGGCGCTGTTCACTGTTCAGAATCTGAGGATATTGGGTCCATGGAGAAATGGGCAAAAAGTCGGGAACTTTGTGGTAAAGGCAGGTGCAAAGAAGATATATTTGGCAAGCAATGCAGAGAGGCTTTTCAATCTGGGATCGATAAATCAGCCGATGCTGTTTCTATTACTACAGGGACCAAGAGGTGTGTGGATTGATTTTATTTCTTCTTCTGGAATTCCTGTTTCTGTCAATTAGAAGGCAATCTGTATTTGGGGGGGAGATCACATTTTACTTCAACTCAACATCAACTCCTTTACGGCACCTTCAAACAACTAATTAAGGTGACTGGACTTTATTGTTTGTACATTATTCTCCTCTTTTCGTGGTCTCCCTGCCGTCATTCTCGTTTCTTTTTGGATCCGTTCTCTATATGTAACAGAACAGATTTGTCAAATCTGAATATGACGCGTCACATCTGAATCCAAAAACATGTTTATTAAATAGATTATGCAGCATAACATGCATAACATGTTCTTTCGCTTCAAAAGAGTTCCTCGCCAACCTAAAAATGAGTTGTTACTTACTCCAGGATTGAGTCAATATTCAACGGATGGGAATGGGGCATCATGTGTTTTGGCGATTCTTCAACAACCTCGAAGCCTCCTCGACAACCTTTCTCACAAGTACCCCTTCATTCCTGCCAATTGACAAATTAAATGGAATTAAGCTTGGAGTAGTATGAGCATTTTCCAGTATTAGGATCAAATTAGGGTTTTGGTGGGAATGATGAAAGTAAGTACCCATTGGCGATTCCTTCTGATTCCCATCCTCTGTAGGACCCCACCACCCTGAGAGCTCGCTCCCATCGTTCATAAGTAATTCCGCCTTCCAGATCCACATGTTGAAGCATGTCATTTCGAAAACTACGCGATATGTTTCGCACTTGCGAGGCCCTCACTTTATAGAAGATGGGCAATATCTTTTGCCCCTTTGTTCTATTGCATTCCACCATTTGAGTTAGCCCCTTGAGGCACCAACTAGAGGAGGCAAAACTTTCTGAGAGAATTGGAATGTATATCTGGCAATGCGCGATGGCATTCCAAAACGCACCAGCAATATCTTTACCTACGAGGGATGGATCATCATGGATAAACACTTTGATTCCTGCAGCCACAAGGCTGATGTAAAGGTGAGCAGCCAAGCCGTTTTGAACATCATGGCCACAAAAGGCCAAGAACACTTGCCATTTACTCTTCTCCGAAAAGTAAAGATATACTGCGATCCAGCAAGATAAACCATGATAAGATGTAGCCAATATGGATCATACAAAAATTTCAAAGACCAAGATAACTTTAAAAGGCCACAAAATCAGTCTAGGTCATAAAACCATGCGAACCTTACATGCCTTCTCTATGTGGCAATTGTAGGGAGGCCAAAGCTCTCACACGATGAACACACAGAGGACTCGCTCGACTCAGATGGAATTGGAAGATACCTGATCCCATGAACATGGGGAGCCTTTCGATCCACATCGTGTTCAATTCACTCAAGACCTTTTCGCGCACCATTTCCACCAGCTCTGCTTCATGCCTGCCCACGTGTATATGTGTAAAACCGAAGTTAGGCTAATAGTTTAATTCCTTCCAAGTGCACAGGGGTTCGGATTCAGAGTTGTGATGGAGGTAGATTCGTAGACTCGTAAATACAAACATACATAAATATATACATACGGTCATACCCATCGGCAATGGTCTGTGAAATCCATCCTCTAATCCTCGCTACAGAAGTCAGCGCTTCCCGCCAGTCTTGCACTTCTGAGCCGAACTGCTCCTCATGTCCACGTAGAGCCTCTTCAAAGTTACCGCGTGGGCCACCTACATCAACAACATCCACCCTATAGAATACAGGGAAAACTGATCTGCCATGCTCTCTGTGGCAATCCATAATCTTGGTGAGCTCACGGAGGCACCATTCACTCTGTGCATACTGTTCAGAGATGATGGGGATTGCAATCCCACAACCCTCAATAGCCTGGAGAAGCTGCGGGCCAATCTCCTCGCCGACCTGGACCGCGTTGATGTCCCTAAACACTCGGACCCCAGAATTTTTCAGACTATTGTAGAGGAAATCAGTGAAGCCGGTGCGAGTGTCTTTGCCGCTGAAGCTCAAGAACACATCGTAGATCTGAGGGACCGCGTTTCTTTTCTTCTGCAGGAATCCGTAAGCGTACACGGCCAGAAAGGCAAGGGGTTGAGCAATTACTAAGCTATTCATATTCATCTACGTTCTTCGGTTTTCTTTTCTACCCAAGACTTGATGCTTTCGAGAATCAGAAAGTCGTTGCTTTTGTTTACCCACCACATATCCCTGGGGCCTTTGCGTGAAAACATCGACCAAATTGCAGTCCGTGTTCTAGACTATCCAAAGTGCGAATAGTGTTATTACTCTTCCACTAAAATTTGTGGCTTCTCAAAATTTGACTCGTTATATTTATTTATCCTAATCGTTTTGTTAAAAGGAAAATAACACCGACATATGATATAAAAAGTAAATGTTCGCATCAATTTCCAAAATCATTCTCTAACTTTAGTAATAGCGCATCTGCATCATTATGTGTGATGGGATCCTTCTTCTTAGGTGGAGAGAGACCGAAATATGATATAAAAAGTAAATGTTTGCATCAATTTCTAAAAAGGATAAGTGTACTAGAAATTCTAAAACTTGTCATGAAATTGTAATTAAATCTTAAAACTTTCAAAAAGTGCAATTAAATTTTAAAACTAGCTAGTCACAAATTACAATAGAGTATTAAAACTTTCAAAAAATACAATCAACTTTTAAAACTTGTCAAATTGGTACAATCAAATCATAAAACTTTTCAACCAAAAAATAAAATCCCAAAACTTGTTAGCATTTTTCATTTATCAAGTTGGGTGGAGTTAATGGAAAGAATTGACTGCACCAACTTGATAAGTTTTACAATTTGATTACACTTTTTGAAAGTTTGAAAACTGAATTGCACTTTTATGATAAGTTTTAGGACTTGATTGTACTTTTTCAAAATTTTAGTATTCAATTGCACTTATGTGATAAGTTTTACGACTTTCAATACATTTATCTCTTTCTAAAAATATCCTAAGCTATACTAAAATCATCCTTTCCCCATTTCCTTTGCTTTGTAATGACTAGAATCCAAGCGCGAACAACAAACCAAATCTTATCACAGTAAATGGAGTTGGTTATATAATATCACTACGTAATCATCATCGGACAAATATTTTCGTTAGTTTCCTTTCACGACCTTTTAAGTACTTCTCAATCCCTTTTAATACGGTGTACACAACTTACTCACATCTCCTCAGTAAAGCATTCGAAAATCTTCAATTTAACATGATCAACTTACCTTGACCAACATTCTCTCATCTGATCCTCCATTTGTATGACACCTACTTTTTTTTCCGGATAGATCCATTTGCAATTTTTTTTTCTTTTTTCGTATATTCACAAATCAAATGAAGCATTCTCATCTCCATCGTCTACACTGATTTTATGCGCATGTCGATATTTATTTGTCTCGGAGTCTGTGACATAAGACTTCATTGGTCTTATTGTCATCCTATATAATCTTACCTTAAGCTAATTTAGTGGCATTACAGTGTCGCTCAAGGCCCCAATCACATCTCCACTTCACTCATCCTATCTGAAATTCATGGGTGAGATCTCCATCGATTTTCCCTTTTCTTTTTGGCAAAAGAAATTCGAGATATTAAAAACATTCACTGCTTGATATTCCATGTTCCTACTTAGGTGTCATTTAAATTTTCTACTCTTATCGACCTCATTCATCATTTGTCTCCTGCCCAAGAAAAAGCCATTCGACCCTATCCAAAAGGGGTCCGGTGCATTTGTATTCTGTCCAGTCCATCTTGATTGAAACGTCGGTTTTTATAAACATTAAATGTTAAACCCTCTTTGGAAAAAAGAAAAGAAAAGTTTAAACCCCTAAAAAAAACTCAGGAAGAACCGCCCGGAGAATTTCTGCGTCCTTCACAGCACATTCAATCCTCCCTCTCTTTTCGACCCAAAAAAACAAAATCCTCCCTCAGCAGCTGCTCTTTTCGGTAAGTTTCTCCTTTTCTTTTGTTTCCCTCAATTTCTTCACATGCCCTTTCACGAATTATACTCCTTGGATTGAGATTGAAGAATGGGCCGCTGTTCACTTTTCAGAATCTGAGCGCAAATAGGAGGGTATTGGGCCTATGGAGAAACGAGCAAAAAGTTGGAAACTTCGTGGTTAAAGCATGTCCAAAGAAGATATCTTTTGACAAGGAATGCAGAGAGGGTATTCAATCGGGGATTGATAAATTAGCTGATGCTGTTTCTGTTACTATAGGACCTAGAGGTGTGTGGATTCTTTTATTTCTTCTTCTAAAGTTCCTATCATTTTAGTCTTGTAATTATTTGCTTATTTGACGATTTATAATTAATGGGGGTTGAACTGGAATTGGATTAATGTAGTGGTCGCTTGGACAGAGTGAGAGCTATTGTACTTTGCTTATTAAAAATGACGGAGCTGGTTGGTCTAGTTTTGTGCAAATTTGGAGTAGGGTTTTCTTGGAGGCGTACGTGCCGGGCTGTGCTCGTTTAGTCTGAGTTTTGCGTATGAACTTTTCCTTTTGGATGTTGCAAACTTTTTATCCCAAGTTCCAAGCCCACTGACGTGTCTTGCTTTCCTGATTTTTTTTGGTCGAACTGCCTTCCTGATTCCATTGGTGTTCGTTTCGTCATTTTCGCTTTTGTTGCTTCAGTCCTTATCCTTCACAATGGCCTCGAAGTATAGGTGACTTCGTCAAGTACAATAGTATTTACTGACATGCCATTTATGTAATTCTTGCTTGTAATGAGTGGGTAGATGGTACCGGATTATCTTTCTTCTGAAATTTATTGAAGAAGAGAAATCCTAGTGGCTTGTCGTATTCTAGCAGAGAACTAATTCGCGATCAAATAGTCCTATCTGCGCATCCAAAGAAAAAGCACAATCGAATATTATAGAAATTCATGCCAACAAACATTCACAACTTTTGCGACAAGTCACATTGAGATCGACATGCTAAAACCTTGAACAGATCTAATTGTCACCTTCTCCCTTCCTACGAAAAGCCCCTAATCAGATTTTAGTTTTAAGATAGAGGAAAAAGCTAAAAAAAGAGATGGTCTCTTCCAATGATCGACCACATTGTAGTGTATTTCAAGCTATGTGAATGCAAATTGCAACTGTTTTCCCATTTTCATTTTCTTGACTCGTTTTATGCGGGAACGAGCTGCGTTTTCGACTAGTTATATCAAGGAAGATAAACTAGATTTGATCATAAGGCAATTGTATTTCGGGAGATCACATTTTACTTCAACTCAATAGCAAACCCTTTATGGTACATTGAGACAGCTAATTAACTTGACTGGAGTTTTTATTGTTTGGACTGAGTCACATATGGATACAAACACGACACGCATATTAAACAGATTAGACAACATAACATGCGTAACGTGCATCTCAACAGCTAAAGAATTCCTCGCCAATCTTCAACAAATCAATGCAAATGACGACGCGATTGGCTGTCGAGGAAAATCACCTTGTCGAATGCTAAGAACGAACCGTTACTAGCAACAAGATTGAGTCATCATTCAATGGAAGGGGACGGTGGATCAAGTGTTTGGGGACTCTTCAACAAGCCCGAAACCTTCTCGACCACCTGCTTCACAAGTACTCCTTCATGCCTGCCAATTGCCAAATAAAATTGAAGTAAGCTCCAGAGTAGTATAAGAAGTTTCCAATAACATGATCAAAAAATTAAGGTTTGGGTGAGAATGATAAAAGAAATTACCCATTGTCGATTTTGTCCGATTCCCATCCTTTCGAGGACCCAACCTCCCTGAGAGCTCGCTCCCACCGCTCATAAGTACTTTTGTCGACCAGCTCCTTATGCCGAAGCATGTACTCTCCAAACAAATGCGATAAGTCCTGCACGTGCGAGGCCTTCACTTTATAAAAAATGGGCAATATCTTTTGCCCCTTTGTTCTGTTGCATTCAACCATCTGAGCTAGGTCCTCGAGGCACCAAGGAGAGGAGGCATAATTTTTAGAGAGAATCGGAATGGATATCTTGCATTGGTCGATGGCATTGGAAATCTCGTGAGTAACATCTTTACCTATGAGGCATGGATCATCATCATTAAACACTCTGACTCCTGCGGCCACAAGGCTCGTGTAGAGGTAAGCAGCAAGGTTGTATCGAGTATCAGGGCCACGAAAGGCCAAGAAGACTTGGCATTTACTTTCTCTTCTTTTCTTTTTCGAAAAGTAAAGATACACTGTGACATAACAAGAAAACCCAAAGTGACGATGTTAAGGTGTAGCCAATAGGATTCACTAAAAAAAATTCCAAAAGACCAAACTAAAGCCACAAAGTCGGTCTTAGTTCATAAACCGCGGGAACCTTACATGCCTTCTCTATGTGGGCATCGAAGCAGGCCAAACTCTCACATGAGGAAACACAGAGAATACCAGCTCGTTGCTAGTCGGCTGGCAAAAAGCGCACATAACAGATAGAATCTTAAAATGAAATCTCCTATTCGAGGTGTGAAGCGGCTTATATGGATACTTTCCATTTTCCGCAGATTCATTCTTTCCATCTTTTCCCCTGCTCTATAGGAATATTCGACGTAGAATCTTTGATCACTGCCTAGGCCGAGGGCCCTGTTCTGCTTAGTGCTTACTACAGTTAGGGTAGCACCTATGTTTTTATTTTGTTTTTTCAGGGCAGACTACCGCTCATATTGAAGATGCTTGACTCAAATGGAATTGGGAGATACCTGATCTTATGAACATAGGGATCCACATCCTTGGCAATTCACTCGAAACCTTCGCGACCACCTTTTTCACCAGCTTTCCTTCATGCCTGCCCAGATATATATATGCGTAAAACCAAGATTAGGCGCACAGTTGATCTGTATTCCTTCCTTCCCCTAACTCTGGTTTTCTGGATCAGGTCATTTCCACACAAATGCACAGGGATTCGGACTCAGATTTGTGAGGGATACAGATTCGTAGATTCTGAAATAAATAGATAAATACATACACACATACCCCTTAGCCGTGGCCGGTGATATCCATCCTCTAATCTTCGTTACAGACATCAGCGCTTCCATCCATTCTCGCACTTCTTCTGTGCTGCACTCCCTCTCGTGTTCAAATAGTGCCCGTTCGAAGTTACCCCTCCGGCGTCCTATATCAAGGACCTCCACCTTATAGAATACAGGGAACACTGACTTCCCCTGCTTTCTGTGGCAATCCATAATCTTGGTGAGCTCGCAGAGGCACCATTTGCTCTGCGCATACTGTTCGGAGATGATGGGGATCGCGATCTTGATGTCCGTGAGAAGCCCCGGGCTAATCTGCTCGCCGATCGGAAGTGCGTCGTCGCCCTTGAACACGTGGATGCCATCAGCTAATAGGCTGTTGTAGAGGAAATCGGCGAAGCCGCTGGCAATGTCTCCACCACCGAAGCTCAAGAACACGTCGTAGGTGGTATACATTTTCCTCTTTTGTTTTTATTTGTCGTTTTTGTCCTCTCCTGTCACACGTCGCCGATATTTATATCCACGTTTGCTTTCGAGACTCAAAAAAGTCATTGCTTTGGTTTGCCCACCGCATCTCCTAAGCGCCTCCGGGTGAAAACTTTTTAACTAAACTGCTCCTCTTTATTGTTTATTTAACTCTCTGTCTATTACTACAAATTACTTCTAGATACTCACTCCATCTTATATATTTGTAAGTGACTTCGAACAAGCAAGATCGCTATCCCCATAATCTCCGAACAGCATGCGTGGGGACTTTGACTAAATTGCCCCTCGTTTGTTTTTCAGATCGTCTTCTTGACTATTCAAAGGATGAATAGGGGCCCTATATATCAAAATTGATCTATTATTAATTTTGTGTTACCTATCCATTTTCTTTGCTCGATCTACTTTTCTTGACCATGTATTGGAAATTCAAATGCATTTCTTTATGGAAATGTCATTTTTTGTCCCCTCCAGCTCTGAGCTCATATATTCATTACCCACATAACATCGTGAGATCTTTATACTCTCACGATGTTGCTTTGAAGACTCAAAAAGTCATTGTTTTGGTTTACCCATCCCACATCCCCGGGGCCTCCGTGTGAAAACTTTGACTAAATTGCTCCGCCAGTGCGTCGAATGTTTTAAAACTTCTCACGAAAGTGTAATTAAGTCTAAAAAATTTCAAAATGTGCAATCAAGTCCATACATTAACTCCATCCAACTTTACAAATAGAAAATGCTATCAATTTTTTGGACTTGATTACATCAATTTGGCAAGTTTTAGGGATTTGATTACACTTTTGAAAGTTTTATATCTTAACTGTATGTTCGTGATAAGTTTTATGACTTTTGGTGAACTTATCCCTTGTTTTTTTGTTCGTCTTCTATTATATACATTATTCGTATTTTTTATTCTTCACGTAAGTTCATATAGGTATATATTTGTGTTTTTGATTTTGATTATTTAATTCATTATATATATTATTCGTTTTCTCCGTAACTTCACGTAAATTCATACAGATATATATTTGTCTTTTTGATTGCGATTGTTAAATTCATTATATATATTACTCGTTTTCTCGATTACTTCACGTAAGTTATAGATAGGTAAGTAACCCTTCCAAGACTCGAAAACGCCAGTTTTCTTGTTTGCCCACCGCACCTTTCAAGGGAATCCGCGGGAAGATTTGACTAAATTGCCCATCAATTGTTTTTCAAATCGTCTTCTCAACTATTCAAAGCATGAGTGGGGGCCCTATTATTAATAATGATCTATTATTAATTTTGTGTTACCTATCCATTTTCTTTGCTTGAACTACTTTTCTTGACCATGTATTTTTCATTTAAGTCCAAAAAATTTTAGAATGTGCAATTAAGTCCATGCATTAACTCCATCAAACTCGATAAACAGAAAATGCTATCAAATTTTTGGACTTGATTACACAAACTTGATAAGTTTTAGGAATTTGATTATACTTTTTGAAAATTTCATATTTCAATTGTACTTTCGTGATAATTTTTATGACTTTCGGTGAACTTATCCCTTGTTTTTTTGTTTTTTTTTGGTAAGGCCCCCTTGTTTTTTTGTTCATCTTCTATTATATACATTATTCGTATTTTTTATTATTCACGTAAGTTCATATAGATATATATTTGTCTTTTTGATTGCGATTGTTTAATTCATTATATATATTATTCATTTTCTCCATTACTTCAGGTAAGTTCATATTAGATATATTTGTCTTTTTTTATTGCGATTGTTTAATTCATTATATATATTATTCGTTTTCTCGATTACTTCACGTAAGTTGTAGATAGGTAAGTAGCCCTTTCAAGACTCGAAAACGCCAGTTTTCTTGTTTGCCCACCGCACCTTTCAAGGGAATCCGCGTGAAGATTCCACTAAGTTGCCCATCTATTGTTTTTGCAAATCGTCTTCTTGACTATTCAAAGCATGAATAGGGTCCCCATAATTAATAATGATCTATTATTAATTTTGTGTTAACTAACCATTTTCTTTACTTGATCTACTTTTCTTGACCATGTATTGGAAATTAAAATGCATTTCATTGTGGAAATGTCCCTTTTCATATGAATTTTACTTTCATCTATTTACAACTCATCGTGGCTGAACTCTATTGTTGAGATCTCCGTCGATTTCTCCTTTTTCTTTGACAAAATAAATTTCAAATATCGAAAATATTTAGTCCTTAAATCTCCATATTCTGACTCGTTTAAACTTCTACTCTTGTCGACCTTACTCATTATATATTTTGCTGAAAATCTGTCAGTTCTAAAGTTCTTCTCCAAAATTCGAGTCTTCTTAAACATCTTCAATATATGAATATTTTACGGTAGCATACATAAGATCTATACAAATTATTTTTAGTTATGCTTATCTACAGGTATGACAAGGCTTTCTCTAACGCTTTTCTGGAAGTACACTTACAAAGTTACACATATCTAAAATGCATTTAGGTTCAATGTGACATGGTCTATTTACTTGTTCCTACTGTTCAAATTAGCCTTGTTGGACACAAAAAAATTATTACTAATTAGACAAGCTCTATTAATTGATTCTATAGCATGTCGTGAAAAACAGTTTTGGTAAAATATGCCAGCACGTAGCTTTTGCACTCATAAAAGTAGTTACAATCTGTATGTTCATGGCATAATAGTGCGATGCCACATATAATCGTATCACAACTGAAATCCAAAGATGTCATTGATTTTAAGCATGTAACAAGACTTGTTTGACTAGTTTTCAAAATAGGTTCTCGTATATGAATTTGTGAAAATTTTTGTACGTACATCAATATGTAAATGTATATGATGTATCGTGTTCATATCAATGACATGTTAACCCTTTTCACATCATATAATTTAAACAATTTGTGAAAAGGTGAAGAAAGTTCAAAAAGAAGAGAGACAACGAGTGCTGAAAACTAGAATTCTGATGTTGGCCTTCCCAGGACAACCAAGGCTGCACTGGTAAAAATGCTCAGTTAGACTGTAATTTCGGCTCCGAGAGTCGGATGATTTATCAGTTTTCTTGTCAATAATATATGTTTAGGCAAGAATTTTCAAGAATATCAGTACAATTCTGGCGAATTTTGTTTTTCTTTTTATGTTATTGATCTATGTAGAGTGGTACAAGAATGCTCTTTTGGAGAAAAATTCCTCACAACAAAGGATATAAAATTGTCTGGTCAGTTAATCCTCAACCGACCATAGTCTAGATTTACGTTTTTTTGCGTTATATTCAGATTATGGACTGATTCTATCATTATGGCCAAATTGGTTTATCTAGTTTCACTTAACTTCAGGGCGCGATGTTGTCCTCTCCGAGTCGAAAACTCTGAAAGTCATAAATGATGGTATCACAATTGACCGAGCGATAGAATTTCAGATGCAATCAAGAATACCGGGGGAAATGTTAGCCCAAGAGGTCATTCCTGGTTGATAGTTACTTCTCTCCCAGAAGCTTTCTCTCATACTTTTACTCTTCAAATTCTTTTTTTGCGCTCAAATGTATGTACTTCCAGGTAGCCGGCCGCATGAATGACTTGGCTGGTGATGGCAGAACCACCGCAATCGAGCAAAGATCAAATCTGGGTTGTTGGCAGCTTCATTTGGGGCTAATCCTATAGCTATAAAAAAAGGAACGGACAAGATTGTAAAAGAATTGGTCAGGATTTTGAAGGAAAAGAGCTTTCCTGTAAGCGGGAGTGATCGTATTATAGGATACTGATTGAATTTCTTTCGGCGCATTGTCCGAAAAACGAGCTATTCATGATGAAATTTTTAAATTTCTCAACCATTGCTGTTGTGGCGTCAATCTCTGCTGGAAACGATGACTTTGTGGGAAGAATAATAGCTGATGCTATAGAAAGTATTACCACCTGACAGAGTAATCTCTATCGAGTCATCCTCATCTTCTGAAACATTTTTTAGTCGAAGAAGGAATGAAGGTGGTGAATTTTGCTTTAGGTTTGAAATAACATGGAGTCGGATGATTGTTTCCTAGCAAAATGTAGAAAGAGTGATATTCATTTCTTATGCTCTTTCGCAAGCTCTGCATCTTCTAAACTCGTTCTCCTATGGGATAAAGTTTCTAACTCCACATGCATCAACAGATCCCAAGCTTATTGAATGCATACCAATCTTTCAATAAGCAATTCCCCTTCATATGATTCTTCAAGTTAGGTTTTTGTCTGCCAGATTGATAAGGGCTATACGTCGCTCAATTTCATCAGAAATCCGTATAGATCTCCCATGTAGTTTGAGAATGCCAAAGTCCTTGTAACTGATCAGAAGATTTCAGATGTCAAGGAAATGATTCCTTTGCTGGAGACGGCAACTCAGGTAAGCGTCCTCTTGCTAATTATTGCAGAGGATATCTCAAGGCAAGTACTGGAAAGTAGAAACACTTGTTGTGAACAAAATGCAAGGCTTGCTGAATGTAGCTTTCGTGCAATGTCCAGGATTTGGAGAAGGAAAGAAAGGTGTCTTGTGGGACATTGCTTTATTCACAGGTGAACTTGTAAATCGCGGCTACATTTTTTAGTGTGCTGTCTTAAGTTCCTTCAAGAAGCACTCTTATTCGAACTGCATGATGAGTATTTCTATCATTAAAGCACTAACCATCGGTAGAAACTCCACAATCCTTGTTTCTGGTCCTTTTACTGAAGCCGAAATCCAGACAAGGATTTCACAGATTAAGAAGGATTTAGCTTAAACTGACAGTGCATACCAGTAATGAAAGCTTGCAGAAAGAATCGCCAAACTCACTGGTGGAGTCGCTGTATTTAAGGTTTGCAAGATCCCACATTCTTTTGGAGACAATTTACCACTCACATATAGTCTCTTTCGGCACATTGTTTCGAGAAATAAATATGTACAGAGCTCATGAAATTTGAAATCCCCCCCAATGTCGTCAGAGATGAGATAATTGCACTTATTCATCGAAATCAAAATTCTATATTGCCTGTGAGCCCATCAGAAAGTTCTATAAAGGTGACTCAGTGTTGTCATTATGTATAAATATCTTAAAGATGTCTATTCATATTAAGTAATGCGGATTCAATTTAGGTAGGAGCACACACTGAGGTGGAACTTGAAGACCGGAAACTTCGAATAGAGGATGCAAAGCAGGCCACATTTGCTGCAATGGACGAGGAAATAGTACCTGGTGGTGGAGCAGCTTAGCTACATCTTTCTGAGTATATACCTGTGATAAGGAGCAACATGGAAGATCAAGAGGAGCAGATCGGTTCTGACGTCATAGCAACAGTATGAATTCTACTTTTTTTCTTCATCTCTTTGTGGGCATCATTTCGTGCCTCCCTAGTTTGGTCTAATGAGCATCCTCTGGCGCCTTTGTTCTCCAGCAAATCGTCAATCTTGTTTTGCAGTGGTAATGGCCGCTTTTCACATTATATATTTTAAACAATTCGTAAAAAGGTGGAGAAAGTTCAAAAAGAAGAGAGACAACAGGTGCCGAAGGCTAGAAGTCTGATGTTAGTCTTCCTGAGGACAACCAAGGTTGCACTGGCAAAAATGCTCAGTCGGACTGGAATCTCAGCTCATGGAGGTGGATGACTTACCATTTTTCTTGTCAATAATCTATGTTTAGGCAAGAATTATCGAGAATATCAATACTATTCTGGCCGATTTATTTTTCTTTTTTATGATTTGATATATGTAGAATGGTATAAGAATGCCCTTTCAAAGAAAAATTCCACACAAGTGGTAGAAATATTTTGGTAGATGCAGAGCTCAAATGTTCTGTGGAAGCATTCAGGTAAGTCCCACCTCCCTATTGACAGTGCGTGATTTTGGCTGATTTTTCATATCACATTTTACTTGTCAGCTGAAAATGTTTCAAATGCCTTTGATATGACATGTGTAACAATGCCAAGATGATTAAGTGTTCATAGACTACCTTAAAGCTATACCGACCAATATAGGCTTCCTTTGATTTTTTTCCTTTCTTGTTGAACAAAATACTTCAGCCTCTAGGATCTACCTAGAATTCCATCCAACATCAAGGCACTCTGGTATTAGCATGGACTTCTGCTTTTTCAGCCACATTTTGAGAACAAGCGTATGGCATTGTGTCATGGGTTTTGTTTTTCATGGAATAGATGAAATTGCAATATGAACCTATGTTGGCTGATTTATGCTGAAATTTCCTATTGTGAAGATGAGAAGATTGCATAGGATTCTGTTTTCTTAGCCGTTCTCTCTTTTGCCGCAAGTGGCCCATGTTCGCCCAGAAATTCATCAATGTGGGGTTTATTGGAGGTTCTGATATTATTTTGAATATGCATCAGGTAAGGGTTCGTTCGATACTATTTCTGCTCTCCCTACTTCCAATTATTTTTGCTGATGTGGCTGTTTTTTTCTGTCTAGAGTGGAGAGTGGAATGAGAAGCTCAAGGATATAGCAGCCAACCAGGAAAAGTCGGTTTAAGCAATACATGGTAGACTAGAGAGAAAACAGGAATTTTGAGGTTTGCTTGGTTTTCATTCAAACATTTACGTTTTTTTCTAGATTAGGTACTTTGTGATGATTATCAAGAGTGGAGCAGTGAACTTACCTTAATTATGTACCTGCACCTGAATTATGCATCAAAATAATGTAGCTTCTATTGCGATTTATGTATTAAATGTTGCGTGGCCAATGCTTGCAGCAGGCTCATAGATGTCATATGGTGATTTTGCTGCTGCTGCTGCTGCTTGTATTGTTAAGTGCTAGAAATTGAGGCATTGTCTATGAGCCTCATGCACCCTATGTTAGACATCTATGTTGTCAAGGTATACTCAGAATTTTTGTTCATATTGTGTAGTGTGTGCTAGTGAAGTGACAGCATCAGAAAGAAAATGAAAATTGCAAGCGGAACAAAAAATAATTCTGTTGACCTCTCAATGAAGGGCAAGGAAAGGTCCTCCAAGCTCTCGTTACTGTATTTTTCTCTTCTATTAGAATTTTAGAATGTTTCAAAGAAACGCTCAAGACATCATTTCCTTGTGGGAAAAAAAGAGAGTTCCATACCCATTGACTCACAATATGACCCATCCTGTACATCAGATATAGCTATTCCTGAATTTCGTTCAATATCATCTGGGTTTCCGACGATAGGACTAGCTATATCTGATGTGCAATTAAACGAGTTTTGCTAAGTTTGACTGGTGGGGAAAATTCATGTTTCAACCATCATAAACGGAAAACTTGGAATATTTTTTGGTAAAAATATTAGTCTTGATAAATTTATTACAGATGTATCAATTTGGGAATTTTCGTTGTATTAACTCAAAAATTAAAAACCCTCCAACCAAGGGCTAGAATTCGGAGTGATTTCAGAATTCCCTCCGGATTTTCCATCCCTCTCTCATGGACAATATATATAAGCTCTCTCTTCAATAATTCGGCAGCTACACACTTCGAAAATAACTCAAAAACTTTCTCAAGAAAAATCTCTCTCCTTCCCTAAAAAATTCTCAGGAAAATTCTAAATAAGAGTATAAAATACTCTCATTTTCTCAAGTAAGGGTCTGAAATGGGCCTTGTCTCAAATAAGGGCTTGAAGTGCCCTCGTTTTCTCAAATAAAGGCCTAAAATTAAACTTGTTTCAAATAAGGATATGAAGCGACTATATCAATATCAAATAAGAACCTGACCTATTTGACCAAAGGGCATTTTCATCATTTATATATTTTTTTTGTTTTTTCTTTTCCTTTTGTTTTTCCTTTTTTTTTAACCTCTTCCCTTCGCTAGCCATCGCTAATGGCTGGTAAAGGTCGCTGGACTCTAGCGAGGGTCGCCTCGCCGGCATTAGGCGAGGGCAGCCCTCGCCCTGTCCTGGGCTGGCGAGGGCGACCCTCGCCCAACGAGGGCAAGGGTTGACACCGGTGAGGGCAACCCTTGCCCTCGTTTGCCCAGGCAAGGGTGGCCCTTACCCTACGCCGGCCAAGCACAGTGATGGCCGAGGAGGGAAGAAGAAAAAAAAGAAAAGAAAAAGAAAAAGAAAGTAAAAAAATCAAAAAAAATATACATAGAATTTTTTGACTAAAATACCCCTTCTCTGACACCGGAATAGTCACCGACTGGCCAAAGGTTCTTATTTGAGATGATTTAGCCCCTTCAGCCCCTTATTTGAGACAACGTCGACTTCAGGTCCTTATTTGAGAAAATGATGGCACTTCAGACCCTTATTTGAAATTTTCTCAAAACTCTCTCTCCTCTCCCTATTCCTTTGTTGGTTCTGAGCTCTAGCTGGCTGCCATACTCCACACCGGAGTTTCCTTGGCGTCGCTTTAACATCCTCGGCATTCCTCCACATCAACCAAGCTGCTGCCAATCACTGGAGCCTCGATCAACCATTGGAGTTTCTCAAGTTCACTAGTTGTTCAGATTTTGCTCAAAATTAAGGTATGCCTCCAATCTTGATCATCAAAACTCATAGGATCACCATATGAGTCCTACATTAACCACAGTTTAAAATTGAAGGACTATATTAGATTGATTTCTAGGAGAGGATGTGAGATGAGTCACGAAGCTATGCATCAATTAAGATGAAATCTTTGCTTTAATGAGTTTTAGAGTAGAAAATTGCATGAAGAAGCTTGTTTGGCAGATCTTAGGAGTACCTATGCATGCTGGTCGAGGCTCTCCTCTACGATTACTATGTTGATTTTGCTCCAATTTTGATTAACAAGCCTCTTTATGCTTCAATTAGGTGATCTGGATGAGTTGATCTCAATTTCGTAGCATGAAGCTCAAATTCATCCGTATGCAATAATGATTTTTTTATGATACTTGATGATGATGTTTTTGAGTGTTCTAGACTTATATGAAGTTAATATTTATGGATGAGTTTGAATGCATGTTTGAAAAATTTCGGACTTCTGTGAGGTCCTCTATGTTTTTAGTTGATTTGACCGGGACAACTTCGCAAATTGAAGGAGTGATCAACTAATGAAATGTTTAAGATATCCTAACTAAAATCTGATATTGTTCGCTATGTTAAAACTTGGCATAAGAATATTATAAGTGTTAAAAGTTTCGTATGGCGCTCATTTTTGTGCCAAAAATTTCTTCGGATAACTTAAGTGCTATTTAAAAAAAAATGATCACTTAAGTGCCAACTCCAATTTTAGACGTTAAATATCTAATGCGGCAGTATTCTAAAAAAATTTCTAGCCAAAGTGGTCCGCCGATATCGTGAGTCAGCATATATTAACCCAAACGAGTCGTTTAACACTTATTTGCCCCAAATTCAGCCTCTCTTCAAACCGTAATCTCAAAATAGGTGATTTGGGGACAATTTGAGTTTCTTCCTCAAATCCTAACCTCATAATGGAGGATTTGGTGCAAAATAGTAGCTAAAACTCTTGATGATGAGAGTAAACAAGGAGCCTTAATGAAGCTTTGGATGCTGAGAAACGAAATATAGTGAAGAACATGTTTAGATTAAGAGAATGATGATGGCGAGACCGAGGAACACGATGGTGAGGCAGACGATGAGAGGAGAGGAGGATGTCAGTTGCCCTTCCAGATGCCCATGGTGAAGAGGCACGAGGCGAGGGAGTCAACGGAGCGGGATCTCCCAAATGCAATTGGGTATTTTGTTTCCGTTTGTGGAATGGCTACTTTGTGCTCACCAAAAAATCACGAAAACTTCTCATCTTACAAATTCTACCATTCTAATTTCTTGCTGAATCGAGCATCCTTTTAAGATTCGATTCATGTTGTACGTGTGATTTTGTTCTCTCCCTAGAAGGAGCTTCGTCATGCCATTAGAATCGAGAGAGAGAAGAGAGAAGCGAGAACTAGAGAGGGAGAAAGGAGTTTAAAACATGAAGCGACGCTGTATTGTTAAGAAGGGCCAGGTCATTGTCCACTTTGAAATTCATTTTTTTTAGGTTTACCGTTGCTGTATATAATTTTCCTTTGTACACCGGCTTGATCATCGCGAATGCAGTATATGCCACATTCCTTTATTGTGATTAGAATCCTTCAGGCTACTGAAAGTCTTGAGATCGTGGTTCAGGGATAAGAGCAAAAACTAGAAGATAGTGATGGGCGCAGGCGCGTTTCTATGATTTTGCTTTCGCCTCAGTACTTCTCTATTGTTTGATTGACAAGACCATATAGACAGAGAGATTCTTCCTTGGATGTGATCTACACTCCGATGAGTTTCGTAACACCGTCAAAGTCGACCTAATCTATGTCAAAGTCAAACTTTTTTATTACAAAGAAAAAAAGGAATGCCTAACGTGAACACGCAAGTTGATATTTAGACTCTGTTTGTTTAGTAAAAAATGTGATATTTCTAGAAAATATTTGTTAGGAAGTCATTTTTTTGGGGAAAATGACAATATTTTCCGTTATTCGGCTAAAATTTGTGCACTCTTTTTAATAATTCTTTTTATTTTTTATTTTCTTTCTTTTTCTTTTTCGTTCTTCTTCAGCCAGTCGCGGGCCATGGAGACGGCTGGCAACTGGCCATAGGTGAGCTTGAGCCTCACCATAGGCTGGCAAATTTGACGAGCTCGAGCCTTGTCAGATCGGCGAGTTTCTACTTTGAGCCTCGCTAGATCAGCAAGCTTGAGCCTTGCCAAAGGTCGGTTCTCGATAGATCGACAAGCTCATTCGTCACTTGAAGCCAGTCGTTGGCCGTCACCGTGGCCAGCGACTAGCCAAAGAAGAACGAAAAGAAAAGAAAGTAAAAAAGAAAAATACTTTAAAAATTAGAATTTATTTTACAAAAAAGAAAAAAAATTATAAGAAAATAAAAATTATAAATTATTAAAAAGATTGCACAGAGTAGAACGTGCTTGGTCTGAATGTGTTTTTTTTCATTGATAAAAAATATTTTCCTTAACTAGTTTATTTTCTATGAACTAAACGCCGGAAAATCTAGAAAACTTTTTCTAGGAAGTTTTCCGTGAAACGAATGGCATTCTATTGAAAGAAGACCTTTAGATGCTGATTTCATCTCTGTAGTGCACTACTTTGGCACCGACTCACGAGGAGAAATGTTCTGGGACGGAGCTTCTCTAAATTGAATAAGATCCGTGCCTATGCTCATTGTGCAAAAGCCTATGTAAGGTTTATCTGCATATTAAAGAGTTCGTGTTTGCTGTCTGATCCGAAATACCCAAAATTGCAGAAAGGGGTCGCATTAGTGATGATAAACCTGGATGGCAGCTCTAGTTTTGAGGTCATGGATGCTGGTAACGGAACAACTGCAGGCCACCACGGACTCCGCTCTGACATAATGAAGGAATTTGGCTTCCGTGGTCTAAAAAATGTAAAGACGAGAGGAGAATACCATTTGAGTTATACTACTCAATTGGTATGATATCAAATATTTGCCTTAGTATGGGAATCTGCACAGCCAGATGGTACTACTTTATGGAAATAATATATTAGCCGTGAGTCCATCTGGTGAGATAATTGCTCTGGCACCTAAATGCGTGCATTCATTAAGTTTAATTGCATTTGCTCGCATGCCATATTATGTCATTCCTGCATGTAATGGATAGGAAGACCGAACCAGATTAGTTTCGTACTGAAATTGACTGAAGAAGAGAGAAGTTGCAATTATTTCTTTTTCAAATTCCTTGGTCTTTCCTAGTGGCTTGTCCAATCACGGAACTAATACGCAGTCAAATCTTCCTATTTGCGTATCCAAAGAGAGCACAACCGTATATCATAGAACTTAATGGCAACAAATATGTACACGCGACAGGTCACATTGAGATCGACATGCTAAATCCTTGAACAGATCTAATTGTTGCCTTCTCTCTTCCTATGAAAAAGCCACTCTCAACAGCGTTAGCTGGGTATCGAATGGCTTCTTTTTCTATGCATGCATAATCACTGTTTAGTTTTAACAAGGACGAACTAGAAATACACATTCTCTTCCCGTGATCCAGCACATTATAATATATTTTCAAGCTATGTTAACAGAAATCGCCACTGTTTTCCCATTTTTCATTTGCTCATCTTGTTTTACGCTTGGAACGAGCTGAGTTTTGGACTAGTTATGATAAGGAACACGTACTCCACTCTGTAGCAACTCCTTTAATTGCGCCTTCAGACAACTAATTAAGGTGATTGGACCTTTTATTGTTTGGACATTTTTCTCAAAACCCTCTGGTTCCCTTGGTCTTCCTGACCTCGTTCACGGTTCTTTTCATGTCTTCTCTCTATCTCTAACTGACAGACTTGTCGAATAAGAACATGAGACATCTGTTAATTCTGTCACATCTGAAACCAACGACATTTTTATTAAACAAATTACACATCATAACATGCGTTATATGTCCTCGCCAGTTTTTAGAAAGTTAATGCAAATGATGAAGAATAAATGAGGGCGCAGTTGATCGTCGGGGAAAATCCCCTTGTCAAACAGGGATGAAAAAATGAGTTGTTACTAACTCCGGGATGTTCAGTAAGTGGGAATGGGGCCATCAATTGTTTGGGGATTGCTCAACAACCTCGAAACCTGCGCAATGACTTGTTTCACAAGTACCCCTTCATGCCTACCAATTGTCAATAAAATTAAAGTAAGCTATAAGTAGTATAAGAAGTTTCCAGTAATAGAAGCGAATTGAAGTTCTGGTGGTAACGTAAGTACCCATTGGCGATTTTCTCCGATTCCCATCCCTTGAGGGACCCAACCTCCCTGAGAGCTTGCTCCCACCGCTCATAAGTACTACCTTTGACCAGGTCCTTATGTTGATGCATGCACTTTCTAAAATGATGCGATATATCTCGCACGTCCGAGGGCTTTACTTTATAGAAGATGGGCAATATCTCTTGCCCCTTTGTTCTATTGTATTCAACCATGTGGGCTAGCTCATTGAGGCACCAATGAGAGGAGACATAGTCTTCAGAGAGAATCGGAATGGATATCTTGCAGTTATAAATGGCATTGTGAATCTCATGAGCAATATCTTTACCTAGGAGGCACGGGTCATCATAGCTAAACACTTTGATTCCAGCAGACTTAAGGTTGGTGTAGAGGCAAGCAGCAAAGCCACGTCGAGTATCAGGACCATGAAAGGACAAGAACACTTCACTTCTTTTCTTCTCCGAAACGGAAAGATACGCTACGATCCATAAAAACATCGATGTTAAGACGTAGCTAAAACAAATCTTAAGAAAATTCGAAAAGACCAAGGTAACTTTTGAAAGCCACACAATCGGTCTGGGTCATAACCACGCAAACCATACATGCCTTTTCTATGTGAGAGTTGAAAGGAAGGCTAAAGCTCTCACATGATGAACATAAAGAACATTTACGAATGGTAGGCGCTTGGCTTAAATAGAATGGAAAGATACCTGATCTTATGTGGTGATTGGACATCAATTTAAGAAATATGGGGTGCTGCTCGATCCACATTGTCCTCAATTCACTCGAAACCTTTTTGACCACCGTTGTTACCAGCACTCCTTCATCCCTGCCGCACATATAAATGTGTAAAACCAAAGTTAGGCGTACAGTTGATTCCTTCAGTCCCCAAACTCTAGGATTCCGGATCGGTCACTCCCATCCAAGTGCACAGGAGCTCAGATTCAGATTCGTAGATTCGTAAATTCATATAGATACATACGTATACATACATACATACCCATTAGCAATAGTCTGTGATACCCATCCTCTAATCCTCACTACAGAGGTCAACGCATTTAGCACTTCTTTTGAGCTGCACTGCTTTTTATGTTTATGTAGAGCCCTTCCAAAGTTACCATGTCGATCAAGTATATCACCAACATCAACCTTATAGAATACAGGGAAGACTGATATGCGATGCTTTGTGTGGCAATCCATAATCTCGGTGAGCTCGCGGAGGCATGATGTACTCTGCACATACCCAATGGAGATGATAAGGATCGCGATCCTAGAACTCCTTATTGCCCAGGGAAGCTCTTGGTCTATCTTCTTTCCGACCGGGAGGGTATGGTCGTCCCTGAAAACGTGGATACCAGCATCTACCAGCCCGTTGTAGAGGAAATCAGCAAAGCCGGTCCGAGTGTCTGGGCCTCTGAAGCTCAAAAACACGTCATAGTTCCGAGGGGCTCCGCTTGGTATCTCCAGCCGGAATCCGCAAGCGTACACTAACAGAAAGGTTAGTAGTAGAACAATTAATAAGGCATACATTTTCTCCCCTTATCCAGACTTTAAGCTTTCGAGACTCATGTCATGGTTTTTGTTTAGCCACGAATGTGAAAACTTCGAAAATATTGCATCACTTTTTCTGTTTAATTTTGCCCCAGTTTTACAGCTTATTGTTCTTGCCCTCTGCTTTGCCTCCATACTCCCAACATTCTTACTAGAAGACAAATTACATTAACGTCTCTTTCTCACTCTTTCTCTCTATCTTCGTTCTTTGTCGCGTCTATTGTTTTCTGCATTTAATGCCATCAACGTCCTTTATCTTCTTTCTTTTGTTTTGGCCTCGTTTTCGCAAATGGGGATGATCTTCACGGAGTAACCAATGCCTCGCAAGTCAGATGAAGCATTCTCATCTGTCGTCTGTACTCATTTTGTGCGTTTGGTGATCCATGTTGTTACCTTCTCGTTTAAGCTTCTACTCGCATCGACCTTCCTCATCATATATTCCACCTTTGATTGACTCAATCGAAAACCTTTTGATTCTGAAGTTTCTTTCCAAAATTCTGAGTGTCTGCTTAACTCCCACATTGATTTCATCTACCAGCACAATATCATCCGAGACAATGAAAAAAACATACACTAGTCGGCCAAATTTGTCGCTTGCCCAAGAAAAGGCCATTTGACCCGATAAAAAGGGGATCCGGTGCATCTCTTTTTTCCTTTTCTTTTCCGGTCCATTTTAGATTATTTTTTGTTCCGGCCGGTCCATCCTTTTTTTTTTTTTTGGTCGGAGGTCCATCTTATTTGAATAGGTGGTTTTTATAAACATTAAAGTTTAAACCTCTCCAAAAACCCAGGAAGAACCGTTCTGAGGATGTCAGCCTCCTTCACAGCCTCTCTAGTCCTCCCTCAGAGGCTGCTCTTCATATTCCTCTTTTTGTTTTGTTTTCCCTCAATTTCTTCACGCCCTTCCACGAACAATACTCCTTTGGATTGAGATTGAAGAATTGGGCGCTATTCACTGTTCGGAATCTGAGTGGAAATAGGAGGGTATTGGGTCTATGGAGAAACGGGCAGAGAGCTGGAAACTTTGTGGTAAGAACAGGTCCAAAGAAGATATCTTTTGGCAAGGAATGCAGAGAGGCTCTTCAATCTGGGATTGATAAATTAGCTTATGCTGTTTCTGTCACTATAGGACCTAGAGCCATGTGGACTCTTCTGTTTCTTCTTCTGAAATTCCTGCTTCTCTCATCTTAATCTTGGAACTATTTGTTCGTCTGACTATTTATTTATCATGGGGGTTGAGCTGGAAGTGGATTAATGTAGTAGGGGAAAAGCACCAAGAAAGTCCTAAACCTATTGCATTGATATTCATTTAGTCCTAAACTTTTTAATTGGACCAATTTAATCTTAAACATTTTCACATTAGTACCAATTCAGTCTATTTGGCCAATTTAGGTCGGAAATCGCTGACGTAGACGTCGGCTGTCCTACGTAATATGGCTAGCATTGAAATCCTAAACTTATTACATTGGTACCCATTTAGGCCGCGAGGGTTTAGCCCTGCCAGAGCCGGTGCAAGCCGTGATGCCCTCGTCGGCCCTCACCTGTGGTTGGTCACCAGCCATGGTCGAGTACCGGCCACAGGCCAAAGGAAAGATAAGGAAAAAAAAAAGAAAGGAAAAAAAGTAAAAGAAAAAAGAAAAAAAGAAAATTTTAAAAATTTAATAAATATTCAAAAAAAATATTTAAAAGTTAAAAAAATCATTAACGTTAGCATCGACCGTGCCACATAGGAAGGACAACATTCACGTCAATAATTTCTAACCTAAATTGGCCAGATAGACTGAATTGGTACTAATGTGAAGATATTTAGGACTAAATTGATCAAGTTCAAAGGTTTAAGATTAAATTGATATTAATGCAATAGGTTTAAGATTTTTTTGGTACTTTTCCCAATGTAGTAGCCGTTTGGATGGAGTGAGAGCTGGTCTCGATGTGTGAAACATTGGAGTTGAGAGTTATCTTGAAGGCGTATGTACAGAGATGCGCTCCTTTTAGCTTGAGCGTTGCGAATGAACCTCTCCTTTTGTCGAGAGGGCACTGCCAGATGTGTTGAACTTTTTTCCGATATTCCACTAACTTAGTAACTTATCAACTTATTGGTATTGTTTCAAGTTTTGTTAGTAAAATACCAACTGTACAAGAGATTTACCAACTTCCCAATGGGTGAATTAGTTATCAACTTTTTTGAAGTTTTACAAGTTTTGTAAACAACTAATGCTATGAGGGATCTATCTCCATAGGAGCTTTTCCATTTTCATCGGAAAATTTGATTCTACCTTACCTAATCACTTCTTGGATATTCTTTCTAAAAACAATGCAATCACCAGTGTTATGGCTCCATAAGTGGTGCCATTTGCAATATTTTTTACCTGCCAATTCTTCTTTGCTTGGTATAGTCTGGCCTTCAACTAATTTTGTCAAGCCATTTACCATAAGCAAGTCGAAAATTTCATCTGTTTTGTTTACGTCAAACGTATAATATTGAGTATCTTTTGCTTTGACCATGATTGTTTCCTTAAATTTTTCTATGATTATTTCCTTAAATTTTTTTTAACTCTGATAGGTTTCAACGCTTGACAAACTTATGGTTCGTCAATAGTCATCTTAGCCACAGCAATTTTAGCACATTCTACTTGATCTAACTTCCTCAGGCTCGCACCTTTCTACAAAGGTTACGCTATGCTTGTAATCTTTGTTTGACTTTTTATCTTTTTCCTTCAATAACTTTTCATGCCTAATTGCCTTCGTCGTTAACTAGAACAGGTCAGTATATGGTTGCCCTTCCAACCACTCCTAAGGGCAAATTTCAAACCACTAATGTTATTTCAGCAAAAGACTTCTATGGTAGAGGTATCAGACACCGATTCCTTGGCTTTTTGAACCTGGCCATGAACTGGTCCACTGATTCATTGTTTTGTTTTTTAATACTAGCAACATCTGCAATAGACGCATCAGGGACGGATCTATAGAACTGATTATGGAATTGTGTTTCCATCTTCTCCCAAATATGAACAGAGTTGGCTGGTAAGGCTGTATACCAAGTGAAAGCTATCTTGGATAATATCGAAGGGATTAGCCTTAGCTTCCAACAGTTAGCTTGAGCTGCGTCACTATACTATGCAACGAATCAACTAACATGTTCGATTGTCGACTGGTCATCCTCACCCGAAAACATATTGCAATCAGGTATCATGAAACCCCAAGGATAAGGTATTACATCAACCTAGTTTGAATATGGTTTTCTATATATAGGCTTGACATTGCCTCCATCATGCCCTGGACATTGTACTGCTCGGTCAACTAACAACTAGACGTACTAGGGCTCTTGGTCAGGTTCGACTTGACTAGTGTTGACACATGATTTTTGGGTCTATTTTTCAATTTGACATAAAAATCACAAAATTAGGATTAGGAACCTTGGCCATGCTTAGGAACCTATTTCTAAACAAACAATAATTTTTCTAGATTTTTCTTTAATTTTTCCTTAATTTCTTTTAATAAAATTAGGAATAAAATCAAGAAAAATACCAAATGAAATTAAAAAAATTCCACAAAAATATTCATTGGTCTTATTTTAATTCCAATTTTAGCTCTACCATGTCAATTTTACAAAATTTCAATTAGGAATATGTTTTCACTTGGGCAATTCATATCCTAATTGAACCAAAAATCCAATTAAGCCATTTCTAGTCATTTTTGGGCCATAATGTCTTCACAACAATTGATTCTGGGACATTTAATTGCACATTGGTCAGTCCAATTTCGGAATTTGATGAAAATATGAAAAAATCCCAAAATTAATTGAAAAATTATGGATTTTAAGACCCAAATTGGGGATGTCATTCAATTCGAAATTTTCAATCAAAGTTTATACCTTCCCTAGGGTTAATTGAGCATGGGTAATTCAATTCTAGCCTCAATTTTGCCTAATTAGGTCATTTGGATGCTTAATTGAACAAAAACCCTACTAAGCCAAATTTTCAAATTTGGGGATTTTTGGTCCAATTGAAATGAAAATTCAAATGGAACCCATCTTCCAGGGTAATATGTGTCAAGGTGCCTAAATTTGGGGTTAGAATTGCAAAAATGGGTCAAATTGGGGTTTAATTTGCAAATTTAATCAACCCAGGTCAGTTGGGTCGATCGGATCCGACCGACTCGGCTCCAGACTGGGAAAGAAGGGGAAAAGTGGCTTGGCCCACCCTTTTGCCAACTAATTCCCCCCATTTTAGCACGTGCCAAAGACGGTTAGACAGCTAGGGGCCTCCAGCTATGTCACGCCCCGAACCCCCATCGAGCTCGCGACATCCCGCTCCGATCGAATTGTTGCGACGTCCCAGGAACGTCCCCGACCCAACCCAAATACCAAAACCATATGCGGAAGCGAATATAAAAATCCCGAACAGAAAGATGACGACAACGGGATAGAACACCAAGACAACCAAACACCAACTACAACATTTTATACATCCACTGCACCAAAAATATATAAACATTATATTACAGACATATTTAGCAAACTAGCATCAGAAATCATCGTTATAATAAAATATCAGGGGCTTGATTATCTTAACTTCACTATTGGATAACCCAAGTTATACAACCCCTAAAATGCCCTAGGGAAAAACCTAAGAGTTGCCCTTCTCCATTCTGTTCCTAACTCATCTGGCTCGATCCTCCGGAAATCTCTTGGGTATCGCCTGCGAATCCACCGACACCAAAAGCGGTTCCTCGAACTTCCCAAAAAGAGGAGGCAGATTTCCCGGGTCTAAGGCTGGGGGTCTGAAAATTTTGGATTATACAACTATGAGACGAATCTCAATAAATGTATAACCTCAAACTCCACGTAGGCACTCACGTAGCGCCAGACGAAAACACGCATAACATATGACAATCAATCAAACTACCAACCACACACGCCTCTATTTGGAATTCATCATACACGTCCTTGCACGATAGACAATAATAGAGCCAGCACATCACAGCAATGAATTACAGACACGCACGTGCCTCGATTATAAGGTAAAACCTACTTGGGCAAGTCTCATACCATGCCTAGTAGATTTTACTCCATAATCGAGCACCACAATACACGATACCAACCACATTCGCACACAAACTCACGCCATGCGTCACTTTTCACAGTCCTCTCACATCTAACCAAATCCAGCTCATTCTCAACCATTCCACCACTACCTCGCCGGCGTAAAACGCATCAGGCCAAAGGTCTTCTGACCTCGTCAGGTATCATCACCCCATCGGGCCGGGCATCGTCCCGCGTAAACGTACACGCCTCAGGACGGAATCCTACACACACTTTCCTTCTACCGCGCCAGCGTAAAATGCATCAGGCCAACGGTCTTCTGACTGTAACATCCTGAATTTTGACTCGTTACCGGGACTAATAAAGTGTATATTAATTCTCGTTTGATTTTAGTAAGTCTCACCAGGACTTGATCAATCACGGAATACTAATCAAATGGGAAAGGCTAAATAGGAACAGGTACGTGGATCGAGGACCCGATCGCGATGGAGTGCTGAGTTCGAGAAACGTTGAGGGAATATTTTGAACCAATATGGGCCGATCTTAGGAAAATGACGGATTGATATAGTCAGTAACGTACGATCGGATCGCGGGTGATTCCGCACGACTGAAAAGTACGCCTGACCAATGAATCTCGATTTTAATCCAAACGATCGCGACCCCCGGTGCTAGTAATAATTCTCCTCGTTCTCTCGAAATTGAGGCCATCACGACTCGGACAATCCTAGGTCGATACGCGTAACACCTAAAACAGCCGCTCATTAGTGAGAGGCCCTAAGATTTCAAAACGAGTTATATTGATCGCAATATTGAGCCCGAACTTCGATATCAAAATTTCAAGGGTAATTACGACTATTTTGCAAGACGGACGTCATTTTATAGTGGCCACACATGTTTGGGAGTATACGGATGAAAAAGGAAATTTCGACAGTAATTGGGGAAAATTACAATTTTGCCCCTGGGGACCTCGATGTCCATTTTCGAGGCCAAGCGAGGTTATTTTTCGAGGCCGATGCCATTTTTGGGTGGCCACGCATACCGGGAGTCGTCATGGACAAAAATTGGAATTTTGACAAAAATTAAAAAAATAATATTATTTTATTCTCGAAACTTTGCAATCAGTTTTCGAGGGCTTAAAGAATGAATTTCGCGAATCTGACACCGTATTATGTTGGCCATGCACATATGAAACACGTATGTGCGAAAATTGGAATTTCGGTTCGGGATCGAAAAATTACAAAAATGCCCCTAGGCCATTTTTGAGTAATTCCGAATTTTGGATTTAAGTAGGGGACTAACCAAGGTGAGTTAGGGCTAAACCAGGTCTGGTCAGCTTGGGTTAAGGACCAATGACCATTTTACCCCTAAATAATTGGATTAGAACAAATCTTAGCCCTTGGATCAAAGGCAAAATTGTCCAATGGCCAAGATTTGACACATGGAATCCACTCACACTTGTTGACCCATATTTGACCAGACTATTCTCTCTCTCCTCAGAACCATTCGGCCATTTCCCCCAAAATTCTCTCCCATTTCCCGTTTCTGTTCTGCCGTGACTCCATTCTGCTGGTTCTGGTACTGTTCACGCCGGAATAGTACCAGCCGGAGCTGCTGGCCACCATCCAGCACCACCAGCAGCCATTTTCGCCCAAGATCAGCCACCCTTAGCTCCATTTCCAGCCTCAAATAGTGAAGAACAGCAGCAAATCGCCTTCGCCGGTGTCGCCGTGACCGCCGGCTTGCACCCGGAACGCCGCCATCGATCCTTACCGCGTGTCGGTGATCGACCGCCTGTTCTCGTCGTCCCGAGTCATCAATAGGCGAGTATAAACCCCTAAACCCCTAATTAGTTTAATTGTGCATTTTTAGGGGTTAATTAGGCCTAATTGGGGTTTAATTGGGCTTAATTGTGTGTGGGGGTGTTTTGTATGGGTCATTAGGACCTAATGAGATAATTTAATGGTAGATTAAGGCCTAAACAGCCCCCTGTTCTGGTACTGTTCACTGAGTACCGAAAATGTGCATTTTTATCTAAGTTTTGTACTAATTGAGTTCAATGGTTAATGACTTAGAATTGGACATTTTAGGGGCTAATTAGGCTTAATTGAAGCTTAATTAAGTGTATTTGGTTGTTGGATGGTTAGGGTAAGTGATTAGGCCCTAATGAGATGGTTTAAAGGTGGTTTAGTGCCTAAATGTTAATCTGTCCTGGTACTGTTCATGGGGCACCGAATTTGTGTAAATTTGTCTAAGTGTAGCACTAGTTGGATTCAATGGTAAGTGACCTTGATTGGGGCATTGTAGGGATTAATTAAGCTTATTTGAGGCTTAATTAAGTATATTTGGTGGTTGAATTATTAGGGTATGTGATTAAGGTTTAATGGAATTGTTTAAGTGTGATATAGTGCATATTGGACATTCGGTTCTGGTACTGTTCACCAGAACCGAATTGCACTTTTTGGACTTAATTTGAGACTTAATTGGGTCATTGGATATCGGTTTGAGTCTTAGGTATTATTGGGGTTTGGTTGGGATTTAAATAAACCCTATTAGATGACCCCCTTGATTGTAAGATCAACTATCGGAATTGATTTGTCCAAGTCGGGCCCGAGGTGCATGAAATTATCTTGGAAACAAATGCGCGGATTAAATGTTAAAATGGTTGGATTACATTGGGAATAATTTAATCGTGCCGAGAGGGTGTTAGATACATTGACTTGGGGAATAATTGTATTCGGCATGTCGCCTTGGGTATTGGCATGAATTTCTGAGTGTATAACTTGTATGCCAGGTTGTGATTGATTTGAAATTAAGTGTAATAATGTGCATGCCTGAGCTTTGTTCAAACTGTGGCCTTTGGGTCGGGCCTACGGGTCGATATATTCAAACTGTGGCCTTCGGGTCGGGCCTACGGGTCGTTATATCAGATTGTGGCCTTCGGGTCGGGCCTACGGGTCGATATATTCAAATTGTGGCCTTCGGGTCGGGCCTACGGGTCATTATAATCTCTTGTGACCTTCGGGTCGGGCCTACGGGTCGATATATTCAAACTGTGGCCTTCGGGTCGGGCCTACGGGTCGTTATATCATACTGTGGCCTTCGGGTCGGGCCTACGGGTCGATATATTCAAATTGTGGCATTCGGATTGGGCCTACGGGTCGTTATAATCTCTTGTGACCTTCGGGTCGAGCCTACGGATCGGTATAATTGCACGTGATTTGCATTGATGTTAAATGCCTAACCTGCAGGGCTATGAGACAATATATTGGGCTGTGAGCTCGGGTAAATTAATGTTGTTTTACTGGTTCATGGTTTGATGCGTTTTATTTACCCTTCTTGAGGTGCACATTAGCCTAGTTTAGGATTAATGGTTTGTACTTGCTGAGTTTTCTTACGGTTGTGGTAAAACCGACATTTCAGATCCCCGGCCATGAATTTTGAAGCTATGAGTTCAGAGGAGGAGCTAAAGCAGTCCGAGGGTTCTTCCGAGACGTCTAGATCTGACCCCGATTGGATACCCTAGGGCAGACCTCAGTTTTAGGAGCGAGGGCCGATATTTTTTTGACTGTAGCCCTCTAGTGATTAGCCAATCCCCCTAGGCCACCAATCCCTTTTTGTACTCGTGGCTCTTTTTATTGTATCTTATGTTAAAATGGATATTGTATATAAGTCTTACAATGAATGTATATATTGTTTTAATAGTTCGTAATTTGTTATCTCTTGCTATTCATGATTGCTTTTAAATTGTCTGGGTGTATATATATCTATTATATATATGTCGTTTCCGCATGTGGCGTGTTTTCTCTGATTTGAGTTTTTGGGTCGGTGACGTAATCTGGGAGCGTCGCACCTTACTTTAACCTATGCGCGGATGTTCATGCTTTGTGGGGTACGGGGCGTGATACTGACCACGTCAGGCATCGACACCTCGTCAGGCCGGGCATCGTCACCTCGTCAGGGACGGCATCGTCTCGCGTAAACGTACACGCCTCAGGACAGATCCTTTCCAACCAATCCCACATTTCCATACCCTCGTTCCACTCAAACCACACTTACACACGGTGAACAGTCGCACGACCAAACATACACATCTCACACGCATTCATAGCCACGTACCAATTCACATCTTAAGTATACTTCACAAACACACGTTCTCGTCATACGAATACACTACACAATCATACACATTTAACACGCGAATTCAGTGCGCATTCACACTACCACACCGCCACACCTCACGGCCACATAAACACGGCATACAGCCACGCCATATTCAGCCCCACTCATAATCCCGATCCAGCCAACAAATCACAAACAACACAATTGATCAATTAAGCACAATCAAGCCATAACAATCCCACTCAATCACACAAATGAATCCCGATTGATCCACAATATCACTGCCCTATCCAAATCTACTAAACCTCAATTTTTCATTGCCAAATCAGTCCGTAACCAATAAATATCTAGCCTCTAATTCAATCTCCAAACAGTCACAATAATCCCAATCAATTATACAAATTAACTGCGATCGCTCCATACACCACAGCCATTATCAAGCCTACAAATCCTCACCAATTTCTTCGCCAAATCAGTCCCCAAATCAGCCCACGACAACCAAATACCAGCCTTCATCTCAGTCCCCAAAACAGCCACATGAACCCTTAAACCGAACCCTAAATAGTGACCGAAATCCCATCAAAATAAATATTAAAAAAACTCCAAAAATTCTGAAATTTGGACACGTTGCGTAAAATATCTTGCTGAACATTTTTCGTGAAGAATTCGAAACTAAGTTCCAACTGGAAACACCTCTTTTTGACACTCAAAGTCAGACGAAATCTGGTTCGCTTGGACAGCCCCTCAGGCCATCAAAATACAACTCATTCGGTACCCAAATCATTTTGGAAAACCTTGAAATTTTTATATTTTATAGCCACAAATGTCCCCAACAATTTTTGTGAAGGAAGTAGTTTGAAAATAGAACTGGAAAAATTTATAAAAATTCGAATAGACCCGAAGGTCGGGTAAACAGCAAATCGGGCAGTTTTATTTCGGTCCAAAGATAGACTTCCGAATGGCATCAAATGATTTCCAAAAATTCCCAAATTAAAATATGTTATACTTCAAGATGTTGGAAACAACTTTCATGAAGAAATCTTACTCAAATTCGGCCCAAAAAAGTTTCTAAAAAAATAGCAAATCGGGCGGATACAGTAACTGCGAATCCGCGATTCACCCCGAAACTCACGGATTCAAACCCGAACCGATTTCTACCGAATTCCAACCGCCTAAACTCATTTTCCGACGTCTAATCCAACCCGCAACAACCACTAACAGTCATGATCAGCCATCAACAACCACGATCAGCCACCAAAAACCATTATCGACACCTTAATCAACCTCTAAATCCTCTAAACCATACCCGAACGAGTCTGAAAATACCCAAGGTCCTAAATGAAATTTGGGGAAAATACTTACCTAAAAAGCGAGACAGAACGGGGCTAGGACGGTGCAGAACAGAACAGTAGTAGCAGCTCGGTTGATCGGGCTCCGGTGCGGCGGCGGCGAGCTCCGGCGTTCCTTTGCCGAGAGAGAAAACAAGGGAAAATAAGAGAGAAAATAGAAGAGGAGGGCTGATCGTGGAGGGTTCTGGCCAGAATGGGGAGGAGGAGAGAGAGAGGAAGTCAGCTGGTCAAAAATAGGGGGCTAGGGGCGCCACGTGTCGCCGATCCGGGCCAATTGATTAAAATACCCCTAATCCAACGGTTCTTATTCAATCTTATCCAAAAAGTGGAGGGTAAAATGGTCATTAGCCCTCAATAATTGAGCTGATAACCTCTGGTAATTATCCCAAAATTATCCCAAAAATTCGGACCCGAAAATAGCCAAGGGGCAAAACCGTCATTTTTTTGGTCCCGGGGTGAAATTTCAATTTTTGCACATACGTGTTTCATATGTGCGTGGCCAACATAATATGGTGTCGGAATCGTGAAAATAGCTTCTTAAACCCTCGAAAATCGACTGCAAAGTCCTGAGAATAAAATAATATTATTTTTCACTTCCGAGCCAAAATTTCAATTTTTGACCGTAATGACTCTAAATGTCTGTGGCCACCCCAAAATGGCATCAGTCTCGAAAAATAACCTCAAACGGCCTCAGAATCGACATCGATGACTAGAGAGGCAAAATCGTAATTTTTCTTGTCCCAAACCGAAATCCATTTTTTTGCAGAAATGGGTGGCCCCAAGGTTGGCCAAGCCAAAAACGTCATCGGCCGCCCAAAATTGCCACTTTCAAAATTCTCGATTCCCGAGCCCGAATTCCAAGAAATGACTAAAATCAAACAATCGCGACTTTAGCTTATATCTTGCTAACGAGTGGCTCATTGGGATTACGCGCTCTCGACCCATGACCGACACTAAGTCAAATCACGTTTAAGTTTGCTCGAACCAAGGCGACCTCGATTGTCATATAATTACGAGGGTCTGTCACTAGTATCCTTTGGACGCGATCAATCAAATAGATCGGTCTCAGTTGACTCAAAACATTCTCTCGTCAATCGATATGGTCGAAGATCGAACCAAGGTCAAGTTTTTTGGTCGTGCGAACTCAATCCCGTATTGGCCTTATCCCTAAGGTTAGCATCCCGTGAATGCGTATTTCCAGGTGAGATCTCACTATAAGTGCGTTGGTCAATTTCATTTCTTAAATACCAGGAAAATGATCGAAAATTCAGTCTGTTACAAGCTATCCATCCCCAATTGCCCTAACAGATTAGGGAATAGGTTAGTGCCCAAAAAGGGCCCTGGGGAGGTGGACAAAAGCAAGAAAAAATCAATTCCCAAACATAGAAACCGTTCGACGAAAAGCCAAGAGAGAGAGAAAGAAAAGAGAAAACAAGAGAGAGAAAGTAAAAAGGAGAGGGTAGAGGTCCACAACCGAGTATCTGGCACCGCCTTGACCGGAAGAGCGTCAGCAAATCGTGTGACATTCCGAAATTCCACCAATTGGAAATTTATTAAATAATTGAGTTTTATGAAATGTGCTCGCAGTAAGTTCTTGCCCGGAACTGATCATTCCTGGGAATGCTAACCATTAGGGAAAGGCTATTAGGGGGAATTAAATTCGCGCGGCTAAAGGAAATTCGATCGTGAATGGATTTCGACCATTAAATCGCGTAAGTGATATTTTGAGCCACTGTTGGCCGATCCAAGGATAGTTAGGGGTCAGTTCGCCACTGTCCTAGTAGTGGATCGCGGGTGATTCCGTTGGACCACGAAACGACTTGACGAATGATTCCGAAATTATACCGAACGATCGTACCCCTCGGATCAAGTGATTGATCTTCGCGATTTTAATGACAACCGAGGTCGTCACGCACCGAACGAACTTGCACGTGACTCGATTTAGTATCAGTCATGAGTCGATTCAGCGAATTTCCCCAGCAAGCCTCCCGTTAGCTCGAGAAACGCTCGGGTTGCGTTTAATAGAATTTAATTATGGAAATTTTGCCCAAATTGGACACCGGAAGATTAGGAAAGCACGCCGGAACGTTAGGACGACGTTGCACGTGACACGTGTCAATTTTTTGGTGTGCTCAATTCCTTCGGAAAAATTCAATTTGGACGAGAAACGAAGAAGTTGACTGTTTTGCCCTTAAGGATTTATTAAGGATTAGTTTTAGGGGCAAGGGGTATTTTGGTCATTTGTGCCTTAGATAATTTTGGGTCAAAGTTCCTATTTAAGTCTAGATGAGATTCTCTCTTCCCCTTGCCGTGAAATTTCCTCCACCGTAGACTCTCTCTCTCCTCTCTCTCATTCCCCCATTCGGTTCTCTCTCTCCCCCGTGAAATTTCCTTCCACCGTGAGCTTCCCCCTCCTCCACCGTGGGCTTTCCTTGGCCGTTCTCCCTCCACCGCCGGCGCCGCCGCTTGCCACACCGCCGGACAGCCACCTTGCCGTCGCCGTGCCATCCTCCAACCTCACCGTCTCTCTCTCTTTCCCCTCTCTTTCTCTCTCTCCCCGTGACCCATTTCCGGCCGTGCAAGACCACGCCGCCGCCGGACCGCCACCGTGAGTTGTTCGCCTTCGCCATAGAGCGCCGCCGCTTTCCGTTCTAGCCGTTTTAGCCTAGAACGCGGTAAGTCATACTCTAATCCCGATTTAGGATTTCGGGTATCGCCGACCAATTTGATTTTGGGTGAAATTGGACTTGTGCGGGTGCGAAATGTTGGGGTTTTAGACCGGGAATGTATGGCGGGCCTTAAGGAATTAATTTGGAATTTTTGGAGGACGATTTGAGGGAATTTTAAGCTAAGAATCACTGTTCACGAGCTGTGATTCACTGTTCACGAGGCTGTGATGCTCGGTTCGGGATGCAAGTTGGATTTCTAGAACCGAGATTTAATAGTGAGAAAGTTCCGTGAAGGACCGGAATCGATTTGGCGTCGTTTGGTGGGAGAAAAATAGAAATTTATGTATTTCACGTGTGTTTTAATTATAATTGAGCTGTGGTGGTAGAATTGTGTGTGGATTTGTGCAATGGGCTGGTGTAAATATGTTTGATTCGTGCACATATGGGTTCAATTGAAATGATGGTTCAATTGACCAGGTGATATGTTGAGTTAGTCGACGCGGGTAAGTCGCGCCTAAACCTGATTTAGGACTTCGGGTATCGACGGGTGATTTTGGACAAAATCAGTATGGAATTAGGTGCGAAATTACATGGATTGGCAGTGGAAATTTTATGGCGGGCCTTGGGATTTAATTCGGACACTAATTATTGGAAATTCAGAAAATGGGGGCTGCGAATTACTGTTCATATGCCTCGAATCACTGTTCACTGGCTGTGAATTACTGTTCACGGGGCTGTGATGGTCCAATTGGGACGCGAGTTGAAGTTTTGGAACCTAGAAATTATGGCGAGAAAGTCTCGTGAAGGATCGGAATTAATCCGACACCATTTGGTTGGAAAAAATTGATAATTTACGTGTTTTGGGCATGTTTGAATTATTCTGGATGGGGTTGATTTAATTGAGTGTTTATTTGTGTGATAGATGAGGTAACGTGAGGATGAAATGAGGATGTTTCGAGGCTGGAGTGAGACTGAATAGAGTGTCGGATGTTATGGGATGGAATTGGCGAGCTTAGGGCTCGATTTAAGGAGAAGTGGTGCTAGTTTGGTGTGTAGTAGTATGGCTGGATTGTGGTGTTTAATAGGCTCGGAAATACCAAAATTATGCCTATGTACGTGGCTGTGTTTGTGGGTCCATGAGTGGCCTTGTGTGTTTATTGAACTGTGATTGATGGATTGAAATGTGTTTGATTATGTGCACGCGTGGGCCAGATTAATTTAATTGTTGAAATTGGCCATGTTGAATGCTGAGTGAGCACGTTGTACGTGTTAATTGATGCGTGCATAGGCCGCGTGTGATGGGCCAGTTGATTGTGGTAAATGCTTGATGAGCATGTGCATGGGTAAGAAAGAAAAGTGGTGTGGCAAGTAATTGTGAAAAGGTGAAAGTGCGAGGTTGGGATCGGGCCGAGTATCATAAACTCGGGCAGCGATCACGTAGGTATGATGCATTTGGCACAGGCTGAGGCTCGAAAGAGCATGATTGAGTTCGGTCCGAGGCACGATCAGCTCGGGTGAGACCGGGATTGGACCGAGGCATTATAAGCTCGGATTTCGATCATGTGGGCCTGTCGCATTTGGCGCGGGCTGAGGAAAGTGTGAATGTGGGATCGGACCGAGGCGTGTGATGCTCGGGGCGCGATCGAGGGGCCTGAGGCGTGAACGAGTACGCGGGCCGGATGTGGTGAGTGGTCGCAGTGTACCTGAGGCGTGTACGTTTACGCGGGTCACTGGCGAAGAATGAGAAAGAGGAAATGAGAATGGACGGAATAATGGGATAAGAGTAGTACATGCGCGTGTATACATCTGACATGATTGAGTTTGAATGATGTTGTGCGCATGTTTGAGCTTGACAATATTAATTGTTGTACCTGCGATGTGATGTTTCAGCGTGTGTGAATATGTATGTGATTGCGTAATTGTCTGGAGGTATGTGATAGCCTAGGTTGGGTTTAGGGGTGAACTTACTAAGAAGTGTTCTCACGGTTGTTTTCAACCAAATATTTCAGAACCCCGACAGGAACCGTGAACCCTCCACCGCCGCCAATACGTTTTTGGATACCAGTGCACACGGAGTACGATGTGGCAGAGTTTCCGGCGGGTTTTCAGAAGGATAACATTTTTGGAAGTTAATAGTTACGGGTTCGGGGTGTTTGTAATAATAATGGATATTGTAAATATTATTGTGTAAGTTTGGCAATGAGAACGAATATGTTCATTCTCCCTGATTGTTTCCCTAGTTCTTAATTGTCCGGGTTTATTGTTGATATCAGTTGTGGTAGTAAATCTCTGATGACTTTTTGAGGTCAGCGATATTCCTGGGACGTCGCTTAAATCGACCAAAGGCGGTGTCGCGTGCTGTAGGAGTTCGGGGCGTGACAAATCGGCCATCGACCATGACCTCCCCCTCCAAATTCCAGTTAAGAAGTTGATCGTGAACGGGTGAAAAGTAGCCTAGATTTCCCAATCAAGGACTTTCTTGGCAAATTCAAGACCTTTGGTGTTCCTGAACATTCTACTGGGCTCGGCTCCAACTAACTTCTCTGCTCTTCGGTGAGTTATCTTGAGATCTCGATATCTTCGCCTTGATTCTGTTCCACCATCGGTTGAGCATTCGATGACTCAAAGCGTCTTGTCCTGTCATTCCGAGTTGCGGTGATTGGTTGTTATCACTAGCGTTGTCAAGATCTAGTTGATTCCTTGTTTTGACCATTGTAATTCGTCAAATCAACCATTGTGGTTTCATTGGGCATGTTAAAAAGATATTTCAACAGAATTGGCTCTCGCAACGAAAAACCTTTTACCGAAAGTCGTTTTTCGATTTTTACTAAAAAAGACAGGTTCTCTGGCGATTCCAGACTGAAAATATCATAGGTACATAAGGGAATCAATAACTTTACTTCGAACAAAACTGATAATATTCGCAAACTTTGTCGAAATTTAATCAACGACAAAGTCTGAGAACATAATTAAACGCCAATGAGGTACCCAAGGACTATAGCAAAGATACACTCCAGAAATTAATCGACAACGTGAGCCAAAAAACTATAGCTAAGAGACACGCCAGAATTTAATCGAAGATGCTTATTTGGAAACTAAAGTGTAGGAATTTAAAGATAACTGAAAGATAATATATTTGTTTGTTTGTGCACGATGACGAATGTCGATATCTGTGATGTTCATGCCATAACTGCTTAGAAGCAGTTCTTCCTCGATTGTAGCCTGGTTCTTCGTGCCTCCGAAGGTCTTGGTTCCATGTTCTCACATTGCCACGATCTCAACTTCGAAGTTGTTCCTTAAAATCGTGCCTTGATTCTTAGTGCCTGCTTGTTGTGGGGTCTACTTTTCCTCCACCATTCATGGTATTTACAGCTTCATTCATTAGTGATTCGAATTCAAAGTCTCATAACTGCATCCTGATGTCTTCTAGATATCCAATAAATTCTTGGGGTTTCAATCGAAAATCCAGGGATCCCTTTAGTCAATGTCCCTATTGACCAACTCTGTTGTGACAATTGTCAACCATACATTGTCGTATATCAACAATCGATCAATGGTCATCGATGTACATAAATATTGATAACAATTTCATGGTCATCGATGTACATAAATATTGATAACAATTTCATGGTCATCGACAATGGCTTCACATATTTAATAATAACTTGTACTCTCATGGTGTGCCTATTCTTATCGATGACTTGATTAATTTTCGGTGTAAACAGTATTTTTCTTCTTAAGTGGGAAAACATTGAAATATATGATATAATCAATAAATGTTTGCATCAATTTATGAAAATATCCTAAGTTGGACTAAAATCATCCTTCCTACATTTTCTTTGTTTCGTGCTACATAATTAATTATGAGAATAAAGAAACGCTTGCACATCCTCTAATTGCATAATGGTGATTATAATAATACATAGTACATTAGAATTCAATTGAATAATGCCATGACCCGTGCATTACCCTTATCTCACTAAACCATGAATGCACCACATTCCTATCATTATTACTTCCTTTTTAACTTCACCTAGTTTGAAAAAAAAATTCACCTAGTAAGTCCTATCTCAGCGAATTTCATAATTACATTACTGAGAGTCAAATGAGCACATGATCCTGAAAGTCATCTATTCCTTGACGACTTGAGATGATTGGTTCCTTTGTCTTCGGTTTCTTTTTCCTCTATTTTTGTCAATTTCGTTGCATGTGTGAGATTTAGGATGTACGTGAAAAAAGGTTCGAAGGACTTTAAATATTACCACTCTCGTTTTCCAGAAAATCAGAGGTTGACTGGCAGGAAAAAGTCCCTCTTTAAGGTTTCGCATTCACTTTTACATCAAGAAGGTGAAAATTTGGTAAGTTGGTCTCAATTGATGCATACATTTGTTTTAACTGACAAGCATTACTAGTCATAATTCTCTTACCAACAAGATTATAAAATGGGCGGGGCTATTGTCTTTCCCTATATGAATAAATCCACCCCCATTACTACTAAAGAAATAGAATTGCTCTCAATCATTCAATTGCAATTTATGATCCAAATTTATATACTTTCCTTCTTTGTTAAGTTTTTCTATTTCTATGTCAGATTTAGGACTCATAATTAAGAATAAGCGGCAAATTGCCGCTTGCTTTCGATCCAGGGCCAGCGACTGCTTCTCCACCTTCAGAGATTTCCCTTCTCTCTTCACAACGTTAGCTAGTTATCAAATGGCTTCTTTTTCCACGCGTGCATGATCAAATTTTAGTTTCAAGAAAGATGAAAAAGCTATAAAAAAAAATAAAAGGAGATATTCTCTCGCAGCAATCGAGCACATATGTATCAACCTGTGTTAACGCAAATTGCAACTGTTTTCCCATTTTCAATTTTCATCATGTTATACGCCGGGACAAGCCGAGTTTTCGACTAGTTATAGTAAGGATGATGTACTAGACTTAATTCGCAGGCAATCTGCATTTCGGGACATCACAGTTTACTTCAACTCAATAGCAAATGCTTTATGGCACCTTCAGACAACTAATTAAGGTGACTGGACTTTTTATTGCGTGGGCATTCCTCTCTCCTTTCGTTCCCTTGGTTTCCCTGCCCTGGTTCACGCTTTTTCTCGTGTCCTCGCTCTATATGTAAACAAGACAGACTCGTCAAATCTGAATATGAGACATCCATTAACCGGGGTCACGTTGGAATCCAAAAACGACATGCTTATTAAACAGATTATACAACATAACCTGGGCAACAAGTTTCTTCACTCCCAAAAAACTCCTCGCCAGTTTTTAGAAAAGGACACGTATGGTCGTCGAGGAAAATCCTCTTGTAAAACAGGGATGACAGATGCTAAAAATGAGTAGTTACTAACTCCGGAATTGAGTCAATGTTCAGTGGGTGGGGATGGGGCAGATCATGTTTGGAGGTTGCTCAACAACCTCGAAACCTCCTCGACGACCTGTTTCACAAGTACCCCTTTATGCCTGCCAGTTGTCAATTAAATTGAAGTAAGCTTTGAGTAGTATAAAAAGTTTTTCAATAATAGGATCAAATTAAGGTTCTGGTGGGAATCGTAAGTACCCTTTGGCGATTTTCTCCGATTCCCATCCTTTCGAGGACCCAACCTCCCGGAGAGCTCGCTCCCAACGCTCATACCTACTTTTGTTGACCAGCTTCTTATGTCCACGCATGTATTTTTTAAAGTGATGCAGCACATCTCGCACGTCCGAGGGCTTCACTCTATAGAAGATGGGCAATATCTCTTGTTCCTTTGTTTTATTGCATTCAACTATGTGTGCTAACTCATCGAGGCACCAATGAGAGGAGGCATAATTTTCAGAGAGAATTGGAATGGATATCTTGCAGTGGCTAATGGCATTGTAAATCTCATGAGCAATATCTTTACCTATGAGGGACGGATCATCAATGCTAAACACTTTGATTCCAGCAGCCACAAGGTTGATGTAGAGGTAAGCAGCAAAGCCGCGTCGAGTATCCGGACCACGAAAAGACAAGAACACTTCACTTCTTTTCTTGTCCAAAAAGTAAAGATACGCTGCAACCCAGAAACACATCCAAAGTGATGATAATAAGAGGTAGCCAATACGAATCATACGAAATTTCAAAAAGAACGAGTTAACTTTTGCAAGCCATAAAGTTGGTCCAGATCAGAAGCCAGACAAACCATACACGCAGTCTCTATGTGGGAGTCGAAGGGAGGCCAAAGTCTTACATGATGAACGCAGAGAATACTTATTGATGCTAGGCACTTGGCTTAAATGGAATTGGGAGATACCTGATTTTATGTGGTAATTAGACATCATAATAGGAAACATGGGGAGCCGCTCGATCCACACTGTCCTCAATTCACTTAAAACCTTTGCGACCACCATTTTCAGCAGCTCTCCTTCATTCCTGCCCACATATATATGTGTAAAACCAAAGTTAGGCATACAGTTTAATTCCTTCCTTCCCCAAACTCTGAGATTCCGGATCGGTCATTCCCATCCAATTGCACAGGGGCTCAGATTCAGATTGGTAGATTCCTGAATACATACATACCCATTAGCAATCGTCTGTGATATCCAACCTCTAATCCTCACAACAGAAGTCAGCGCACACTCCCATTTTGGCACTTCTTTTGAGTTGCACTGCCTTTCATGTTTGTATAGATTCTTTCTAGAGTTAAGTACATCACCAACATCCACCTTATAGAATACAGGGAAGACTGATGTGCGATGCTTTGTGTGGCAGTCCATAATCTCGGTGAGCTCGCGGAGGCATGATGTACTCTCAGCATACCCGATGGAGATGATGGGGATCACGATCCTAGCACCACTTATTGCCTGGAGAAGCTCCGGGCCTATCTCCTTGCTGACCGGGAGCGCATTGTCGTCCCTGAAAACATGGATACCAGCATCTACCAGCCCGTTGTAGAGGAAATCAGTGAAGCCGGTGCGAGTGTCTTCACCTTTGAAGCTTAAGAACACATCATAGTTCCGAGGGACTGCGCTTGTTTTCTTCTGCAGGATGTACACGGATAGATGGACTAGAAGAACAAAAATGGCTATAATGGGTACAATGGCTAAGAAATCCATTTTCTTCTCTTATTCAAGACTCGAAGCTCTCAAGACTCAAAACATTGTTTTAGTGGGAACGTCAACTATATTGCACCTCTTTTTCTGCCTAATTCGGCCTCTACTTTAGAGATTATTGCGCTCGGCCTCTGCTTTCCCTCTTGCTTTCAACATTCGCTCCACCGTAGAAGACAAAGTAGGAAACGCGTAACCATGTCTCACGCACTCTCTCTCTCTCCGTCATTGTCCCATCTGTTGTTTTCTGGCAAATAGCTCCCACGTACTTTCTTTTGTTTTTTTGGGCCAGTCCGAAATTGAGCACCCCATTTTCGCAAATGAGGATGATCTTCGCGGAGTTATCAATGCCGAATTATTAATCAATGTTTGTCGAGGCAGAAAAACATTACTTGTTATGTGCGTGATCGCACAGTAGTCGAGTTATAATAACAGAAAAAAAAATTGTGCGATCGGATTCTTTTTCTTAAGTGTGGAGACACCGAAATATGATACAAGAAAAGAATGTTTGCATCAATTTCTGCAAATATCCTAAATTACGCTAAAATAAACTTTCCGGTTCCCCTATTTCCTTTGTCTTATGTTGACTAGAATCCAGGCACAAGCTAATGTTATACGTTTTAAACACCTATAACAATAAACCAAATCTCGTCAAACTAAATGAAGTTGCGTCAATATTGTGTCGATGTGCCTGTCACACTTACATCCTCTATAGTCTTTGAATGCTCCATGTTTTCATTAGCATAGCCTCTACAGCCTGTCTTCTATTGTAGTGAGCTCCACAAATGCGTTCCTTATTTTAACGTGCCGGTGCTCGCACGTCCTTGGCTCCCAAATTCCCCTCTGTATCTATTTTTTCCCCAAAATGAGGGAATACCCTCTAATTGCTTTATATCATGGAGACTCCGAGATTCAAATGAAGCCCAAGATGAAGCATTTTAATGTCCTGCTTAGGAAAAACCTCCTTTCACGTCTTTTAAGTACGTTCCATTCCCTTCTAACACAGTGTACACATCCCGCACACCTCTCCTCCTTAAAGCATTGGAAAATCTTCAATTCAACGTGGTTAACCCACCTCAAACAACAATTCTTACCTTATCCTCAATTGCGGTAACACCTGTTTTTTCGTGATTAGATTTATCTTCTATTATTTGCTCTTTTCTCATGTACTTGCAAATAAAATGAAGCATTCTCGTTTTCCATCGTCCATACTCATTTTGTGTGCATGTCACTATTTTCCCCGCGGTCCGTGCCATAACATTTCGATGGCCTTATTATTGTCCCATGAATTTTTCCTCAAGCTATTTAACTGGCATTCCATTGTCGGCGAAAGCCCAAATTACACTTCTGCTTTGTCTCCATCCGAGATAATTGTGCTCGGCCCAAGAACTAAAGATGTACAAAGCTCATGAAATTTGAGATCCCCCTGCGAGTCCAGTTCTGTGAAAGCAACTCAGTGTTGTTCTTATGTATAAATATCTTAAAGATCTCTATTTCATCCTAAGCAATGTGGATTCAAGTTCGGCAAGAGCACACACTGAGGTGGGGTTTGAAGACCGTAGACTTAGAATAGAGGATGCAAAGCAGGCCACAGTTGCTGTGATGTACAAGCGAATTCTACCTGGTGGTGGTGCAGCTTCTGTACATCTTTCTGATACTTATGTAACTGCTTCGTGCTGATGCACCTCGATGGGTGGTTTGCATAGAATTAATCGAGTAAAAAGATTTGAAAATCCTGTGTAATAGAGGACAAACATATTTAAGCAACAAAGGATGGACAAAAATAGACTTTGGTAGAATTATTATTCATGTATTGGTCGAGCTCCAAATACCTAAGTTTTCCTCAAACTACTCGTTGGAATTTGAATTTCACATAAAATGATGCGCACGAAGAGATGAAGAAAAGTAGAAATCATACTATTGCTATGATGATGCACACATGCTTTGGTCCAATGAGCGTCGTCCAGCACCTTTGTTGATCGTCAATTTTGGTGTGCAGTGATAATGGCGGCTTTGAGGATGATTTCTTGGACATTCTAAGTGGAATGCATCGAGTCGGGGATCATCTCTATAATTTTGCTGTTGTTCTGGAGGTGTCTTTGTTCTTATTGTTGGTCAATGACGGGTTGCAATTGCAGGCACTCCTAGCTCCACCGAAAGCCCTAGCAACTAATGCAGGAGCAGATGGCGATACCGTTGTGGAGAAAAGCCGAACATGCAGTTAGGAAATGGGTTACAATGCAATGACCCACATCATTTAACGCTTACAATGCAATGATGGGCATGACATATTCCGTGCTTCATAAATGTCGATTCCGCACCGATTCCCAAAGTCATCTTCTCACCTGGATCTTCGAACAAGAGATCAGTCCCCTTTTAACTTCTGGTAAGTCGGCGTGAACATTTGCTTGAAGCTTGCTCTTGGAAATGATAATATTGCGATTGATAATGAAGTAGATTTACTAATTTGAATTGACTAGGAGAATGTGGCTTCTAGGGATCGTTCGTCTGCTATGTTTCGTAATGATAATGCACGGAATGCTCAGACGTTTGATACTTTCTGTATTTGGCGGTTTAATTCTCACAATTTTAGTACGTCGTCCCTGTCTATGCTGGATCGATTCGAGCACTTACGGTTAATTCAGGAGCAGAGATACTGAATTTAGCTAGATCATAGGAATGTCGGCTTTGGTAATAGTCGTCTTTTCATGCTTGCTGTGGATTATGCATGAACAGACACCTAAAATATTGAAACTTAGTCGTTCACTTCCAAGTATTTCCACTTTTTTATTCCCATGATGCAAGTTTTGAAATTTGAGGGGACTGGAGTCGACTTCTCTGTTCTTGCCAACTCTGCTAAAGTAGTGCTATGAGTTGCTTGTTAAATTTAACCAAGTGCATTCTCTTTTCTAATCCATGGCAATTATGCTTCAAAATCTCTCTCTTTCTCTCTCTCTCTCTGCATGCGCACAAGGACACGTGTTTTGAGCACTCTCTCAATAGTATTTTTCCAGTTATACTGACTTTGTGCTGGAAGGACTGGTATTGTGTCTTGCTTGCTTCTGTACCTAGCATGCTTGGTTTCTTATTCATAGCATCATGACCACAATCACGGGAAGAGTTTACATTTTACTTGCTAATTGAGTTCCTTCTCCTTCTAGTACTGCATTTGTCACAACTTTTTACCTATAAAATTTTTGGCTACCTTTCCTTTGCAAAATGATTGAATTGCCCACAAGTGCCACTAAAGTTTAGCAAATGATTGGAGAACATGAATGCAGGTTTGACAAATTTGCCTTAGATGCCTTGAATGATGATGCCGAAGGTCATCTGCAAAATTTGGAAGCATGGATTCAGGTCGGAGATCTTTATACTTCATTTCATGTTTCAACAACTGATATTGGGAAGATAAAGATGTTTTTCTTATTGTAACTGTCGCGACCTAAAAATTTTTCCTTCTCAGGCTAATGGATTATTAGGACTAAACCTAATTCGGGCCCTCCCAAACCCTACCAATTCGCAACTTAGGGTTTAAGTTTTTAAACGTGCAAATGTTTTCATGCTTGGAGTCGCCACTAATCAATTTGTGGTAGGTCGATTAGAAACCTAAATAAAACATAGGGAGATATGTTTTATTCCTACGAACCAGAGATTCTAAGCCCGGGGACTTGATTATGCTAGATCTAGTCTAACGCCCTTTCGGTACCTTTTCTTTTCAAAAATATTTTGGCAAGCAGTTTGGATCCATTTTAACTTAGTCACTAACATATGAGGTGTTCATGCGGGTGCGCAAACCACCAATTTAACACTCAAGAAAGCATTAAATAAATTGCAAGATTAGGAGAATTACTTACCTCGAAGCAACGTAAGCATCTGCATGGTTAGCTAGAAAATCACATCAACAACCTAATATGATTTCTAATTAACAAGCAGTTCACTCCACATTTTTTGATTTTCACTTATTTAAATGAAAGCTAACCTACATGCAATGACGTGCCAAAATGACATGCAAGTAATGCGACCTAACATGCATACTATATGTCATGCGACGACGTGACCTAATTCTGATGACGGGCAAATGATTTATTTTTGGTATTTTCTGGTGAAATTCGGAATAAAAATATGCCTAAATTAACATGCAATCTATGATGACTTAACATATCCTAACACAACTTATTTTTAGGATTTTTGTTAAAATTCGGAATAATAAATTACTTAAATTAATCTATCAAGACTAGAAAATTATTTAATTTAAACTAGGAAATAGATTATCTCAAATCCTAATTTAAATTAAATAATTACTCTATCGTCTAGATATATTTAAGATTCCTAAACATGCAAAATTCAAATTCAAATCCTAACTGATATTTTTTGAATTTTCTTTTTTATTTGGAAAGGAAAGACAATTTAAGCAAAGATAGCATTCACATTTAAAACAACCACGCAATCCACAAGATTCGTTTCAAATTCGGATTAGGCACAAAAATCGAGCTATCGGTCATATCTATAGGGTTATAGATATTAATGGAAAGTCGATCATTCAAATTTGGAAAGCAGATAAAAATCATTATCGTATCCAAGTGATTATGGATAGGATAATGATTTTCCGTATCGCCACGTATCATACCTTAGGGCTAAGGTCGGATAGTTGTCCAGATACGTTGCTGAATTAGGAAAGTTTCCTAATTTTGAATATTTTCAAATATTGCGAACAAGGCAAACATTATCCTAAGATATCTAGTAATCCACGCAATATTCACAGAATATTCAAACATCCAAAAATTAAGAAACGAAATATTCTAAAAATATTAGATAATGTTCAATTACCTAATTTGCGGATAATTTCCAAATTCGAACTTGCGGATCGGGACGAACGGTGAACGGCGGATTTGGCGGCGCGGTGACGGGAACGACAACGGAGCGGCGGCGACGGAACAGCAAGGCAGTGCCGGCGTGTGACGGCTCCGGCGAGGACGGCGGCAGCAGCGTCGGGCTCGGCAGCAAGCAGCAGCGGCGTCGGCGTTGGCGGGAAGGGCAGCGGCAGCAGCAAGCAGCAGCGGCGTCGGCGTCGGCCTGAGGAGCAGCGGCGAGCAGCAGCACCAGCGGTGTCGGCGTCGCGCGGCAGGAAGCAGCAGGCACGGCAGCAGCAAGCAACAGCGGCGGCGACGGCGTGAGGATCAGCGGCAGCGGCAACGGCAGGCGCGGCTGTGTCGCGCGGCAGGGAGCAGCAGCGGCGTCGGCGTCGGCCTGAGGAGCAGCGGCGAGCAGCAGCGGCGTCGGCGTCGGCCTGAGGAGCAGCGGCGAGCAGCAGCACAGGCTGGGAGCGGCTAGGACGTCGGGCTCGGCGGCAGCAGGCACGGCAAGGCGGCAGCAGCGCAGGCTGGGAGCGGCGCGACAGGCACGGCGTCGGGCTCGGTAGGGCGGCAGCAAGCAGGCGCAGCGTCGCGCGAGAAGCAGCGGCAACGACGGCGGTGGGCGTGAGGCGCGGCAGGCACGGCGTCGCGCGGCGGGCAGCAGGCGAGCGCGGCGACGAGGGGGCGGTGCGCGGCCGGTCTCCTTCTCTCTCTCTCTTTCTCACTCTCACCTTCTAAAAAAACTGATCTGAAAATTATGAGTGAGCCCCCCTAAAATTCTGACCTAATAATGTATATATAGTATTAACCTAGGTCAATTAGATGGGCTTTTTAGTCCCAATGGGCTTAGGCTTGGGCTTTAATTTAAATGGGCTGAATTAATGGGCTGAATTAATGGGCCGAATTGATTAATGATAATGGGCTGAATTAATTAATAAGAATGGGCTGAATTAAGTTCAAATTAAAACAACTGAGCCCATTTGACTTGTAATTCCCGGCCTTTGCATTTCAAGCGAGCTGAGTCACATTCGATGAAATTTAAGCTCGTTCGTCACCGCCAGTCCGATGCAAAATGCAATGAATTTAAACTATATGTTATGCAATTTTAAATATTTTTGTTTAGGGGTTAACAATTCAATCCCTAATTTTCTATGCAAATTACACTAAATGGTTGCCAAAATTTAGGTGTCAACAGTAACCATGTTAGTTTTTATACCCACTATGCCTTATATTTTATCCATATATTGTCTGATACTTCTAAGAAAAAGCACTTCTCTGCACCGAGTTTGTTAAGCTTGTTTACCAAATCTCTCCACTGAATCATGACGGAAGGTCTTGCTACTGTGTGCATTGTTCTATGAAGAGCTCGAGCTCTATTATTGATAGCTGTGGAATTGCTACTAAAACTCTGTTAAAAGATCTGTTAAGTTTTTTATTAGACTGTGACTTGGAGATAGCTTACATGGCAATTTTTGTGATTTAGCTCCTTCTGGACTTGATGGCATATCAAGAACAAGCTCTGCGACTTATTCTGGATCTCAGCAGTGCAGCCATTACCCTGCCAGTATGGTGCTGACTGCTGAGTCGGTTTTTCCTTCCAATTATCACAAATCTATTGTTGGGTTTTGTTCAATAGTGGCCTGTGCAGTCTCATCCAGAGTCTGTATGGAGTAAAAAAGTTACATAACTAAAAAGTAGCAATTGCTCATGACATTAGACACGCAAAATTCTCTTCAAAAAAGAGAAGGATAAGTGCGTATGGAGTAAAATGCATATTCAGACCATCGAATTGACTTCGCAGCTTTGCGTTCTGCAACTTTTGTAAAGCCAGTTTCATCAATAATTCGTGTATCTGCAAGCCGGATAACGGTGGACAAACAACTAAATCAGCCTGAACATCTTATCCTCGAAATGGTTCCGACACAAACCGTATGCCTCATAGCTTCTCACAGGCGAGTGTTTACAGCTTTGGTGAACATTTTCATTGAACAGGTTACACAACACAACATCACATGCGTGACATGTTTGTCCACCTCCGCCCACCGCTGCCGCCTGCCGGCTGCCCCCCGCCACCCCTCACCGATCGTCCACCTCCGCCTACTGCCAGCCGTCCGTCACCAAATAGAAATTTTGTGTCGTTATCAAATAAAGTTTTATTCTGGAAACAGAAATTTTGTGTTGTTATCAAACGCTACTTTTTGCTTAGAAACTTGTCTGGATAAGAGAAATAGAATTTTCTATTTCTAGCCAGAAATAGGGCCGAGGAAGAGAAATGTTGTCATTCGTGCCCAAGTATTCATACGCTACCTCAAAGTTGTAGCAGCCAATGAAGGTTTCTCTTGATTTTTTCGTTTCTTGTTAATCAAAATACTTCAGCCTCTAGTATGCCTAGAATTCCATCCATCACATCAAGGCACTCGGGAATACATTTTGAAAACAAGCGTATGACGTCGTGTCTGGGTTTTATTCTTCGTAGAGTAGATAAACTTGCAACATGAACTTATGTTGGCTGATTTATGCTGTAATTTTCAGTTGTGGAGATGAGAAGATTGCAGGGAGAAGAGCACTAGATGTCACGCCCCGTACCCCACGAAGCGCGAGCATCCCATCTGCGGTCGTTTGTAATGCAACGCTCCCAGGATGCGTCGCCGACCCACGCCCAAAACAGAGATCAAGCACACGCGGAAGTATTAAAATAAACAAACCCAGACAACTACAATATGAGCCAAGGATAGCCATACATCAAACATCATCATAGAAAATAATTACACTTTTATATTACTATTAAAAACCCTTTGTACAATATTTACAAGTACAAACAAAAAGAGCATACATGATCAGTAGCCACTTATTCAAAAAGGGATAAGTGGCTAAGGAGGTCAGGCTAAAACTCAGGGGAGGGCTACAGTCCAAAAAGTAACGGCCCTCACTGCTAGCTAGGATACTGGATGACCCTAAGGCTCCCTGTCAGGATCGGACGACTTGGTGGGATCGTCTGACAACTCCTCGGAGGTGTCCTCACCTGACCCTGACTCCTCTGAATCCATGGCCTGAGCTCGCTCGTCCTCGGAGTCCATCTCCAAGTCTAGGTCCAGGTAAATCTCGAACCCCTCCTCGTTTGATCCCAGCTCTGCAACCTCTCCGTCCTCCTCTATATCCTGCTCCATCGCTTCGGGTTCGTCACCTCCTCCTCATCCATAGGCTCGGGGTCCTCCACTAGTACATCGGGCTTCTCATCCATCTCTTCCTCCTGCCTCATCCACTCGGGCGTGATCTCAGGGTTTATCACCTCACCATCAGCTATAATTGGTTGCATTAACCCAGTACCATCGATCGGAACATCAAAGGTCCTGAGGGGTTCTCCCTCGTTCCCATTGACATCCCGGTGGCACCATGCCACGTACTCTTGCTTCTGGTAAAAATACTCGCCTATATTTACAATCAGTCCTGATCGATACCTCACAAAAGTCTCCCCATTTCCCGAGGGGTAGATACTAGTATACTGCCGGATCTGCAGGGGATCCCAAAAAGAGGCGATGGTCTCTCCATCCTCACGGTCGGGGGTCTGAAAAGTTTCGATTTACACAACCATGAGACGAATCTCAGTGAGTTCAACCCCTAAACCTAGGCTAGGCTAGCATGCAATCTCCTGACCGGAAAGAAATATTCAAATCACAATGCAATAACAATCAAACAATTCTCTGACCCTGCAGGTTAGATAGTTCAATATATAATAATCACGGCACATACGTGGCACACATTGTCACACGTACGCCAATGACATGCTCATGCACCGAGTCTCACACACTCGCATGCCAGTCCATGCATGTTCATGCATGCAAATGTCGTCGACATGTTTTATGCATTTCCTGACCCACTGGCCCACACTGGCACATTGGCAATCGCCCAATTTATTATTTATTACCACTCAAGTCAATAATATTCACGGCCCGGTGCATCTAGCCTGCTTCAAAGTGCATGAAGCGCAGCAACCGATCTGGCCCAGTGTCTCTAGCCTGCTTCAAAGTGCATGAGGCGCAATACTGATCTACTTACGAACCAGAGCCTGCTTCAAAGTGCATGAGGATGGTCGTCTTCCGGACGTACCGGACATCGTCCTGCTTCAAAGTGCATGAGGACGGTATCGACCCGAAGGTCCTTAAGTGATCACACAACTCATTATTATCTGAACCCAGCGTATAACGCTTTAAGGTATTTTAGGTGATCATACACTCATGGCAGGCATGCATTCTCGCACAATTTCACCATATGCCTCACTCTTGGCATACACAATGCGTGTCCATGTTATGCAATGCAGTGCAACACGAGCACCAATATAATTCAAACACTCAATGTCACAACAAGTGCCCAATTGGTCCAATTAATACCGTGTGGCCTAATGTGCGATTCACAAATCAATAATTAATTTCAAACCAGTCATTGGCCAATCGCACTCTACATAATTCAGCCACACGACATGCGACATGGTAGTACGAAATCAATCACAATTAAGCACAAATTACGTACAACCAGTCAACCCGGACATACTCGGTAATTTTCCAATGGGCTCCTAAATTGGTCATTTAATCCAATTAATCTCCCCAAATAATTCTCATTAATACACTAAATTTTCCCTATAATAATTTCTACCAATCCATCCTCAACCCAGTCTGAAATACACATCAATACTACCTAAGCCAATCCAAAATGCACCGATAATACCTAAACCAGTCTAGGAAAAATGCACTATCAGTCCTAATCCAGGTTTAGGAATTTTACTCACTTAATTTTTGAACCACGGCGATGGAGAACGGCGGCCGATCACTGATGAACAGTGAAACCGGCGGCAAGGTTCCAACGACGGCACTGTTCACGGCAGTATGGACTGTTCTGTTCACGGCGGTACGGACTTGTACGGACGGGCAAAAAACGGTGGCCGGTGAAGTGGCGGCGGCCGGCGCGACGGCCGTACGGACGGCGGACCGTACGGTGCTACAATACCAACTGTACGGACACTGTACGGACAGGTATGGTCGGCGTCGTACGGCGTGGCTGGACGGCTAGGTGGCGACGAAACCGCAGTAGCTCGGCCGATTGGGCTCCGGCGCGGCGGGACATGCTCCAGCGGTCCTTTAGCCGGAAAGAAAAGAGAGAGAAAGAGAGAGAAAAAGGGGTCGAGTGAGGCTGAGGTTGAGGCTAGGGATCGAGGTGGTCGACGTTGGGTCACGGCGGCCGGCGGCGGCGACGCTGGCCGGCGACGACGCTCCGGTGGCCGGGGGCGAGCTCCAGCAAGACAAACCAAGAGAGAAAAAGAGAGAAAATGGGGAAAAAGCTGCTGGTCTGGTGGTTCTGCCGAAGGGGGGGATAGAGGAGAGAGAAAGCAGTCCAAGCTGGTCAAATACAGCAGCCTAGGGGCGCCACGTGTCGCCGATCCGGGCCAATTGACTAAAATATCCCTAATCCAACGGTTCTTATTCAATCTTATCCAAAAAGTGGAGGATCAAATGGTCCTTGCCCTCAATAATTGAGCTGATAACCTCTGGTAATTATCCCAAAATTATCCTAAAAATTCGGACCAAAAAATTGCCCAGGGGCAAAACCGTCATTTTTCCGATCTCGGGGCGAAATTTCAATTTTCGCACATACGTGTTCTATATTTGCGTAGCCAACATAATATGGCGTCGGAATCACGAAATTCATCGCTCAAGCCCTCGAAAATCCACGTCAAAGTTTCGGGAATAAAATAATATTATTTTCTAATTTTTTTTTGAAATTCCAATTTTTGGCCATAACGACTCCTGACATGCGTGGCCACCCAAAAATGGCATCGTCCTTAAAAAATAACCTCATTTGGTCTCGAAAAGCAACGCTGGCGTCCCGAGAGGCAAAATCGTAATTTCCACTCCCTGACCAAAATTTCAATTTTTACTCATACTAACTCCAAACGTGTGTGGCCAGCGTGATATGACGTCAGATTCCCAAAAATAGTCTCTTAAGCCTTCGAAAATCGACCTCGAAATCCGGACCCAATTCCGTGAACAAAACTCGCTAAACTTTCAATTTCAGGGTCTCTTACTAACGGGCGGCTATTTAGAGGTTACGCGTATCGATCTAAGACTATCCGTATCATGATGGTCTCAATCATTGAGAGAATGAGAAATTATCACCAATTTCAGATGTCACGATCATTCGGTTCAAGCTCAGGACTGATTGGCCACGTGCACTTTCGGTCTTGCAGAATCACCTGCGATCCGATTATACATCGTTGGTCTTGACCGAATCCAATCCATTACTCTTTCCTAAGATCGGCCCACATTGGCTCAAAATATTCCCTCAGCGTCTCTCGTGATCGGTATCCATTTCACGATCGGGTCCCTAGTCCACGTACCATTTTCTAGTTGGCCATACCCCATTGGTTAGTATCCCGAGAGTGATTAGCTCTGGGCGAGACTTACTAAAATAAAATGCGAAATAATATCAGTTTTATTGATCCCGAAAATTACATCGAAATTCAGGCTGTTACAATTTTTCCCCCTTACAAAAATTTCATCCTCGAAATTTGCAATCTATCCTTATCTACTCAAATAACTGGGGGTGTTAACATCTCATAGCTTCTTCGCTTTCTCACGTGGCACCTTCTGTTCCCTGGTGCTCCCAGACAACTTTGACCATCGGGATCGTTTTGGTCCTTAGCACACGCTCTTTTCTATCCTCAATCCTGACTGGTCTTTCCATATATGACACTTTATCGTCCACTTCTATCTCCTTATCTCGTACCTTAGAACGTGAGTTGGATCTGGTTCATACTTTCTTAACATCAACACGTGGAAAATATTATGTACTTGGGACAAATTTGGCGGTAAGGCAAGTCGATAAGCCATATCGCCAATCTTTTCCAAAATCTCAAATGACCCGACATACCTAGGACTCAGTTTTCCCTTCTTGCCGAATCTAGATAAGCCTTTCATCGGCGACACCTTGAGAAATACATGATCTCCCACCTGAAACTCTAGAGGTCGTTGTCTTCGATCGGCATAATTTTTCTGGCGACTCTGCGCTGCTCTAAGTCTGTCCCGAATGACCTCAACTGCCTCAACTGTCTGCTGGATCAACTCTGGACCAGTGATACTTCGTTCATCCATTTCATCCCAACACACCGGCGTCCTGCACGCTTTACCATATAAGGCTTCAAACGGTGTCATTTGGATGCTCTGCCGATAGCTATTATTATAAGCAAACTCCACCAAGTGTAACTGTTCGTCCCATTTGCCTTGGAAATCTATCACACAAGCTCTCAGCATATCCTTCAGGGTTTGAATAGTCTTTTCAGATTGGCCATCTGTCTGCGGATGATAGGCCGTACTGAACTGTAACTTCGTTCCTAAGGCCGTTTACAAACTTTTCCAAAAGTTGGCCGTAAATCTCGGATCACGATCCGAAGTGATCGTTATCGGTATTCTATGCAATCTCACGATCTGCCTCACATACAAGTCTGCGTATCTCTCCAATTCAAAGTCTTTTCGCACCGCTAGAAAGTGCGCTGATTTAGTCGGTCTATCCACTATTACCCAAATTGAATCGTGTCCTCTCTGGCTTCTTAGCAGTCCCGTCACGAAATTCATTGTGATATGTTCCCATTTCCACTCTGGGATTTCTAATAGTCTCAATAATCCTCCCGGCTTATAATGCTGTGCCTTCACTTGTTGGCATGTCAAACATTTAGCTATATGCCTGGCCACATCTACCTTCATTCCATTCCACCAATAATGTTGTCGCAGATTCTGATACATCTTCGTACTTCCCGGGTGGATACTGTAATTGCTCCTATGAGCTTCCGATAAGATTTCTTCCTTAAGTTTCACATCATCCGGTACACATAATCGCCCTATAAACTTCAGAACTCCATCCTCGGACACTTGAAAATCTGGTTTCCTCTTAGCTACATCCATCTCAATAATCTTTTGGATTTCTTGATCCATAGACGGTAGTTCCTTAATCTTGATCTGAATTTCTGGCTCAATCCTCAAAGCGGCCAGCAAATCTGATACGTGACTCATCTCCAACTTAAACTCTGAATCCCTGAGTCTTTCCAGTAAGATCCACTCCTTGACCATTAGATGCGCCAAACTAGACTTTCGATTTAGAGCATCTGCCACTCGATTGGCTTTCCCAGGATGATACAGAATGTCGCAATCATAATCCTTTAAAAGCTCTATCCATCGGCGCTGCCTCATATTCAACTCTTTTTGCAAAAATAGGTACTTGAGACTTTGATGATCAGTATAAATCTGAAACTTCTCTCCACACAAGTAGTGCCTCCAAATCTTAAGTGCAAACACAATAGCAGCTAATTCCAAATCATGAGTCGGGTAATTCATCTCATGCAGTCTCAACTGACGCGACGCATATGCCACCACTTTTCCATGCTGCATCAGCACACAGCACAATCCTCTTAGCGAAGCATCGCTATATATCTCGAATCCTCCTAGGCCCGACGGAACGGTCAATACAGGAGCAGTTGTTAACCGGTGTTTTAATTCCTGAAAACTCCTTTCACACTTGTCATTTCACTCAAACTTCACCTCCTTCTTTAGCAGCTTTGTTAATGGCATGGCTATTGACGAAAATCCTTCCACGAATCGTCTGTAATAACCAGCCAATCCAAGAAAACTTCGAATCTCAGTTACTGATGTCGGTCTAGGCCACTTAGTAACTGCTTCAATCTTAGCTGGATCTACAAAAATTCCAGTCCCAAAAACGATATGTCCGAGAAATCCTACTCTGCTGAGCCAAAACTCACACTTGCTGAACTTAGCATATAATGCATGTTCTCTCAGGGTCCGTAGCACTTCAGTCAAGTGTACCTCATATTCCTCGGGGCTCTTAGAGTACACTAGTATATCATCAATAAAAACTATCACGAATTGATCCAAGAATTCCTTGAACACCCAATTCATCAAATCCATGAAAGCGGCTGGGGCATTCGTTAATCCAAAGGGCATAACCGTAAATTCATAATGCCCATATTGAGTTCTAAAAGCAGTCTTGGGAATGTCCTCATTTCTAATTCTTAACTGATGGTATTCGGTCTTCAAATCTATTTTGGAAAACACTGAGGCTTCTTGCAGTTGATTAAATAAATCATCAATCCTCGGCAGTGGATACTTATTCTTCACTGTCACTTGGTTCAGTTGCCGATAATCTATACACAACCTCAAAGTTCCATCTTTCTTCTTCACGAATAGAATCAGCGCTCCCCATAGAGACGTGCTAGGGCGAATAAAGCCTTTATCCAGTAATTCCTGTATCTTGACCTTTAACTCTTTCAATTCTGATAAGGATATCATATATGGTGCTTTCGAAATCGGCTCTGTCTCTGGCACCAATTCAATCACAAACTCCACTTCTCGCTTAGGCGGCAAACCCGGCAATTCCTGAGGAAACATCTCGGAAAAATTGCTTACTACGGGTATATCTTCTAACTTAGGTTCCACAACTGTTGGATCCACAACATTCATCATATATCCTTCACACTCATCATCTAACAGCTTAGTCGCCTCAAGCGAGGAAATCCAAGGGATCGAGGCTCCTCCTCAGTTTTCCTGAAATACAAAACTAGGGCATCCATCCGGATTAAAGTGGATCGTCTTATTGCTACAATCCACTACAGCTTTCTGTTGGACTAGCCAGTCCATCCCAATAATCACATCGAAATCGAACATGGCTAATACTACCAAGTCAATACTCTCTTCCTTACCTCCAATAATTATTTTACAATTAGGACATCCAAAAGAAACTAGCAACCTATCATTCATAGGTGTTGTCATGCAAAGCATATTCTCAAGCAGCACTGGTTTTATACCAACTAACTCAATAAACTGCTCTGAAATAAACGAATGTGTTGCTCCCGGATCAAACAATGCATATGCGGCATGATCACATAAGGAAATCGTACCTGTGACCACGCCTGACGCATTTTCAGCTTTCTTGCGCGCCATGGCATAAATCCTTCCTTGAGCTGGCGATCGTCCCTGAATAGCCGGTGGGGGAGGTTCGGCTTGATTTCCAGGTCGTGGTGGCGGTACTCTTGACGGTCCTGATGGTTACATCTATGGGCAAGTGCGAATTTGATCCTCTAAGCTTTCGCACTTAAAGCATGCCCCATATCTACCCAACTGGGGACCCGATTTCCCGATATTTCGTCTGGCTGGTGGAACAAATCGCCTATTTCTAGTCACAGGTCTTTTTCCCAAACGGCGATTATCTCTATTTTGAGCAAACCGTGATCCTGAAGCGGCTGCTCTTTCTTATTGATCCCGTTCCATTATCTGAGCCCGTCTAAACATCTCCCCATAATCCTTGATATCATGGGACAAAATCAGACTCCGAAGATCCGGCTTCAGTTCATCCGAGAATTTTCGAGCTTTATCTCTCGGGTTCTCCATCATGGGTGGGGCAAACTTAGCTAATCTTGGGAATTCTGCCTCATACTGGTCCACGATCATTTGTCCCTGACGCAAATGCATAAATTCCATCAATTTCTTTTCTTGCGCATTCTTCGAGAAATACTTTTTGTAAAAATGCTCCACAAAAACTGCCCATGTAACGCCCCGTCCTCGGGGTTATTCATGTGACGTCCCGTTCATTATTATCTTTTATTACACATAAGCAGAAGCATAACTCGGGACAATCACAATCAATACACAGCGAAAATAAGACAAGCAGCATCATGAGCAAACCTTATGTTTACAATGCATACAAACATGTTTTAACAAGCCCTTCGGGCCATGACAAACAACACATATTTCATAGCAGACTATAAATAGCAAATCTTGACTCGAGTTATCCTATACCCATTACGGCTTCTCGCTCCTCGCTTCTTCACCTCCACACCGGTCCCGTCCGCCTGGCCATCTCACATCCCACCCTTGGCTTTATCCCGAAGCTGGCCCGCCCTGAGGCACCAAGTCCATTAGGCCCTCATCGAACATCACAAGCATCGTGATTTGGTGATAGGCTCGGTCTTTTCTGACATTTATAACGGTGAGCGCTTCGGCTCTCTGCTCCATGGGATTGCCAACGTGGGCAGGGGGAGATGCCATCCTACGGACCTGAAAAAGGGGAAACAACGGGGGATGAGTCGGGGAGACTCAACAAGTGAAAACACTAATATCAAGCGAGGATATATCAATCGCCGTTAACATAAGTCAGCCCTTACCGCACCCGCATTAATGGCAGATCAATAGTAAAGTTCAAACAAGAGAACATCACGCATGGCCACAGCGTGCACACTTTACAAACCAAGGCTCGGTTCTATCTCAAAAGAACATCAAACATAAAACATGATCAAACCGAGAAATGAACCAACTACGACCAACCAAACAACCGAGAAACGGTCCAAGTAAACCACGTCACAACACATCTCAACATCCTTTCCCGATATTAGGGAATTCACTTACACAACAAGCCACTAGAACACGAAAGACTAGAAGAAGAAGTGATTGGTGGCTTGGCTTGAGCACGGAATAAGCTTGATTTCGGGAGAGACGGGGCCTCGGGTGATTTTGGGCGTGATTTCGGGCTTCCTCCTTGCTTTCTCCTTGTTTGGCCGACCAAGATGAGGCCTACCAAGGCCAAACCGTGGCTCTTGGATGGGAACGAGAAGAGACACGGGCCGGTTCGAGTTTTGATTTGCACGTAGGCTTCTTGAGCTTAATGTAAAAAAATAAGAACAAAAGAAGAAGAAGATGAAGTTGGCATGGGATGATGATGGTGGCGTGAGAAGAAAGGAAAAAGGAAGGGTGGTCTTGATTTTTAAAGAGTTCAAAGAACTCTAGAAGTCTTAACATGCACCAATAAATAGAGTCCCTTGGTCAATAGTCATGATAGCCTTGCTTGAGTCATGGCATATGTCATCCAAGCATGAGGTCATGGCTTAGGTCACAAAAGATAAGACCATTTATGAGCATTTATGGGTTAAATGATGAAGGCTAATACTCAACTTTCTCTATTGGTTCTCTCTCTCTCTCTCTCTCTCTCTCTCTCTTCCTTCCTCACGGCCAAATGGCCTTCACGTTGGTTTCCTTGGCTTGGCCTTGCCTTGGTTCCATAATGATAGGACTTCCAAAGTCTAATGTTATTAATGCTTGTCATCATGAAATAGGGCTTCTAAGTCAAGGGCCATTTAATGGCATTAATGAAACTTAATGATGGAAGCTTGAAGGAGAAGCTTTGACCATGTCAAAGCCTTATCTTCTAGTTCCTTCCCAATGAAACAAACACGGAACCTATTTTGGTCTTCTAGAAATGTCGGTTCGGCTCACAATGACTCAGCACCATCGGTTTGCACAATAACAACTAATCGACACTTAAGTCGTAAACCCGCATCATAATCAATTTCATGATTTCCGAGGGTTTTCCACGACAAAACACGTATAATAATCTCATTCAACCCGAGGTTTGGCGTGGATATGTCCTCAAATATCACCAAAAGGCATCAAGTCGAGATTCCAACGTTCTCGTATAGGAATTTATAAATCTTTGGAATTTGACAAAACCGGACAGCTTTGCACTGTTCACGAAATTGGACTTGAAAAATATAGTAAATGGACTCCGAAAATTCTCAAATTTGAATATGTCATAAACAAGGTCTTGACAAACATTTTTCATGAGAACACAAAATCTAAATCTCTCTGTAAACACCATTTTTAGTAGCTCAAATATAGACTAAAACAGTTCGCTGAAACAGCATTCTTGTTTCTCAAAGTAAGCTTTGTCCAGAATCCAAATCATCTTGAAAAATTCCCAAATTCATATACATTAGAGAAAAGGACATTCTCAACAACTTTTGTGAAGGAAAATTTTCCACAATCGGCCCAGAAAAGCTTGTAGAAAATAAAGACGGTGTAAACATCATCGAAATACCCATTCTGGGCAGTTTCACACGGTCCGAAAATCAAGCCATCGTACTACTCATATCAACTCCAAAAATTCTGAAATTAAAGTATGTAAAACCTCAGGATGTTTGGAGAAACTTTCAAGAAGAAAGTGTTTGGAAATTCGGACCACAAAAATCTCCCCAAAAATAACAGAATGAAGGGGTACAAAGGATCCAAAACTGGATTTTCCAAAACAAGAGAAAACAATTTAGTTTCGATTGGAAAACCATCAAACTTAAACCATAGACATTTTCTAGGGACTGAAATTGAGGATGTGACAGCCCAAGTCGGAGCTGCTCTTTCAGGAAATATGCTCCGTTCAGTAGCATTCCACCAATCATTGGCACCATCACGTAGCTGATAAGCTGCTAGCATTACTTTCTCTTCATCGGTGCACCCCAAAACTTTAAAAGTTTTCTCTAACGATTCCACCCATCTCGGTGCAGTCTCAGGGTCACCACGACCATGGAACTGGGGCGGCTTCAACTTGATGAATTGTTCCACTAATTGGAGCATCTGCCTAACCCCTGCTGGTTGAACTTGCCCTTACTGGGCCTGATTTCCTACAACACTAGCATTCTCATTAACTACAGCAGCTGCAGCCTCAGCAGCTTAGGCTGTCGCATTATCTCTTTCTTGAGCTTACCGATCCATCATATTTCCGATCCTTTCTAACACCCTAAGAACTCCTTCCATACGCGGGTCTTCCGCAGGTCTAACATCAACTCTGGGGTCTACTGTAGCTCCCACATTAATTCCAAGGTTTTCCATTACTCTAGCTCGAGCATGACCTCCACCTCGGATTCCTCTTCCCGCACCCCTTCTGGGAACTCTTCCTATACCTCTCCCCTGGCTACTCATCTTGACTACTCGGTTCTATAACTACCTGCTATAATTCCACAAAGGAATTAAAGACTTAAACCAATTTAACCCAGTCTAAGTCCTAGGCAGGTATTGACAACAATTAAGCAATCAGCATGCAGCCTAACAATTATCCAATACATCACCCAAGGGATTCGTATACTCACCTCGGGTCCTACCGCACCTGCACTTATAGGTCACACAATCACAATTCAAACACAATCACAAACTGTCAGGAGATGCATGTAGCACACGAGGTCACCCTACTGGCTACCCATGGTCTCATCGCTCCTTATCACTCCAGACGTCGACCTAATTAGACCGAGTTGACCTTGCTCTGATACCAATTCAAAACAGAGATGTCACGCCCCGTACCCCACGAAGCGCGAGCATCCCACCTGCGGTCGTTTGTAATGCAACGCTCCCAGGATGCATCGCCGACCCATGCTCAAAATAGAGATCAAGCACACGCGGAAGTATTAAAATAAACAAACCCAGACAACTACAATATGAGCCAAGGATAGCCATACATCAAAAATCATCATAGAAAATAATTATACTTTTATATTACTATTAAAAACCCTTTGTACAATATTTACAAGTACAAACAAAAGGGGCATACATGATCAGTAGCCACTTGTTCAAAAAGGGATAAGTGGCTAACGAGGTCAGGCTAAAACTCAGGGGAGGGCTACAGTCCAAAAAGTAACAGCTCTCACTGCTAGCTAGGACACTGGACGACCCTAAGGCTCCTAGTCAGGATCGGACGACTCGGTGGAATCGTTTGACAACTCCTCAGAAGGGTCCTCACCTGACCCTGACTCCTCCGAATCCATGGCCTGAGCTCACTCGTCCTCGGAGTCCATCTCCAAGTCTGGGTCTAGGTAAATCTAGAGCCCCTCCTTGTCTGATCCCAGCTCTGCAACCTCTCCGTCCTCCTCTACGTCCTGCTCCATCGCTTCAGGTTCGTCACCTCCTCCTCATTCATAGGCTCGGGGTCCTCCACTAGTACATCGGGCTCCTCATCCATCTTTTCCTCCTGCCTCATCCACTCGGGCATGACCTCAGGGTTTATCACCTCACCATCATCTATAATTGGTTGCATTAACCCAGTACTATCGATCGGAACATCAAAGGTCTTGAGGGGTTCTCCCTCATTCCCATTGACATCCCGGTGGCGCCATGCCACGTACTCCTGCTTCTGATAAAAATACTCGCCTATATTTACAACCAGTTCTGATCGATACCTCACAAAAGCCTCCCCAGTTCCCAAGGGGTAGGTACTAGTATACTGCCGGACCTGCAGGGGGATCTCAAAAAGAGGCAGTGGTCTCTCCATCCTCACGGTCAGGGGTCTGAAAAGTTTCGATTTACACAATCGTGAGACGAATCTCAGTGAGTTCAACCCCTAAACCTAGGCTACGCTACCATGCAATCTCCTGACCGGAAATAAATATTCAAATCACATTGCAATAACAATCAAACAATTCTCTGACCCTGCAGGTTAGACAGTTCAATAAATAATAATCACGGTACATACATGGCACACATTGTCATACGTACGCCAATCACATACTCGTGCACCGAGTCTCATACACACGCATGTTAGTCCATGCATGTTCATGCATGCAAATGTCGTCGACATATTTTATGCATTTCCCTGCCCACTGACCCACACTGACACACTGACAATCGCTCAATTTATTATTTATTACGACTCGAGTCAACAATATTCACGACCCGGTGCATCTAACCTGCTTCAAAGTGCATGAGATGCAGCAACCGATTTGACCCAGTGTCTCTAGCCTGCTTCAAAGTGCATGGGGTACAACACTGATCTACTTACAAACCAGAGCCTGCTTCAAAGTGCATGAGGATGGTCGTCTTTCGGACGTACTGGGCATCGTCCTGCTTCAAAGTGCATGAGGACGGTATCGACCCGAAGGTCACGACCCGAAGGTCCTTAGGTGATCACGCAACTCATTATTATCTGAACCCAGCGTATAACTCTTCAGGGTATTTTAGGTGATCACACACTCATGGCAGGCACGCATTCTCGCACAATTTCACCACATGCCTCACTCTTGGCATACATAATGCGTGTCCATATTATGCAATGCAGTGCACCACGAGCACCAATATAATTCAAACACTCAATGTCACAACAAGTGCCCAATTGGTCCAATTAATACTGTGTGGCCTAATGTGCGATTCACAAATCAATAATTAATTTCAAACCAGTCATTGGCCAATCGCACTCCACATAATTCAGCCACACGACATGCGACATGGTAGTACGAAATCAATCACAATTAAGCACAAATTACGTACAACCAGTCAACTCGGACATACCCGGTAATTTTCCAATGGGCTCCTAAATTGGTCATTTAATCCAATTAATCTCCCCAAATAATTCTCATTAATCCACTAAATTTTCTCGATAATAATTTCTACCAATCCATCCTCAACCCAGTCTGAAATACACACTAATACAACCTAAGCCAGTCCAAAATGCACCGATAATACCTAAATCAGTCTAGGAAAAACGCACTATCAATCCTAATCCGGTTTTAGGAATTTTACTCAATTTCTGAACCACGGCGACGGGGAACGGCGACCAATCACTGATGAACAGTGAAACCGGCGGCAAGGTTCCGATGACGGCACTATTCACAGCGATACGGACGGTACTGTTCATGGCGGTACGGACCTATATGGACTGGCGGAAAACGGTGGCCGGCGAAGTGGCGGTGGCCGGCGCGACGGCCGTACGGACGGCGGACCGTACGGTGTTACAGTACCGACCGTACGGACACTGTACTGACAAGTACGGTCGGCGTCATACGGCGTGGCTGGACGGCTGGGTGGCGACGGAACGACAGCAGCTCGGCCGATCGGGCTCCGACGCGACGGGACTTGCTTCGGCGGTCCTTTAGCCGGAAAGAAAAGAGAGAGAAAGAGGGAGAAAGAGAGAGAAAAAGGGGTCAGGTGAGGCTGAGGCAGAGGCTAAGGACCGAGGTGGTCGACGGTGGGGCACGGCGGCCGGCCGCGAGCTCCGGCAAGTCAAACCAAGAGAGAAAAAGAGAGAAAATAGGGAAGAAGCTGCTGGTCTGGTGGTTCTACCAAAGGGGAGGGATAGAGGAGAGAGAAAGCAGTCCAAGCTGGTCAAATACAGCAGCCTAGGGGCGTCACGTGTCGCCGATCTGGGCCAATTGACTAAAATACCCCTAATACAACGGTTCTTATTCAATCTTATCCAAAAAGTGGAGGGTAAAATGGTCCTTGGCCCTCAATAATTGAGCTGATAACCTCTGGTATTTATCCCAAAATTATCCCAAAAATTCGGACCCAAAAATAGCCTAGGGGCAAAACCGTCATTTTTCCGGTCCCGGGGCGAAATTCCAATTTTCGCACATACGTGTTCCATATGTGCGTGGCCAACATAATATGATGTCGGAATCTCGAAATTCATAGCGTAAGCCCTCGAAAATCTACGTCAGAGTTTCGGGAATAAAATAATATTATTTTCTAATTTTTTGTCGAAATTCCAATTTTTGACCATAACGACTCCTGGCATGCGTGGCCACCCAAAAATGGCTTCGGCCTCGAAAAATAACCTCATTTGGTCTCGAAAAGCAACGCTGGCGTCCCGAGGGGCAAAATCGTAATTTTCCACCCCCGGACCGAAATTTCAATTTTTACTCATACTAACTCCAAACGTGTGTGGCCAGCGTGATATGACGTCAGATTCCCAAAAATAGTCTCTTAAGCCTTTGAAAATCGACCTCGAAATCCAGGCCCAATTCCGTGAACAAAACTCGCTAAAGTTTCAATTTCAGAGTCTCTCACTAACGGGCGGTTGTTTAGAGGTTACGCGTATCGACCTAGGGCTATCCGTATCATGATGGTCTCAATCATTGAGAGAATGAGAAATTATCACCAATTCTAGAGGTAACAATCATTCGGTTCAAGCTCAAGACTAGTTGGCCACGTGCACTTTCGGTCTTGCAGAATCACCTGCGATTCGATTATACATCGTTGGCCTTGGCCAAATTCAATCCATTACTCTTTCCTAAGATCGGCCCACGTTGGCTCAAAATATTCCCTCGGCGTCTCTCATGATCGGTATCCATTTCACAATCGGGTCCCTGGTCCACGTACCATTTTCTAGTTAGCTATACCCCATTGGTTAGTATCCCGAGAGTGATCAGCTCTGGGCGAGACTTACTAAAATGAAATGCGAAATAATATCAGTTTTATTAATCCCGGAAATTACATCTAAATTCGGGCTGTTACACTAGAAGTGTCAAAACTTGTGTACGGCGCTTACTTTAGTGTCAAAAGTTTGTTTCGGATCACTTAAGTGCCAACGGCGAGAAATTCTGGCTAAATTAATATGTGGCTTTTTTAATTAAAATTTTAAGTTGTGTGGCATTTTCACATGTATATTTTGAATTTCTCAGTCTTACGTGGCATTTCCACGTGTAAATTTCGAATTTTTAATTATTTTTTTATTTTTTTTCTATTTTTCCTTCTTTTCTTTTTTTTCTTCTTCTTCTTCATTTGGTAGGTGACCGGCCACCAACCATGGCCGGCCGCCTGGCCTCGCCAGGGGTCGCCTTCCCCCGGGCGATCGCCGGCGAGGTTGCCGTGACCTGGGTGAGGGCTAGCCCCGCCGGATCTGGCAAGGGCCAACCTCGCCCAAGCCTGGCAGCCTCGCAGGTGGTTGCCCGGGGGTCCTTATGGCCTGGGCGACCGCCGTGGCCTGGGCGAGAGCCGGCCTCGCCGGATCTGGCAAAGTTGGCCCTCGCTAGATCCCGTGATGCCAACCCTCGCCCAGGCCAAGGCAACCTCGCAAGTGGTCGCCCGAGCCCGTCGGCGAGGCCGCCGTGGCCTGGGCGAGGGCTGGCCCCACCAGATCTGGAAAGGGCTAGCCTCGCCTCGCCTGGGCAAGGGCGTGCCTAGGGGAGGCGAGGCCAACCCTCGCCCAGGCCACGGCGACCTCGCCGGCGGTCGCTCGTCCTCGAGCGACCGCGGGCGAGGCCGCCGTGGCCTGGGCTAGGGCCTGCCCCACCGGATCTAGCGAGGGCCGGCCTCATCGTCGCTGGGCAAGGGCTTGCCCAGGCGAGGCGAGGTCGGCCCTCGCCAAATTCGACGAGGCCGGCCCTCGCCCAGGCCACAGTGGCCTCGCCGGCAGTCGCCTTCTCCCGGGCGACCGCTGGCGAGGCCGCCATGGCTTGGACGAGGGCCGGCCTCGCCTCGCATGGGCATGCCCTTACCCAGCGACGGCGAGGCCGATCGCCCAGCCATGGCGAGGCCGACCTCGCCGTCGCCAAACCCAGCGACGGCGAGGTCGGCCTAGCCGTCGCTGAGGCTAGGTGGCCGGCCTTCGGTCACCGGTGGTGACCGAAGAAGAAGAAGAAAGAAAAAGAAAAAAGAAAAGAAAGAAAAAAAATTCAAAAAAAAAATTAAAAAAATCTAGTGTACATGCTAAATTACGTCGTTTTGATGTGTACATGCTAGCTGAGCATGCTGACTCAACCTCCGGCGAGCCACATCGGCTTCAAAAATTAATAAAAAAATGTCACGTTGGATTTCCGACCAAACTGGCCGGAGTTGACACTTAAGTGATCGTTTTTCAAAAAATTTGGCACTAAAGTGATCCAAAAGAAACTTTTGGCACTAAAGTGAGCGCCGTACACAAGTTTTGGCACTTCTGCTGTTCTTCTCCCGAAGATTGCATAAGATTCTGTTTTCTTAGTTGTTCTTCTTTTGCAGCTACCGGCCCACGTTAGCCCAGATATTTATCAAGGGGAGTTCATTGGAGGTTCTGATATCATTTTGAAAATGCATCAGGGGAGGGCTCGATCGACACAATTTCTGCTCTTCCTACTTCCAATTATTTTTGTTGATGTGGCTGTTTTTTCCGTCCAAAGCGGAGAGCTGAAGGAGAAGCTCAAGGATATTGCAGGCCTACCAGGAAAAGTCGGCTGAATACACGGCCGATTAGAGAGAAAATAGGAATTTTGAGGTTTGCTTGGTTTTCATTCACCATTTGCCATTCTCCTAGTTTAGGTGCTTTGTGATGATCATCTAGAATGTAACAATGAACTTACCTTGAATATTTATGTACCTGCACCTGATTTATGCATCAAAGCAATGTAGCTTCTGTGGTAATGTATGTATCAAACTTTGTGCGGCCAATACTTGCTGTAGGTTAGAGGGGTCGTATGGTGATTTTGCTGCTGCTGCTACTTGTTTTGTCAAGTGCAAAAAAATTGACGCATTGTGTATGAGCCTCTTTTCTGTTAGCTGAATCCATCAGCGTAGTAAAGCTGAAAAACATGAACAGTCGAAAATCATGCACCCTCCGTTAGATATCTATGTTGACAAGGTATGCTAGGATTTTTCTTTTTTACCGTGTCAATGTGTACTAGTGACAAAGCAATCAAATCGGAAAGAAAATGAAAATGCGATTCAGGTGGTGAGCAGAAAAAAAAGTAATTCTGTCGAACTCTTGATGGAAGGGCAAGGGAAGAAGGTCCTCCAAGTTATTATTGTATCTTCGTCTATTATTAGAAATTAGAGTGCTTCAAAGAAACGCTCAAGACATCATCTCCTTTCGGCTAAAAAAAAAAAGAGAGTTGTATACTCATGACTTATAATGTGACCCATGCACTTTAGATCCTGCTATTCAGACAGATATTCCAAAATTTCGTTCTCTTTCATTGGGGTTTTCTTGTATGATATATCAAGTGATGGAACTGATACCCATCAGAGGTTTCGCCCATCAGAGGTTTCGCCATTTGCAACTGTGTCAGGGAAAGAAGCAATGCTATTGAACGGATGTATGAAGGTGTTTCATACCCTCGTAATATATTTGTTTGCTCCCAATAGAAACCAATGATTATAAGAGAGAGAGAAGAGCATGCTATTCTCGTAATTAAAGTTTGTTTCCTCTCTTTTTTCTCTAATCGTTCCCATTTGTCTCATACTTCATGTTTATAGGGATTGCGGGCGAATTTAAGTTGATTTCATTTGATTTCGAGAGGCATCTCCAAGGTGCTTGAACCACTTTAAGCCATAGAATTCTACTTTGGTATTTAAACAAGAGTATATGCTAATGACTGTAGTTGGACTCCAATGGCGGCATTAAACCATATTCATCGGTCGGTAACAAAGCATAGTCCGTCAAAAAGAAGGAGATCTGAGGGCATCTTCTTACAAATTGAAGCCATGTTCGTTCATTTCTGCCTCGATAAGCAAAAATCAAACGTGCTGCATAAGATGTTCCCATTTTTTGTCTTCCTTTTGGGGAGAAAATTCCAATTCTCTCCATACATTTTGCATATCATGCCCGTTCATGTCGCGTTGGACGGGTAGTGCACTGGTTGGGCACCGACAGATGGGGATAAATGTTCCGGGGGCGAGCTTCTCCAGATCAAACAAGATCCGTGCCACTTCTCATTGTGCAAAAGCCGCCGTCAGTTTGCTTTGCATTTTGTTAGGCTAAAGCTTGATAAAGCTTGATAAAGAACCGGGTGTATCCCTTGAGTTCATGCTTGATAAAGCTCCTCTCATCAACGTTGGCTCAGTATCAAACGGTTTCTGTTTCGATGCGTGCATGACCAGACTTTAATTTTAAGAAAGACGAAAAAGCTAAAATGGGAAACATACTCTTCCGGTGATCGAGTGCAACGTAGTATATTTCAAGTCATGTTAATGCAAATTGCAACTGTTTTCCCATTTTCATTGTCCCACTGCGCCAGAACAAGCTGAGTTTTCGACTGGTCATGGTAAGGAAGATGTACTCTAGACTTAATTAGAAGGAAATCCGCATCCCGGGAAATCACATTTTAGTTCAACTCAATAGCACTTCCTTTATGCCAGCTTCAGACAACTAATCAAGGTGACTGAACTTTTGATCGTTTGGACATTTTTATTTTCTCTCCTCTTTAGTTCCCTGGGTCTCCCTGCTCTCATTCACGCTTCTTTTCATATCTATCTATTTGTAACAGAGCAGACTTGTCCAAACACGAATCATCCGTCAATTGCGTCACATCTGAATCCGAAAAACGACATGTTTTTTAAATAAATTACCTAAACATAAAATGCGTAACCTGTTTCTTAACTCCAAAAGAATTCCTAGCCAGTCTTTTGAAAACTAATGCAAATGATAAACAATAAATAACCACACGTTCGATCGTCGAGGAAAGCGCATCTTGCTTCACTAATTCAATGGATGTTCAATAACCTCGCAACCTCCTTGACGACTTGATTTACGAGTTCCCCTTCATACCTGCAAATTGCCAAATAAATTTGAAGTAAGCATATAAGAAGTTTCCAGTAATAGAATCATTTGGTGGGAACGATGAAAGTAAGTACCCATTGGCGACATTCTCTGATACCCATCCTCCGATGGACCCAACCTCCCTAAGAGCTCTCTCCCACTGCTCATAAGTACTTTTGTCGACCCGCTCCTGCTCCTATTGCGAAACAGATGCGGAAGAGCAAAACACAGAATACAGGGATTTAAGTGGTTCGATCACAATGTGATCTACGTCCACGGGCGAGGCAAGACAAGATTCTACTATAATCAAAGAGAATACAGTTTTCAGAAGTCGAAACAACGACAAAAGCTCACGGCTTACAAAACTCTCGAAAACAAAATTCTCTCTGTACGTCAATGAGAAAACCTAGCCGCGTTATAAATAGTGCTCCCAAAAAAAAATTTCCTCGGGGGCTACACCCCCGAACTCCCCCAAGACATTGGTTCGCTTACTCCAGCTTAGGCGGTTCGCCATGGAGATTTGTTTGCTTGCTACGAGTTGGGCCTATCGGCCCAACCCTCTGCATCGCGAACTAAATCTCAATTTTTCCTTCACTTTCGGATCGCACAAAAAATATGTCGGGTTGGGTGAGAAACCGGACCGAGTACATAAAATTCAAGACATATTTAACAGCTCCTTATATCGAAGCATGTGCTCTCGAAACAAATGTGATACGTTTTGCACGTGTGAGGGCTCCACTTTATAGAAGATGGGCAATATCTGTTGCCCCTTTGTTCTATTGCATTCAACCATTTGAGCTAGGTGCTTGAGGCACCAATGAGAGGAGGCAAAATTTTCAGAAAGAATTGGAATGGATATCTTGCAGTGGCAGATGGCATTGCAAATCTCGTGAACATCTTTACCTATGAGATCATCATCATTAAAAACTTCGATTCCTTCAGCCACAAGCCTGGTGTATAGGTGAGAAGTAAGGTTGACGTGGCTAGCAGGGATCACCTAGAGGAGGGTGAATAGGTGACCCTGAACAGTTTTAAAATATTTATGCGGAAATAAAATAAATCACAGAAGAGTCTGAATAAAATTTAGATTCAAGACATATTATATAGATGAAGCTCTTGATGTGCAGAATGTAAAGTAAGAGATAAAGGGTAGAGAATCTGCACACAAGTTTATAGTGATTCGGCTTATAGCAAGCCTACGTCCACTCTCCCACGCTTACAGCCTACCGGCTGGATTTTACTATATAATCAAGAGGAATTTACAGATTTTGAGTGATATCACTCTCGTGTATGATAGGACTCTCTATTTCACACAGTCACTCTTACAAAATAACCCTCAAGATCTAAGTGTTTTGGCTCAGAACAACAAGAGAAATGATTGGAGTATGCTCAGACTTTGGACTTGTTGATTCTTAATTCTGTTCTTTTCTTCTGCTGCTCGTTGATCTCCTTAAATACTCATCTACTTCCAAACTAGCCGTTGGATAGCTTTCAGAGGATCATCTTCCAATCTTTACCTTGGACAGATTTGTATAATAAGGATTGAGTAGCCGTTGGATGACAGATTCTGAATCCCGCTGATTCTGGTCGCCCATACAATCAGAATCTTGGTTTCCATAAGTAGAGCTTTGTCCGTTGTAATGCATTCTTATCGTAATATTTGATTGTCAATCAATTTGATTAAGATTGAACCAATCAAAACTTTCCTTTTGTGAAATCCATGCCAGATCACTAGCTGTTATGTTTCGTTCTGAATTCTGCGTCTGAATAATTTTTGCATCTGTATCTGCATCTAGAAAATTTCTATATCTGCATCTACATTTGAATAACTTTTACGTCTGAATCTCAGAACTTAGATTCTGTGGGTCTTCAAAGAACTTTTTTTTTCAGCTTGTAAAGTCTAAATAATTTCCTTCTGAGTTTTCAGAACACACACACACACACACACACACACACACACACACACACACACACACATATATATATATATATATATATATATATATATATATATTCCTGGAATAAAATGGTTTAGAATAAGTATTAGATTTTACAATTATCCCAGAAGGTTTTATCAACTTCAAAATTAGTAGGAGTTTTCCTCAATAATCTTCCTCTTTTTGATGGTGATAAAACTTTCCTGCAAATTGAATCAATTTGAAATTAATTAAAAGTAAATAAGCATATATATAGCGCATGGATCACAAATTGAAATTGAAAGAGCAAACTCTATTAATATTTGTGTCTTTGCTTCCTTTGTATATAACTTGCATATGATCTGCACCAAATAAATTCTCCCCCTTTTTGTCATCAGCAAAAAGGTAATGATAGAGAGTATAAAGCATTTATATTAAATAATCAACCAGTCTAACAAGAAATGTTAGTTAAATTATAGACCAATTGAAAGAAATATGACTTTGAGAGAAATGTTTTTTTTTTTAAAATAGGCTATTTTTTTGAAGGAGTACGAATCAATTGAAAATTTTCTAATATTGAGACAGCTTCATCAATCTTCGAACTGCATTGACCCACAGCCTTATCCATGTTGGATGAGTATAAAGTAATGGCTTCCTCGAGTTCTGCTCTGTCTGCTGCTGCTTGGAGTCGTTGAGTGTTGTAGTTTTCCTCAATAATTTTCTGTAAATTCTTCATGTCTTGTTCTAGCGCAGCTTGCTTGTCTTTAATTTTGAGCAGAATAGAGAGGATGTTCTGATTTTCTGAAGGCTATTCTTGGACATTAGCTGGCTCAGACTGATCAAATCCCATGGTTGCTTCTTCTGGATTCTCCCCCTGAACAGGTGCTTGATCTTCAGAACCATGTTATGTAGAAGTTGGTTTAAAAACCTTTGGAGTTGGTTCAGAAACATGTTCTGGAGCATTAGTATGGCCTATATCAATATGTTCTGCTTCTGCTTCATCACTTTCATCATGTAGAAGAATTTTTCTTTTCTTGCTATACACCTTTAATGGGATTGGAGATTCTATCTTCTTGCTTGCTGATCCTGCCCCTTTTCTCTGCCCTGTCTTTTTTATACTTGACTTTTCAGTAGATTTTACTTCAGACTGATGAGCCTCTTTTCCTTTGATTTTGTTCTTTACATCATCAAACTGTTTCATTTTGGAGAGCATTCTTTCTCCAACAAACATACAGGGAACAAGGTTCTGGCGCAATTCATCAAGAATCGATATTTTTAGGAACATGAAAATTCGAGAGATTAAAGCACCATACGGCAATTGTCCCTTATCCTTCTGTAATATCTTGTACATATGGAAGATGATGATATGAGGAAGAGAAAAAGGTTGACTTTTCAAGATAGCCCAGATGAGCTTAATTTCTGATTTGGATAGGTCAGTTTTGGAAGCTGTCTTGGGCTTCAAGCAATTGATAATGATCTTGTGCAGAATCACGAATCTTCTGGATAAGTCAGAGTAGGAGAGATGCCGGTTTGATCCTTGAGCAAAGTTGAGATTTTTAGAAGCAATCTTGGAAGCATGTTCAATATTCACTGCCAGTGGAGTAAACTTATAGTGTTGTGCTCCAATTATCCTTGCCAATACATCCGCTTTTAAATCGAATTTTTTGTCACCAACAGTGAATTGAATCCAATTGGGCGACAAAATAGAGAGATTGGAATAGAAATAGGCAGTTAATTCAGCATAAACATTTGGATATTGAAGGCAAAATTCATAAATGCCTAACTTTTAAAACAGGTTCTTTACTGAAATATCAGCCTTCTCTAGGTAGTCGAAATCCACAGTTTTGTGGTTCATGATCCCTCGAGCAAGCAACAACTTATAACAGATATTATGCTCAGAGCTTTTGAATAATCCTCCAGTACTTGGCACACCAGATGCTATTCCTATCTTCATTTCAAAAATCTCAAAAAATCAAGCATCATCATCAGGTATAACAAACTTGGTTGCACCGGTAGTTTTAGGGCTGATATGAGTAGATTTTTTGTCAGAGGGTGCTGATGATTTTCTGACTTTTTCTTTGCCCTTTTTGGAAGAGGGTTCTTTTGGTGTAGTGCTGGCCGGAACATTGTCAGAATCAACGCAAGCTTTAGAGTAGTTTTGCATAAGATGTTCTTCAGAGGAGAACCCATTATCTCTCAGACAGTCACGCAAAGAAGATGCAGAGGCATTGCTTCTCTTCAATAACAGATAAGCATTCCATACATACTTGATGCTTTTAAAATGAAAATCTATTTTACCAGAAGCTTTGGGAGGCGACGATTGATGATGTGGTGTCACTTCAGCAGATTCTTCATGATGTTTCGATTCTGTATTTGAAATCTCCATAAACTCCGCCGGTGCAGTAGATTTAGAGTCTTGATTCAGAATGCGTGAAGATCTTCTTTTGAACGACATTTTGGTCACTTCTGGAGCAAAAAGTTTCTATCTTTGGATAAGAAAGACGAGGAGAGTCTCTAAATATCGGAAGGGTTTGAGAAGTAAAAAATCGTACTGATATGATTTTGAAAAGTGACGAACAGGTTTATAAATAGGAAGGACGGGTTTTAGAAATAAAAGGTTATTTTTAGAAAGTAAAAATAAGCCCAAACAAGTTAGAAGGAAATATACTTTATGAATCATAAAAGATCAGGACAATATCATGATAATATTTTAAGCACAATTAATCAGATAAATTAGGATACGTACCTGATTTGCTTCCTAAAGTAACAAATGTGAAAATATCCTACCAGAAATATTCCCGCCAAACTTTAAACTATGTACGTACCGTTCTTTGAGAGTCTAAAAGATGTTCAGACCGAGAACACTTGAGTCTGAAAAATTCCTGTCTATCAAACACTTTAAGAGAATGGATAAATAATGCACAGTTTGTTTCTAATATACTCAAATGAAGATTTGTCAAGAGGTTTTCTAAATATATCAGCTAATTGATTCTTAGAATCAATGAATTGAATATTCACATCGCCATTTTGAACATGATCTCTAATGAAATGATGCTTGATTTCAATATGCTTCGCACGTGAATGAAGAATAGGATTTTTGGACAGATTAATAGCACTTGTGTTGTCACACTTGATTACAATACTTCATTCTTCAACAGCAAAGTCTCGCAACTGCTGCTTCATCCACAGAATCTGTGCACAGCAACTTCCCAACGCTACATATTCTGCTTCTGCTATAGAAAGTGCGACTGTATTTTGCTTCTTTGAGTACTAGGATACCAACATATTTCCAAGCAGTTGACATGTATCTGTAGTACTTTTCATGTCCACTTTACATTCAGCTAAATCAGCATCTGAATAACCAGTAAGAGTAAAATCTGAATATTTGGAGTACCAAAGACCTAGCATTGGATAAGTTCCAATGTATTTGATTATCCTTTTTACTGCAGAAAGATGCGACTCCTTTGGGTCTGATTGAAATCTTGTGCATATACAGACACTTCTGGTCCACCTTTTTACCATGTTCATCCTTGTCCAGTTTGGATGTTTGGGACATTGGAGTGTCTGTTTTCTTACCGTTTTGCATTTCGAACCTCTTGATAATCTCCTTAGCATACTTCTCTTGACAAATGAATGTACCATCTTTGGTTTGTTTCACTTGTAAGCCAAGAAAGAATATTAGTTCTCCCATCATGCTCATCTCGAACTCGTTCTACATATTCTTAGAGAATTCCTTGTAAAGCAGTTCATTAGAGGATCCAAAGATTATATTATAAACATAAATTTGAACAAGTAGTAAATCCTTATCCTTTTTCTTAACAAATAAAGTTGTATCAACCTTACCTTTGGTGAAATAATTTTGCAGAAGGAAGTTACTTAACCTTTCATACCATGCTCTGGGTGCATGTTTCAGACCGTAAAGGGCCTTTTTGAGTCTGTAGACATAATCAATCTTCCTTGATTTTTCGAAACCAGGTGGTTATTCCACATATACTTCTTCTTTAATATATCCATTCAGGAAGGCACTTTTCACGTCCATCTGAAATAATTTAAAGTTATGGAAATAAGCGTAAGCTAATAATAGCAGAATAGTTTCTAACCTTGCAACTGGTACATATATTTCATCATAATCTATGCCTTCTTCTTGAGAATAGCCTTTTGCAGCTAGTCTTGCTTTGTTTCTTGTGACTTTCCCTTTGTCATCTAGTTTGTTTCTGAACACCCATTTTGTTTCAATTACTGGATGGTTTTTGGGTCTTGGCACAAGCTTCCATACTTCATTGATTCTGAACTGCTGAAGTTCCTCTTGCATAGCGTCTATCCAGCTTTCATCTGATAAGACTTCTCCAACTTCTTTTGGTTCTATTTCTGATATCAATGCCAAGTTGTTGATACCATCTTCTTGATACCATCTTCTATTTCTCCAATGATGAGGTTCTTCGGATGACTGGATTTATGTTTTCAGTTTTTGTCAAATCTTTTCTTCTAAATATCTGCAGACTCTGAATTTTCTGATTGAGTCTGGATTGTATCTTCTTTTCTTTCTTTTGAGGATTCTACAATCTTTGGAGATTCTTGATGAACTTCTGTTAACTCTTGAATGTTGGAAGGTAGTTCAGATTCATCTTTGTGAGTCTGAATATTTTCTTCAAATCTTACATTCATTGTTTCTTCCACAGTCTGAGAATTTTTGTTGAAAACTCTGTATGCTTTACTTGTAGTAGAATATCCAAGGAAGAATCATTCATCAACTTTCTCATCAAACTTGCCAGAGCGGTCATTTGGGTTTTTAAAAATAAAGCATTTACAACCAAACACACGAAAATATGAGATGCTGGGTTTTCTACCTTTGTAAAGCTCATAGGGGGTTTTCTCAAGAATGGGTCTGAGAAAGACTCTGTTAATGATACAACATGCTGTAAAAACTGCATCTGCCCAGAAATAAAAAGGAATCTTGCTTTCAATCAACAATGGTCTTGCCATTTCTTGCAAAGGACGATTTTTCATTTCCGCAACACCATTTTGTTCCGGTGTATATGGAGTCGAAAAATTATGTTGAAAGCTATTTTCCTCAAAAAATTTTGAAAAATTTTGATTTTCAAATTCTCCCCCATGATCTGTTTTAATGCAAGAAATAGTATAGTCCTTTTCATTCTGAACTCTTTTTGCAAATTTTGAAAAGTATGAAACTGCCTCATTTTTATGAGCAAGAAAGAACACTCAAGTAAATCTTGTGAAATCATCAATAATTACGAAACAATACTTCTTACCACTAATACTTTGTGTGGTTGGTCCAAACAGATCTATATGAAGAAGCTGCAAAGCACGATTAGTGGAAACATGATGTATAGATTTAAAAGAGATCCTTACTTGCTTTCCTAGAGTACATGCATTGCATAATTCTGTTTTTCTGTATTTCAAATCTGGCAAGCCTCGAACCAGTTCCTTATTTAAGAACTTTGAGATTTGTTTCATACTGATATGCGCTAACCTTCTGTGCCACATATCTTCATCCTCTTTGATTGAGATCAAGCAATGAGTGAAGTTTGGATTGACATCTAGAAGATATATATTGCCATGTCTTCTTCCTGTAAATATTTGAGAAGAATCTTTGCTTGTTCCTGAACATATATCTTCTTGAAAGTTGATTCTGAAACCTGTATCACATAGTTGGCTTATGCTTATTAAGTTGTAGTTGAGTCCTTTTACCAATAAAATATCATTGATTGAAAGTCCTCCAATTTCAACCGTTCCTTTGCCAATGATTTTTCCTTTGGTATTTCCTCTAAAGGAAACTTTTCCACCATTTAGATTGTGTATATCAATAAATATGCTTGGATCTCCTGTCATGTATCTAGAGCATCCACTGTCTAGGTACCACTTTCTTTTTCTCTTTGTGGTAACCTGCAAAAATTAAAACATCTCAAGTTTTCTTTAGTACCCAAACTTATTTAGGTCCTTGAGCATTAGTATAGGCTGTCTTAACAAAATTTTTTCGAACAGGTCTCTAGACCTTAGGACATTCATTCTCAAAATGTTGTGGATCTCCACAATTTGAGCACTTGAGAGCACTTCGCCCAACAGGTTTGACAAAATTTCTTTTAAAATGGTTTTTATAAGCTTGTCGAGGAGGTCTTTGTCTTAATCTCTCCTTGACTTTTGGAAAATCAATCAAGCTGTCACTTTCCTTTACAAATCCTAGACTAGATTTGTTATAGTAAGGAATTTGAATGGAAAGGATATGCTTCAAGGTTTCTGAACCTTTTGAAAATTTGGAAGTAATTTCTAAAACTTCCTTTTTCAAAACAACATTTTATTTGGAAAGAAAATCTCGACTTTCCTTGACTTGATAAAATTCTTTTTGAAGGAAATCAATCTTTTCTTTTTGTAAAATATCTTGTTGCCTCAAAGATGAATTTTCCTTTTTCAAAGAAGAGATTCTTTTAAGAGCAGTCTTAAATTCAAAGCATAATTCATCAATATAATTCGATACTTCAATAGTCATTTCAGAAGGTTTTACCTCGATTTTCACTTTAAGATCAAAATCTGAGTTTGAATATGATTTTGCCATTAGACAGAAATTTAAGATATCTTCATCACTATCTTCGCACTCTGTGTCACTCCAAGTTTCTACCTTTAAGGCCTTCTTTGCTTTCTCAAATTTTGTCTTCTTTTTCAGAAATGGACAGTTAGGCTTGATATGTCCACGTTTCGTATAGTGAAAGCATATTACATCCTTTGATCTCTCTATCTCATTGATAGATCTCTTATTTTCAAAAGGCTTCTTCCCTTTGAGGTTTCTTCCTCTGATTTTCATTCTCTTATACTTCTTTATGAAGAGAGCTAGTTCTTCATCATCAACATCTTCATCTTCAGAATCTGCATCAGAATCAATGTTAATTTTCAATGCAATTGACTTATTACCTCTGGTTTCATTCTCCTCATTCCGTTTCTCAGTCTCATATGATTGAAGAGTTCCAATTAACTCATTCACTAATAGAGGCTTGATCCTTTGTGTCTCACGAAGAGATGTTTTGATGTTATCCCACTGATTTGTCAGTCCTCTCAGAAGTTTGTTGACTTTCAATGCATCTGGGACTGGTTGTCCTTGATAAGCAAGACCGTTTACTATGTCAGTAAACCTGTCATATAAATCAGCAATTAATTCTCTAGGCTTTATTTTGAAGGATTCGTATTGACCAAGCAAAAGATTGATTTGAGTTTCTTTGGCTCAATCTGTTCCTTCATAAGTAATATAGAGAGTATCCCAGATTTCCTTAGCAGATTCACAAGCAGCAATTTTTTTATATTCAATAGGAGATAAAGCACAATAAATAGAATAAATTGCTTTGGAATCTAAAGTTTCTCTTTTAGAAATCTCAGTTTGAGATAATGGAGGATCTGCTGATTTGCTTGCATCTACCTTTTCTTTTGAATTAGAAGATTTGGATTAACTCCTTTGATAATGACATCCCATTGCATATGATCAATTGACTTTATGAATGCCTCCATCTTATTCTTTCAGACGTTGTATTCCTTGCCATCGAAATATGATGGTCTGTTGTTGCTCTGACCTTCAATGAGCCCTGAAGCACCAAAGCTAGCCATGTAGATCGTTAGCTCAGAAGTAAAACACTTCAATAAAATGAGCAACCTGCTCTGATATCAATTGATGTGGCTAACAGGGATCACCTAGAGGGGGTGAATAGGTGACCCTGAACAGTTTTAAAATATTTATGTGGAAATAAAACAAATCACAGAAGAGTCTGAATAAAATTCAGATTTAAGACATATTATATAGATGAAGCTCTTGATGTGCAGAATGTAAAGTAAGAGATAAGGGATAGAGAATCTGCACACAAGTTTATAGTGGTTCGACTTATAGCAAGCCTACGTCCACTCTCCCACGCTTACAGTCTACCGGCTGGATTTTACTATATAATCAAGAGGAATTTACAGATTTTGAGTGATATCACTCTCGTGTATAATAGGACTCTCTATCTCACACAGTCACTCTTACAAAATAACCCTTAAGATCTAAGTGTTTTGGCTCAGAACAACAAGAGAAATGATTGGAGTATGCTCAGACTTTGGACTTGTTGATTCTTAATTCTGTTCTTTTCTTCTGCTGCTCGTTGATCTCCTTAAATACTCATTTACTTTCAAACTAGCCGTTGGACAGCTTTCAGAGGATCATCTTTCAATCTTCACCTTGGACAGATTTGTATAATAAGGATTGAGTAGCCGTTGGATGACAGATTCTGAATCCCGCTGATTCTGGTCGCCCATACAATCAGAATCTTGATTTCCATAAGTAGAGCTTTGTCCGTTGTAATGCATTCTTATCGTAATATTTGATTGTCAATCAATTTGATTAAGATTGAACCAATCAAAACTTTCCTTCTGTGAAATCCATGCCAGATCACTAGCTGTTATGTTTCGTTCTGAATTCTGCATCTGAAGAAATTCTGCGCCTGAATAATTTCTGCGTCTGCATCTGCATCTGAATAATTTCTGCATCTGCATCTGTATCTGAATAACTTCTGCGTCTGAATATCAGAACTTAGATTCTGTGGGTCTTCAAAAAACTTATTTTTCCAGCTTATAAAGTCTGAATAATTTCCTTATGAGCTTATATATATATATATATTCCTGAAATAAAATAGTTCATAATAAGTATCAGATTTTACAATTATCCCATAAGATTTTGTCAACTTCAAAATTAGTAGGAGTTTTCCTCAACACAGGTCATAAACTACGGGAGGCCAAACATGATGAACACAAAGAATTCTTACGGAATTAGGAGATACCTGATCTTATGAACGTGGAAGAAGATTCACCCAAAACCTTTGCGACCGCCATTTTCACCAGCTTTCCTTCGTGCCTGGCCACACCAAAAAGTTAGACATATAATTTGATTCTTTCCTTCCCCTAACCCTGCGATTCCGGGTGGATCATTCCCATCCAAGTGCACAGGGGTTGGGATTCAGATTGGTAGATTCGTAAATACGTACAGACATGCATCCATGCATGCATATACACATATGTACGTACCCATTAGGGAAGACTGATTTGCCATGCTCTATGTGGCAATCTGTGATCTCATTGAGCTCGCCGAGGCACTGTTTACTCTGCACATACCGTTCGGAGATGATGGGTATTGCGATCCTGCGAGTCCCGATAGCCCCAGGAACCTCCAGGCCTATCTGCTCGCCGACCAATAGCACACTGTCGTCCTTGAACACGCGGAGCCCAGCAGCGAGGTTTTTGTAGAGGAAATCGGTGAAACCGGGGCAAGTGCCTCTGCCTCTGAACTCAAAAACACGCTTGTATTCCACTTCTGGAATCTGTAACCAGACGCGGCTAATGATCGAACAATTGCTAGGGCATTCATTTTCTTCTTTGTTCGTAACTTTCTCTTCCAATGCGTGCTCTGTCAATGCTTTCTCGTCCAGTACCTCCGCGGGCACGAGCCGCTCCTCAAGACCGACCTCCTCGAGCAAGTGTTTGTGAAGTTCGCGATTGCTGAAAACAAGATATCGTATAAAAAACATAATAATCCAACGCATCTTGCAGGCCTCCGTCTAGTTTATAAAGTAACAAATGTTTTATATGGCAAGAGAATAATCTCCCGTATTTTAAGAATTGGCAACGAATCGCTGGATAATTTCCTACGTTATGTTAAAATCTGCAACATATATTGAGATTGTCATCACAGAATTTATCACAGGGGAACATTGATGGATTACTAACTAAACACGAACACAAAGGATTCCTCTTAAGATGTTATTTAGCACGGGGCCTCCCAAACCCATCCAATCGTAATTTGGGTTCTCAATTTCGAGCCGCCACTAAAGGCAATATCTGAAGATGTTAACCTAGTGCTTCCTATTATGTAAAAGACTATTAAGAAACATCAAGAATTACGCTAGACATATCGAAAGACATGTAATATTATTCAACAATCATCGTCCAATCTTTTGCCTCAAAAATTCGATTCCTCAATAGGATATGCAATGCGGAATGCAAAAGCAAAACCTCAGGAAATCAAGATAACTTAAAGGTACGACAACTATTTAATAAAATATAGCACGACATAACTTGAGACCCAAGCACCAAACATTCAACACTAAACCTACCACCATTGGTACTCCAATCCTACCTTAGTTAGGACTTCGAACAGCAATAGGAGAACACGGCAAGGAGGGTCCGTCGGTGGAGGTTAGGAGGCTCACGGAGCCGCCAGACGATAGAGACTTTGACGAACGCCCACCAGATTTCTTTCTAAAAAATCTCCGTTTATTTGCTGCTCCTTTTCCACGTTGCCCAGAATTCCCTTCTTTTATCTGACCCACAAAATTCCAAGCGGTGAAGAAGTCTTCCTACGTGTGAAGTCTCGTGGTGATGAGAGTGAGATCAATGGTGTTCGTGGAAGAGGTCACCGACGGTGAAGTGCCAATAGGATGACACCGTAGATGATGGCGATTGTGTCGCAGACGATAGTGCTCACATATGGCGGCGCTCGTGGATGGTGGACCGCTACCGTGGACCGCCAAAGTAGATCTCCAGGATGAGGGCAGATGAGACAGCGGACACCGGACGGCCGCGTGCACGTATCAGAGTTGATGGAGATTGTGTTGTGCGTCTCTTTGTTCTCTATTGGCCTTTGTCTCTCTTCAGTATCTTTCTCACTTCTCGCGCCCAGTGGTCTATTTTTCCTCTTCTGACCAAATTCAGCGCACGGTTCTCATCTCAACCGATAACTTCTCATTTCAAATTCGCCGACTCACCACCGGCTTTTATCTCCGAGAAAATCGGTCCGAGTAAATCTCTAATCTAACTTAATTTGCTCACGATCAAATTCCCATTTTCTGCCAATCCTCAACGCAATCTCAATCTTGACCCTTCTTGAACCAATCTTGAATTAAAATCTTGAATCCGAATTTCAACCAATCTCAAGTTCGAATTTGATTTAAATCTCTAAACAAAGACTAATCAAGATTGCGCAAACATGGATTGTCTCACCTTGAAATTCGGTCAGCTCCGTCAATCCCAGTCAACCTGGGTCAAATTCGGTGAACCACGGTCAAGATGAGTACCAATCTTGGAATTATTATCCACTTTGCCCTTGCAACGATACTCGATCCTCATGACTTAGCCCTAAATGCTACCAAAACATGATCGCAATGCGAATGCGGACTATTCAACATTGTTATTTTTGTACAAGGGGTCGAGTTCGATCTCTATTTTTCTTATAAGATGAATGATAAATCTGCAAGATAAATTTTAGCCATTAACATCTTAATTTGTTTTTTTTTTGGTAAGGATTAACATCTTAATTTGTTAATCTTTTCACATCTGAAGGATCAAGAAACGAAAGCCTGTCAAAAAATTTCAACGTAAAATAAGATAATGGAATCCTGCTGTGCGCAAGTAGCGAGCCGACCTCTCCACACAGTTATAGGGCACTAGGTCATCACCTGCAGCAATAGTATTTGCATGAGTCAAGATGCCATTAAGCATTGAACAGGACTTAAATTCTTTGCCTAACAAAAGAAACTGGGCTCAAGTTTGTTGGCATTTACTGAATTAGATGAAGCATAGAGAGTGCTACTTACATGTTCCATGATAAAGCAAAATTGGCAAGAATGCAGCTCTTCTTGCGGCCTTACTGGACCCTTCAATCTTATTACTCACGCTCCTGTGCGGTCGAAAGTCTTCAGTATCTAAAGCTGATCATTCAAGAAATAGTAGCAGTTTGTGCTTATTTCTTTTGAGAGCATACAATATCCATGTGAGATTCGAATTCCCGATCTCATAGTAACTTAGATATATTCTCAATAAATTGACTGAATGCGGGAATCAAGCAAGAACCATTTTGTCTGTCGCGGAACTTGATACAGCAACTTGTATGCTACATCTACCATTGCAATATTCTCAATCTTTCAAGTTGGGAAAATGTTCTAGAAGAATCAAAATCACTTCAAAAGAGTCTCAATAATAGTGAACTTGGCATTTTCTCATCATTTTGAAGACATATAATCAGATCGAGGGAAAGATGCTCAACAATTTTTTTAACCTTGAAGCAGGGAGCCAGCCACTAAGACCAAACACTCCCTTAAGTTGAGTGGGTAAGCATAGCCATTCTCATATTTACCAATGCCCCACAAAATGCTGAGTATAGGGTGTTACCGTACCAATACTGAAGCCTCCTATCCCGACTTTAACTGCCAAATAAACAGTATGATCAAATACAATACTCAACAAATTTACCCTTCATCAACCATAAAATTTCAAAAAATAATAACTCCAATTCTATCTCTTCTGAGAATCAAGGCCCTATGGTTTTAGTCTCGTCAAATACGCAATGAGATAGGATAGTCCTAGGTGTTGGGGTGTGGTTCATAATCCTCATTGATAAGAAAGCATGGAATCTCGCTACTATTGCCTATATATATATATATATATATTCTTTTTCTATTGTAATTGAGAGATGTAACAGAAAGATGTGATATGCTAATTATAGTGGAATTTTCTACTGGATGTAGCCCTTGTTTAAAGGTGAACCAAGATAAAAATATTGTGTCTCATTTTCTTTTCTCGCTTTTACTCTCTATTTTCTTGTGATTGTACGTCAAATCCTAACATTGGAAAAGCATCTATCAAAGCTATGATCTATTAAATTTCATTCTGCCGCTCACTCTTTTTCATTTAGGATACAATTCTTGGACACTGGCCCCTTTTACTAGCACATACAGTGCCAAGGACAACACTAAGAAGGCCTCGATTTGGATCGGGAATAGAGCTTTTGAGCTTGATAAATTGTAAGGCCAACACAAGAAACCTGAAAAAGTGTCAAAAAAGTCTTAAACCTATTGCATTGGTGCCAATTTGGTCATAAATATTTTTTTGTGACAATTTGGTCCTAAACCTTTTGACATGGTGCAAATTCAGTCATTCCGGCCAATTTTGGCTCGATATTGCCGACGTAAACTCCGGCCGGCCTACTTGGCACTGCCTGCGCTAACATGGAAAATTAATTGAGGACGAAGCTACCAGCAAAATTAACTAGGTAGTCGAATTGTGTCCATTGAGCAAGCTGATATTCAATCATAACAACTTACAACTAGCGAGCCTTGATAACATTCTCTAACCTTATCAATAATGCTTCAGCATCATTTTGTGTGATCGGATTCTTCTTCTTTAAGTGGGGAGACATCGAATTATGATGTAAGAAATAACTGTTTGTATCAATTTTTAAGAATATCCCGAGTTAGAACTAGACTCACCCATTCCACATTTCCTTTGTTTTATGTTAACCGGAATCTAAGCACATGTGCTAATATTCCAGGTCTTAAACACTTACAACAACAAACCAATTCTCATGACACTAAATGGTGTTGGCTATATGAATTTAATTGCATTATTATTGTGCCGATACGCCCATCATCTACACTCATTTTGTGTGCATGTCAATATTATTTGCCCTGTAGTCCATGTCATAAGACTTCACTAACGTTATCATCATCCTATAAAAAAGTGGCTTTCCATAATCGCTCAAAATCCCAACCACACACTTCTCCAATTCACCCATCTTGTCTGAACTCCATGAGTGAGATCTCAATCGCTTTCCTCATTATTCTTTGGCAAAATAGATTCGGATCGAACACGTTCATTCCTTGGTACTCCATGTTCTTACCTAAGTGTCAGCTTAAGCTTCTATTCTCATCAACCTTGCTCACCATACATTTCGTCATTGATCGACTCGGCCGAAAACCTTATGATTCTGAAGTGTATTTCCAAAGTTCTGAGTGTCTGGTTAACTCCCGCTTGGCTTTCATTTACCAGCACCATATCATCCGACACCAAAAAAAAAACTTGCTGAAGTAGGGAAAATTTGTCGCTTGCCCAAGAAAATCCATGAAGAAACCGCCCTGAGAATGTCTGCCTCATTCGTATCACCTTCAACTTTTCCCTCTTTTCCTTTTGTTTTCCCTCAATTTCTTCATGCCCTTTCACAAATAATACTTCTTTGGATTGAGATATGAAGAATTGGGCAATGTTCACTGTTTAGAATCTGAGTGGAAATAGGAGGGTATTGAGTCTACGTAGAAGCGGGCACAACGTGAGAAACTTTGTGGTTAAAGCAGGTCCAAAGAAGATATCTTTTGGCAAGGAATGCAGAGACTCTTCAATCTGGGATTGATAAATTAGCTGATGCTGTTTCTGTCACTATAGGACCTAGAGCTATGTGGACTCTTCTGTTTCTTCTTCTGAAATTCATGTTTCTGTCATTTTAATCTTGGAATTATTTGTATATTTGATAATTTATTTATTTATTATGGGGGGTTGAGCTGCGAGTGGATAAATGTAGCGGCCGTTTGGATACAGTGAGAGAAACCGTCTAGTTTTTTGCAGCATTGGAGTTGAAAGTTATCTTGAAGGCGTATGTGCAGAGCTGTGCTCTTTTACATTTAAGTTTTTGCGTGTGAACGTTTCCTATTGTCAAGAGGCCTATGCTAGATGTTCCGAACTTTTTATTCCAACGTTCCAAGCCGACTGACATATCTTGCTTTCCTGATTCCGTTGTTATTCTTTCTTCATTTTTTCTTTTGTTGCTTCAGTGCTTCTTCTTCACCATGGACTTGGAAGTAATTCATGGACTATTCTTAGATATCTTATTCACAGAAGATCATCATTTGACACTGCACCCACATAATAGAGTCCTTTTGGTTGCAATGGGAAATGATTACAGACAGAACACAGTCCCCACGTTAGAAAGAGGAACTTCCTCGATATATGGTTGCATGGACTTCTGCTTTTTCATCTACATTTTGAGAACAAGCGTATGGCATTGTGTCATGGGTTCTGTTTTCTTAGCCGTTATTGCTTTTGCAGCAACTGGCCCACGTTCCCCCAGGTGAGGCTTCGTATTATGCTATTTCTGCTCTTCCTACTTCCAATTATTTTCGCTGATGTGGCTGTTTTTTTCCATCCAGCGTGGGGAGTAGAAGGAGAAGCTCAAGGATATTGCAGCTAAGCAGGAAAAGTCGGCTTAAGCAATACAAGGTCGACTAGAGAGAAAACAGGAATTTTGAGTTTTGCTTGGTTTTCATTCAACCACTTGCCTTTCTTCTAGTTTAGGTGCTTTGTGATGATCATTGAGAGCGTAACGATGAACTTATCTTGAATAATCTTGTACCTGTACCTGATTTATGCATCAAAATAATGTAGCTTCTTCTGGGATTTATGTATCAAGTGTTGCGTGGCCAATGCTTGCAGCAGGTTAGGGTGGTCGTATGGTGATTTTGCTGCTGCTGCATCTTGTTTTGTTGAGTGTCAAAAGTCGAGGCATTGTCTTTGAGCCTCTGCTTTTTTAGCTGAATCTATCTGCGAACAGCTGAAAAACATGTACCCTATAAGAAAAGCATGCCTCTGTTATGTTCATAGCGTGTAGTTTGTACTAGTGAAACGATCACATCAGAAGAAAAGAGAGAAAATTGCAATTCACGTGGCGAACAGAACAAAAAGTAGATCTATTGAATTCTCGATGAAGGGCAAGGGAAGATCCTCCAAGCTCTCATCATTGTATCTTTCTCTTCTAATCAGAATTTAGAATATTTCAAAGAAACGCCCTAGGCATCATTTCCTTTCAGAAAACAAAAGAGTTTTATCACACAAACTACTTTTTTTTCTTTTGACCGTCTACTCTAAAAGAGGCATAATATCTATGTTCAAACCTGCATATTATTGCTTTACTTTTGCCAACTTATGAGTAATTTATTTGGACATTGAGACACTTGTGTTCTAAGAGAGGGAAAAGTTAGCGAATGCACCAAGTGCAGCACCGAATTTGTTAATAAATCAACAGCATCTCGCGGATTCAATGACCTTCACGTATTTTCACATGCAAGCGATTGTGTCGTGGCCCATAATAGGCGAGAGTGGTCCATAAACCGTGTAGATATATATTATCTAAACCATTAATTATAACGGTCACACTGTGGGCCCACATAAAGGGTGGTCTAGATGAGCTTAGTTTATGTGGTCTGGTAAACCATGCAATGTCTTTTCAATGTCCAATTGCAAAGTGGGTTACAATGATATATTACAAGTGACAATGTTCAGCCACACCACCTTCGAACGTGGCCATGAATTAATACTGGATGCGGATTGACATGGATCAAGTAAGTATATGTCGATATTCCCACATAGTACACAAATTTGATTTAAAGAGTGATACGATAAACTTGTGTCAACTTTTTTGAATACGACTCGGTTTCTTTTTCTTTTTTAAGGGATAATTTAAAAAATAGTCCGTGTAATCTTATCCGATGCATAATCAAAAATCGGCCACGTTACTTTATAAGGATCGATTCGTGATGCAATTATTCATTCACCAACCACATGCCAATGAATAGAAGTAGTAGAAAGTAATAATCAGAAGACAACTAGTGGTCGGTCGAAAACTAATGTGAATGTATTCTAAGAAAGGGAATCTTTCACCCAAATGCTCGTCGAATGAAAAAAACCAAGGCTTTTCAACTGTTCTCCACTGGCTCTTGTTTGTACTCTTCCCACATGACTTTCACGTAGGGAATTTTCATTGTTGTCACGGATCACGGGCGGGTAGAGTCTAATCTAAAGAGACAATACCTGTTTCCTCAGCCCGTGCATTATAATCTTACTTTTGCCAGCTTGTCATTATTAACTTATCTTGCATCGTAATTATATGAACATTGAGACACTTAGGATTACACCGGCTGCGACTCACCTGAGTTGTGCACGGATCGTCAAGATCCAAGAATGCGATAAATCTGATGAGCACGAAGACATGTTGCTTCAAGCTCATCCATTCACCAAGAATGCCAAAATAATCACGGATCGCCCATGTCCGTCTGTTTGTTGTGCCGCCATAAAAGAGGTTTTATTAAATGATTTGAAGAATTGCTTTTCTTCCCAGATTTGTTGTGCTTATGAAGTTCTTAAAGTTTTGCCCTTGTGAAGATTGTCAATCATCTGTACATAAATCTGACCGAGCTTTGGTAATTTGTACGTAAATTGGACAGAGCTATACCACTTGGAAAGTTGACTTGTAGGCGTCTGAGGTTCGATGGTTGGTCTTTTATGTGAATATGGAAGAGTTTGGGATTTTCAAAGAGGTGAATAGTTGCATAGGTGAAAAACGATATCGGAGGCTTGTTTTTAAGTTGAATCTAATAGAGCTTCAAATAGAATATTTAATTATTAAACTACACATTCATCTAATAATTTAAGCCTTTAGAATAGTTTGCAGTAGTCCCACAAAATCTTACATGGTATTAGAGTAAGAGGTCCCGAGTTCAAATCTTTTCAAGCTCCATTTGCCTTTCCAATTAAATATGTCCACGCTTAGTACTAAACAAAAAAACTAAAGTGAGCGTGAGGAGGAGTGATAGAATATTTAATTATTAAATCTTTCCAAGCTGCATGTGCCTCTCCAATTAAATATATCCAATTAACTATTTATTATTATTTTTGATAGTATATTGCTTGCAAGTGAATCTAATTATAACATAATCTCTCTTCAGACTCTGTTTTCATCTTATATTAATGTTAACTGTTTTAATTCGGCTTCAATTTGTCAAGTTTGGTTATAATCACTTATTCACCCCTCTCTAGGTAATAGTGCTGGCCTCCAACAGTTTATCCTAAATTAAAAAGATACTTTTCATTTCGGTCCATAATGCTAAAGATGAGAAAAAGACATTCTTAATAGTTATAAAAAGGTTAGAACATGCTTATATTTGCGCATTTCAAGAGATTTTCAGGTTAATAATAAATAAGATTGAAACTTCAAATTCTACAAAAATTTAAAATCACTTAGACCAAGATCTTTGTATTTGCATGAAATACTAAAGAAGAATGAAACTAGATCAAATCCTTCAAAAGTTAAATAATAAGAACTTTCTTTTTGTCATTCTAGTATCTCTCTTTATTTGATTTTGATATCGCGCAAGAAGAGAAGGAACTATGTCATGATTGCATGGTTGCATGCATGCGAAGCTTTTTTCGCTTGCTTGAATTGATGCTAAAGGACCGCTGTAGAAGTCATCCTAAGCTATTCCGGTGATGGATTTTGATGACGCGGGATCAATGCTGTTAAATATTGCTAAACAATGTTAAAGCTTTTAAAAATTTATTCCTTAAATTTCTCTCTCTCTCTCTCTCTCTCTCTCTCTCTCTCTCTCTCTCTCTCTCTCTCTCTCTCTCTCTCTCTCTCTCCGTTGACTCTATCTTCTTCATCGTCTTCAAATCATTTCTCATTCCCCATCGTCTCTCTTGCATCTCCGACCACTTGCCATAAAGTGAGCATACCTATTATTCATGTTTAGAGTCAAAGAGAAAATAATGACATAGTGCTTATAGTAACTCAACCCCAATTAGGATTGCATAATTATAAGAATGATTAATTACAATAGGGGTACAGCTAAAAACATAATTATAGAAAGACCCCATAATGCATATAAATTACATATTGACACATCAATTCGAAGTAGGTATAGCAACTGATAGTTTGGACCTCAATAACGCATAACACGGACTAGGTAGTCCCTTAGTGAAGATGTCTGCCAATTGATCCGCAAAAGGCACACAACAAACACATACATTGCCAAAAGTAATCTGCTCTCAAACAAAGTGAGAAATCCAACTCCAAGTGTTTGGTGAGAGCATGAAACACAAGGTTGAGAGCAAGATAGGTGGCGGAGATATTGTCATAATAAACGGTGAGAGAATAAAAAAAGGGCATCCCTAGCTCACGAAGTAAATGACGAATCCAAATAGTCTTAGCAATACAATGATTGACAGCATGGTACTCAGCTTTTGTACTAAAACATGCTACAGTGGATTGCTTCTTGGCACTCAATGAAACAAGATCGACACCTAGAGGAACACCAAAATCCAACGTGGACCGTCGAGTATCGAAGCACCCATCGTAGTGTACATTTGCATAAGCAGTCGATGATATGGAAGAATATCACTCAATGAACAATCCACAATGGATGTGCCAGCTAAATACTAGTATATATGTTTGACAGCCTAGAGATGAAATAATCTGGGTTAATGCAGGAATTGACTAAACAACTTCACAGCAAAAACAATATCGAGTCTGGTCATGGACACATACGGTAGTGCACCAACCATCTATCGATACAACATCTAAAAAGTGAGAAGCTCACCATCGTTAGCGAACAACAGAGTCTTCAAGGCCAAGGTAGTGGACACAAGCTTGGCCTTAACGAGTTCAAACTTGTGCAAATGCTCATCAACATACTTGGCTTGAAATAAAAATGTATCATCACAACGATGATGATGCTATATGACAAGGAAATAGTGAAGTGGTCCAAAACTCTTTCATAGCAAATTCCTATGTGAGTTGATTAATCAAAGGCGGTAGTAAATGAGGAGTAAAACAAGTGACAAAGATATCATTTACATACGGTAGAAGATACAAGTTGCCGCGAGAAGAAGTATAGACGAATAACGAAGGATAAACTTAATCATAGAAGATACACGTTTATTAAACAGATTACACATCATCACATGCGTCACATGTTTCTTAACTCCAAAAGAATTCCTCACCGGTTCTTAGAAAATTAATGCAAATGATGACACGTTTGATCGTCGAGGAAAATCCTATTGTAAAACAGGAATCACAGGTTCTAAAAATGAGTTGTTACTAACTTTATGATTGAATCAATATTCGGTGGACTTGGATGGGGGATCATGTGTTTGGGGATTTTTTAGCAACCTCGAAACCTCCTTGACGACCTCTTTTACAAGTACGCCTTCATGCCTGCCAATTGCCAAATAAAATTTGAAGCAAGCTCGAGCATAAGAAGTTTCAGACGATCAAATTAAGGTTTGATGGGATGAGGAAAGTAAGTACCCATTGGCAATTCTTTCTGATACCCATCCTTTGAAGGACCCAACCTCCTTGAGAGCAAGCTTCCATCGCTCATAAGTACATTCATCGACCAGCTTCTCATGTATAAGTATCTTCTCTCCAAAAACACCTGATAGGTCTCGCACGTGCGAGGTCCTCACTTTATAGAAGATGGGTAATATCTTTTGCCTCTTTGTTCTCTTGCATTCAACCATTTGAGCAAGCTCATCGAGGCACCAACGAGAGGAGGCATAATCTTCAGAGAGAATCGGAATGGATATCTTGCAGTGGTCGATGGCATTGCAAATCTCATGATCAACGTCTTTACCTATGAGAGATGGATCATCATCGTTAAACACTCTGATTCCTGCAGCCACAAGGCTGATGTAGAGGTAAGCAGCAAGGTACCTATGAGAGATGGATCATCATCGTTAAACACTCTGATTCCTGCAGCCACAAGGCTGATGTAGAGGTAAGCAGCAAGGCTGTGTCGAGTATCAGGGCCGCGAAAAGCTAAGAACACTTGGTATTTACTTTCTCTTCTTTTCTTCTCCGAAAAGTGAAGATGCACTGCTATCCAGCAAGACAAATCAAACTGATGATGATAAAATCCAAGATGAATCATACAATTCCAAAATACCAAGGTAGCTTTTGAGAGCCACGAAATCGGTCTAGGTCATTAACTGCACGAACCTTATGTGCCTTCTGTATGTGGGAAATGAAGAATGGCCAAAGCTCTCACATGATGAACACAATGAATACTTCCGAAAGGTAGCTGCTTGCCTCAAATGGAATTGGGACGTACCTGAGCTTATGAACATAGGGAGCCGTTCGATCCACATCGTCTTCAAGTCACTCGATACCTTTGCGACCACCCTTTTCACCAGTTCGGCTTCATGCCTGCGCATATATATGTGTAAAACCAAAGTTAGGCGTCCAGTTTGATTCCTTCTTTCCCCTAACTCTGATTTCGGATCGGTCATTCCCATACTAGTGCACAGGCTTTCAGGATTCATATATACATACCCATTAGCAATGGTCTGTGATATCCATCCTTTAATCCTCGCTACAGAAGTCAACGCATTCCACCATTTTTCCATTTCTTCTGCGCTGATCTGCATCTCAGGTTTACGTAGAGCCTTTTCAAAGTTAACGCGTTGGCGGCGGACATCACCGACGTCCACCTTATAGAATACAGGGAAGACCGATTTGCCATGCTTTCTGTGGCAATCCATAACCTCGGTGAGCTCGCGGAGGCACCATTTACTCTGCGCATACTGTTCGGAGATGATTGGGATCGCGATCCTACAGCTCTTGATGGCCCTGAGAAGCTCCGGGCCTATCTGCTCGCCGACCGGGATCGAGTCATCATCCCTGAACACGCGGAACCCAGCAGCCACTAGGCTGTTGTAGAGGAAATCGGTGAAGCCAGTGCGAGTGTCTAGGCCTCTGAAGCTCAAGAACACGTCATAGTTCCGAGGGACACCACTTCTTTTCTCCCGCAGCAATCTGTAAGCGTACACAGACAGAGGGGCTAGTGGCAGAACAATTGCGAGGGCATTCATTTTCTTCATTGTTCGTAACTTCCCTTTTCTCTTCTGGATCGAAGTCCGTGTTCTTTAAGTCCTTGTTGTCTGTCAGTCATTTTATTAAACTTTTTTTTTCTTTTGGCTTCAACGAACATTCAATGATTCTACTTTACCAAAAAAAAAACATTCAATGATTCTTTTATCACACTATTTATACAACAAAAATTTCCTTACATGACGGGTGGCTACAGTCTACTTTAAAAGAGGCATAATATATATCTGCAAACCTGTATTTTATTACTTTTTTGACTTGTGTTCTAAAAGAGGGAAGAATTAGCGGGCACCAAGTGCAGCACCGAATTTGTTAATAAATCCCCAGAATCTCGTGGATTCAATAACCTTTGCCTATTTTCACGTGCAAGCAATTATATCATTGTTGACACCTAAATTTTGCTCAATTATTTAAAATTTTATTGCATAAAAAATTATGAATTAATTTTTAATCCCTAAATCAAAAATATTTTCATGACATATAGGTATTAGGTGCATTTATATTAATAGGGCATGCTAGAACATATTTTTCTCATGTTTTTTTGGTAAGTAACATATTTTTCTCGTTTATCTTCAAAAAAAAATAATTTAATTTAATTTTAAAAAAAAAAAGTCAGAAAGCACGTGAAGGGCCTTTCCTCTTTGACCGTTCAACTCATTCACCAAAAGGGGCTCTGCCTCCTTCACTTATGAAAAAGAAGAAAAAGGGGGAAAGGACAAAAAAAAGGGAAGCTGAACATTCCTTCCAAAGAAGGCCGAAAGAAGACGAAAGAGGAGAAGGCCATCTGCTTTCTCTTAAAAAAAGGAATGCACGTCCAGAAGGAAAAAAGCTGAGGGGGAGAGAACAGAGAGACACTCTCATTATAATTCTGTTCATCTCTCACTCATAGAGAGCAACTCTCTCTCTCTGTCTACTTAGGCTGCGCTGCCTTTCTCTTTCTTGAAACTCACCTTTTTGCATCTGGTGACTTATCTTTGTTTATCAACCAAGGACAAGTTGGCTTTCTTATCTTTTGACTCCAGATATCAACTTGTGCTCCTACTTTGTTTATTTTCTTTGGCCAATTGGAGAAAGAGTCCAACTTCTCTATTTACGTTCACATCGGTAGTCGTAGTTCACAGGGAAGTTGAAGACCATCTTTGATTTCTCTTCTGTTACCGACTTAACATGTGAACATAATCTTTTCTTGATTCAATATTAGGTATTGACTCAAACACAAAAATCGGCCACGTTACTTTATAATGATCGATTCGTAATGCAATTGTTAATTCCCCAACCAGATGCCAATGAATAGAAGTAGTAGAAAGTAATAATCAGAAGACAACTAGTGGTCGGTTGAAAACTAATGTGAGTGTATTCTAAGAAAGGGAATCTTTCACCCAAATGCTCGTCGAATGAAAAAAACCAAGGCTTTTCATCTATTCTCCACTGGTACTTGTTTGTACTCTTCCCACACGAATTTCATTTAGGGAATTTGCATTGTTGTCACCGATCACGGGCGGGTAGAGTCTAATCTAAAGAGACAATACCTGTTTCTTGAACCCGTGTATTATAATCTTACTTTTGCCAGTTTTTCATTATTAACTTGTCTTGCATCGTAATTATATGAACATTGAGACACTTAGGATTACACCGGGTGCGACCCACCCGAGTTGTGCACGGATCGTCAAGATACAAGAATGCGATGAATCTGACGAGCACAAAAACATGTTGCTTCAAGCTCATCCATTCACCAAGAATGCCATACTAATCACGGATCGCCCAAGTGCGTCTATGTGTTGTCACCGTAAAAGAGGTTTTATGAAATGATTTGAAGAATTGCTTTTCTTCCCAGATTTGTTGTGCTTATGAAGTTCTTAAAGTTTTGCCCTTGTGAAGATTGTCAATCATCTGTACGTAAATCTTACTGAGCTTTGGTAATTTGTACATAAGTCGGACGGAGCTATACCAATTGGAAAGTTGAGTTGAAGACAACTGAGGGTTGGTCTTTTATATGAATATGGAAGAGTTTCGATTTTCGTAGAGGTGACATCAATGGTATATATCACTTGAGTCCAACGGAATCTTGATATATAGATGGGTGAATAGTCGGTTAGGTGAAAAACGAATTTGGAGGCTTGTTCTTAAGTTGAATCTAACAGAGCTTCGATATCTCATATGTCAAAATTGTGAACTCCCTTTGTGCTGTGGACTTAATAGATGGAGAATTTTGTAGAGATGAAGATCGTTAAAGTAACTGCGACCGAAATTTGGTAGAGTTGGTAACCACATATCGAACCAAAGTTCACTATTTGGGAGATGACAAACAAGATAAGTAAAACTGTAGATGTCATCTGTGATTACAATCCAATAGATTTTCAGTGTTTAGCTTTCGATGTCTGGAAAGGTGAAAGTGTAACAGTCCGAATTTCGATGTAATTTCCGGGATCAATGAAACTGATATTATTTCGCATTTCATTTTAGTAAGTCTCGCCCAGAGCTGATCACTCTCGGGATACTAACCATTAGGGTATGGCTAACTAGAAAATGGTACGTGGACCAGGGACCCTATCGCGAACAGGATACCGGTCACGAAAGACGCTGAGGAAATATTTTGGGCCAACGTGGGCCGATCTTAGGAAAGGGTAACGGATTGGGTTTGACCAAGGCCAACGATGCACAAATGGGACGCAGGTGATTCTGCAAGACCAAAAGTGCACGTGGTCAATCAGTCCTGAACTTGAACCTAATGATTGTGACCTCTCGGACTAATGATAATTTTCTCATTCTCTCAATGATCGAGACCATCACGATACGGATAACCCTAGGTCGATATGCGTAACCTCTAAACAGCCGCCCGTTAGTGAGAGAACCTGAAATTGAAAGTTTAGCGAGTATTGTTCACGGAATTGGACCCGGATTTCGATGTCGATTTTCGAAGGGTTAAGAGACTATTTTTGGGAATCTGACGTCATATTACGCTGGCTACACATGTTTGGAGTTAGTACAAGTGAAAATTGGAATTTCGGTCCGGGGGTGAAAAATTACGATTTTGCCCCTCGGGACGCCAGCATTGCTTTTTGAGGTCAAATGACGTTATTTTTCGAGGCCAATGCCATTTTTGGGTGGCCACGCATACCAAGAGTTGTTTTGGACAAAAACTGAAATTTCGACAAAAATTGGAAAATAATATTATTTTATTCCCGAAACTTTGACGTGGGTTTTCGAGGGCTTAAAAAGTGAATTTCGCGATTCCGATGCCATATTAGGTTGGCCACGCATATATGGAACGCGTATGTGCAAAAATTGGAATTTCGCCCCGGGACCGGGAAAATGACGGTTTTGCCCCTAGGCTATTTTTGGCTCCGAATTTTGGGAAATTTTTAAGGAAATTAATTAAATTTAGACTTATCTTAATTATGGCAGCAAATGCCTAAAGTGACCTTGAATTATTGGATAAGATTTAATGTGAGCCTTTGGATGAGGGGCAAAAAGGTCAAAGTGGCTTGATTTTTGACACTTGGCACCCCTAGTCTATATTGTTGACCAAGATAAACTCTCTCTCTCTCTCTCTCTCTCTCTCTCTCTCTCTCCTCACTCACTCTCACGCCAGACCAGCCCCCCTTCTGAAATTTTCTCTCATTTTCCCTCTCTTTCTCTCATTTTCTCTCATTTTCTCTCTCGCCGAAGCTTCGCCGGAGCGTGCCGCCGGCCACCGTGCCTCGCCGTCGACCCCCTTGGTCCCCCGCCTCAGCTCAGCCTTGGTTCCGTCCATTTTTCTCCCATTTTCCCTCTCTTTTTCTCTCTTTTTCTCTGTTGACACCTAAATTTTGGCGCATCATTTAGTGTTAATTACATAGAAAATTAGGAATTAAATTTTTAATCCCTGAACAAAAAAAAATTAAAAAATTAAAATTGCATAGCATATAGTTTAGGTTCATATGAATTAATTGCATTCCGCATCAGATCGGCGGTGGCAAGTGAGCTTAAAATTCATCACGTAAATCGAGCTCGGGCACCGAACGAAACTTGACTCACTCGGAAGACGGAGGCCGAAAATCACACGTGAAAAGGGCTCGGTTGTCTTAATTTGAGCTTAAATTAGCCCATCAAGTTAATTGAATAAAAGCCCGAATTAATTCAACAAATTTGGAATTAAAATGAAAATTAAAGCCTAAGCCCAAGCCTAAGCCCATTAGGACTAGAAAGCCCATCTAATTGACCTAGGTTAGTGTTATATATACATCATTAGGTCAGGATTTTAGGGGGTTCTCATAATTTTCAGATCAGAATTTTTTAGAGAGACACATGAGTGAATCAGTTGCGAGAAAGAGAGAGAGAGAGAGACCGGCGACTGTCACCGCCGCACGCCGCGCCCCGCGCCGCCGTGCGCCGCAACGCGCCACCGTCCGCGAGCCACTGCACTGCCGCTGCTCCGCCCCTCCGCTGCCGTGCGCCGCCGCCCTGACGCCCCTGCAGCCTGCTGTTTCGCTGTATACCGACGCTTGCATCGTTGCCCGGGGCCTTGCCGCACGCCGACACCACTGCTGCCACGCCCTCCGGTGCTCTGCCCTCTGCCGTGCGCTGCCGCCGCAGTCACCGTCGCTCGCCCACATCGTCACTGCCACGCCAGAGAGCCGCGCAGAGGTGCACCGCTGCCATTGCCTGGAGCTGCACACCGCCGTTCCTGCCTGCAAGCCGCCGCCCAGAGCTGTACGCCGCCGTTCCCGCCTGCAAGCCCCACCCGGAGCTGCACCGCCGCCGCTGCCCGGAGCCATACCGCCGCCTGGATGCCACCGCCGCGCCAGACGGGTGATCGTCGAAGACGCCGCCGTCCCCGGAGCTGCGCCGCGCCACTGCATAGCCGCGCCGCTGTCCCGACGCACCGCCGGTCACCATCCCGATCCGCAATCCCGATCCGTTACAAATTCAAATTTGGAAATAAATCTGCAAATCAGGTAATTATCCTATCCCGATTTGATTTGAATATTTTGTTGCCTAATTTGTGCTTATTGATATCTAATTTTATATATTTGAATAATAAGCATTATCTCAATTAGGATTTGTTTCTTTTTTTGAAATCTTGGATATATGTTGCTTACCAAATTTGAATAGAATTTAGAATTTTCAAAATCCTTTGAATATATCCCAGATATTTAAGATATCAGAATTTTTCAAGATGTGATCGATTAGGAAAATTTCCTAATCCGCAACCGCACATGTGGAAATAAATCTATCTATCAGGCTTTAGATAGAATTATTTCCATAGCGGGTATTTCGAATTTTAGGGTCGATCTGTCAGGCTTCAGATCGAAACTTAATTCGAAAGATTTCGCGGTTATATTTTTTTACGTGATTTTAATTTCGAATTTTAATTAAAAAAATACCAAAAAAGATTGCTTTAGAATAGGTCAATTTCTTTAGTTTAAAATTGCATGTTTAGATAATTGACATTTTAATTCCGAATTTCATTTAAAAAAATACAAAAAAATAATATGCCCGTCATTAGAAATAGGTCACATCGTCGCATGACATATAGTTTGCATGTTAGGTTGCATTAATCGCATGTCAATTTTTGCACGTCATTACATATAGGTTAGCTTTCATTTAAATAAGTAAAAAATAAAAAAAAATTTCTGCTCCTTTGAACTCTAAGTCATGATTTATCAAAATTGCCAAATTGAGTATTTTTCTCGAAATTGGTACCGAAAGGGCGTTAGGGAATCTAGCGTAACCAAGTCCCCGAATTTATGATTTATGGTTCGTAGAAATAAAATAGTACTCCCGCTATTTTATTTAGGTTTCTAATCAACCTACCCTAAATGATTAGTAGAGACTCCCGTTGAAAATATTTGCATGCTCACAATTGGACCTAAGTTGCGATTTGGTAGAGTTTGGGAGAACTCGAGCTAGATTAGTTAATTTAATTGATCTAGTAATCCATTAGCCTAAGATCGAAACCCGATTTTTTTAGGTCGCGACATTCTCTCTTTTTCTCATTTTCCATTCTGTGAACAGTACCGCCGGAGCTCCGATCGCCGTTCCGTCGCCACCCAGCCATCCAGCACCGCCGTACGTCGCCATCCATGCCCGGCCGTACAGTGTCCGTACGGTACTGTTCACCGTCCGTACGGAATCACTGTTCATCCGCCGTACGGACCGCCTCAGCCATCGCCGGCACGTCGCCGGCCACCCATCGCCGCCTATCCGTACAGTGTCCGTACGGGTGGTACTGTTCACCGCCGTCCGTACGGTCACTGTTCACGTCCGTACGCCGTCGCCGGGATTTTCGCCGACGGTTTTACTGTTCATCAGTAATCGGCCGCCATTTCCCCGTCGTCGTAACCTTGGATTAGGTGAGTAAAATTCCTAAACCCAGATTAGGACTGATATTGCATTTTTCTGGACTGGTTTAGGTATTTAGCGGTATAATTTGGACTGGCTTAGGTAGTGTCGGTGTGTAATTAAGACTGGGTTGAGGATGGATTGATAGAAATGGTTATTGGAAAAATTTAGTGGAATATTGAGAATTATTTGGGGAGAGTAAGTGGATTAAATGACCAATTTAGGAGCCCATTGGAAATTATCGGGTATGTTCGAATTGACTGATTGTATGTAATTATGCTCAATGGTGATTGAATTTCGTTGGTGCTCATGATGCATTGCATCGCATAACATGGACACGTATTATGTATGCCTAGAGTGAGACATGTGGTGAAATTGTATGAGAATGCATGCCTGCCATGAGCATGTGATCACCTAAAATACCCTGAAGCGTTATACGCTGGGTTCAGATAATAATAAGTTGTGTGATCACCTATGGACCTTCGGGTCGTGACCCTCGGGTCAATACCGTCCTCATGCACTTTGAAGCAGGACGATGCCCGGTACATCCGGAAGACGACCATCCTCATGTACTTTGAAGTAGGCTCTGGTTCGTAAGTAGATCAGTGTTGCGCCTCATGCACTTTGAAGCAGGCTAGAGACACTAGGCCAGATCGGTTGCTGCGCCTCATGCACTTTGAAGCATGCTTGACGCACCGGGCCGTGAATTTTGTTGACTCGAGTCGTAATAATAATAAATTGAGCAAGTGTGCCAGTGTGGGCTAGTGGGCTAAAGAAATGTCCATGACATACCGATGACATGTGCATACATAAACATGCATTGAATTATCGTGCGAGGGTGTGAGAGTCGGTGCATAAGCATGTGATTGACGTACGTGTGATATGTGTGCCACGTATGTGCCGTGATTATTATCTATTGAACTGTCTAACCTACAGGATCAGAGAATTGTTTGATTATTGTTATATTATGATTTAATGATTGCATGCTAGCCTAGCCTAGGTTTAGGGGTTGAACTCATTGAGATTCGTCTCACGGTTGTGTAAACCGAAACTTTTCAGATCCCCGACCGTGAGGATGGAGAGACCACCGCCTCTTTTTGGGATCCCTGTATAGATTCGATAGTATACTAGTACCTACCCCGCAGGTAATGGGGAGACGTGTGAGGTATCGATCAGTAGTATATGTGGAGATAGGCGAGTATTTCTACCAGAAGCAAGAATATGTGGCATGGTGTCTTCGAGATGCCGATGGACATGTGGGAGAGCCCCTCAGGACTTTTGACATCCCAGTCGATGATACTGGGCTGATGCAACCAATTATAGCTGTTGGGGAGGTGATAGACCCTGAGGTCACGCCCGAGTGGATGAGGCGGGAGGAAGAGATGGATGAGGAGCCTAATGTACTAGCTGAGGACCCCGAGCCTATGGATGAGGAGGATGATGACGAACCCGAGGCCATGGAGCAGGACGTAGAGGAGGATGGAGAGATGGCAGAGCTAGGATCGAATGAGGAGCGATTAGAGCCTTACCTCGACCCGGAGTTGGAGCCAGACTCCGAGGATGAGCGAGCCCAGGCGATGGATTCCAAAGAGTCAGAGTCTAGTGAGGACGCCTCCGAGAAGTTGTCAGACGATCCCACCGAGTCATCCGATCCCGACTGGGAGCCATAGGATCATCTAGCGTCCTTAGCTGGTAATGAGGATAGAAACTTTTTGGACTGTAACCCTCTGCCTTAGTTTTAGCCTAACCTCCTTAGCCACTTACCCCTTTTTGAACCAAGTGGCTACTGATCGTGTGCAGTTTTTGGTTGTGCTTGGAAATATTGTACAAATGGTTTTTTTTATAATAATATAAATGTGTAATTATTTTTCATGAGAAGTTAATGGCTGGTTATCCGTGGCTCATGTTGTATTGTCAGGGTGTATATATATATTTATATACGTGTTTTCGCTTGTACTTGATCTCTGTTTGGGGTTTGGGTCGGCGACGTTTCCTGGGAGCGTTGCACCTTAATCAACCGTCAATAGGGTGTTGTGTTCCGATAGGGTACGGGGCGTGACAGAAAGTGATGAGAATTTTCTGTGACTTGGATGCAGCAAAGATTCTGAATTTCTACAGGTCAAGATCACCAGATTTCTTGACTCAAATCTAACAGGATTCTGAATTCATAGTTGACACAATATAAGTGTCTCGGGTTTTGTTTATTCTAAATTAAAAAGGTACTTTTCATTTCCGTCCATAGTTGTAAAGATGAGAAAAAAATTCTTAATATTTATGAAAAGGATGGTACATGCTCAATTTGCGCATTTCAAGAGATTTTCAGGTGTCTAATGGTACATACGATTGAAATTTCAAATTCTACAAAAAAAATAAAATCATTATAACAGATCTTTATATATGCATAAAATACTAAAGAAGAAAGAAACTAGATAAATCCTTTAAAAGTAAAATAATAAGAACTTTCTTTTTGTCATTATAATATCTCTCTTTATTTGATGAGTGGTATAAAATTTGCATTAGACTGTGATTTTGATATCATGCAACAAGAGAATGAATCATGTCATGATTGCATGATTGCATGCATGCGAAGTTGTTTCACTTGTTTGAATCGATGCTAAAGGATCGTTGTAGAAGTCTTCCTGAATCCGGCGACGGATTTTCTTTTATAACGTCGGATCAATGCTGTTAAATAATTGCTAACACAATGTTAAAGCTGTTAAAAATTGCTAACGCAATGTTATCGGCCTGAAATTTTTTGCTCTCTCTCTCTCTCTCTCTCTCTCTCTCTCTCTCTCTCTCTCTCTCTCTCTCTCTCTCTCTCTCTCTCTCTCTCTCTCTCTCTCTCTCCTTCCTTCATGGTCTTCAAATCATTTCTCATTCCCCATCACCTCTCTCGCATATGTGACCACTTGCCGCAAAGCAAGCATACCTATTATTAATGTTTAGATTCAGAGAAAAAATAACGACAAAATGCTTATGGTGTCTTAACCCCAATTAGGATTGCATGATTATAAGAGTGATTATTTACATCAGGGCACAAGGGGAAACATAATTATAGAAAGACCTCATTATATAAAGGGTTAATACCACGAAAAATCTCAAACTAGTACATTTGTGATAATTTTACCCAAGACTAATTTTTTGACCACGAAAAATCCCAAACTGGTTCACCTGTAATAAATTTATCCCAAACTAATTTTTTGACCACAAAAAACCTCGAACTAGTACATTTGTGATAAATTTACCCTCGGTTAATTTCCATTAAATTGAATTAATACCACAAAAAATCATAAACTGGTACGTCTGTGACAAACGGAGGGTAAAATATAAAATTGGTACATCTATCAATTGTTGCGTGTCATTTAACAAAGCAATATGACAGTAAAATTTAACGGAAATAAATTGAGGGTAAATTTATCACAGGTGTACCAGTTTGAGATTTTTTGTGGTCAAAAAATTAGTTTGAGATAAATTATCACAGGCGTACCAATTTGGAGTTTTTTGTGGTATTAACCCTTATATAAATAAATTACATATCAATTCCTCAATCCGAAGTAAGTGTAATAACTAAGAGATTGGATCTCAATAATGGTAACACGGACTAGGTAGTCCCTTGGTGAAGATGTCTGCCAGCTAATCCACGGTAGGCACATAGCAAACACGTAGATCACGGGAAGAAACCTACTCTTGAACAAAGTTAAAAATCCAACTTGATGTGCATGGTGCGAGCACAAAGCACAGGGTTGAGATCAAGATAGGTGGCAGAGATGTTATCACGATAAACAGTGAGAGGATAAACAAGGGGGGCCCCCAACTCACGAAGTAAATGATGAATCCAAATAGCGATGGTAACATAATGAGCAACAGCACGATACTCAACTTCTGTATTAAAACAGGCTACAATGAATTGCTTCTAGGCACTCCATGAAATAAGATCAATGCCTAGAGAAACAAAAAAAATGTAAGGTGTACCGTTGAGTGTCGAAGCACCCAGCTAGTCTACATCTGCTTAAGCAATTAATGAAGTGGGAGAACACTGCTCAATGAGCAATTTGTGAGTGAATGTGCCAGCTAAATACTACTATATACATTTGAAGACCCAGAGATAAGGTAATCTGAGTTAATGCAAGAACTGACTAACCAAGTTTAGCAAAAACAATATTATGTTTGGTTATGGACACATACTATAGTGCACCAACCATCTATCGATACAACATCGAAAAATCGAGAAGTTCACTATCGTTGGTGAACAACAGTCTCTTCGAGGCCAAGGGTGTAGACACATGCTTGGCCTTAAAGAGTTCAAACTTGCGCAACAGGCCATCAACATACTTGGGTTGAAATAAAAACGTATAATCATAGTGGTGATGATCCTCAATGATAAGGAAATAGTGAAGTGGTCCAAAAATCTTTCATAGCAAATTCCTATGAGAGTTGAGTAATCAAATACGGTAATAAATAAGAAGTATAATGAGTGACAAGGATATCAACAACATATAGTATAAGATATAGGCTACCTTGAGAAGAAGCGTAGACGAATAATGAAGGATAAACTTACTCGTGAAAGATGCATGCTTATTAAATAGATTACACAACATCGTAATATTCATAACATGAGTCTTAACTCCAAAAGAATTCTTCACCAGTCCCTAGAAAATTAATGCAAATGATGACACATTTGATCGCCGAGGAAAATCCTCTTGTAAAACACAGATTCTAAAATCCTCTAGGATTGAGTCAATATTCGGTGGACAGAGATAGGGGATCATGTGTTTGGGGATTCTTTAACAACCTCGAAACCTCCTTGACGACCTCTTTTACAAGTACTCCTTCATGTCTGCCAATTGCCAAAAATTTGAAGTAAGCTTTGAGTAGTATAAGAAGTTTCAGTAATAGGATCTAATTAAGGTTTTGATGGGATGAGGAAAGCAAGTACCCATTGGCAATTCTCTCTGACACCCATCCTTTGAAGGACCCAACCTCCTTGAGAGCGAGCTTCCATCGCTCATAATTACATTCATCGACCAGCTTCTCATGTATAAGTATCTTCTCTCCAAAAACACCTGATAGGTCTCGCACGTGGGAGGTCCTCACTTTATAGAAGATGGGTAATATCTTTTGCCTCTTTGTTCTCTTGCATTCAACCATTTGAGCAAGCTCATCGAGGCACCAATGAGAGGAGGCAAGCTCATCGAGGCACCAATGAGAGGAGGCATAATCTTCAGAGAGAATCGGAATGGATATCTTGCAGTGGTCAATGGCATTGCAAATCTCATGATCAACATCTTTACCTATGAGAGATGGATCATCATCGTTAAACACTCTGATTCCTGCAGCCACAAGGCTGATGTAGAGGTAAGCAGCAAGGTTGTGTCGAGTGTCAGGGCCGCGAAAAGCTAAGAACACTTGGTATTTATCGTTAAACACTCTGATTCCTGCAGCCACAAGGCTGATGTAGAGGTAAGCAGCAAGGTTTTGTCGAGTGTCAGGGCGCAAAAAGCTAAGAACACTTGGTATTTACTTTCTCTTCTTTTCTTCTCCGAAAAGTGAAGATGCACTGCTATCCAGCAAGACAAATCAAACTGATGATGATAAAATCCAAGATGAATCATACAATTCCAAAATACCAAGGTAGCTTTTGAGAGCCATGAAATCGGTCTAGGTCATTAACTGCACGAACCTTACGTGCCTTCTCTATGTGGGAATTGAAGAATGGCCAAAGCTCTCACATGATGAACACAATGAATCCTTCCGAAAGGTAGTTGCTTGGCTCAAATGGAATTGGGACGTACCTGAGCTTATGAACATAGGGAGCCGTTCGGGATTGCGATCCTACAACTCTTGATGGCCCGGAGCTTCTCCTGGCCTATCTGCTGCCCGACCGGGATCGAGTCATCATCCCTGAACACGTGGAACCCAGCAGCTACTAGGCTGTTGTAGAGGAAATCGGTGAAGCAAGTGCGAGTGTCTGGGCCTTTGAAGCTCAAGAACACGTCGTAGTTCCGAGGGACCACTTTTCTTTTCTCCTGCAGCAATCTGTAAGCGTACACAGACAGAGGGGCTAGTGGTAGAACAATTGCGAGGGCATTCATTTTCTTCATTGTTCGTAATTTCCCTTTTCTCTTTCCGGATCTATGTCCGTGTTCGTTCAATGCTTTCTCTTATTCAAGACTTGATGCTTTCAAGATTCGAGTCATCGTGTATATTATTCTTTTCTCTAGGACTCTGTAAGCGCACTTTTCTTCTCTTATTCAAAGACTTGATGTTTCAAGACTCGTGCTTTTGTTTAATCCTTGTTAGATAAAGGGATGGTTTATTATTTAAATTAGCGAACACTCTTCTTCATGCTTAGTCTAGTCTCACGCAATCAGGACCTCTAGCTCTAATACCGTGTGAAATTTTGTAGAATTACTGCCAACTATTCTAAAAGCTTAAACTGTTAGATAAATGCATGGTTTATTATTTAAATTATCTAATAGTCGTCTTATGTCTCTTCAAAGGGTCAATAGTATATTATTTTCCCTTAAATTTGAGGCTTGTCACAATTTGGCTCATGGATTTAATTTTCCCCGATCACTCTGTTAAAAAGAAAATAACACCGATAAGAGCAACTGTAGAGAGCAGTTGCACGAGATACTTTTGCACGTTCACAAGTCTTTGCTCCAAAGGAGAGGTGTTATTTTATAGAGTACTTAGAGCTCATAATGTATATTTTATGAAGGGTTCGATCACGTCCATCTTTCATTCCATGCAATTACACGTAAGAAACTTCAAGACTTGAAAGCATGAATTCGGGCATGTCTCTTTAGATACGATACGTGCCGCCATGAAATTGGAGCTTCCATCAATTCACATTTTTCCTAATTATTTTGGATAAAGTTGTACATGTATATAGATATATTCATTTATGTATTGATTAACTGAGAATCCTCAAAGCCTCTAAAACTCCTTTTCCACAACTTCTTTGTGCACTGTGATCGATTGGCTTCCTTCATCTTCTTTTATTCTTTTATTCTGTCTTTTCTGTCTTTTTTATCGTGGAATTATTTGGTTATTTTATTATTCATATATTCCGGGGGCGGGGGATAAGTGCACTAAAAATCCTAAAAATTTTCACGAAAGTATAATTGAGTCCTAAAACTTTCAAATAGTGCAATCAAGTCCTAAAACTTATTACAAAAATGCAATCGAGTCCTAAAACTTTCAAAAAGATTAATCAACGGAAAAGCTTAATTGAACCAATTTGACAAGTTTTGAGATTTGATTGCGTTTTTTGAAAGTTTTAGGACTCAATTGCACTTTTATGATAAGTTTTAGGACTTAATTGCTCTTTTTGAAAGTTTTAAAACTTAATTGCACTTTTGTGACAAGTTTTAGGACTAGTTACAAGGGAGGTGGCTAATCTAGTTTTGTGCAACATTGGTGTTAAGAGTTATCTTGAACGCAAATCTGCACAGCTGGGCTCTTTTAGCTTGAGTTTGGCGTATTGAGCTTTTCCTTTGCGTAGATGATCCGTCTCATTTCGAGCTACATCCGCCAGGTATTGTAGTTCGGAAAGTGTGAAGAACCAAGTTCACGTTCCTTCACAGACTACTGTTTTAATCTATTTTATCTTCATCAGGGCCCAAGTTATCTTTGGGTTAAATGAACTTAAAGGACAAACCATCCTACAACGACATGGGCCTGCAGTGGGTGCTTGGGGCTCTAAGAATGCTGAATCTTTGGTACGTCATGCCGTCGGCAAGAATTACACAAATTCTTGGTTGGGAATTTGGTAATTAGGAATTACGTTCTTTATTCTGCTTCTAGTGCTATGTATAGTGACTTCAGAAGCGCTTCCTCCTTCAATTTTGTTGCAGCCATTTATTTCATACACATTTGGACCCACTGAAGGGTCAATATAGAAACTTAAGTTCGCCCTATATATGCTTATGTCTGATGATACAATACTGAAGCAAGCTATCGGTATTATTTCCAATGATATATATGAGCGATCTCACTTTATGCTGATGAGAGGCTTATACTGCGGGTGATAATTCTGTGGGTACACATTTGGACATTGTGACCGTTGCTGTTCGGGGAATGAATTGGATGGGAGTGGATTTGGTACAAGAGTCGCAGCGAGTCAGTACACGTCCGACACCATTCATCTGAGGAACTTATAGTTGCACATTTACAAGAGTATCAAAGCCAAGCCTCATCCTAGCACCAGGAGGAAGCTATAATGCACTTCATTCAAGGAATACTTGGACAAGACCAAAAATCCTCAGATGCAATTACACTTCACATCTACAATCACGGTTCAGGTAGCTTTTTTAGTTACTTTTCGACTACTTAATCATCTTGGATCTGAGACAATTTTTCCTGCTTGTAGGGACTGATCAGCACCTCGTCGAAAGAATACTTAGGGTGTGTTTGGTTCAGCATTTGCAATGGGCTTTGGGCTCAAAGGCCATTGGGCAAATGTAAATGGCGTTTGGCAAATTTTTTAAAGAACTTTGGAGAAAACACAATTGCATTTCCAAAGGCAGGTCCGGAGGTGCTTGGAATGCTGCATTTTTAGAATACAAATAGATTTTTTTTTCTTCCAACTTTGCCATCACTCAACTTTCATAATTTTGGAAATGTCTTTGAAAACCCTAACTTGCCGGCGAAGGCCTTAGTCACCGGCAAGCAACCGCTACCCTCACTTTAGATCGCACGACTCAAGCGACGGTTACCTAGGTCGCGCGACCACAAGCAAGGCGAGCCAGCGACTAGATCTAGCCATCTGCCAGCTCGCTGGCGGAACTCAGCCGCTGGCAAAACTCAGCCACCAACAAATAGTTTGAGATTTTTTTTTAAAAAAAAGCTTGTAAAACTTCTTTACAACGTGTAGTTTTTACCAAACAGCATTTAGGTGGAAGTTGCTTTCCAATGTATTTTTTAAATACACTTCATCAAACACTACTTACATTTCAGAAAGCCCCTTTAGCCCAAAGACCTTTGCATTTTACTAAAAATATTCCTCTAAAGCAGAATCAAATGCACCCTAATCTGAAATATCCAATGGCATAGCTTATACATTTGCGAAGCTACATGTAACAGTCTGAATTTTCGATCCTTTTTCCCGGGATTCATGAAATGAATATTTTGGTCAATGCACTATAGTGAGATCTCACCCGGGACCCGTGCATTCACGGGATGCTAACCTTAGGGGTAAGGCCAGCACGGGATTGAGTCGCACGACCAAAGAACTTGACCTTGGTTCGATCTTCGATCATATCGATTGACGAGGGAATGTTTTGAGCCAACCGAGACCGGTCTACTTGATTGATCGTGTCCAAAGGGCACTAGTGACAGACCCTCGCAATTATATGACAATCGAGATCGTCTTGGGAAGAGTAAACTTAAACGTGATTTGACTTAGTGTCGGTCACGGGTCGAAAGCGCGTAATCCCAATGAGCCACCCGTTAGCAAGAGATAAACTAAAGTCGCGATTGTTCAATTTTAGTCATTTCTTGGAATTCGGGCTCGGGAATCGAGAATTTTGAAAGTAACAATTTTGAGTGGCCGATGACGTTTTTGGCTTGGCCAACCTTGGGGCCATCCATTTCTGCAAAAAAATGAATTTCAGTTCGGGACCCAGAAAATTACGGTTTTGCCCCTGTGGGCATCGAGATTGGATTCGGAGGCCGTTTGAGGTTATTTTTCGCGGCCAAGGTCATTTTGGGGTGGCCATGGACATTTAGAGTGGTTTTGGACAAAAATTGGAATTTCGACAAAAATTGGAAAAATAATATTATTTTATTCCTGGAACTTCGCAGTCAATTTTCGAGGGCTTAGAAAGTGAATTTTGCGAATCCGACGCCATAGTATGTTGGCCACGCACATATGGAATGCGTATGTGCGAAAATTGGAATTTCGCCCTGGGACCGGAAAATTACCATTATGCCCCTAGGCCATTTTTAATTAATTCCGAAAATTGGATTTAATTTTGGGATTAACCAAGGTGAGTTAGGCTTAACTCAGGTCTGGTCAACCATGGTTAAGAGCAAATGACCATTCTACCCTTGCTTTTATGGATTAGAACAAATATTGGCCTTTGGATTAGGGGCAAAAGTGTCCAAGGCTTTGGATTTTGACACTTGGCAGCCTAGTCTACAATGTTTGACCAGATATTTCTCTCTCTCTCACGTGCAGAAGCATTCAGCCTTCTTTTTTTTCAGAATTTCTCCTCTTCTTCTTCACGTTTCTGGTTCTGCAGTACCGTTTCTGCTGTTTTCGGTACTGTTCACGCCGGAACAGTACCAGCCGGAGCTGCCCCCACCAAGCCAGCACCACCATCAACCATTTCCACCTCTGTGTAGCCATCACAGCCCTGGTTTTTGGTCCAAAACAGCCTTGTTTCTCTCTTTTTCTCTTTCCCGGTCTGCAAATAGTAACGCCGGAGCTTCGCCAGAGCTCCGATCGCCGTTCTGCCACCACCCAGACGTCCAGCACCGCCGTACGTCGCCATCGCCACCTGTCCGTACAGTGTCCGTACGGGGTGGTACTGTTCACCGTCCGTACGGAATCACTGTTCATCGCGTCGGACCGCCGCGACCGTCACCGGCCCTTCGCCGGCCACCCGTTTCAGCCTGTCCGTACAGTGTCCGTACGGATTACTGTTCACGGTCCGTACGGATTACTGTTCACCGCCGTCCGTACGTCGCCGGTGACGCCGCTGCCGCTGCTGCTTCTGTTCGGTCCGTTCCAGCCTCTGTCCAGCCCGGTTTGTCTCGTCTTTTAGGGTAAGTGTTTTCCCCAAATGTCATTTAGGACCTCGGGTATTTCTAGGCTCGTTTAGGACCCGGTTTAGGTAGTTTCGTGACTGTTTTGAGGCTGTTTTGTGGCTGAGAGTAGAACTGATTATTTAGTGGTTGCAGACTGATTAGGCGAAGAATTTTGAGGTTTAGAGAATTTGGATTAGGGCTGTGATGTTAGGGTTTGATCGGAATTAATTTGTGCGATTAATTATTGGGATTGTGCCTTGAATGGAAATTTGTGCGTGATTGTGCTTCGGGTTGTGTACGTGTGGTTGTATATGTCACGTGTGTGGTTGTGAGGTGTGATGGTGTGGCAGTGCGATTGCGCAATATGTTCGCATGCTGAGAATGTGTATGATTGTGTGGTGTGCTTGCGTGGTGAGAATGTATATTTGCGAAGTATATGTGACTTGTGAATTGTGCGTGCAATGTGGAATTGTGATGGGTCGTGTGGTCGTTGACCGTGTGTAAGTGTGGTTTGAGTGGAACGAGGATATGGAAATGTGGATTGGTTGGAAAGGTCCGTCCTGAGGCGTGTACGTTTACGCGGGACGATGCCGTCCCTGACGAGGTGACGATGCCAGGCCTGACGAGGTGTCGATGCCTGACGTGGTCAGAAGACCGTTGGCCTGATGCGTTTTACGCGGGCGCGGTAGAAGGAAAGTGTGTGTAGGATTCCGTCCTGAGGCGTGTACGTTTACGCGGGACGATGCCGTCCCTGACGAGGTGACGATGCCCGGCCCGACGGGGTGACGATGCCTGACGAGGTCAGAAGACCGTTGGCCTGATGCGTTTTACGCGGGCGCGGTAGTGGTGGAAAGGTTGAGAATGAGCAAGAATTAGCGGGACGAGTGAAATTAAGAAAGTGACGCGTGGTGTGAGTTGGTGTGCGAGTGCGTTTGTATCGCGTGGTGTGATGCTTAATTATGGGGTAAAAACTTCTAGGCATGGTATGGGACGTGCCCAAGTGGGTTTTATCTTATAATTGAGACACGCGCGCGTCTGTGATTCATTGCTGTGGTATATTGGTTGTGTTATTGTCTAACGTGCAGGAACGTGCATGATGGATTCCAGGTAGGGCCGTGTGTGGTTGTTAGTTTGGTTGATTGTCGTGTGTTATGCGTGTTTTCGTCTGGCGGTACGTGAGTGCCTACGTGGGGTTTGGGGTTGTACACTTATTGAGATTCGTCTCACGGTTGTATAACCGCCACTTTCAGACCCCCAGCCTTAGACCCGGGAAGTACGCCTTTTCTTTTTGGAAGTTCGAAGAACCGCTTTTGGTGTCGGTGGATTCGCAGGCGATGCCCAAGAGATTTCCGGAGGATCGAGTCAGAAGAAATAGGAGCGGAATGGAAGATGGTGATCAGTAGGTTTTCCCTAGGGTATTCTAGGGGTTGTGTAAATCGGGTTGACCCATAGGGAAGTTAAGTTAACCAGACTTTGATATTTTATTGACGGTGATTTCGGATGCTAGTTTGTTAATTATGTCTGTAATATAATGTTTGTATATTTGGTGTTGTATGAATTTGTGGTTGCGGGATTATTCTGTTGTTCTACCCCGTTGTCGTCATTATTTGTCCGGGGTTTTGTTATACGCTTCCGCATGTGGCTCTGATGTTTGGGTTGGGTCGGCGACGTTCCTGGGACGTCGCAACAATTCGACCGGAGCAGGGGATGTCGCGAGCTCGATGGGGGTTCGGGGCGTGACACTACAAAAGACAATAAAATGTTCTTCTTCTGCTACTTCGGCAGTAGCATGAATTGGTGAATGTTTCAAATGTGCATTTGTTGGAAGCATGCCATAGAAGTCTGATATCTTCACCTAAAGAGATCATCAACAGAAAGCCTAAGTCGGAACTCATCAACATATCTAATTGGATCAACATTCACTCAAAAATTTAAGCCAATGAGTTATAAGTCTAATGTCTTAATAATTTATTTAGTAAATTCAAAATTATACCATTAGTAATTTTTAGGGGTGAGCATGATTTCGGGTTAGAATCTGGAACTTGAGAACTTGACTTGTGGAAACCTGTAGATTCCAAGTTCCAAGGTATGCAGGATAGGCTCCAGGTTCCAACAATTGGGAAACCTATTTCAATTGGTAGATTCTAGGTTCTAGGTAAGTGGAATCTAGAACCTTAAACCTTAAACCTTAAACCTTAAACAAATTTTTTGTGTTTTTTCTTGATCTGTGTCTTCATATGATCCTGCGGTGTTCCATGACATTAAATGATGAGTGTATAGTCTGAATCACTAATCTGAGCTTTTATTTTATGACTTGTTAATATTTGATATTTTTAGTGTCTTTATATATAAGTTGTGATTAGTGGATCATAGCAACAAATGATATTCATTAAAAGTGATGATTCACTACAATTGTTCAATTAATAATACATGTGAAACTTAGGTAGACCCTGGAACCGACCTTAAAACCTATGATAGGGTAGGTTCCAGGTTCTACGGTATGTAAGGTAGGTTTCCGGTTTCAAAAAATGAGAAATCTGTTTCCATGGGTAGGTTCTAGGTTCTAGGTAGAACCTCTGCGAAACCTAAAACTGCTCACCCCTAATAATTTTGTGTAGTCTTGACATTATTTGAAATTGTTCATTGAGCGAGTTAATATTCAATCATGACAATTAATAACTAACAAGCCTTAGTAACCTTCTCTAACTTTTTCAATAATGCATTTGTATCATTTTGTGTGACCTTATTATTTTTCTTAGGGAAAATGATATAAATGGTCCCTGAACTTTGACTCAATATATAATGTGGTCCCTGAATTTTTAATTTGTTCAATGAGATATAGAACTTTTGGTGTATGTTCAAATTAGTCTCTGGACTATATGAAAATATTTAATTTGATCCCTGAATTTTTAATTCGTTCAATATAGTCCTAGTACATGTTTAAACTAGTCCATAGATTATATAAAAATGTTCAATGTTATCATTCCATTTAAGTTCAAGGACAATAGTGAACATTTTCATATAATCCATGGACTAATTTGAATACGTAATAAAAGTTCAAGAGCCACATTGACAATATTTGTGTCCTTTCATGTCCTTCTAAGTACTTCTTACTTTTTACAAAATGTACACATCTTTCTCACATCTCCTCATTAAAGCATCCAAATATCTTCGAGTCCGCGTGATCAACCCACCTCAAAAAATAGTCTTTTCTTATACTCGATTGGGGTATGGCCTATATTTTCCTGGATAGATTCATTTCCAACTTTTACCAACTGTTAAATGAAGTACAAACTTAGCAACTCTTTGAAAATTTAACTGCATTGTAAGGAAATTACCAACGCCACCAGAAATTTACCAACACTTCAATGACATAATAACTTACTAACTTCGCTGAATTTTACCGTTGGGTTAACCAAATTACCTGCACTATCGTAAATTTGCCAGCATTCCAATAAAGTAGTCGGTTACCAAAGACCTATATTTTCCTGGATAGATTCATTTCAAATTTTTACCAACTGTTAAATGAAGTACAAACTTAGAAACTCTTTGAAAATTTACCTGCATTGTAAGTAAATTACCAACGCCACCAAAAATTTACCAACACTTCAATGAAATAATAATTTACTAACTTCTCTAAATTTTACCAAAAATTTACCTGCACTATCGTAAATTTGCCAGCATTCCAATAAAGTAGTCGGTTACCAACTTTCTTGAAATTTTACTTGTGAGGTAAGTAAATTACCAACGCCATCAGAAATATATCGATACTCTAATATAGTAATTTATAAGCTCCTCTAGAATTTCACCAATGGGTTAAGCAAGTTACTGGCACCCATAAACTTACCGACATTCCAATGGAATAGTAAATTATTACTCTTTTGAGATTTTACCAGTGTGGTACGTAAATTACCAACGGCATCAATCATTTACCACTCCGTTATTTAAGTAGTAAATTACTAAATCCTCTGAAGTTTTGCCTGTGTTATAAGTAAATTACCATTACGATGAGGAAATTACAAAGATTCCAATTAAAATAGTAAACTACCGACTGCTCTGAAAATCTACAAGTATTCTTAATAATAATTAAACACTATAATATATTTACCACCATTCCGATATCTTAGTAAATGACCAAGTTATTTGAATCGTTACAAGTTTAGTTAGTAAAATACCAATTGTACAAGAAACTTACAAGTCTCCAAAAAATGAAGAGTTATCAACTTTTTAAAGTCTTACAGACGTGGTTTGTAACTACCAACGCTATAAGAAATTTGCCAACAATCCAATGATATAGTAAATTACCAACTTCTTAATTATCATCATTATCGCGTTCATATCATTTGCAAACAAACATACGATGATCATTTCCCCGAAAGTAAGTTCTGTTGAAACTATTTTGAACCAAAGTTCCTTTTTTTATGTGAAACAAACGGAGTTTTCATCTTTCAACTTTTCATTCCTATGAAAACTCCTTTCATTGGTAAAACTTTTCAACTTTTTAATCATTTAAGTCCTAGAGCTTATCGCTGTCCTTCGAATTGGTCCTTCCGTTGACTCCTTCACTTTTTCATGGATGGAAAATTAATGTGGCATTTTCCAGCGTTTTATTTTTTTTTTTTTGCACAAGTGATGCTGTTGTGGTACCACATTAACAAAAAGCTAAAAAAATAAAAAGGTCGGCAGGGGGAATATCTAAAAAAAGATTGGGGTGAGGAGGCGGCACCGCCTCTGCGATCAGCAAGGTAACTGACCCTTTCGAAGCTACCTATGGGGGTCGCTCCGCAAGCTAGCGAGGGCAAGGGCCCTCATTTCATGGCTGCAGTGGCCCGTGCCTAGTGGAAGCGAGGGCCGCCATGTCCACCAACAGGTGACGGCCGACCACCCTTGCCTTGCCTTGACACCGGCGAGGGTCGTCGGCTTGGGTCAACCCTTGCCGATGGTAGAGGGCATGGCAGAGCCACCCCCATTGGTGTTCCCCTCTCAAGATGCCCCTCCCTTATTTTTCTAATTTTGACATAGTTCTATTAAAATGTTTAGTTCATTTTTAAATTTTAATTTAATTGTAAATACAAAACGAAAGGATTAACACAAAGCCACGTTGTTCTGTGTTAAACGGCATCGTATTGGACTTTAACAACCTCCGACACTTAAATAACGACCATGTGGACACAAGACTGACAAAAAATGCCAACTCAGATTATTCCGTCGACTAAAAGTTGAACGGAGTTAAAAGGATGGACTAACTTGAAGGACGGCAACAAGTTTTAGGCGGGAAAATTGTCAAAAAAGTCATGAACCTATTGTACGACGGCCAATTTAGCCCTAAACATTTTAAGTTTGTCAATTTAATCATAAACCTTTTAAATTCTTGCCAATTGAGTCCTTCTGGCCAATTTTGGCCGTCTGGTGCTAACGTGGCCACCGGCCGGCGCCGGCCATCCAATCAACGCTGACGTGGCAATTTTTAATTATTTTTTTTCAATTTTTTAATCTTTTTTTTCTTTTTTTTTCTGCTTTCTTCCCTCTGGCCAAAGGGAAGAAAGCAGAAAAAAAGATTAAAAAATTGAAAAAAATTGAAAAAAAAATAATTAAAAATTGCCACATCAGCATTGATCGGATGGCCGGCGGCCACGACAGCACCGGCCGGCCAAAATTGGCCGGAAGGACTCAATTGACAAGAATTTAAAAGATTTAGGACTAAATTGAAAAACTTAAAAGGTTTAGGACTGAATTGGCCGCCGTATAATAGGTTTAGGACTTTTTTGATAATTTTCCCAGTTTTAGGCCTTCAATGACTCAAGAAAAAGTCTTAGGAGTGAAGTAACGGATCGACACAAGTTTTAAAACTCACACTGTCACTATTCCTACTAAACATACTAGTAAAATTTGAAGAAGTTGCTGAATAACTTATTTGGGAAGATTATAGCGCAAGTTCTAAAACTTGTCGATTTCATGTACTTGAGTCCTAAAATTTTCAATTTAGGCATGTAAATTCTAAAACTTGTCAACTCCATGCACTTTAGTCATTCCTCAAGTCCATCGATATCAAATGGACATAAATGCACACGTGATTTTTTTATGACTTTTATCCAATCTTATATGTGGCTTTTGAACAGAAACAGCGTCCTTTTCGTGTGCCGCATCAGAAAATTAAGAAAATGAAAAAAAAAAAAACGGTTGTAAAGAGGAAATAAGGGTGGCTGACCCTTGCCCGACCACCGGAAGGGTCCGGCCCATGCCGCAAGTCAGTCAGGGGCCCTGCCCTCATCCAGATCTAGTAAATTCATGGTAATATTGGTAACTTACTTATGATAAGAATAAAATTTCAGAGAAATTGGTAATTTACTATTTCAATGGAATGTCGGTAAAATCTTGATAGTATTGGTAATTTACTTACCAAACTGGTAATATTTCTTAAGATTTGGTAATTAATTACTTCATTGGAATGTTGGTAAATTTCTATTGTGTTGATAATTTACTTACAATACTATTGATGTATCAAAGGAGCTGGTAATTTACGACTTTATTAGAATATTGGTAAATTTGTTATAGTGTTAGTAATTTACTTACCGCATTTACCAACACTAGTAAATTTCATAGATGTTAGTAATTTTCAACTTCATTGGAGTACTGGTAAATTCTTGATATTGATGGTAATTTACGCACAACAATGGTAAATTTTAAGAGGAATTGGCAATTTACTACTTCATTGGTATGTTTGTAAATTTTTTTAAAGTGTTGGCAATTTATTTACCACATTGGTAATATTTCATGAGGGTTGTTACCTTACTACTTCTCGGTATGTTGTGAATTCTTGATAATTCTCGTAATTTACTTACGACAATAGTAAAATTTCATAGGAGTTGGTAGATTACTATTTTATTATAATGTAGGTAAAATCTTGATAGTGTCGGTAAGTAATTTACCACAATGGTAAAATATCCCAAAGTCCATGTATATCATAAAATATCAAACGATAATCATGCTGTATGACTGCAGATATCCTACCGATTACCAAGAAATTGGTCCTAAGTTGATAATGCTTTCTTTCCTCTTCTTTGGTAATGTTGCCGTGCTTGATGTTGGGCCTCACATAGTTCGTCCACCGATGTCGGCAACTCTTTCCTGTTCTTGCAAGCCTGACGATGATAATCACAACTTCAGGACTAGAGTTAGTGATTATGTGATGAATTTTCAATAAAATCTTGATTCATATATACACCACTCAATTACTGCACATTCAGCTATTTTTTTCAAGATGATAGAGTCTTGAATGGAGAAGATCCAAATCCACATAGAACTCGTTCATTGAAAAGAAATTAGATCGAGAAAATAAAAGATTTTCAATACATCAGACACGCTGACGGGTTTGAGAATGTGAGAAAATAAAATAACAAATTCGGGAGAATACTTTTAATTAAAAGAGTGATTTAGCATGAAAATAAAATATCATACAACTTGCTTTCCAGGGATACTTAATAAGCAGATAATTCCAAGGTAAATTGGGTACTTGCTCTTCCAGGAAGCACCATAATTTGTGCATGTTTAGCATACAATAAATGTAAAGGGACAGATGCGTGTTGATTTTGGCAAGTGAAGTCAACATGCCTATGTCATCCGTGCGATTAGCACATGACAATAAATTGAAAAAGAACATATTATTTCTCTATGGTCTTGAAAATTCTATACCAATTCACCGAGTTTAAAATTAGGCGAAAGTTTGCCATTTCCCTATGTGGTGACAGAGAACTTTTCCGATGGTGGAGGCCAATAAGGATAAGAAAAAGATTAATTACATATAGTAAATGGAATTTAATTAAATGAAGGAAATGGAAAGCTAAGTGACGCCTACATAAGAGTGCTATACAGCTTTGTAGACCACCTTTAGCTTTTCTAACGTTGAACAAGTTAGGCTAGGAAATGTCGAGGCAATTTATGTCACTTGTGATGGTTGTTGTATTGTGTGCTTTGGGGTTATTTTAAGTGTTGATTTTGGCAAGTGAAGTCAACATGCCTATGTCATCCATGCGATCAGCACAAGACAACAAATTGAAAAATAACATATTATTTCTCTATGGTCTTGAAAATTCCACACCAATTCACCGAGTAAACTTTAAAGGTTGATAATTTATATATAACAATGATAAAATTTAAGAGGAGTTGATAATTTACTATTGGATTAATACTACCAAAAACCCCAAATTGGTAAACGTGTGACAATTTTACCCAAAACTTTTTTTTACCACAAAAAATCCCAAGCTGGTACATATGTGACAATTTTACCCCCAAACTTTTTTTTTATCACAAAAACCCCAAACTAGTAAACATGTGACAATTTTACCTCGAATTTATCACAAAAAACCCAAAACTGGTAAATCTGTGACAAATTTACCCTAAACTATTTTTTTGACCACCAAAAATCCCAAACTGGTACATCTGTGATAATTTTACTTTGAACTAATATTTTTTAATATTATTTTTTATTTTTTTGAATTTTTTTATTTTTCTTTTCTTTTCTTCATCTTCAACCTCTGGCCGGTCGACGAACCAGCAACCGGCCAGAGGCAGATGCCTGCGAGATCGGCCCCGCTGGTCGCTGGCAAGGCTCAACCTCGCTAGGGCGGGCGAGGGTGGCCCTCGCCGGCGTCTGGCGAGGGCTGCCCTCGCCAGCAAGGGTCACCCTCGCCCAACTCAGGCGAGTGCTGCCCTCACCGAATCTGGCAAGGGCGACCCTCGCCTGCGTCGAGCGAGAGTTGCCCTTACCGAATCTGGCGAGAGCGACCCTCGCCGGCATCGGGCGAGGGCCACCCTCGTCCAATCTAGTGAGGGCGACCATTGCCAAAGGCCGGTGGGGCCGACCTCGCTGGCTTCCACCTCTGGTCGGTCGCCAGTCCAGCGACTGGCCAGAGGTCGAAGATGAAGAAAAAAAAGAACAAAAAATAAAATTCAAAATTTAAAAAAATAAAAAATAATATTAAAAAAATAGTTTGGGGTAAAATTGCCACATGTGTATCAGTTTGGAGTTTTTTGTGGTAAGTTCGGGGTAAAATTTGTAACAAGTGTACCAGTTTGGGATTTTTTGTGATATGCTCTAGGTAAGATTTTCACAGATGTACCAGTTTGAAATTTTTTGTGGTAAAAAAAATTTCAAGGTAAAATTGTCACACGTGTACCAGTTTGGGGTTTTTGGTGGTATTAACCCTTTAATATTTCATTAGATTATCGGTAAAGTTGTTATAGTGTTGATTATCGGGCAACCAAATTGCTGGTCATATTTTTATTTTATTTTTTGCCAACGAGATTGAAAATTACCAGCAACTCTAGAATTCTACCAAAACGGAGTTTTCTGCTTCTTCTGTTTGATAAGTAAGATAAAAAGGTTAAAAAATAACAATCGCGTCCAGTTGCACCGATCGAGGATGTTCATGATAACTGTTATATTATGTCTCGAGTTTAAGCCGTGTATGGAACTCGATCTATTAGAAATTTTTTTGATTTGTTCAAAATCTGGTGTGCATCTTTTGATCCGACGCAAATATGGATTAGGCTAAGGATGTTGATTTATTTTCTCTATTCTGTTAGAGAAGGCCACCTTTGACCGGTTGGACTTCTTTTGGATATATATACTAAAGAAAGGGCTCACATATATTATCTAAAAGAAGCCGTGAAGGACAGAAGAGGAAATTGAGTTTTTTTTGCTGGTCCCAGTCAAAGTAGTTGATTTGTTGACCAATATAAAAGCAAAAGAATAAGGGCACAGACTGATGGGGCGAGAACTTCTTCGGGAGAGAGCTTGAGCCGCGCAAGTGAAAAGAAAATTAAAGGTTTTTTTTCTGGGCTGCTGCACGAACAGGAGCGTACACTTCATAGGAAATTATCTGCTACTAGCTCTTTTTATGAATGCAAATATCGATACTTGAATCGAATCAAGTAAATATCTGATGTCCTTATAATTGCTCGTTTATTTTTTTAGTAATTTCGCATTAATTTAATAGTAAGATCTGTTAGCGTTTTTCGCGTTATATCGCAACAATAACTAAGGGTTCTCATCAGCGCTTGATCTTGAGACGTGGATTACTCAAGGGTCTTATTTTGATATGTTTATATCTGGGAATCTATCCATCTTTCGTGAAGCAGTCGAATGAAACAAAAGTTTCTTGGTCGGTCTTATCTTGGCTCGACATCCTTTTTTTAAGCTTTTTATCCGACAGGACGGTAGAATTTTCTGCACAACCAAGGTAGACAGCTGCATGGCCCACCTCCTTTTTCAGACTATGATTGTCGAACACTGTGTAGAATCGCTTGGAGTTCTTACTTTCGATCTAGGAATTTCCCTCTAGGTATCAAATGGCTTCTTTCTCCAAGCAGGCATGATCAGATATTAGTTTCAAGGAAGACGAAAAAGCTAAAAAGGAGGTATCTCTTCCAGTGATCCAGCACATTGAAGTATTTTTCAAGCTATTGTCATGCAAATTCCAACGGTTTTCCCATTTTCATTTTCTCGTCTTGTTTTATGCCGGAACCTGCTGAGGTTTCCGCTAGTTAGGGATGCAATTCGGGAGATTACATTTTACTTCAACATCATAGCAGATACTTTACTGCGGTTTCATACGACTAATTAAGGATGATAATTACCAAAAAAGTTCTAAATATATTGCATAAATATCAATTCAGTTCTAAATATTTTTTACCAATTGAGTCCTAAATTTTTGACGATTTTTCAATGTAATTATTTCGTCCAATTTTGATCAACAATTGTCTAGAAGGACTACATTAGCAAATCGTCAAAAGGTTTAAGATTTAATTGATCAAATTAAAATGTTTAAGACTCAACTGGCATCCGTACATAGGTTTAGAACTTTTCCTTAATTAAGGTGACTGGACCATTTTATTGTTTGGACATTTTTCTCTCCTCCTTTCGTTCCCTTGGTCTCCTTGCCCTAGTTCACATTGTTTTTTTCACATCCTCTCTTTCTGTAACAAAATAGACTTATCAAACCCGAACACGAGTCATTCGTTAATCGTGTCACATCTGAATAAAAAACATGTTTACACAGCATAACATGGGTAACATGTTTCCTAACTCCATAAGAATTCCTCGCAAGTCCTTAGAAAATTAAAATGATGAAAAATAAGTGAGTGAACATTTGATTGTCGAGGAAAATCCTCTTACAAAATAGGAATCACAGACGAGAGATGTGTTTGGGGATGGGGATGGGAGGATCATGTGTTCGGGGATTATTCAACAGCCTCGAAACCTCCTTGACGACCCGTTTTACAAGTACCCCTTCATGCCTGCCAATTGCCAAATGAACTCGAAGTAAGCTCTTAGGAGAGTAAGAAGTTTTCGGCAATAGGATCGAATTAAAATCTTGGTGGGAATGATGAACAGTACCCATTGGCGATTTTCTCTGTTGCCCATCCTTTGGAGGACCCAACCTCCGCGAGAGCTTGCTCCCACCGCTCGTAAGTACTTGTGTCGACCAGCTCCTTATGTCGAAGCATGCACTCTCCAAAAAAGTGGGATAAGTTTCGCACGTGCGAGGTGCTCACTTGATAGAAAATGGGCAATATCTCTTGCCCCTTTGTTCGCTTGGACTCAACCATTTGAGCTAGCTCGTTGAGGCACCAAGGAGAGGAGGTGTAATTTTCGGAGATGATCGGAATGGATATCTTGCAGTGGTCGATGGCATTGCGAATCTCGTGAGCAACATCTTTACCTATGAGGTACGGATCATTATCATTAAACACTCTGATTCCTGCAGTCACAAGGCTGATGTAGAGATAAGCGGCAAAGCCGAATTGAGTATCGGGGCCCCGAAAGGCCAAAAACACTTGCCATTTACTCTCTCTTCTTTTCTTCTCCGAAAAGCAAAGATGCACTGTGATCCAACAAAGCAAACCAAAGTGATGATGATAAGATGAAGCCATACACGGAATCGGTCTAAGTCATAAACCACGTGAACCTTACATGCCTTCTCTATGTGGGAATTGAAGGAAGGCCAAAGCTCTCCCATGATGAGCACAGAGAGTACTTACTAATGGTTTTCGTTTGGCTCAAATGGAATTGGGAGATACCTGATTTTACATAATAATTAGACATCAATATAGGATACATGGGAAGTCGTTCGACCCACGTCGTCTTCAATACACTCGAAACCTTTGCGACCACCATATTCACTAGCTCTCCTTCGTGCCTGTAGACCTCGTAGACAAGCCCATTTCACGTGCAATCAAGATTAGAAACGACATGTGAAATTTGACGAATGGGTTTGCACATGCAAAATAAAGCAGAATCTGACTTAAGATTCCGCTCGTTTCATGAAAAATAACTTTCGGGAAAACATTTTCCGGTGTTTGTTTCATGGAAAATATTTTCCTTCTTATGGACAAAATGCCTTCACTTTTGAGAAAAATGATTTCCTCTTTCTGAAAAGAGAAAATCATTTTCCTCCTCCTTCTTCTTTCATCATTTATTTTCAATATTTTCTTCTTTTTTTTCCTTTATCTTCCTCGGTCGATAGCTAGCCACGGCGGCGGCCAGCGACCGGCCAGCTCGAGCCTCACCAGAGGCCAGTGGGGCTCAAGCTCTCGCCAGATTCCGTCGAGGTCAAGCCTTGATGGCCTATGGCGAGGCTTTGGCTTGCCTGATCCGATGCAGGCGAGCTCGCCCAAGGCCAGTCGGGCGAGCTTGGGCCTCACTAGATCCGGCAAGCTGGGCGAGGCTCACCTCGCTTGAGGTCGCCAGACGTCGAAGAGGCTCTAGCGGGCTCGGGTGAGGCTCAAGCCTTGCGCAGCTCGCTCAACTGGCCTTGGGCGAGCTCACCCACGCTGGATCAAGCGAGCCGGAGCCTCACCACAGGCCGGTGAGGCTTGACCTCACCAAAATTTGGTGAGATCGAGCCTCGCTGGCCTGTGGCGAGGCTCGAGCTAGCCGGCGACCGGCTAAGGAAGAAGGAGGAGGAAAACATTTTTAATGACTTCCGGGAAAATTAAAAAATATTCTCCGAAACTTTTTCAAATTTCAGTCGGACACCGGAAAATTGTGTCATTTTTTAGGAAAATGACTTCTGGAAAAACATTTTCCACAAACATAATATTTTCTGCGAAACAAATAGAGCCTAAATATCACATTAGAATATCGAACTCAGAAGCTTAAACTTATAGGTGGAGGAAAACCACATGTATATAAAAAAAAAATATGCGACCCCTCGACGAGCCATATGCGATATATGACACGTAAATCCAAAGTTAGGCGTTTGATTCCTTCCTTCCCCTAACTCTGCGATTCTGGTCGCTCCCATCCAAGAGCACAGGGGTTCGGATTGAGATTTGTGACGGATATATATATTCGAAGATTCGTAAACAAAAAAATGCATGCATGCATACCCATTAGCAACGGTTTCTGATATCCATCCTTTAATCCTCGCTACAGAGGCCAGTGCTTCCCGCCATTCTAGCACTTCTTTTGAGCTGAACTGCATCTCATGTTTACATAGAGCCTCTTCAAAGTTACCGCGTTGGCGACCTACATCAGCAACATCCACCTTGTAGAACACTGGGAAGACTAATTTGCCATGATGTCGGTGGCAATCCATTATCTCAGTGAGCTCTCGCAGGCACCATTTACTCTGTGCATACTGTTCAGAGATGATGGGGATCGCAATCCTACAACTCCGGATGGCCCAGAGAATCTCCGGGCCAATCTGCTTGCCAACTGGGAGCGCATCATCATCCCTGAACACGTGGACCCCAGCAGCTACCAGGCTGTTGTAGAGGAAATCAGTGAAGCCAGTTCGAGTGTCTCCACCTCTGGAGCTCAAGAACACGTCGTAGTTATGAGGGATCGCGCTTTTGTTCTTTTGCAGGAATCTGTAAGCGCACACGGACAGATGGGCTAGTGGCAGAACAATTGCCAGGGAATTCATTTTCTTCTTTGTTCGCGACTTACCTTTTCTCTTTTCGGATCTCAGTATGTCTTCTTTAAATGCTTTCTCTTAATCATGACTTGCTGTTTTCAAGATTCAAGTCGTCTCTGCTTACCCACTAATTTTAAGGTCATCGTAACGTTGACTATATTTTTAGCTCGTCTTCTTTCAAATTTGAAGTCTTTTTTTTTTGTTTATCATCACTAATTAATATTATTCCCTTGTAGCGAGGACTAGACTTTATGCTCTTGTTTTTTTCCTTGCAGAAATCTTTAAGCATACACGGACAGAACGGCAAGTGGCAGAAGAAATTGCTGAGTCATTCATTTTCTTCTTTGTTCGTAACTTTCTTTTTTCTTTTTTCGCATCTGAGTAAGTCTTCGTTCAATGCTTTCTCTTATTCAAGATGTAAAATTTTGTGGGACCAATTTCCACCGTTCTAAAACGTTTAAGCCCTTTACAAATTCTAACACTTTTCCTCACACATAGGCTTAGAAGGGTATAACCGCTGGGATCCTATTTCTAACCCTTTTCACATGTCTTGTTATGTCACCTTTTTCAAATATAAGATGTTCACATTTTTCCGTCCTCTCGAATCCTCTCCTAATATTCCCTCTTTTACTTGTTGTAATTGTGGGTTAATGGATCAACGTATGTGAGCAAAACGAGACATGTCTCTTCAATTCACATGTAACTGTTAAGTTCATGAATTTCGTCAATTCATTTATCTCTTGAATTTATGAATCTCTTCAATGCATGTATCTGTTAAGTTCATATATCTCTTATATTCATGTATTTTTTCAATTCATGTGTTAGTTCAATTTATGTGCATTCAAACTCTATAAATGAAATTGAACTATTCTTGATAGTTGTGAGTCATTCCAAATGAGAATTCTTCTTTAGAAAGTCACCCTCTAAGTGCGCTGATTTCAAGAAGTGTTCGACAGAATCATGTTGGCATAGTGCTAATACAAACAGGTTCGAGGTATTGTATCTTGGGATGCATAGTTCATGAGTCTACCTAGTATCGTTGGCAGGAATTAATCGCCTTATGGAGATTCGGTTAGCCGTAGCTCACCTCCTTTTTAATTTTGCTTCAACCCATTCGGTTTTTTTACACATGATGCAAGGCATAGTCATATAAGTGTGGTGTCCGACCAAGGCTACTTCGGGGCGATCATTCACGGAGCTCCGCTAGCGTCTCTGCCTCATCACACCGAGCAAAGGAATTCTAGTGCTCAAAGCATTTCCTCATTTCCGAAATTGTATCTCTTCAAGAAGATGACCCGGGGTCTTCCTAAGTTGATGCCCATAACAAAGTTAGGCAACAACCTGTTCACTCCATCCAGTGGCTGCATTTGTTAGAATTAAGTTGCTATCACTTTCTCAGCATTATTTTTTCTAATTATAACAAACAATATAGTGTTACATATTCCTCCAATACGTACAATATTTTCCAACATTTCTAATCCTTCAACGGATTTATTCCCTAAAGATGGCAGACTTGGCTCTATGTCGCGACCAAACTCCCGAGCCCTCTTATCGAATAACATGCAAAAAGAAGGGAGGGCTCGCCTGGTACGTGCTAAGTCTAGGTTTGGGACTTAACTTGGGCTCTCCCAAGCCCATACCATATCGCGACTTAGGGTTTAAGTATTTAACATGCAAGTGGTTTATACAAGGAGTCGCCACTAATCGATTTGGGGTGGGTCGATTAGCAATTCAAATAAAGTGATGGATGAATCACCTTATTCCTACGAACCAGAAATTAACTGAATTCGGAGACTTGGTTACACTAGTTGAATAACTAATGCCCTTTCGGTACCTTTTTATCCTATTCATTTTTTTAAAACATTTGTCAGGCAATTTAGATTGATTTTAGGACCTTTCTCCTAACATGTGGAGTGATCAAACGAGTACATGATCATAAACGATTAGCAGTCAAGATAGATATGCAACCTAAAGTTTTAATCCTAACTAAGTCAGATGACATTCAAAACACAACAACTCATGCAATTGTATTAAAAAACATGCATAATAATACAACCGTAATAAAAATAACATGTAAAAAAAACTACCGCGCGACCTTAGGTTTGTCTAATTTCAATAAGACAATAGCATGCATAATGATTACAACAATAAATTAAAACATTTAGATAACCCACTTAAAAAAAATTTTAATTTAATTTTAAAAAAAATTTGCAAAACAAAAGAAAAAAGAGAAAAAGAAAATAAAAAGAAAATCTTTTTGAAAATTTTTTTTCAAATTTTAATTGTTTTAAAATTTTTATAAAAAAAATAAATATGGGAAAAAAATTTTAAAAATTTTTTAAAAAAAAATAAAATGATAATAATAATAAAATATTAAATCGGGTCTGGTCGGATCTGACCCGGGTCAACGGATCCGCCCCGGGGCGTTAACCCGGGTCGAATCGACTAATCCGGGTCGGAACTAACCCGGGTCAACGGATCCGCCCCGGGGTGTTGACCCGGGTCAACAGATCCAAACAGGGGCATTGACCAGGGTCGGGTCACCCCTGTGTGCACAAACGCACGGGGGCGCCGGCAGAGCCAAAATTGGCCTTTCGCTAGTCGACTCAGATCGGCGCCGCCCCCAAATCGGCCTCTGGAGTTCACCACCGAGCTCCGCCACCCACCAGGGTCGCCGTCCGACCGCCGCTCGCCGTCCGACCGCCGCTCGCCGGCCGACGACCGGATTGAAATCAGTCTCTTTGGGGAATTATATCGAACATCTGGCGTGCAGAGGTAAAAAAACAAGATTTCGACCTATTCCGGCAACCTGATGGACTCTGGCCGCCCAGCTTACATTTGGTGACGACATATGCACGGTGAAGGAAGACGGTATGGGTCGAGATTCGCGCGACACAGCCGGCGCGAGTCTCGGCCAGACTGCACCAAAAAACAAAGCAAAACAGGGGGTTTCTCGGCCGGGGAGGAGCTCACCGGTAATAGCGCGTCGAGGCGGCTTTCCGGCTATTCCGTGGGCGACGACGATGCTGTAGGGTTCAACAACGAAAAACAACGCAGCGGAATATAAAACCCTAAGCAGGATCTATGTATATATTGAAATCGAAAGGAAATTTCGAAACGTACCTTTTGCAGATTGAGGATAAATCGACAACTAATTGTGTCTGGATTAGCGCCTCAAGTGTTGAGCCTCTACCGGTATCCACACACACGAACAAAATTCTCCAACGATCCACGTGCTAGCGAAAGATCTTGAAGTTCCTTTTTCTTGAATGCCTTTTTATTTTCGATACTCTGTCGGAAAAACCCTAGACAGAGAACGATTCTCTATCTATTTATACAGCCTCATTATCCAGCGGAATTAAAAGAAGTGGGCCGGGCGATTTGGGCCCACGTTTAATCGTTATCTCATAACGCGCACGACCACATAGATAATTTAAATAAGATAATAAATTAAAATCTACTTCTTAAGTAGATCAAGGTGCATAGAAAATATTAAGTCAGTTCGCTATTGTGTGCGATCCTGTAGGTTCACTAAACATTAGCAATGTGCTCAAAACCCTTTTGGCCCACAAGTCATAAGCGGCCTCTAATAAGACATTATGACTACCTAAGTATAATGAAGGTTGATTTTTTTGACACAACCTAATCCACAACTAATATTAGAGTATCGACATTGATTGATTCTTAGGGCAGACCACTAACAGATGCTGCTGGTTGTCCTTCCTGCTCCGGCGTGGCCTCCGTTTGCTCCCTCTCCCTCTTTATTCTCTCTCCTCTCTCTCAGTCTCTCTCTCCTCTATTTCTCTCTCTGTGACCGACCGGGGGTACTCCGGGGATTGCCGGTCGGCTTGCTGGAGACGGCGAGGCCGGCAGGGACTTCAAGACACTCCCAGGTTTCTCTCTCTTCTCTGTTTCTCTCCTTGTTTTTTTTCAATCCCTCTCCCTCTCCCCTATTCTGTTCTGGACCGAGAAAAAAATTGCCCCCCCTCCGCCTTTCTCTCCTCTCTCTGGCCTGTATATCTCACAACGACGACGATCTCTGCTCCATTCAATGCTCTGCACCGGCCTACCGCTCCTACTGAAGACTTTCGTGGCCAATTTGCAGGCCGGTGCAGAGGGGGGGCCTGTTCTGTCAATGGCAGAGAGACAGGAGGAGGAGAGGAAAAACGGGGAGGGATGGCCAGGAAAACGGGGAGGACGGGACTGGCAATTAATGTCAGTCCCGTCGGTGTGCCTCTTCGGCCTTCCTCTGGCCAGATAGCAATGGGGCGAGGTTGCTCTGCCACTCGTCGCTTTGCGTCAGCAGTAGGGGAGAACAGGGGAAGGACAGCGACGCTCGACGGGGGAGGAAGAAGGAGAAGAAGGGGCTAGGCCGGGCCAGGCCCAGCCGCGCGAAGGAGAAAAAGAAAAAGGAAAAGCGGGCTGGGCCCGCGGGGGGGGAAAGGAAAAGAAAAGGAAAAGGGCCGGGTCGGCCCTGCCCCGACCCGGCCCAACTCGATTTTTTTTTTACATTTCAAAATTTTTTTACTCTAATAGACCCTATTAATGTAAAATGTGCCTAATTTCTATATGCAATGCATTTAAATAGAAATATTTTTTTGTTTTAGGAATTAAAGAAAATTAACTTCTAAATTTTGTGCAATTAATTTTGGGCAAATTAAAAATAGGTGTCAACAGCTGCCCATCTTTAAAGGTGAGCTTGCAGAGATTGAGCTCGTAGAGGTTACATTCAAAAATAAAATGACACTTAAATTTGGCCCATGCATGCTCAATGAATGTTATTTTTGACAAGACTGTGAGTCTCATTTTTATGATGCGATATAAGATGATGCATGCTAAAGCAAATAAAAACATATCTAGGGCTACTTACCTTGCTGAAGGGTAGAGTAATTCTAGATAGTTGATATTGTGTGTCGAGGACCCAAACCTTTCTTCGGTCGCCTTGACAGGGATTGCTATTGTCTAGGACCCGAACTTTTTTTCGGTTACCTTGACTGGGGAAATCGCTTGCCTAGGACCCGAACCTATCTTCGGTCGCCTTGACTGGATTTTATTTGTCTAAGACCCGAACCTTTCTTCGGTCGACTTGACTAGGGAAATTGCTTGCCTAGGACCCGAACCTATCTTTGGTCGCCTTGACTAGATTTCATTTGTCTAGGACCCGAACCTTTCTTCGATCGCCTTGACTGGAGAAATCGTTTGCCTAGGACCCGAACCTATCTTCGATCTCCTTGATTGGATTTCATTTGTCTCAAACCCGAACCTACCTTCGGTTGCCGTGACTAGGGAAATCGTTTGTCTAGGACCCGAACCTATCTTCGATCATCTTAACTGGATTTCATTTTTCTAGGACCCGAACCTTTCTTCGATCGCCTTAACTGAATTTTATTTGTCTAGGACCTGAACCTTTCTTCGATCGCCTTGACTGAATTTTGCTTCGCCTAGGACCCAAACATTTCTTCGGTCACCTTGACTGACTTAATTTTGCTTCGCCAAAGTACCTGCATCTCATAAGGGGTACCTGAAAAGACTTGATGTGAATAGAGGGGATTGAACCCATGCTCAAAAAGGATACCATAACAATCGTAGGTACATGGATTTTTGAAACCAGACATAAGTAGAGTATACTTATCTGGGCATGTTCTTGCCTCTTAGGGGCATGTCTCCTGTCAGACAAATTTTCTTTTGTGCAAAGGCATACGCATTCATTGGAGAAATAGATAACTGAGGCTATTCTAGAATATCGTATGAAATATCTTGCCCAGCAAGCCAAGATGCTTTTCTTTTTCAAAGGAATACCTGGTTTGCCCCCCGGGTAATTTGAAAAGAATTCTGAAGAAATACCTGGGATTTCTTATCCGGAGGTTTGATGCATCATCTGCTGAATACCCGATCTTTTTCGGGGCATCTCTTTTAGGATGATTATGAAGGCTTCTCCAGTGCCCGAATTTTTGTGTTCTATCACTGGGGATTAGAACTCTGAGCTGTCAAAGACGATTAGCGCAAATATGCATGCATTCATCAAGAATAGATAAGCTAGGCTATTCTAAAATGTGTATTTGAAAATTCATGCATGATGATTTTGCCATATTTGCATCACCAAAAATCCACCGAGGGTCAATCAAGACAATTTTCGCTCGCAAGATAGACTTCTCTAGATGCTGAACGAGAGACCTTCAGTCAGAAAGGACTTTCCACTCGCTCTCATTGAAAAGGGTTGTTTGTCCCGTCTATTAATACAGGAACATCGAAAACACTCAATCTGACCGTTATCACATCAACAAGGGTCTGAGTTTTCTCGCAAGCAATACAACGCTGTCAATCTGAGAGGTCTTCTTTAGGGTAGTAAGGTTGGCTTGGTCAATGGCTGAACAAAGGAGACTGTCCGAGTCAAGGCCATGAAAGAAAATATTCTACAATCATCTCTAGGTTTACAAGTCAAGAACCCCTCAAAACGAGATAGAAGTAATCTTGCTCGCACTTTCTCGAGCGGTGTTTATAAATATTTGAAATTCCACATTAATTCATGTGCCCTAGTCAGAAGAGACTTCATGAGGGATGTAACGTGGGTTTGGTTTACAGGTTGAGAAACGAAATGATCATTAGGCTCAAAAATATGTGTAAGGGTGAAAATTGATGATCATCTAGCATTGTTACCAGTCTTCTTCTCTACCGTCAGGATCCTTTTGGCAGACTCCCTGGGTAATCTTGTGTTTTAGCTTCTTTGACAACTTTTTCTTGAGGAGCTTCTGTGTCAAGCATTTTCCTGGATACCATTCTATCTCTGTCCCAATGGCTTTCTCAAGACTAAGTTTGTCTTTATTTATCATGTAGCAAATCTTTGTTAAGACAGAGTTCTTAAAGCAAGAATTTGCATCAAAGAAGAACTCAAGTTTAAACCCTTTAAGGTCGTCTATTCTACACCACTTAATGTCTTTGAAATATTTGAGAGTACTTTCATCACGCTCATAGATCTCCATTCATGGGCATTGGCCTTGCTTTTACCAGACACACTGCTTTTTCATGCCCCCAGTTTTCAGCATTTTTTTTTGTATTGTCAGGACTAGCCTAAACGAGTTTGAAGTCTTCATCTTGATTCGATGCTTTAGACCCTGATACTCAAATTGTAGTGACTTTTGCCTTGCCCCAGTGTGGGGGATGATCACCAACTGGGTTCGTACGAAATGAAATCGCCGGCTTAATTGGGCTAGCAAAGGATATAAGTGTATGGGATAGAAAAAGAATTGTTCTTCGTCATCCTAGGGCATTTAAATTATCGTGAGAGTTCATTTGCAATAAAAACACTCAAAGATTAATGCAAGTGAGAGTAAGAAAACTTCTATTTATCTTTTCACCTTGTGCGAGCTGTTGCAGCTGATGATCATAGAAAATTTTAGATATTACAAATTCCTCATCCTTCTTGTCTTGCTCAGTGAAAACATCACTGTTATCAATAAGATATTGATATTTTGGACAAGCTTTAGTTTGCTGCTCCTCTCTTGACAAAGCCCTCTTAGTCTCAACCGTCCGGGCATCGATAGTGTGCTTGTCTTGGAGGACTCTATCGAGGACCGCCGGACCTCAAGCTGCCCCAATGTGTGGTGGTTCTTGACAGGGGTGATTTAAAAAGAACTTCCGGGTGTATGGGCTCAAAATGGTCAAGCAAAGGATCAATGGTAGTGTATGGGGCATAGAAATAAACTGTCTTTCGTCATTTTGACCATCATATCTTATGCGAGAAATCCTTTCACCTTATAGAGATGAAACCTTTTCACTCATCTTGCAAGAGTTTAGTACGTGAGAATGTGTATAGACTAAGGATTGCCTCTCATCATCCTGGCACATCTCGTTCAATACATCGGAGCAGTTCGACACCATTAGTCGAATTATCAAAATTTTCACAGGGAATTTATAAATTAAACAGGTAAAATTACCATGCAAAATTACTTTCCACGTAACGTACTTGAGGAAGAAAGTAGTGTCCATTTTCTTTAATTATTTCTTCCTTCTTGTTTCTTTCTACTCTTATGAGAAGAGTTTGGGAAAGAGATACTTACCTAAACTGTAATTGTAGAGCAAACCTGCAAGGTAATAAGGAAAACAGTGTTAATGAACGGTTCTTTGAGGGACATGAATTAGGAACGATACAAAATTACCCTCCGTGATTCTCTTCGTTTGAGATTAAACTGACAACTTCTTGAGTTTTCTCTGATGTTGATAATTCCCTTCTGACAAAAACAAGAGCTCATGTTAGAAATGAGAGGATTGATGATAAATTAAGAACGATACAAATTACCCTTCTTCTATTTTGCCTTGAAAGTTAGCAGAGTCTTTTCTTCTCTTTACTTTGTTCAGTCTTTTCTGTCTCAGTCTACTCCTCCGTACTCTTGGTCTCGAAGCTCAAATGAAATCCTCTATTATTAGGGATGTTTCCAAATAAAGGGTTCTATTATCAGCGCATGTCGTATCAATGCGGCTCCGGTACTTCGGGGAGTTTCTCGGGAATCATATGATTCCTGACATGCACAGGACATGTGCAATTACTTGTATGGGGATCTTTGCAGCAAAGCTAATCTCTACTTTAAAGGTCTTTGACGGGCGTGGGCGTGACTACCATCGAGACTTCCGTGGTTGTCAAGATTGGCTTCGACACCATTTTGTCATATGCAAAGTCCTTTCCAGCTGCTTGCACCATGAGTGTTGTTTACTCAATTTTGTCCTACATAAAAGGAAAGAATGTGTCATTTCTATGCTAAAGTGGATGTACTTTAGGAACGAAATACACCCTTTTTGATGGACTGGGGGATTGCATGCCCCTTAGTCTACTGTCTCCATTAAGCACTCTCTCATCGTGTTTCATTCGAGAGGTCCTATCATTGGTGCTCTATCCGGCTTGCTAGCACGTTGGAGTCTAGCATGCTCCCCGATTCATTATCTGCAAAAGAAAAGGGATGGAATGTCATTTCCAAAACTTATTAAGGAATAAGACATACATTTTTCTTTCAAAAGGGGTAATCTTTTCTTGATCTGCCCCCGACTTTTGTACGAAATGATGTTTAGCTCATCATGGAGTCAAAGAATGCTCAGCATTCTCTTTGACTTTTTGGGGCTGATATCACCCACCAGTGGTAATGAGATTTGCCCCATGTTTCATTTGAAGATTGGATGACCTTTGCTCGAACTGCCCTTATCAGATGAGTTGGTCTGTGATCATTATCAGGGGCTGATGTGCTCTTCAGTTTGTGTCATTTCCAAATATTCCATTTGTAATAACAAATCAAAAAGGAGTATGCTCTGAGACACGAAGTGAGCGAGTTAGAAAAACAAATAGGGCTATGAGCATGCATGCTTTTCCGCCACCATTCTTTTTTTTCCCTTTTGAAAAATGATAAAATATTTGTTGTATTTTCAAAAGCTTAGAAACAAGGAAGCATGAGGAAGCTCGGGCCTCATAACACTTTCCTTTGCATGGCTAGATATCATCAACGAGCCGATTTGGGATACTTTCTCAGGCTCTCAAAACAAAACATTTGTAATTCTTTTGAATAATTCAAGTGAATTACATTTGTTGGAATAAAAATTGCAATACTAAAATTCCAAGCATAATTAAAAATTCAGAAAACTGGGAATCTTAGAAAACAGCTGAGACTTTAGAAAGCAAGAAAAGCTCCCACATAGGAGTATTCAAACTATTAAACATGTCTCTATTCTAAGGGAGGAAAATTGAGTCTTCAGTTTACTCAATAACGACATCTGCGTCTCCTGTTTGATTGGGTGGTGCATTGCGGAATGAAAACATCTTTGCATCCAACAATTTCTGAACTTTATTTTTCAAGATAATACAGTCATTGACGGAATGTCCTATTTCGCCTAAATGATAGTCACATGTCTTGGAGGGATTGTAGTTGAGAAAACGCTCAAGATTTGCACGCTTTGGTTCTTTAGCAAGCAACCTCTTTTCCGGGAGAATAGGCAGGATCTGAGACATAGGCCAAGGAAATGGCGTGAACTGCTTTTTGTTATTTCGCTTTTGGGGTGGAGAGATACCAAGTTTGTATTTTCATGTTGCATGAACTTTGAGCATGGGGTGCTTAATTCCTTAGGATCAGGGGACTCGTGGATATTGTCAGCTATGACATCTTTACCCTTTTGGTTGACACTGGAGAGCTCCATTTGAATCATCACCCCTGGTCTTGGATAACGAAGCGGAGTCATGGTGAGTTGGTCTAAACGGTTTGACAGATGTTCCACTTGTTTCGAGAGTTGTTGAAGAAAGGCGAAGACCTGCTTCATTTCGATCTCCATGTCCGCCACACGAGTTGTCATATCTTTTTCAGCCATTTTTACTTGGCGGGTTGGTATAATTCGTAATTACCTAATAAAAAAAGGCAACAAATGAGTATAAAATCTCATAAATGATCAGTCCATGACTTAATCTAGCATTGCATCTGTCTATCATGTATTTTCTTTATTTGCAAAAAAAAAAATCAGAAACAAAAAAGGTTTTTATTTATATATTTATTACAGGCGACGTCCCCGGGATTCGAACCCCGATCACCTCGGACCGTTACGCCTCATCCCCGGATACCATTGGGCCGAAGGCCGCGGTGGTGTCATAAAGGGGCAAAAAATTTTATTTAAAGCATAAAAAGCGGCCCGAGTCATATTAACATTAGTATAACCCATAAATACTTTTAAAGAAGAAAATCAAAGCCCCTAAACATAAATACTATGATAATATAAAATATAGAGGCTTTTAACAAAAAGGCGCCATTTCCGGATGCTCATTCTATAAATGATGGGGAATCCACGGTCTCTCGGAGCCGCTTATTTTTACGAATAAGCTCCGCAATAAGCGTATCCCTCATATATAGACTGCAATCAACAAGTGGCCTAACAAATCAGTTGAATAAGTAGGCTGTATAATAAAATGAGAAAGGATAGAATATATACATTTCCTTGAACCATGGCAATCACAACAACATGCACATGAGAAGTGAGGTTCGATTTCTATCTAGATTGGCTCAGCAAAGTGAAATTAAAAGGGTGCCTAACCATCGCAGTCTCGCGTTGGTGTCAAGTCCTTTTAACCTCGGCCAAATCGAAAAGAATATCTTATAGTCACGCGAATAGCAGCTAAAGATATTTCTTTACGATTTTTAGAAATAAATTTCGGTGAAAAGAAATGCAACCTCTACATCGCGGGCTCGCGTTCGAGGTCGTATCTTTCTTAACACTATCTTAAATTACCCTATTGCAGCCCAGGTCCGGCAGCATGGTTGTGTGTACAATAGTGTAGTGTTAAATTATTAGAGCATGCACAACAATTTATAAATAATCAATTTGAACATGCAAGAACAAATAACACCTTAATGTCAGGCTCATACCTGAAGTCCTTGCTGCCCAAAAAAATTTATTTTTGAACAGGATAAAAATTTTTTGCCTAAGTTCACTTTTTTAAAAAAAACAAATCCCCAGCGAAGTCGCCAGTCTGTCGCGACCGAACTCCCGAGCCCTCTTATCGAACAACATGCAAAAAGAAGGGGGACTCACCTGGTACATGCTAAGTCTAGGTTTGGGACTTAACTTGGGCTCTCACAAGTCCATACTATATCGCGACTTAGGGTTTAAGTATTTAACATGAAAGTGATTTATACAAGGAGTCGCCACTAATCGATTTGGGATGGGTCGATTAGAAACCCAAATAAAGTGATGGGAGAATCACCTTATTCCTACGAACCAGAAATTAACTGAATTCGGGGACTTGGTTACACTAGTTAAATAACTAATGCTCTTTTGGTACCTTTTTACCCTGTTCATTTTTTTAAAATATTTGTTAGGCAATTTGGATTGATTTTAGGACCTTTCTTCTAACATGTGAAGTGATCAAACGAGTGCATAATCATAAACGATTAGCAGTCAGGATAGATATGCAACCTAAAGTTCTAATCCTAACTAAATCAGATGACATTCAAAATACAACAACCCATGCAATTGTATTAAAAAACATGCATAATAATACAACGGTAATAAAAATAAGGGAAAATGCCACCAAAAATCCCAAACTTTGTCACCTGTGACACATTTACCCCGAACTTTTTTTTGTGACACCAAAAACCCCAAACTTTACTATTTATGACACATTTACCCCAATGTACATTGTCCATGGGCATTTTCGTCTTTTTGCTTTTTCTTTTTTTGTACTTTTTTTCTTTTCCGGCGAGGGGCCCCCTCGCCGGCGTCGGGTGAGGGTCGCCCTCGCCTGGGCGAGCGAGGGCGAGCCTCGCCGACGTCGGGCGACCCTCGCCGACGTCGGGCGAGTCTCGCCGTCGCCGGATCTGGTCGGGCGACCCTCGCCCTCGCCTGGCAGAGCGAGGGCGAGCCTCGCCCGACGCCGGCGAGCCTCGCCCGACGCCGGCGAGCCTCGCCCGACGCCGGCGAGCCTCGCTCGATGCCAGATCCGGCGAGGGCGAGCCTCGCCGGCGTTGGGTGACTCTCGCCCTCGCTTGCCCAGGCGAGGGCGACCCTCGCCCAACGCCGGCGAGGCTCGCCCGACCAGATCCGGCGACCCGACCAGATCCGACGAGGGCGAGCCTCGCCGGCGTCGAGCGAGGCTCGCCCTCGCTAGCCCAGGCGAGGGTGAGCCTCGCCCGACGCAGGCGAGGCTCGTCCTCGCTCGCCCAAGCAAGGGCGACCCTCGCCCGACATCGGCGAGGCTCGCCTGACGTCGGAAAGGAAAAAAAATAAAAATAAAAAATAGAAAGCAAAAAGACGAAAATGCCCATGGACAATGTACATTGGGGTAAATGTATCACAAATAGTAAAGTTTAGGGTTTTTGGTATCACAAAATAAAGTTCGGGGTAAATGTGTCACAAGTGGCAAAGTTTGAGATTTATGGTGGTTTTTTCCCTAAAAATAACATGTAAAAAAAACTACCGCGCGACCTTAGGTTTGTCTAATTTAAATAAGACAATAGCATGCATGATAATTACAGCAATAAATTAAAACATTTAGATAACCCACATAAAAAAAATTTTGATTTAATTTTTTTAAAAAAATTTCGAAAAAAAAAGAAAATAAAGGGAAAAAGAAAATAAAAAGAAAATATTTTTGAAATTTTTTTTCAAATTTTAATTTTTTAAAATTTTTTAAAAATAAATAAATACGGAAAAAAAAAAGAAAAAAAGTTTTTTAAAAAAAATTAAAAAAATAATAATAAAATATTAAGCCGGGTCGGGTCAGATCCGACCCGGGTCAACGGATCCGCCCCGGGGCGTTGACCCGGGTCGGATTGACTGATTCGGGTCGGAACTGACCCGGGTCAATAGATCCGAACTGGGGCGTTAACCCGGGTCGGATCGGTTGATCCGAGTTGGGTCACCCTCGTGTGCACAAACGCACGGGGGTGCCGGCGGAGCCAAAATTGGCCTTCCATCGGCCGACCCAGACCGGCGCCGCCCCAAAATCGGCCCCTGGAGTTCACCACTGAGCTCCGCCACCCATCAGGGTCGCCATCGGGCTGCCGCTCGCCGGTCGACGATCGGATTGAAATCGGTCTTTTTGGGAAATTATATCAAACACCTGACGTACAGAGGTAAAAAAACAAGATTTCGACCTGTTCCGGCGACCTGGTGGACTCCGGTCGCCCAGCTTACCTTTGGTGACGACGTATGCACGGTGGAGGAAGACGGTATGGGTCGGCATTCGCGCGACACGGCCGGCGCGAGTCCCGGCCAGACCGCACCAAAAAACAAAGCAAAACGGGGGGTTTCTCGGTCGGGGAGGAGCTCACCAGTAACGGCGCGTCGGGGCGGCTTTCTGGCTATTCCGTGGGCAACGACGATGCTGCCGGTTGTCCTTCCTGCTCCAGCGTGGCCTCGGTTTGCTCCCTCTCCCTCTTTATTCTCTCTCCTCTCTCTCAGTCTCTCTCTTCTCTGTTTCTCTCTTTGTGACCGACCGGGGGTACTCTGGGGATTGCCGGTCGGCTTGCTGGAGACGGCGAGGCCGGCTGGGACTTCAAGACACTCCCAGGTTCCTCTCTCTTCTCTGTTTCTCTCCCTGTTTTTTTTTCAATCTCTCTCCCTCTCCCCTATTCTGTTCTGGACCGAGAAAAAAATCGCCCCCCTCCGCCTCTCTCTCCTCTCTCTGGCCTGTATATCTCACGACGACGATGACGATCTCTGCCCCATTTAATGCTCTGCACCGGCCTACCGCTCCTACTGAAGACTTTCGTGGCCAATTTGTAGGCCGGTGCAGAGGGGGGGCCTGTTCTGTCAATGGCAGAGAGATAGGAGGAGGAGAGGAAAAACAGGGAAAGATGGCCGAGAAAACGGGGAGGACGGGACTGGCAATTAATGCCAGTCCCGTCGGCGTGCCTCTTCGGCCTTCCTCTGGCCAGATAGCAATGGGGCGAGGTTGCTCCGCCGCTCATCGCTTCGTATCAGCAGCAGGGGAGAACAGGGGAAGGACAGTGATGCTCGACGGGGGAGGAAGAAGGAGAAGAAGGGGCTGGGCCGAGCCAGGCCCAGCCGCGCGAGGGAGAAAAAGAAAAGGAAAAGCGAGTTGGGCCCGCGGGGGGGGGGGAAGGAAAAGAAAAGGAAAAGGGTCGGGTCGGCCTGGCCCCGACCCGGCCCAACTCGATTTTTTTTTTTACATTTCAAAATTTTTTTACTCTAATAGACCCTATTAATGCAAAATGTGCCTAATTTCTATATGCAATGCATTTAAATAAAAATATTTTTTTGTTTGAGGAATTAAAGAAAATTAACTTCTAAATTTTGTGCAGTTAATTTTAAGCAAATTAAAAATAGGTGTCAACACTCTACTTTTGAACTTTCCTCTTCAGAGTTGTCTTCTCATAATCATGATGCAAGTACTTAGGGCAATACCATTTTGGCAGCTCCTCTACACCATCGGCAGATGTTCCACCCTTGGTCATTCCCCCTACTCCTATTTGTCGTTCCACCTTTGTAAGTCAACCTTTTGTTCGACTTTGTGATTTCCACCGTTACTCTACCATTATTTCTTTTCATGAGCCTCATACATATAAAGAAGCTAGAACTAATCCTCTTTGACAGCAAGCAATGTCAGATTAATTGCAGGTTTAGACAAATCTGTTGATTTGCCTCCTAGAAAGTCTGCTATTGGTTGTACATAGGTGTATAAGATTAAAACAAAGGCATATGGTACTGTAAAACTCTATAAAGCTTGATTAGTAGCAAAAGGTTTTACTCAGTGGCAATCTTACTAAGGAAGTCTATATGGAGTCTGCTCTTCGAGACACTCATCCTTCCAATAAAATGTATCAATTACATTGGGCATTATATAGATTGAAACAAGTTCCTCGTGCATTGTATTGCAAGTTTAGCTCAACAGTGAAATGTCCTGGCTTACATCCAGTCACAATGGCCATGCTCTCTTTGTTCAGAATATATTTCATGGGTATATTCTATTGCTATTATATGTGAACGACATGGTTATTACAATCGGTGATCATATCGACATAACAATGCTACAGCAATATTTTAGTCAACAGTTTAAAATGAAAGATCTTGAGCAACTTGACTATTTTCTAGGCTTGGAGGTTGCTTCAAATTACTCTGTTTATTATCGAGTAGGACTCACTAATAACAAAATTGCTCCAACTCTCATTAAAACTAGTGCCAAATTTGATGAAAAAGAAGAGAATCCTTTTCCGAATTCTACAATCTATCGTTACCTAGTTGGCATTCTTGTATATCATCCTCTTACTTGTCCTGACATCGTCTATATAGTTCACATTGTCAATCAGTTCATAATCGCACCAAGTACACTCACTTTGCTATAGTTTTTCGAATTCTTCATTACATCAAGGGTACCTTATTATGATATCTAATTACATTAGATAGTCATCTTGTAATTTATTTTTAATGATGGACTATATAAAAATTACGCAAAGTCCTCTCTTCCGCAGTATTGTTATCTCAAGACTTGATGTTTTCAAGATTCAAGTCATTGTTTTTGTTTACTCTCAAAATACAAAGGCCTCATTGTGAAAACTTTGACTATAAATTTGAGGCTTGTCATAATTTGATTCGTGATTTGAATTTTCCCAAATCGTTCTGTTAAGGGCAACTCAGGCTTAATATTGAGCCTCACATAGTTTGAAATTTTCAATAAAATAGCAATTCAGGAAAATGCTTTTAATTGAAAGGGGTGATTTAGCATGAAAACAAAATATCATGCAACTTGCTTTTGCATGGATAATACATGAGCAGATAATTCCAAGGGAAATTGGGGTACTTGCTCTTCCTGGAAATTGTGCGTGTTTGGCATTCAATAAAAACCTTGGATGAGTCTAAGTATTTAAAGAATATGTCTAGTGGGAATCAGATGCATGTTGAATTCCACAAATAAAAAAGCTGACATATTATGTCTCTATGTTCTTGGAAATTGCTGAGAAAGGCAACCGACACAAATTCACCAAGTCTTTATAGAATACCTTCAGCTTTTCTAACGTTGAACAAGTCAGTCTAGAGAATATCCAGGTAATTTACGTGATTTGTGATGGTTTTGGTATAGCGTGATTTGAGGTTTTTGTAAACCTCCCTTCGTTTCATGAAAAATGTGGCAATTCTAAAAAATGTTTTCATGAAAATGACATAATTTTTCGGTGTTCGACTGAAATCTGAAAAAGATTTCTACCATTTGGTATGGATAATCTGATTTAATTTTCCTCCATGCACTGCTTTTAATATTTTAATTTTTATTTTTTAAACCAATTTTTAAATTATTTTTTCTTTTCTTTTCCATTTCTTTCTTTTCTTTTTCTTTTTTTATTTTTTATTTTTCTTTTTTTTCCCTTTTTCTTTGGCCAGTTGCTAGCCACGGCGACGACCGGTGACCGGCCACAACTGAGCTCGAGCCTCGCCATAGGTCAGCCAGGCTTGAGCTCGCCAAATTCGGCGAGCTCGTGAGTCGCGGTTAGGTGTGCTCGCTTGCCTTGCCAAATCTAGCAAGGCTTGGCCTAGCCTGAGGCCGGCAAGAGAAAGAAAGAAAATAAAAATTAAAAAAAGAATAGAAAAATAAAAATAAAAAATAATTAAAAAGAAAAGAAACCTGAAGGAGTGCAGGGAGGAAAGAGAAAGGAAAATGATTTCCTCTTTCTTAATTTTGAAGGTGTTTTTTCCATTGAAGGAAATTGTTTTCCTTGACTACTTCGTTTTTCGTGAACCGAAAGTCGGAGAACATTTTCCTGAAAGTTGTTTTTTGCGAGACGAATGGAGCTTAAGTGTTGTACAACTATCTTTCGGTCATTAGTTTAGTGGAATATATTATAGGAGGACTTTTCGTACGACGATAGTAAAATTTAAAAGAACTTGGTAGTTTACATGTAACAATGACAAAATTTAAGAAGAGTTCTTAATCTATTATTTCGTAATTTTTTTTATAGTGTTGGTAATTTACTACCAATTTACCTGACAAGCAAATTATTGGTCATGTTTTCATTTTACCAACACGATTGGAATGTCATCCGTCCCCCTAAAATTTGAGGCTCGTCATAATTTGACTCGTGGTTTTGAATGTCCCCTAATCGTTCGGTTAAAAAGAAAACAACATTGAGAAGAGCAACGCAGGCTTAATGTTGGGACTCATATGGTTCATCCACCGAAGTCGGCCACTCTTTGCGGTTCTTGCCAAGCCTGATGATAATCACTAGGGTTAGGGATTATGTGATGAAATTTTCAATAAAATCTTGATTCACCACCGCTCTAGGGTTTCTATCCATATACACGCCACTCAATTACTTGACTCTTAAAGATGATGAAGTCTTGAATCAAGAAGATCCAAATGCACATAAAACTCGCTTATTGAAAAGAAATTAGATCGAGAAAATAAAATATTTTAATACATCGCGAACACGCCGACGGGTTTGGCCATGTGGGAAAATAAAATAGCGAATTCAGGAAAATGCTTTTAATTGAAAGGGGTGATTTAGCATGAAAATAAAATATCATACAACTTGCTTTTGCATGGATAATAAATAAGCGGGAAAATTACCTAAAAAGTCCTAAACCCTTTGTATTTGCGTCAATTCAGTTCTAAATCTTTTTTTTGTTTGCCAATTCAGTCCTAAACCTTTCGTAATTGTGCCAATTCAGTTCATCTGGCCACTTTTGGCCGACCGACGCTGACTTGGTCGTCAGGCGGCTAACATGGCAATATTTTAATATTTTTTTGAATTTTTTTATTTTTTTCTCTTTCTTTTTTTTTCCTATCTTCCCCGGTCCGGCGACCGACGAGAGGCTGAGGCCAGCGAGCCTCGCCATCGCCGGGCGAGGTGGAGTCTCGCCGTAGCGGGGCGAGCTCAAGCTCGCCCAGCCATGGCAAGGCTCGACCTCGCCCGGCAATAGCAAGGCCGGCCCAGATCTGACGAGACCTCGCCGTCGCCGGGCGAGGTCGAGCCTTGCCATGGCCAGGCGAGCTCGAGCTCGCCCCGCGACGGCGAGATTCGCCCAGATCTGAGCTCGCCATCGCCGGGCAAGGTCTAGCCTCGCCGTCGGTGGTGAGCTCTCTCAGCCATGGCAAGGCTCGACCTCGCCCGGCGACGGCAAGGCTCGCCCAAATCTGGCGAGACCTCGCTGTTGCTAGGCGAGGTCGAGCCTCACCATGGCCGGGCGAGCTCGAGCTCACCCAACGACGACGAGCTCAGATCTGGGCGAGCCTCGCCATCACCGAGTGAGGTCGAGCCTCGGCCAGCGGCAGTGAGGGCAGAGCTCACCCAACCATGGCAAGCTCCGCCCTCACCCAGCGATAGCGCCTCCCAGTGGCCGGCGAGGTCACCTTGTCGGCGAGCCTCCCCCTGGGCGGTCTGGCCAGGGGAAGAAGGAAAGAAAAAAAAAAGAGAAAGAAAAAAAATAAAAATAAAAATAAAAAATTGAAAAAAATTATTAAAATATTACCACATCAGCCTGCTGGCGGCCACGTCAGCACCGGCCGGCCAAAAGTGGTTAGATAGACTGAATTGACACAATTGTAAAAGGTTTAGGACTGAATTGGCACAATTGCAAAATGTTTAGGACTTTTTAGGTAATTTTCCCGAAATAAGCAGATAATTCCATGGGAAATTGGGGTACTTGCTCTTCCTGGAAATTGTGCGTGTTTGGCATTCAATAAAAGCCTCGGATGAGTCTAAGTATTTAAAGAATATGCCGAGTGGGAAACAGATGCATGTTGAATTCCACAAATAAAAAAGCTGACATATTATGTCTCTATGTTCCTGGAAATTGCTGAGAAAGGCAACCGACACAAATGCACCAAGTCTTTATAGAGTACCTTCAGCTTTTCTAACGTTGAACAAGTCAGTCTAGAGAATATCCAGGTAATTTACGTGATTTGTGATGGGTTTGGTATAGCGTGATTTGAGGATATTGAAGTGTTCTGTTACCATTATTCGTTCGTTATTTTAATGGAATCTATGATAGGAGGACTTTCTCGCACAACCATGATAAAATTTAAGAAGAGTTATTAATTTATTATTTCATTGGGTTATTGGTAAATTTTTTTATAGTGTTGGTATTTTGCAACCAATTTACCCGACAAGCAAATTACTAGTCATGTTTTTATTTTACCCATGAGATTTTGTGGAGCTACTACCAACTATTCTAAAAGTTTAAGCTACTGGATGAAGATATTGTTTAATATTTAACTATTCTAATATTACCAACATGATTGAAAAATTGCCAGCAACTTTTCTACCAACACGGAATTTTTGCAGGTTTTGACCGGACAAGATGCCAAGACGGTAGAATAATCCGCGTAACCAAGTTCCCGGTGGGCCGTATAGCCCACTCCCTTTTTAAGACTATGATTTTTTAGAAAGTCGAGTAGAGATTTCTTTTTTCCATGACATTGGTGTCATTTTTCAGATCCAGATTTCTCAATCTATATCTATACTAATTGAAAATAGGGTATTGGTGAAGTGAGTCGGGTATGTAAAACTCGTGTCTCCCGTAGTCTGTCATCTAAGGTTTGGCTTCGCAGTAAATAGTATTGCTTCGCAGTAAATAGTATTGCTTCGCACACCGGCTTGGTCGTCTTGAATGCATATGCCACATTCCTTTCTTGTGAATTTCTTCAGGCTACTGAAAGCCTTGAGGTCATGGCTCAGGGACAAGTGCAAAAAGTAGAAGATGATGATGGGCAAAGGTCTAATTTCACCATCGAGCGTTTCTGTGATTCCTCTAGCACTTGAATATTTCTCACCTGTTCGTTTTCGTTTTCTTGTGATGGTGCGCTTCTAAGGCAAGAGTGCAGATGATGGAACCGCTTGGAGTGCTTGCTTTCGATCCTGGGCCAGCGATTGCTTGTCCACCATCTGGGATTTCCCTTATCTCTTCCCATTGAAAAAGCCCCCACTCAACAGCGTTAGCTAAAAGGCTAAACAAAGGAGATGTTCTCTTACAGTGATCGAGCACATTGTAGAATTTCTCAAGCTATTGTAATGCAAATTGCAACTGTCTTATTTTCAATTTCCCATCTAGTTTTACGCTGTTGAAAACTGATGCGGAAAAACAAATAGACAGAACATTGAGATTTACGTGGTTCGATCACAAGGTGATCTACGTCCACGGGCGAGGCAAGACAATGTTCCACTATAATCAAAAAAAGTACAATTTTCAGAAGTCGAAAATAACGGCTAAAGCTCACGGCTCACAAAAACTCTCTGTTAACAAAATTCTTTCTGTACGTCAATGAGAAAACCTAGCCACAGTATAAATAGGGCTCCCAAAAAATTTTCCTCGAGGGCTACGCCCCCGAACCCCCCAAGACATTAGTTCGCTTCCTCCAGCTCGGGCAGTCCTCTATAGAGATTTGTTAGCTTGCTGCGGGTTGGGCCTATCGGCCCAACCCTTCGCATCGCAAGCCAAATCTCAATTTTCTCTCCACTTTCGGGTCGCACAAAAAATATGTCGGGTCGGGTTATGAACCGAATCAAGTACATAAAATTCGAGACATATTTAACATACGCCGTAACCGGCTGAGTTTTCAACTAGTTATAGAAAGGAAGACGTGCTAGATTTGATTTGAAGACAACGTGTATTTCGGGAGATCACATTTTACTTCAACTCCACAGCAACTCCTTCAAAATCGCCAGTTCAATGTACCAAATAAAAGTCCATAAAATTAGAGGAAAAAAGTTGAAAGTAGGGGGGATGTATCACCCAAAGAGAGGACCAAACAAGTCAGTCAGAGGAAACAAGTTGAAAGTTGGGGGATGTATCACCCAAAGAGAGGACCAAACAAGTCAGCTCTTCTTCGACTTCTCCAAAGTGCATCGAAATATATATGTTGTTACTTAGATTACATGTCAGATGGTCAAGTGAGGTTGCTTGCTATGATTATACTCATCAATTGGAGGTGGTTTTATTAGTCTAGACGTCAATGTCGACGTCAATATTGAGAGCCAATATAATGAAACTGCACTTTCTGACAAGTGAGCCTGTTTATATCAGTACTCCTTAGATTCTTATATGGCGTAGACGAAGGCTTTTGGCTGGCTCTTGCCAATGATAAATGGGCTTACTCATCATTTAATACTTTAATAAGACTTTATTTTTTATAAGTTGACCTGGAAAGTGCTGGTCTTCGTCTGTCGCATTTCGACGAAGATACTTATTTGCATGCTGGCTCTAATATTGATAGCCTTAAATGATCCAGTGGCCATTTTAAAAGCAAAACCCAATTGCTTAACCGATCGACGGATTCTTTGATAGTAACTTCCATCTTTTCTCTAAGACTTTACCAACCTATAGTTCATTTATAGAATCATAATTTATATGATTTATAATGGAGACTATCTACCGTTGGTGATTATACTTAATTACCAATACCAATGTAAACATTCTATCAATAAATTTATATACAGATTTTGTAGATTTAGCCTTTTCCATATATGACATAGTCAGCTTATAAATTCTTCGAGAGTTACTGCAAATGGTTGCAATGACATTTTTTCACATGTCGAGTTACGAATTCATTATAATAATAAATACCATGATGTACATTATTATTCCAATTACCACCATGACGGATTAAGTTTCCAATTTTTTAGGAATTACCGGTGATAGTTCATAAAAAACGTACGGATTCATGTATAGGAGTTAAAAAACTCATTTCAGTATTTATCAATGCCGGTATGCATTGAAACGTTTTACTGGTAACAATAATTACTGTAACAAGTGGGCTTAGTTAACAAAAGTATATTAGGTCCAAGTGCAAGTCTAAGCCCAAAGCCCTCAGCCCACGTTCAAGCTTCTTTCTTCTTCATTGTGCAGAGTTTATCGCGAGAAAGAAGTGAAGAAGAGAGAGAGAGAGTTGCCGAGCATCTTGACAAGTTGGGTTCCCTCCGTTTTGCAGAGCGCCGTAAGTATCCGCACCTTCATTCATCTAATTGGAGAAATTGGAGAAACCAAGCCCTAATTTCGGAAACTTATGAATTATGAGCTGATGGGTTAATTCTAGGAGTTGATAAGCTGAGAAATTATAAGAGATTGATAGTTTATGGTACCGTGGAGTTGTAGGATTTTACATAACTCAATTCGAGCTTACGGTTTGCCCAAAACGAACATTCAAAATTACGAGCTCATGCTGTAGCAATAGCGATTTTCTGTTTTAACAATGGATTTGGCCAGTCTTCGATTGTCTTTAGAGTCAACGAAGCTTAAGATATATGAGTAACTCGAAAGGGCTTTTGTTTGATAGTAGATTTCTTAGAATCAAGAGAGTCGTGACGCGAACAAGTCCGATGCATAAGCTACTTGTAGTGGACATCAGTGAACGTCCGCTACAATGAGCCTTTCATTGTTGCCTAGGAGTCGGTTGATCTACAAATAAGCTAGTTTAGTTGAGTTGTTAGTTGAAGTGATATTTTACTTGGTTTTGACATTGATTTTCATTTAATCGATAAGATTTCGAGATCGTCGGCTCGAATAGTTACGTTGTTTGGTTTGGGCATTCCCGAGTGAATGGTGCCAATCTCTTCTTTGGTTTTGTAAAACCTATGTCTATACATACATATATATATATATATATATATATATATATATATTGAACTAATAAGAGCATATTTATTGCATAAAATTGGATCGAGTGTTTGATACTTTTTTAATTATTGTGAGATGGTTTGATAAACTTTTCTTGAAAGATTATTTGTACTACTTTGTTAATCTAATTTATAAGATAACTTCTAAAAAGATTCAAACAACACTTTACAAATGGGGATTCTGCCTAGTGAACTGAATTCCAAAAGATTATATGTTTTAATTTATGAAACCGGTTTGTGAAATAGACTACGGATTCGCTTTGTGGATTTTGAAGGATGGTGTTGTGGGTTTGTGGGTATGCAAACTACTTTTAGGATATCTTTGTGGGCCGGCCATCGGTAACATAGGTAATGACCTAGCCAAGGGGAAATCTTGATTGCCTTTGTCATGGGACGTTAAGCATGATCATGATTAGATATTTGAGTATGAGATTGATCAATAGAATGGACTATTGATTTCTAATTTCATGAGATTGATCGGTGGACTAGGCCATTGATAATTGTTTAGATATTAATGATAAAATAGGTAATTCTGCTATGATATAGTTATGTTAAAGTAATATTTAACTCATTTTGATATGTAAGTTTGTTATCTTCTAGATTTGGTGTAAATGAGTTCCGTTTTTTTTCTTTTTGTTTTAAATATGTATAGTTGATGTTTGATCTACTTAGAAGAGATTTGTACTATTCACTAGCCTGTGATTGTTCATTTTATTCATCTTACTTGTTATTTAGGTTCTTCAGGTAACCGCAAATAAGACAAGAGCGTTTACATTTTCAGGAGGACTTTTTAATATTGGGATTTTTTAGTATGAGTTGTTTATGTCTGAGTTGAACTCCTGAGATTAGTTGTTAGTTGGAAATGTATATATCTTTTTTATGAATTATAGAAACTCTGATCCTATAACCAGATAACTTTTTATCAAACATATGGATGTATATAGTTCTATATCAAGTTGAGTTATATTTACGTTTAAGGTTGTGTCCTTTGGGAGAAATGACAACCGTGACATCCCCTATTTTTGTTGGAGTCGGGATGTGACAGTTACTTAGATCATTATCGTACTATTTTTTTTTTGGTCGAAAAGGTCGCTAACATTGGTAGTCAAGAGTTTTTAGACAAGAAGCTCAAAGCAGGGGCATCAAAGCACAATAAATCCTAAAGGGGCTAGGGAGGATGAGCTAACCAAGATAGAGATAAAGAATTTAAATGGTGATACTTAGCTATCCAATCTGCAACTCTATTTGTAGCCTTTGCACAATGGGCCAAGGAAATCTTGTCAAAATGGGCCATCCAGGTTCGGGCGTCCGCAATCAAAACACTCACTTCCCGCGGCACGTGAGAATCACTTAACATAGCTTCAGTAAGAACTAAGCAATCTGTCTCCAAGTACAACTCGTTCTCTCTCCAAGTCCTAAAGTACAACAATGCCTCCAATAGAGCCATCGTCTCCGTTTGAATCGCCGAGGAAGTAGTGATTTTTTTCACGAATCCATCTAACAAAGCTCCAAATTCATCACGGAGGACATCGGCGATTACTCCCTCCGTGCTGCCATCGACGAAAGACCCATCAAAATTGATCTTGAAGGACCGGCTCTTCAGTGGATGCCAATTCGGAGGTCAATTCGCCTTATCAATATCAATTTTCAAACTTTTAGGGTTCCATTTGCTGTAATTTCTGACCATAGATTGCACTGAACCAATTAGCGATTCTGGGTTTGGGGATTGGTGCCGAAACACAAAATCGTTCCTTGTTTTCCATATAAACTAGAGAAGAGCTGCGATTCTTTCAAAGGTAAGTGGGTTGCCTGCATGAGTGAGAAAATTTTGTAGCCACTCTTCCATTCGGGTGATGTTGTGACCCGAGACTTGTAGATTTACTTCAGGGTTTGTCCAAATCTCATACGTCCAAAGGCACAACAAGAGGAGGTGTTCCACAGTTTCTGCTTCTCGATTGCAAAAGGGGCAAGCTGGCTGAGGTAAAATCTTTTGCTTATAGAGGTTTTCTCTGGTAGGAAGTGCATTTTGGCACACATTCCAGAGAAAGATTCTGACTTTGGGGCGGGGTGTATAGGTGCCAAATATGGCACCATAACTTGCGGGGTGGCTGATAAGAAGATGAGGCTTGGGACGTGTTCTGTTTGTTTTCCTCTTCACGGAGCAAATTGTATGCACTTTTGACTGAATACTTTCCTGACTTAGAACCCGTCCACACCAATTTATCTTGTGTAAGATGAGTCCTCAAAGGCAAAGCCAAAATCTCACTTACTATTTGTTCGTCAAAAAGACTTCTGATCAATTGTTCATCCCACTTGTCCTCCTCTTGTGAAATCAGGTCAGCTACTTTAATTGGATCGCTTAAGTTAGTTGGCCCTTCATTAGTTCCTCTTTTGAGCCATCTATCTTCATAGATTCTGATGTTCTCTCCTGTTCCAATTGACCACATAACAGACTTCGATATCGATTCTCTGCCCATCAAGATACTTTGCCAACCCCAGGAGGGACAAGACCCCTTTTGCAGCTTGCCAAAGGGACTTATTAGGAAAGTAAATTCCTTTTAAAACTTGGCTCCATAAAAATTATTGGTTCTGTGCTAATCTCCATGCTTGTTTGCCAAGCATGGCTCTATTAAAGGATATCAAGTCCTTGAAGCCCATTCGCCCTTTATCTTTCCTGTTTTTAAGCACCTCCCATCTTTTCCAATGAAGACCTGACCTCATTTCGCTGTTTTTCCACTAGAAATTAGCAACCTTCTTTTCTATCGACTGACATATTGAGATTGGAATTTTAAAGATAGACATGGCATATTGTGGGAGAGCTTGTACCGCAGTACCTGCCTTCGATAATAAATTTTCCTTCCACCCCTCTAGTTTTGTATTAACTCTTGCTAATATCCATGCAAACATTTGTTTCTTGGAAGCACCCTAGTCAAAAGGAATCCCTAAGTATTTCTCAGTCTTCTCCATCACAGGAACACACAGCTCATTTGCCATATTCCTCCGTAAGTTCTGAGGGCAGCTTGAGCTAAAGAAAATGCCAGACTTGTTCAAGTTTATCACTCGCCCAAATGCATAGCAATATTGATTTAGTATCAATGCAAGATTTTGACATTCTATCACTTTTCCATCTAAGAAAAATATGGAATCATCAGCAAAGAATAGATGAGAAAGGACTGGACGGTACCTGTCTGGCTGTATTCCAGCAATAGTTCCATCATTCACTGCTTTTCTCATGAGGGCCGAAAGGGTATTGGCCACCAAGATAAACAAGTAAGGAGAGATGGGGTCCCTTTGTCGAAGACCTCTTGAAGGATGGAAAAACAATAGTGGCTCAGCATTGAACTTTACACTCAATGAGGTTGAATTCACACATTTCTTAACCCTATCCACCCACCATTTACAAAATCCCATTTTTAGCATGCAAACTTCCAAGAAATCCCACTCCACTCTATCATAAACTTTTTTCACGTCAAGTTTCAACACTGCCTGGAATTTTTCCTTTCCTTTCCTAACTCTCAATTGATAGAGCACCTCCTGCACTACAAGAATATTTTCCTGTATTTGTCTTCCACCCACAAACGCACTTTGTTCTCCTGCTATTAGGTTTGGGAGCCAAGGTCTCAATCTATTAGTGAAGACCTTCGAAATAATCTTGTAGGAGATGTTGCAAAGGCTTATTGGTCTGAATTGATCAAGGCTTTCCGGGTTTTTAACTTTTGGTATCAATACGATGTGAGTTCTATTTAATTCTCGATTGAGATAACCAGAATTTAAAAAATTTCTTACTTCCTCAAAAACCCCCCATTTTAATCTCATCCCAATGATGTTGGTAAAACTGACCATTTAACCCATCCGGTCCTACAGCCTTCATTGAGCCCAGCCCAGCTGGAAAACTGCAATTTTAACTTCTTCCATTGTAATTCAATTTTTAAATGCTGATTTATCTCATTGGTAACTAGAGCTGGAATTTGTTGCACAACTAGATTAAAATCTCGGTTTCCCACTAAATTGTAAAGCTCCTTGAAAAACTCCACTATCATCTCTTTCAGTCTCCTAGGGTCACGAGTGCAAACATCTTCTACATTCTTTAGCATAAAGATTCTATTTCTCTATCTTCTCCGAATTGTTGTAGCATGGAAATATTTTGTGTTTTTGTCTCCCCATTTTAGCCAGCACAATCTTGACCTTAAGCTCCAGTACATTTCCTCTCTTCTCCACAAGTTCTCTATCTGTTCAGTGAGTTCCTGTTGTCTTCCTCTGTCTGCATTTAATGCTTGGTTACTAATAATGCCTTACAGCTCATCTTTCAACATTTTTATCTGCTTATGGCTATTGGGAAAGGTTTTCTTGCTCCAAATAGCTAACTCAGTGGACACTGCTCTTACTTTCTTCATTAAATCAGCACCAGCCATGCTAGAAGAGTTCCAGGTGTCCTTAATAATCCTGCCACACTCCTCATTTTCCAGCCAGAAAGCCTCGAACTTGAAATACTTCTTCATCTTGACTGGTTCAGCTTGTAGAGACAGTAAAATAAGGCTATGGTCCGAGCCTATAGCAGGAAGAGCGAAGGCTTCTGCTTCAGGGAACAGTAGCCTCCACTCTATAGTATACACCGCTCTATCTAATCTCTTTTTAACGAATTCCTCCCTTTCTCGATTATTTGCCCAGGTAAATGCACAACCCTTGCTTTCCATATCCATCAACCCGCACGCATTAAGAAAGTCTCTAAAGGCGTTTAATCTGTATAGCTCAGAATCTCTTTTCCCAACATTTTCCCAATCATATAAAGTTTCATTAAAATCCCCTAAACACACCCAAGGTTGGGTATTCAGGGCATGTATCTGCTGAAGTTACTCCCAAGTACTTAATCTCTCCTGAAAATTTGTAGGTGCATGGATAAATGTTACTCTGAAAATTCTTCTCAGCTGCATGTCCTCAAGAGAAACATCAAGGAACGCATTTGTGGCTGAATACACATTAACAGTAATGCCATCATTCCATAATAGAGTCAATCCCCCACCAATCCCTATTGAGTTCACCACATAGTAGTGCTGGAAGTTTATTTTTCTTCTTACTCGTCGAACTACTGACTCTTGATTTTTCGTCTCCATCAAGAATACCAAACTTGGCCTTTCTTGAGCCACGATGTCTCATAGGGTTCGAACTGTCAAAGGTGTGCCCAACCCTTAACAATTCCAACATAGTAGCTTCATTTGTAACCCGGTGGCTTATTAGAGTTAGCCACCTAAGCCTGTCCCTATGATCCACCTTTGATCGAATCTTTCAATTTTTGTTAAGGAATTTCCTCAACCACCTTGGCTACGACATCCTCTAACCACATTTTACCAAGTCATCTACACATAGTGGCAAGCCTATGTTCTTTATCTAACTTACCCTCTATGTTGCTACTGATCTTTTGTCATAGGAACATATCTCGAAGAACTCCAGTCACCTCAGACCACTACAAGGCACAGCCGAGAAGAAGGAAGCTTGGGAGCATGTATCTTGCTGGCTGACTTTCACCCATTTCCTTTTCTGTATAAGCTGAAGCTTTGGAGAGGCAAAGGCGAGAATAGATGGTGAGAGAAGTATCAATGAGGGGGAGATGCTTCGTTGGGGTACCGTATGGTGAGATGATGTGGGTATGGGTGAATCGTGAAAAGTAGTGGTGGAAGACAAGGATTTAGGGTTTTTTAGAGTAAGCTATCACCATGGATAGGGCAAGCTCTTACTAGGAGAGAGAGAAAGCTCTTACAGGAAGAGAGAAAGCTCTTTCAAGAAGAGAGAAAGCTATCACCATGGATAGAGAATGGTGGGAGGAGACATCGTACTATTATTAACTTACCAGTCTTTTGACCTTGCTAGCAATGGTTCAATCACATGTACTCATTCACAAATGGAGCTACTAACTCCGTACAACATTTACTACCAACCACTCCTAAAATTACTATCCATCAACGATTATTAACTTCTTCATAAATTATATGAGGAATGTTCCTTTGAATAGCATGTCCTTGGCTTTTGGCGAGTATTGATAGAATATTTACCGACTTATTTTCATTCAAAAGGTATAGTTTACTATGATTGAATAAAAATGTACTAGTGAGTATCGATAACTGAGTTATGGTATAGCTAATTTAAGGTGAGATCGGTGATAAATGATCTTTCTAGGGCCGTGGTGAGGTCACTCAATTTGGAAGAGAACAGATTCATGAACCAGTTTGAAGACCGACCGGTGATGCTAGTGAGTTTCATCTCCTACCCGCTCTGTTCCAGGACTGAAGTCTTTGGTGTCAAATCTCATTCAGACAGATCACATGAAAAGCTGGAAAATTTTCGATTGTTGGTAAATTTATGAAGCAAGTGGTAAATTTCAAATAAAATTAGTAACTTATTACAAACTTACCAACGAGTTGTAAATTCCAATTCCTGTGAAATTTAATGAGTGTTGTAAGTCTAATCCCCCAACAAAAAAGTGTCGTAAGTAAATCACCAGCACTATCATAAATTTACCAATATTTTAATGGAGTAGTAAATCATCAACTCTTTTTAAATTTTGTCAGTGCCGTAAGTAAATTATCGACGCCGTTTTAAATTTTCCAACATTCCAACAAGTATTAGCTTATCAACTCCTCTAGAATATTACCAATGAGTCAAGTAAATTCAAAGCACTATCACAAATTTTACTAACATTCCAATGTAGTAGTAAATTACCAACTATTTTGAAATTTTACCGAGCAAATTACCAACACCATTGGGAATTTGCCGGCATTCAAATAAAGTAGTATATTATCAATTCCTCCAAAATTTTACGAAGTGTTATATATAATTTGCAATCACTATGAGGAATTTGCCAACATTCTTCTTTCCATATCCTCTCTTTATCTGAAACAAAACAGACTTCTCAAATATGAACACAAAATATCCATTAATCGTGTCGGGCTTGAATCCAGAAACAGCATTTTTATTGAGCAAGTTACTCAACACAACATAACATGTGTGACATGCTTGTCAACTCCAAAAGAATTCCTTGCCAGTCATTAGAAAAGTAATGCAAATGATGAACAAAATATAATTACATTGATCGTCGAGGAAAATCCTCTTGTAAAACAGGAATCACAGTTGCTAAAAGTGAGTTGTTACTGACTCCGGGATTGAGTCAATCAATATTCAGTGGATGGGGATGGGGGATCATGCGTTTGGGTATTCCTCAACAACCTCGAAACCTCCTTGACAACCTGTTTCACAAGTATCCCTTCATGCCTGCCAGTTGCCAAATAACATTGAAGTAAGCTTTGAGTAGGATGAGGATTTTCCAGTAATGGGATCAAATTAAGGTTATGATGGGAATGATGGAAGTAAGTACCCATCGGCGATTTTCTCCGATACCCATCCTTTGGAGCACCCAACCTCCTTGAGAGCATGCTCCCACCGCTCATAAGTACTTTCGTCAAGGGCTCCACCTTATAGAAAATGGGCAATATCTTGTGCCCTTTTGCTCCTTGCAGTCAACCATTTGAGCTAGCTCCTCTAGGCACTAAAGACAGGAGGCATAATTTTCAGAGATGATTGGAATCGCTATCTTGCAGTGGTTGATGGCATTCCAAATCTCATGAGCAACACCTTTACCAATGAGGGACAGATCATCACCATCAAACACTCTAATTCCAGCAGCCACAAGGCTGATGTAGAGGTAAGCAGCAAGGCTGTATCGAGTATGGGGGCCACGAAAGGCCACGAACGCTAGGCATTTACCCTCCCTTCTTTTCTTCTCTGAAAAGTTAAGATAAACCGCTATGCAACAAGACAAATCAAAGTGATGATGATGACACGTACCCAATGCGAATCATATGAAATTTTCAAAAGACGAAGGTAATTTTAAAAGCCACGAAATCGATCTAGGTCATAAAACACGCAAACCTTACATGCCTTCGGTTTAAAGGGGGGCAAAAGCTCTCACATGATGAACATAGGGAATACTTACGTATGATAAATGATAGGTGCTTGGCTCAAATGGAACTAGGAGACACCTGATCTTATGGGGTAATTAGACCTCAATATAGGAAAAAGAGGGAGCCATTCAATCCATGTCGTCTTCAATTCACTCGAAACCTTTGACCACCAATTTCACCAGCTCTCCTTCATTTCTGCCCACATATATATATATGTGTGTGTGTGTGTGTGTGTGTGTGTGTAAAACCAAAGTTAGGCATGCAATTTGATATTTTCCTTCCCCTAACTCTGCAATTCCGAATCAGTCATTCCCATCCAATTGCACAGGGTTTCAAATCAAATTTGTGACGGATGTCGATTCATAGATTCGTAAATAAATACATATTACATACGTACCTACCCATTAGCAATGGCGTAGGATATCCATCCTCTAATCCCCGCAACAGAAAACAGCGACGTCACCCATTTTTGCAATTCTTCCGAGCTGCACTGCCTGTCGTGTTCACTTAGAGCCTTTTTGAAGTTACCGCGTTGATGACGTAAATCATCAACATTTACCTTATAGAACACAGGAAAGACTGATTGGCCTTGCTTTCTGTGGCATTCCATAATCTCTGTGAGATTGCGGAGGCAGGATTTACTCTGCCCATACTATTCGAAGATGATGGGGATCGCAATCCTACAACTCCTGATGGCCTGGAGAAGTTCTGGGTCTATCTCCTCGCCAACCGGGAGTGCATCGTCGTCCATGAACACCTGGACCCCAGCAGCAACCAGATTGTTGTAGAGGAAATCGGTGAAGCAAGTGCGAGTGTCTCCGCCTCTGAAGCTCAAGAACACATCGTACTTACGGGGAACCGCTCTTGCTTTCTCCTGCAAGAATCTGAAAGCGTACATGGCCAGAAGGGCTAGTTGTAGAACAATTGCTAAGTCGTACATTTTCTTCTTAGTTCGTAACTTGGCTTTCTCTTTTCAGATCTAACCATGTCTTCTTTCAAAGTTTCTCTCATTCAGGACTTAATGCTTTCAATACTCAAGTCATTACATTTCTTTTTTGTTTCTTTTATTTTCTCATTTCGTCTTCTTGACTATTTCAAAGGTTAAATATACTACTCTTCCCTAAAATTTGAGGCTTGTCATAATTTGACTTAGTTTAAATTTTCCCCGATCATTCTGTTTAAAAGAAAATAGCGATGATAAGAGCAACTTTTGAGAGCAAAAATGAATTCGCATGAGATAAGCTAACTGGACATATAATTATCCAAAATGGATACTGCAGTCAATATTCAGTGGGTGGGGTATGGGGCGATCATGTTCGAGGTTCCTCAACAACCTCGAAACCTCCTCGACGACCTGTTTTCACAAGTACCCCTTTATGCCTGCAAGTTGTCAACAAAATTGAAGTAAGCTTTGAGTAGTGTAAAAAGTTTTTCAATAATAGAATCAAATTAAGGTTCTGGTGGGAGCGTGAGTACCCATTGGCGCTTTTCTTTAATTCCCATCCTTTGGAGGACCACCTCCCGGACAGCTTACTCCCAACGCTCGTACCTACTTTTGTTGACCAGTTTCTTATTGTTGAGAAAACCTCATAATACGTTTTGAAAATTGACAAAACATTCCATAATATCTATTGAGTTTGACGAAAGTATTTTCAAGTGATGAAGAAACAATACTCAGACTCTGGTTATTGCTATCTAACTATTGTGTCTGAAGTTCTATTACTTCGCGGAGATCAAACATGCTCTGGAGTTATATGCAGACATTGGCGAATCTTGGACTTGAATATTGTCAAAATGTTCAAATCTTTAGACTCTATACAAAGTTTGTTTAGACTTAGGGAACATTCAGACTCAGACTATATCATCTGATCTAGAAGTCTATTCAAACTCATAATACAGCGTATATAAATATTGCAATGGCTAGTGATTTGGCTTTGATTTTTTTTTTTTTTTTGAGAACATATTGATCTTCAATCCTAAATATTGTTTTGCAACGAACTTATTAAAAGCAAAACATCAGTGATTGTTTGACATTCGATCAGAGACTATTCTTATGAAACAAAGAACTCTACTTATGGAAACTCCGATTTGGTTGTATGGGCGACCGAATTAAATGAGAGATTCCAATCTTATTATTCAGTGGCTACTCAATCTTCTTATAGCATTCTTATCCATTGAGTTGATTGAAGAATGATCATCTGAAGATTGTCCAACGGGTAGATTGAAAGTGGAGAAGTATAAAAGGAGATTCTGATACTGAAGAAAGTAAGGTCGTGAATCTGAAATTCCAAAGTTCAAATAGAGCTTTTACTTTACACTTGTCTTAGTGAGCTTCAAAAGTATAATCCCTGAGAGGTGTGAATAGAGTGACTATGAGATAATAAGACCTATCAAGATTGGATGTTACCACTTTCTTCTATAACCTTTGATTGATTAACTAGTGAAATTCAACTAGTAGGATGTCTGCATAGAGAGTGGACGTAGGCTTGCAATAAGTCGAACTACTATGACCTTTACGTGCAATTTTCTCTATCCCTTAACTCTCAATTATATTTGATAGTATATCGCACACAAGTGAATCTGATTATAACTTAGTCACATTTCAGACTTTGTTTTAATGTGATACCACAACACTTATGCCACGCATGTATTTTTTAAAGTGATGCAATACATCTCGCACGTCCTAGGGCTTCACTTTATAGAAGATGGGCAATTTCTCTTGCTCCTTTGTTCTATTGCATTCAACCATGTAGGCTAGCTCATTGAGGCACCAATGAGAGGAGGCATAATTTTCAGAGAGAATCAGAATGGATATCTTGTTGTGGCTAATGGCACTGTGAATCTCATGAGCAATTTCTTTACCTATGAGGGACGGATCATCAATGCTAAATACTTTGATTCCAGCAGCCACGAGGTTGATATAGAGGTAAGCAACAAAGCCGCGTCGGGTATCCGGACGACGAAAAGAACAAGAACACTTCACTTCTTTTCTTCTCCAAAAAAGTAAAGATACGCTGCAATCTAGAAAAGTGATGATTGTTAAATATGTCTCGAATTTTATGTACTTGGTCCGGTTCATAACCTGACCCGACATATTTTTTGTGCGACCCGAAAGTGGAGAGAAAATTGAGATTTGGTTCTCGACGCGAAGGATTGGGCCGATAGGCCCAACCCGCAGCAAGCGAACAAATCTCCGTAGCAGACCGCCCGAGCTGGAGGAAGTGAATTAATGTCTCGGGGGGTTCGGGGGAGTAGCCCCCGAGGAAAATTTTTTGGGAGCCCTATTTATACTGCGGCTAGGTTTTCTCATTGATGTACAGAAAGAATTTTGTTTACAGAGAGTTTTTGTGAGCCGTGAGCTTTAGTCGTTGTTTTCGACTTCTGAAAATTGTACTCTCTTTGATTATAGTGGAACATTGTCTTCCCTCGCCCGTGGACGTAGATCACCTTGTGATCGAACCACGTAAATCTCTGTGTTCTGTCTATTTATTTTTCCGCAACAGTTTCCAACAATGATGATAAGAGGTAGCCAATACGAAACATACGAAAAGTCGAAAAGACCACGTTAACTTTTGAAAGCCATAAAGTTGGTCCAGGTCAGAAGCCACACAAACCATACATGCAGTCTCTATGTGAAAGTTGAAAGGAGGCCAAACTCTTACATGATAATCGCAGCGAATACTTATGGATGGTAGGCACTTGGCTCAAATGGAATTGGGAGAAACCTGATTTTTTGTGGTAATTAGACATCAATATGGGAAACATGGGGAGCTGCTCGATCCACACTGTCCTCAATTCACATGAAACCTTTGCGACCACCAGCTTTCCTTCATTCCTGATCACATATGAATTTGTAAAACCAAAGTTAGGTGTACAGTTTAATTCCTTCCTTCCCCTAACTCCGAGATTCCGGATCGGTCATTCCCATCCAAGTGCACAGGGGCTCGGATTCAGTTTGGTTGATTCCTGAATACGTACGTACGTACGTACATGCATACCCATTAGCAATCGTCTGTGATATCCATCCTCTAATCCTCACTACAGAAGTCAGCGCACACTCCCACTTTAGCACTTCTTTTGAGCTGCACTGCCTTTCATGTTGTTTCGCCAGAAATGTTACCGTGGCGAAATATAATTCACCGAAAGTCATTCTTTAGTTTTTAATGAGAGGGGATCGGGTTCTGGGTCTACTTCCGGACATGAGTTATCCAAGCATGAACAAAGAGTTCGATTGTCTTAATTAATAACTCAAATCTCGTACAGTGATGAAGTTCGACGTATATTCATAAGCACCTCAGACGAGTCTGTCCAATGACTGGTGGCATCCGAAGTTCATCAATGTGATATTACAAAGCTACTGACTTAGAAAGTAAACACCTACAGCTATGGAAAGATAAAGTGCGATACTGGAAAGTAAAGATGAAAAGACAGCATTTTGGTTTGTATGTGCGGGGGCTTCTTCTGGCAGCCGAGTACTATTTATAATGTGAGCTCGGTAACCGCCGTTGGTACCGCATTCGATGGCCACCATTGATCTCATCTTCACCATCCATCTAATGGCACCTGTCCACTAACTACCATCGATCTTATTCCTTGTCTCGAGGTGATAATTGTAGTAAAGTTCATACCATCTTACACCTGTCTTCCTTGAAGCAGTAATCGTCATCAAGTTTGTATTGTCTTGACACTTGTCATTCTCAAGGTTGTAACTATCATCGAGCTTGTATTGTGTTGACACTTGTCCTTCTCGAGACAGTAACCATTATCGAGCTCGTATTGTCTTGACACCTGTCCTTCTCGAGGCAGTAACCGTCATCGAGCTCATATTATCTTGACACTTGTCCTTTATGAGATGATAACCGTCGTTGAGTTCTTCCTGACTTGACACCAGTCTTCCCGAAGCAGGAACTGTCGTCGAGCTTTTCCTGGCTTGACACTTGTCTTTCCCGAGATGATAACCGTCATTGAGTTCTTCCTGGCTTGACACCTGTCCTGCCGAAGCACGAACCATCGTTAAGCTCTTCCTAGCTTGACATCTATCTTTCCCGGGATGATAATCGTCATTTAGTTCTTCCTGGCTTGACGCCTATCCTCCTGAAGCAGGAACCGTCGTCAAGCTCTTCCTGGCTTAACATCTGTCCCCCCGAAGTAGGAACCATCGTTGAGCTCTTCCTGACTTGACACCTGTCCTTTTCCTTGTCGACTTCCTCGATAACCATTTTCGTCGACAACTTCGACACTCGCTTTCAAGCTCCTTTAATTTCAAATTTCCCGCCAATATTTCCCAATATTTGCTAGCTGTGAATCGTCTCGTACGGGCTACGTCATCCTTTGACGTCTATTATTTTATTTATTTTCATTGTCGATAACCTAATCAATTATAGGTGTCGACACATGTTTACATAGATCCTTTCTAAAATTAAAGTATATCACCAACATTCACCTTATAGAATACAGGGAAGACGATTTGCAATGCTTTGTGTGGCAATCCATAATACCGGTGAGCTCGCGGAGGCACAATGTACTCTCCACGCACCCAATAGAGACGATGGGGATCGCGATCCTAGAACTCCTTATTGCCCGGAGAAGCTCCGAGTCTACATTCTTGCTGACCTGGAGCGTAGGGTCATCCCTGAAAACGTGGATACCAGCATCTACCAGCCTGTTGTAGAGGAAATCAGTGAAGCCGGTGCGAGTGTCTTCATCTTTGAAGCTCAAGAACATGTCGTTGTTTTGAGGGATTATCCTCGATTGCGGTAACACCTCAAACAACAAGTCTTATCTTATCCTCAATCGCGGTAACACCTATTTTTTCATGATTAGATTTACCTTCTATTATTTGCTCTTTTGCCATGCACTTACAAATCAAATGAAGGATTCTCATTTTCCATCGTCCATACTCATTTTGTGTGCATGTCACCATTTGCCACGCGGTCCGTGCCATAACATTTCGCTGGCCTTATTGTTGTCCTATAAAATTTTTCCTCAAGCTATTTAAGTTGCATTCCATTATCGGCGAAAGCCCAAATCTCACTTCTGCTTTGTCTCCATCCGAGATTATTGTGCTCGGCCCAAGAACTAAAGATGTACAAAGCTCATGAAATTTGAGAACCCCCTGCGAGTCCAGTTCTGTGAAAGCAACGCAGTGTTGTTGTTATGTATAAATATCTTAAAGATCTCTATTTCGTCTTAAGCAATGTGGATTCAAGTTCGGTAAGAGCACACACTGAGGTGGAATTTGATGACCGTAAACTTAGAATAGAGGACGCAAAGCAGGCCACAGTTGCTGCGATGGACGAGCGAATTGTACCTGGTGGCGCTGCAGCTTATGTACATCTTTCTTATCCACCTCGGTGGGTGGTTTGCATAGAATTAATCAAATCAAAAGATTCGAAAATCCTGTGTAACAGGGGAAAAACATATTCAAGCAACAAAGGATGGACAAAAATAGATTTTGGTAGAATTATTATTCATGTATTGATTGAGCTCCAAATACCTAAGTTTTCTGCAAACTACTTGTTGGAATTTGAATTACACTCAAAATGATGCGCACGAAGAGATGAAGAGAAGTAGAAATCATACTGTTGCTATGATGATGCACACGTACTTTGGTCCAATGAGCATTGTCCAGCGCCTTTGCTGATCGTCAATCTTGGTGTGCAGTGATAATGGCAGCTTTGAGGATGATTTCTTGGACATTCTAAGTTGAATGCATCGAGTCGAGGATCATCTCTATCACTTTGCTGATGTTCTGGAGGTGTCTTTGTTCTTATTGTTGGTCAATGACGGGTTGCAATTTCCGGCACTCCTAGCTCCAGCAAAAGCCATTGCAACTAATGCAGGAGCAGATGGCCATACTGAAGTGGAGAAAAGCCAAACATGCGGCTAGGATATTGGTTACAATTAACGCTTACAATGCAATGATGGGCATGACATATTTCGTGTTTGATGAATGTCGATTCCACACCGATTCTCAAAGTCTTCTTCTCGCCTGGATCTTCAAACAAGAGGTCGGTCTCCTTTTAACTTCTGGTAAGTCGGTGTGAACATTTGCTTGAAGCTTGCTCATGGAAATGATAATATTGCGATTGATAAGGAAGTAGAATTACTAATTTAAATTGACTAGGAGAATGTGGCTTCTTGTGATCGTTCGTCTGCTATGTTTCGTAATGATAATGCATGGAATGCTCAGATGTTGATACTTTCTGTATTTGGCGGTTTAATTCTCATAATTTGAGGACGTCTTCCCTGTCTATGCTGGATCAATTCCAGCACTTACGGTTAATTCAGGAGCAGAGATACTGAATTTAGCTGGATCATAGGAATGTCGCTTTTGGTAATCATCGTCTTTTCATGCTCAGTGTGGATTACGCACGAACAGACAGCTAAAATATTGAAACTTAGTTACTTACCAAAAAAAAAAATATTGAAACTTAGTTGTTCACTTCCAAGTATTTCCACTTTTTTATTCCCATGATGCAAATTTTGAAATTAGAGGGGACTGGAGTCGACTTCTCTGTTCTTGCCAACTCTGTTAAAGTAGTACTATGAGTTGCTTGTTATATTTAAGCAAGTGTGTTCTCTTTTCTAACCCATGGCATTTATGCTTCAAAAATCTCTCTCTCTCTCTCTCTCTCTCTCTCTGCATGCCCACATGGACACGTGTTTTGAGCACTCTCTCGAGTATTTTTCCAGTTATGCTGACTTTGTGCTGGAAGAACAGTGGTATTGTGTCTTGCTTGCTTCTGTACCTATTATGCTTGGTTTCTGATTCATAGCATCATGACCACAATCACGGGAAGAGTTTACATTTTACTTGCTAATTGAGTTCCTTCTCCTTCTAGTACCGCATTTGTCGCAACTTTTTATCTATAAAATCTTTTACTGCAAAATGATTGAATTGCCCACAAGTGCCGCTAAAGTTTAGCAAATGATTGGAGAACATGAATGCAGGTTGACAGAGTTGCCTTGGATGCCTTGCATGATGATGCCGAAGTTCATCTGCAGAATTTGGAACCATGGATTCAGGTTGGACATCTTTATATTTCATTTTCCGTTTGGGTCCACTATATGGAAGATAAAGATGTTTTTCTTATCGTAACTATGATAGTTTTTATATCCACTATGCCTAATGCTTTATCCATATAGTGTCTGTTATCTCTAAGAATCGGCACTTCTCTGCACCGAGTCTGTTAAGCTTGTTTACCTAATCTCTCCACTGAACCATGACACAAGGTCTTGCTACCGTGCATTGTTCTGTGAAGAGCTCGAGCTCTATCATTGATAGCTGTGGAATTGCTACTAAAACAATGTCGAAAGATCTGTTAGTTTGTTATTAGACTGTGACTTAGAGATAGCTTACATGGCAATTTTTGTGAGTTAGCTCCTTCTGGACTTGATGGCATATCAAGAACAAGCTCTGCGACTTATTCTGGATCTCAGCAGTGCAGCCATTACCCCACCAGTATGGTGCTGAGTTGGTTTTTTCTTCCATTTATCACAAATCTATTGTTGGGTTTTGTTCAGTAGTGGCCTTTGCAGTCTCATCCAGAGTCTGCATGAAGTAAAAAAGTTGCGAGACTAAAAAGTAACAATTGCTCATGACATTAGACAAGTGAAGTTCTCTTCAAAAAAGAGAAGGATGAGTGCGAATGGAGTAAAAAGCATGTTCAGACCTTCGAATTGACTCCACAGCTCTGCGTTCTGCGACTTTTGTAAAGCTAGTTTCATCAATAATTCTTGCGTCTACAAGCCAGATAACGGTGGACAAACAAGTAAATCAGCCTGAACATCTTATTGTTGAAATAGTTTGACAGAACCCGAACACCTCATAGCTTCTCACAGGCGTGTGTTTACAGCTTTGGTGAACATTTTCATTGAACAGGTTACACAACACAACATCACATGCGTGACATGTTTGTTTAACTTCAAAAGAAATCCTTGCCAGTCTCTAGAAAAGTAATGCAAACGATGAACAATATATAATTACATTGTTTGATCGTCAAGGAAAATTCTCTTGTAAAACAGGAATCATAGACGCTGAAAATGAGTTGTTACTAACTCCAGGATTGAGTCAATATTCAGTGGATGGGAATGGGGGATCATGCGTTTGGGCATTCCTCAACAACCTCGAAACCTCCTTGACGACCTGTTTCACAAGTACCCCTTCATGCCTGCCAGTTTCCAAATAACATTGAAGTAAGCTATGAGTAGTATGAGTTTCCAGTAATGGGATCAAATGAAGGTTCTGATGGGAATGATGGAAGTAAGTACCCGTTGGCGATTTTCTCTGAAACCCATCCTTTGTAGGACCCAACCTCCTTGAGAGCTTGCTTCCACCGCTCATAAGTACTTCCGTCGACAAGATCCCTATGCCGAAGCATCTTCTCACCAAAACAACCTGAGACGTGTTGCACAAGCGAGGGCTCCACTTTATAGAAGATGGGCAATATCTTTTGCCCCTTTGTTCTCTTGCATGCAACCATTTGAGCTAGCTCCTCTAGGCACCAAGGAGAGAAGGCATAATTTTCAGAGAAAATTGGAATCGATATCTTACAGTGGTCAATAGCGTTGCTAATCTCGTCAGCAACACCTTTACCTACAAGGGACTGATCATCATCGTTAAACACTCTAATTCCGGCAGCCACAAGGCTGATGTAGAGGTAAGCAGCAAGGCCGTATCGAGTATCAGGGCCACGAAAAGCCACGAACACTTGGCATTTATTTTCTCTTCTTTTCTCCTCTAAATAGTTAAAATACACTGCGATTCAACAAGACAAACCAAGTGATGATGATGAGATGTAACCGATACAAATCATATGAAATTTTCAAAAGACCAAGGTAAATTTTAGAAGCCACGAAGTCGATCTAGTTCATAAAACATGCGAACCTGACGTGCCTCCCCTTTAAAGGGAGGCGAAAGCTCTCACAGGATGAACATAGAGAATAATTATATACGAGAGGCGCTGAGCTCAAATGGAATGAGGACATACCTGATCTTATGGGGTAATTAGACACCAATATAGGAGATAGAGGGAGCCGTTCGATCCACGTCGTCTTCAATTCACTCGAAACCTTTGCGACCACCAATTTCACCAGCTCTCCTTCATGCCTGCCCGCATATATGTAAAACCAAAGTTAGGCATACAATTCGATTCCTTCCGGCCCCTAACTCTGCGATCATTCCCATCCAAGTGCACAGAGGGTCAAATTCAGATTTGTGATGGATATCGATTCATAGATTCGTAACTAATTGCATACCACATACATACTTACCCATTAGCAATGGCGTAGGATATCCATCCTCTAATCCACGTAACAGAAAACAGCGATGTCACCCATTTCTGCAATTCTTCCGAGCTGCACTGCCTCTCGTGTTCGCTTAGAGCCTTTTTAAAGTTACCAAGTTGGTGACGTACGTCATAAACATTTACCTTATAGAATACAGGGAAGACTGATTGGCCTTGCTTTCTGTGGCATTCCATAATCTCGGCGAGCTCACGGAGGCACGATTTACTCTGCGCATACTGTTCGGAGATGATGGGGATCGCAATCCTACAACTCCTGATGGCCCGGAGAAGCTCCGGGCCTATCTCCTCGCCAACAGGGAGCGCGTCGTCGTCCCTGAACACACGGACCCCAGCAGCAACCAGACTGTTGTAGAGGAAATCAGTGAAGCCGGTGCGAGTGTCTCCGCCTCTGAAGCTCAAGAACACATCGTAGCTCAGAGGGGCTTCCCTTGCTTTCTCCTGCCGGAATCTGAAAGCGTACACGGCCAGAAGGGCTAGAAGTAGAACAGTTGCTAAGTCATACATTTTCTCTCAGTTCGTAACGTTCCTAACTATGTCTTCTTTCAGAGCTGTATCTCATTCAGGACTCGATGCTTTCAATATTCAAGTCATTGTTTTCGTCCACCTTCACAAATCTCAAAAGAGCCTCACCGTCAAAGTTGACTATATCGCACACTTTTTTTTAATTCGTCTTCTTGACTATTTCAAAGGCTGTATATACTATTCTTCCCTAGAATTTGAGGCTTGTCATAAGTTCACTTGGTTTAAATTTTCCCTGATCGTTCTGTTTAAAAGAAAACAACGATGATAAGGGCAACTTTTGAGAGCAAAAATGAATTTGCATGAGATAAGCTAACTGGATATATAATTATCCAAAAAGGATACCACAGTGAGCTGGTTTTGGTGGCTAAAATGGTTTTGCTAGTGATGCTCCGATCATACTAAGTTGATTTGATGGATAAATTTGTATAGGTCATGGTGATTTTCTGAATGTGGTTGTAATTTCTTCAGTAAATTCAAAATCATTTCATTAGTAACTTCGTAAATGTCCTAACGACTTGCGGATTATTTAAAATCGTCCATTGAGCAAGTTAATATTCAATCAAAACACCTATAACTCACGAGCCTTAGTAACATTCTGTAACTTCGTCAATATGTATCCTTCTTCTTAACCGGCGAGGCATTGAAAAATGATATAAAAAAAAAATGTTTGCATCAACTTCTGAAAACATCCTAAGTTAGACTGAAATCATCCTTCCCACATTTTCTTTGTTTCGTGCGACACAATTTATTGTTACCTTAAAAGAAATGCTTGCACGTCCCCTGATTGCATAATGGTGATTATAATATATAGTGCATTAGAGTTCAATTGAATAATGCCATGACCTTTGCGTTACCCTTATCTTACAAAACCATGAATGCACCACATTCCCATCAACGGTATTCCACTTCCTTTTTAAATTCACCAAATGAGTACTATCTTAGTGAATTTCATTTATAATTGGATAACTGAGAGTCATAGGAGCACATGATCTTGAAAGTCATCTCCATTCGAGGATGACTTGAGAATATTGGCTTCGGTTTCTTTTTTCCCTTTTTTTGTGGATTTTGTTGGATATGTTCGATTTAGGATGCATCTGACAAAAGAGTGATTATATGATGTGGACGAAAAAGAGTGAATATATGTAACAGACTGAATTTTCGATCCTTTTCCTGGAATTTATGAAATGAATATTGACCAATGCACTATAGTGAGATCTCACCCGGGACCCGCGCATTTTCGGAACGCTAACTTTAGGGGTAGGGCTATTACGGGATTGAGTTCGCACGACCAAAGAACTCGACCTGGGTTCGACCTTCGACCATAAGGATTGACGAGGGAATGTTTTGGGCCAACAGAGACTGATCTAATTGATTGATCGTGTCTGAAGGGAACTAGCGACAGACCATCGCAATTATATGACAATCGATGTCGTCCTAGGTAGAGTAAACTTAAACATGATTTGACTTAGTATCGATCACGAGTCGAAAGCGCGTAATCCCAATGAGCCACCCGTTAGCCAGAGATAAGATAAAGTCATGATTGTTCGATTTTAGTTATTTCTTGGAATTCGGGTCCGGGAATCTAGAATTTTGAAAGTGACAATTTTGGACGGCTGATGACGTTTTTGGCTTGGCCAACCTTGGGGCCACCCATTTCTGCAAAAAAATGGATTTCGGTTCGGGACTTGAAAAGCTACGATTTTGCCCCTCTGGTCACCGATGTCGATTTTGAGGCCGTATGAGATTATTTTTCGCGACCGATGTCATTTTGGGGTGGCCACGCACATTTAGAGTTGTTACGGTCAAAAATTGGAATTGTGGCTCAGAAGTGAAAAATAATATTATTTTATTCCCCAGGACTTTGCAGTCGATTTTCGAGAGCTTAAGAAGTTATTTTTACGATTCCGATGTCATATTATATTGGCCACACCCATTTGGGGTTGGTATAACCAAAAATTGGAATTTCAACCTGGGACCGGAAAATTGACCATTTTGCCCCTGGGCTATTTTTGGGTTCCGAATTTTGGAAAATTTTTGGGATTATTAATAATGGATTTTCAGCTCAATTATTGGACCTTGGATGCTTTTGCCCCTTAATTATTGGATTTGGACAAACGAGGACCGTTGGATCAAGGGCAAAATGGGAAATCGCGTAGGATCGCGACAAGTGTTCCCACCAGCCACCCTATTTGACCACCCTTGGACCGGCCCTTCTCTCTCCTCTCTCATTCTGGCCAGACCACTCTCTCTCCTCTCCCCCGAAACCTCTCTCTCCCTCTTCCTTCCTCTCGGCCGCCGTCCGTACGCCGGAGCTCACCGCCGACGCGCCGGAGCTTGAACGGCCGAGCTGCTGCCGCCGTGACCCTCCAGCCGCCCGTACGTCGTCGTCCGTACGTCGCCGGCAACGCCGCTACTGCTGCCGCCGCTATCCCGGTCACCATCAAGCCAGCTTGTCCTGTTTTTATAGGGTAAGTGTTTTTCCCAAATGTCATTTAGGACCTCGGGTATTGTTAGACTTGTTTAGGGCTCGGTTTAGGGTGAATTATGTGGCTATTTTGGGTTTTAGATAGAGGCTGGATAATTGGTGGTTATGGACTGATTTAGTGGCCGGAAATTTGTGGTTTGATAGGCTCGAATAGGGCTGCGATGATGTGGAATGATTGCGGTTAAATTGTGCAATTGATTGGTGAGGTATTGCCTTGAATCGAATTGTATATGTGGTTGTACGAGTTGTGGTCGTGGGCTGGTTTGAAATGTGTTTTGGACTGAGTGTGATTGGCCGCGTGCCACGTGTGTAACCGCGAGGTGTGTGGGTGTGATTGTGCATTGAGTTCGCGTGCCAAGCATGTGTGTGATCGGGTAGCGTGTTCATGTGATGAGAACGTGCATTTGCGAAGTGTACGTGAGATGTGAATATACGCGTGGCCATGTATGTGTGAGGTGTGTGTGTTCTGCCGTGTGTAGGTGTGGCCGTGTGACAGATGTGGTATGAGTGGAACGAAGGTACGAGAATGTAGGATTGGCTTGAAAAGTGAGACCTTGAGGCGTGTTCGTTTACACGGGGTAAGGTCCATCCTAAGGCGTGTTCGTTTACGCGGGACGATACTGTCCCTGACGAGGTGACGATGCCCGGCCCAATGGGGTGACGATGCTTGACGAGGTCAGAAGACTGTTGGCTTGATGCATTTTACGTGGGCGCGGTAGTGGTGGAAGAGTTGAGAATGAGCGGGAATTTGGCTTGAGGTGCGAGGTTTGAGAAAGTGACGTATGGTGTGAGTTAGTGTGCGAGTGTGTTTGTATCGCGTGATGTGATACTTAATTATGGGGTAGAAACTGCTAGGCACGGTACGGGACGTGCTCAAGTGGTTTCTGTCTTATAATTAAGGCACGCGCGCGTCTGTGATGTATTACTATGAAGTGCTGGCTGTATTATGGTCTAACGTGCAGGAACATGCATGATAAATTTCATGTAGGTTCGTGTGTGATTGTTAGATTGATTGATCATTGTGTGAGATGTGTGTTCTGTCTGGCGGTACGTGAGTGCCTACGTGGGGTTTGGGGTTGTACACTTATTGAGATTCGTCTCATAGTTGTATAATCCACAATTTTAGACCCCCAGCCTTAGACCCGGAAAGTCCGCCTCCTCTTTTTGGAAGTTCGGGGAGCTGCCTTTAGTATCCAGTGGAGCTGCAGGTGAGTTTTCGGAGACTCAAGCCCGAAGAATCAGGAGCAGAATGGAAAGGAGGACGACCAGTAGGCTTTCCCTAGGGTATTTTAGGGGTTGTTTAACTTGGGTTATCCGATAGTGAAGTTAAGATAACCAAACCCTTAAATTTTTGTTAAAACGGTGGCGGAGGATGTTCGTCTGTATTTATGTCTGTAATACGATGTTTGTATATTTGGTGCTGTATGAAGATGTTGTTGTTTGATTCTTATGGTCTTCTACCCCGTCGTCGTCATCTTTCTGTCCGGGATTTTTATATTCGCTTCCGCACGTGGCTCTGATGTTTGGGTTGGGTTGGCAACGTTCCTAGGACGTCACATCATTTCGACCGGAGCTGGATGTTGCGAGCTCAATGGGGTTCGGGACGTGACAATATATGTTTAGGAGCATATTATACTAATGTTGTTATGAAATGCAAGAATATTTACTAAATCGATCCTAAATCTATTATATAAATGTCAATTCGATATTAAAATTTTCAATTTTGTCAATGTAGTCTTCAACATTTATGTAAAATTTTAATGTAATCCTCTTAGCCAATTGCAGTTAGAATTGGATTGGGTGTCTAGCTATCGCCGGCCATCTTATGTGGTATACTGACATGGATAATTTTACTTGAAATGACATTCTTCGTGGATAGCTATGTTAGCGATTTCTGGCGGTAAGTTACGAGGACTACATTGGTAAATTGGATAGCTAATATTCAACGGTCCCTAAACTTTTGTTCGATATGTAATGTGATCTTTGAACTTTAAATCTATTTAATGTCATCTCTGAACTTTTGATATATGTTCAATGTAGTCCCTCAATTATGTATCAAAAGTCTAGAGACAATAATGAACATTAGCATAAAGTTCGGGGACTACATTGAATAAATTAAAAGTTCATGGATCAAATTAAAATTCGTAGATTATTTATGTCATTATTTCTAATTTAATCAAGAGTGAGAGGTGAAATTCGGGAAAGTTGGGAAAAAAATTTGGTCAAAAGAAATTTCAAAATTGAGTTCATACAATTTTGGACAAAAAATGCTCCTATTCATGGCATGGCACATGCACGCGGTCTTGTACGGTGAAGATTTGTATCCATGGATTAATTGAGACGAAATCACCGACATCAGGAGCTTATTTGAGATGAGTAATATTCTCGGAGTTATTTTGCGAAAAATGTCCTAATTAATTGTGTTGCCCCTCTTTTTTGTTTTTAAGTTGGTCTTCTTGACTATTCAAAGGGTGGATGCTCGTCATAATTTGATTCATGATTTTTTAAGAGCAACTCTTGAGAGCAAAATTAATTTGCACGAAGTAAAGTCAAAATTATAATGTCAGTAACTCTGTAAATGTCATAACAACTCATTGATTATTTGAAATCAGTCTTATTAAGCAAGTCAATGTTGGATCGAAACAACTTACAACATACGAGTCTTAGTAACATTTTCAAACTTTATCAATAACGCTTCTGCATCATTCTGTGTGATCGGATTCTTCTTCTTAATTGGAGAGACATCGAAATATGACGCAGAAAATAAATGTCTATATCGATTTTTTAAAAAAAATATCCCCGAGTTAAACCAAATCTTATCACACTAAGGTATCGCATGATAACCATTCTGGTCCGAAATGAGTTCCTGAACCAGAAATAGATTTTTCTATTTCTGGTTCCTGGATGAGTTTCTGGGAAAAAAAACCCGTTTGATAACGACAAAAAATTTCTGTTTCTAGAACAGAAACCCGTTTGATAACAACACGAAATTTCTGGGTGAGGCCGAGCTCGACCGTCGCCCACGGCGAGGCCGAAGCTGACCCCCTCGATCACGGCGACTTCCAAATCCAGAAAAGAGAGAGATGAGAGGAGATTTGCGCACGATCGGAGCTTACGTGGAGCAGGAGCGAGCGGCCCTGGCTTCCTCTCGGTCGGAGCAAGCGAACGAGTGGTGGCTTCCTCTCTCGACGGCAACAGAAGAGAGTAGAGAGAGAGTCGGGCAGAAGAGAGAGCTCGAAGGAGACGAGAGAGAGATGTGTTGAAGAAAATCGATTTCTTCGGGAATGAGTTCTCACTTTTGATCCAGAAACGAAAAACCTAGTTTTTTCTGTTTCTCATTTTTGGTCCAAAACGAGTTCCGGGATAAAAACTTGTCCCGGAAATAGAAAAATTAAATTGCGTTAACAAACGGGTTTCTGGGCCAAAATTGATTTCGGGAGCAAAAAATCAGTTCTGGACAAAACTAGAATGGTTATCATGCGGAACCTAAATATGGCTATATGAATCTAACGCTCTTATTGATTGAACCGGCGCATCTCGTGTGTCTTTTTCTCCGGTCCATCTTGATTGAACCGGCGGTTCTTATGAACATCCAAGTGGGTCCCCACTTCTCTGTTTCCCCGCGTTTCGCCGGCATAAACTCCGCCTGTCTCTCCCTCCCTCCTCCGCGCCGCCGGCCGGTCCTCGAAGCGCTTCATCATCCTCCCCGCCGGAGTTTGCTTCGCCGGCCACGCGATCATTCGCCGCCTCGCGGCTTATCCTCTCGGTGGGGGGCGACGGCGACGGCGGATGTAAGCAGATGGAGGGGTGGAAATAGCGGCCCCGACAGTAAAGTCTAAACCCCTCGAAAAACCCAGGAAGGAACCGCCCCTGAGAATGTCTGCCTCCTTCACAGCACCTTCAATCCTCCCTCAGAATCTGCTCTTTCCGGTAAAGTTCCTCTTTTTCTTTTGTTTTCCCTCGATTTCTTCATGCCCTTTTACGAATTATACCTCTTTGGGTTGAGATTTAAGAATTGGGCGCTGTTCACTGTTCAGAATCTGAGTGGAAATAGGAGGAGGGAGTTGGGTCTATGGAGAAACGGGCAAAAAGTTGGGAACTTTGTGGTGAGAGCTGGTCCAAAGAAGATAACTTTTGGCAAGGAATGCAGAGAGTCTCTTCAATCTGGGATTGATAAATTAGCTGATGCTGTTTCTGTTACCATCGGACCTAGAGGTGTGTGTGGACTCTTCTCTTTCTTCTTCTTCCGAAACTCCTGTTTCTGTCATTTTAATCTTGGAACTATTTTTTTCATCTGATTATTTATGTATTATGGGGATTGAGCTGGAATTGGTATTAATGTAGTGGCCGTTTGGACAGAGTGAGAGATATTGTGTTTTTGCTTATTAGTAGTGAGGGTGCTGGCTGGTCTACTTTCATGCAACATTGGAGTTGAGAACTATCTTGAAGGCGTATGTGCAGAATTGTGCTCATCCAGCTCGAGTTTGGCATATGAACTTTTCCTTTTGTCAAGGGGGCAATGCTAGATGCTCCGAACTTTTCATTCCTACATTCGAAGCTGACTGACCTGTCTTGCTTTCCAGATTCCATTGTAATTCTTTTCTTCATTTTCCTTTTTGTTGCTTCAGTGCTTATTCTTCACCATGATCTTTTATATATCCTATTCACAGAAGATAGTTATTTGACAAAGCACGCACACAATTGAGTTGTTTTGATTGCGATGGGAGATAATTATAGATAGAACGCAGTCCCCTTGTTAGAAAATGTAATTTCTTGAATATATGGATACTTTACAGTACCATACATAAGGTCTATGAAAATTATGTTTAGGGCATGCTAATCTAGAGGCACAACAAGTGTTTCTATAATCTTTTTCTTGAAGTACACTTACAAACTCATGCATATTTAATATGCATTTAGGGTCAATTTGACATAGTCTATTTACTTATTTTTACTGTCCAAAATGTTGAACCCAGCAATATAACTAATTAGACAAGCTCTATGGATTGTTCTATAGCATGCCATGGAAAACAGTTTTTAGTAAAATATTTCAGCATTTAGTATTTGTACTCATTAAAATAATTGACAACTCTGATGTTCATGGCATAATAGTGTGATGCTACATATAATCCTATTGCAACTTTGAAACTCGAAGATGACATGTTTTTAAGCATGAACCATGACATGTTTGACAAGTTTTGAAAATAGGTTCTTGTAAATAAATTTGTAAATTTTTTTATTATGTGCATCAATATGTCACACATCAATATGTAAATGTGTATAATGTGTCATGTTGATAATAGAATATTGACTTTTTTCACCAACATTCCCATTATGGCACACATTCTTTTGTCTAATCCAACCCCATTTGACATAATGCATTTTAAACACTTCGTACTATGGAGGAGAAAGTTCAAAATGAAGAGAGACAATGGATGCCAAAAACTAGAAGTCTGATGTTAGTCTTCCATAGGACAACCAAGGTTACACTTATAAAAATGCTAAGTCGGTTTCGGCTTATGGAGCCAGATGATTTATCAATATTTTCTTCTCAATGAAATATGCTTAGTCAAGAATTATAAAGAATATCAATACAATTCTGGTGGATTTTGTTTTTCTTTTATGTTATTGATATATTTAGTGGTACAAGAAAGCCCCTTTAAAGGAAAATTCCTCACAACGGAAAAATATAAATTTGTCTGATCAGTTATTCCTCAACCAACTATAGTATAGATTTACGTTTTTTCCAGTTATGTTCAGATTAGTGGATTGATTCTACCATTATGGCCTAATTGATTTATTTAATTTCTCTTTACTTCAGGACGTAATGTTGTCCTCTCAGAGTCCGAATCTCTGAAAGTAATAAATGACGGTGTCACAATTGCCCGAGCAATAGAACTTTCAGATGCAATCGAGAATGCCGGGGCAATGTTAGTCCAAGAGGTCATTCATGGTTGATATTTAATTCTCTCCAGAAGCTTGCTCTCATGCTTAACTCTTCAAATTCTGTTTTTGTGCTCAAATGTATATATTTCCAGGTAGCTGGCCGCATGAATGACTTGGCTGGTGATGGCACAACCACCGCAATCATCTTGGCTCGAGCAATGATTAAATCTGGGTTGTTGGCAGTTTCATTTGGGGCTAATCCAATCTCTATAAGAAAAGGAATGGATAAGACTGTAAAAGAATTGGTCAGGATTTTGAAGGAAAAGAGCTTTCCTGTAAGAGGGAGTGATCATATTAAAGGTTAGTGATGATTTTTATTTTTTATTTTTTTGTGCTTGGTCCAATACATGAGCTGTTCATGATGAAATTCTGAAATTTTCTCATCGTTTTGCAGCTGTGGCATCAATCTCTGCTGGAAACGATGACTTTGTTGGAAGGATAATTGCTGATGCTATAGAAAGGATTGGACATGATGGAGTAATCTCTATCGAGTCATCCTCATCTTCTGAAACCTTTGTTCTAGTCGAAGAAGGAATGAAGGTGGTGAATTTTGCTTTAGGTTTGAAATATTAAGGAGGTGGATGATTGTCTCCTTGCAAAAATTGGACTGAGTTATTCATTTCTTATGCTCTTTCGTGAGCTCTCTATGTTCTAAACTCTGTCTCCTAAAGGGACAAAGTCTTCCAATTGGATGCATCAATAGATCCTGAGCTTATTGAATGCATACACAACTTCAATAATAAATTCCCCTTTGATGATTTTTCACTTAAGTCACATTTTTTTCTGCCAGATTGATAAGGGCTATATGTCGCCTCATTTCATTACAAACAAGGACAGATCTCTCGTGGAGTTTGAGAATGCCAAAGTTCTCGTTACTGATCAGAAGATCTCAGATGTCAAGGAAATGATTCCTTTGCTGGAGAAGGCAACTCAATTAAGTGTCCCATTGCTAATTATTGCTGAGGATATTTCAAGCCAAGTACTGGAAACACTTGTTGTGAACAAAATGCAAGGCTTGCTTAATGTAGCTGTTGTGCAATGTCCAGGATTTGGAGAAGGAAAGAAAGGTGTCTTGCAGGACATTGCTTTATTGACAGGTGAACTTGTATGGTGTGGCAACCTTTGTTTGTATGCTGTCTTAAGTTCCTTAAAGAAGTTCTCTTATTCAAACCGCATGAGTATTCCCATCATTAGAGCACACTTTCTGCTATTTTTTCGTTCCATTAACATTGTAATAACAACATCAGGTGCTGATTTCCTCTCTGGAGACTTGGGTCTAACTCTCAATGGTGTGACATCCGATCAGCTTGGCATTGCTAGAAAAATAGCCATCAGTAGTAACTCAACAATTATTGTTGCTGATCCTTCTACTAAAGCTGAAATCCAGGCAAGGATTTCACAGATTAAGAAGGATTTAGCTGAAACTGACAGTGCATACCACTCCCGAAAGCTTGCGGAAAGAATTGCCAAACTCACTGGTGGGGTTGCTGTAATTAAGGTTTGCAAGATACCACGTTCTTTTGGAGGCAATTTCCACTCACATATAGTCCATTTAAGCTCCATGTTTGAAGAACTAAAAATGTGCGAAGCTCATGAATTTGAGATCCCCTCAAATTGCCTCTGAGACAAAATAATTGCACTTATTTATCAGACTCGTAATTCTGCATTGCCTATGAGTCTGAAAGCGATTTAGTGTTGTCTCTATTTCATATTAAGCAATGTGCATTCAATTTAGGTAGGAGCACACACTGAGGTGGAACTTGAAGACCGGAAACTTAGAATAGAGGATGCAAAGCAGGCTACATTTGCTGCGATGGATGAGGGAATAGTACCTGGTGGTGGTGCAGCTTATATACATCTTTCTGAGTATATTTCTGTGATAAAGAGCAAGATGGAAGATCAAGAGGAGCAGATTGGTTCTGACGTTGTAGCAACAGTATGATTCCTACTTTTTTGCTTCATCTCTATGTGCACATCGTTTTGTGTGTACTTTAAAATTTCGGCAAGTAGTTTAAAGGAAACTGAGGTGGTTTGCGCTTGGACAAGTGGTGTTAATGCATACCTAGTTTGGACCAACGAGCATCTTCTGGTGCCTTTGTTCTCTTGCAAATCGTCGCTCTTGTGCGGTGATAATGGCGGCTTTGAGTATATACAGGGACAAACCATGGTCAAGTTAATTAAGCTGATTGTGCTCTATATATTTGTAATATAACATGCGCAGGCAGATCTATCGATTAGTCTATACTTTATTTATCAATAGCTCAAGACAACATTGTGCCTTGAAAATAAACATGTCTTAATTTTCCAATGTTCAGTAAGACTTGGGAATGGTGGTGTTGCATGTCGAATGGAAAGTTTAAATTGGCAGGAGTAGTTGCCCTTGCCAAATCAATAATTGCAAGACAAAATAGACAAGGCTGGAAGCTGGCATTACCTGATATAGGGGTGTGTGCAATGGTTCTGGAGTGGATATGGTTTCTCTCTGTTGATCATCGAATTTTTTACATCTCAGTTGACCAGTGTAACAACCTATCATGTGGGCTTGAGGAAACAATGTTCTACCTTTTCTTTTGAATGACGACCTGCCTTATGTCTTCAATAATTGGTTGGGCATTCTAAGTGGAATGCATCAAGTGGAAGATAGTCTCTAGCATTTTGCTGTTGTTCTGGTGGTGTCTTTGTTCTTATAGATGGTTAACTGTGGATTGCGATTGCAGGCACTCCTTGCTCCAGCGAAAGCCATTGCAACTAATGCAGGAGCAGATGGCGATACTGTAGTGGAGAAAACCCGAACATGCGGTTGGGAAATCGGTTACAATGCAATGATGGGCAAATATGAAGATCTTCTCAGTGCTGGAGTCATAGATCCATGTAAGGTTTCAAGGTGCGCACTACAAAGCGCAGTCTCCATTGCAGGGACAGTGCTGACAACCCAAGCGATTTTGGTGGAGAAAACAAAGAAGCCCAAGCCACCCATTCCACTTGTGCCTGGAATATCACCTTAACGTAAAAAGAACGAGTGGATGCTTCATTGCTTGGGATAAATGCCGAGTCAGAGCTCTCCTTGATTAAGAAATATCTGTGCTTCAAGGATTCGTACTTTTCTAAATGAAGATGGGTATTGCATGTTTCGAGGAACTGGAGAGGTGTAATCTCACGTATCTGGCGGGTCTTCAAGATCGGGCACCGTCATAATTGAAGAAACTGAGGTTGGATTTTGAAAGCTGGATAGTTTCTCCGATTTGCTTAATGGCAGTCACATTTCTGCAATTTGTGCAACATGTGAAAATCTCTCTCGCGCACATATTATTCGAACAAGCATTGTTCAGCCGATGTTCTCCAGTGTCTAATACCTTGTACTTTCTTTTAAGACTGAACAATGTAATGCCTTGTACTTTGGGATGGTGCTTTCCTTTTTCTCAAGTAAGTTAATCAATGGTTGACCGGCGGGAAAAAGTTTCTCTGTAAGGTTTAACACTCACTTTCATCTCAAGAAGGTGAAAACTTGGTAAGTTGGTGTCATTCGATGCACGCCATGTTGTTGTCACGCCAATTTGCAATTTATGTAAGAGGTATGTCATCAGTTGCATGAGATCAGTAATCAGTTTAACTTTCTTCTTTAAGGAAATTGATCTCTTGAGGCTCAACTCTGAGATTACAAATTAAAAGAAAACAGATAAATGAAACAGGTTCTCTAGGATAGAAAGAACAAACGGAACGAGTAAGCCTTTTGTTGATGCAGCAGACTTCTGCAGCACTATCACCATCGAAGATCAGATTGGGCGGCTCCTTACAAGTCAAGGTCTCATATGCCACCGACCGTCTTAAACAACCCTGCACTCAACTTGCTAAAGACCCCAAACTAATGTTTGGATTCACGGAGGACTGCCTGGTTATGGCTTAATAGGATCAATTCAATGCGTTTTTCACGCAGACCGGGTATAAATTAGTGTCTAAATTAATGTTTCCACTATTCAGATGCAGAGGGGCAAGCAGACCGGTTTCTTCAAGATTCTGAATGCATGAGAAATAGAAGATACTAAGAACACCTGAAATTTTTTATTTCCAGAACATGGCAGAAGAACATATAAAGAGCTGACTCTTCTATTGGTAGATTACACTAACAGAAAATTTCTGCTATGAACAGGATAACAAGCTGAGAAATGCAAATATAAGTCATGGGTCATGATTGAACAGGTTTAAAAAGACAAGGCGGATCCCGTGGACTGACGGGGATAGCTCATCTTTCGTGTGTTCACGAGAGAAACTGCACAGAATAGTTGTAGTTCAGTTAAGTGACAATGGCTTGAAGAATTTGAAACAGAAACGGAAAAAAAAATCAAGTGCCTAAACCACGTGTCTATGGACCTGGTTCGTGTTGATATAGCATATTTCGTCCAATTTTGAACGAAAAAATTGTGCTGTGGTCGCGAGACTTGAGTAGTAAATTGTAACGAAATATTGTGCATGACCAAAACTGAATCTCGGGTATGATTTTTGCAATTTGCTCTATTTGATTTTCGGCCACTTGTCAAGCACAAAAGCTTGCCATGTCATCAATCCAAAAAGGAGTCCCTCAGAGCCGTTAGATCGACAAAGGTGATCCAATCTCTAACATCGAATTTGTTTGACAAGAATCGGTGACCTCCACCGTTGGACAAATTCGATCTCCTCCGTTAGATCAAATGACAATGATCGATATCCATCGCGGTTAGATCAAGCCGATGTCTACCGTCGGATCGATTATACGGGGATTGACATTATCTACCGTTGGATCACATGGAAATCAACGGCTGTCGTAACGAAGAGGACAACTACAATAAGAACAGAGCACGCTCCATCGTCCATTTTCATCCCTCACGCACACACAAACAAACACACGCTGTCTCTGTACAGTTTCCACCGTCGCCGCCGCTCTAGTGTCTCCGGCGGCCACCATTCGTGTGCCCTCTTGGCCACTGCTCGCCTCTGTTCAGTACACTTCGCTCAGCTGAGAGTGAGCAAGTGCGGTTCGTCTCTCTTAGCGTCCCATCTCGCAGTTCGACGGGCTGTGGTTGCGCTAAGGAAAGACCCCTGCCTCTTTTTCTTTTGGTCTTTTCTGCCTAGTGCTGTGGTGGCCGGTGTGCGTCTCTCCCGGCGCGCCGCCGCCGGCGTCTCCTCCGCAGCGCCCCATGTCCACTGCCACCGGATTCCCTCTCTCTTGTCAGCTCAACACGGCCCCTCTCGCCTCGCCGTGACCGCTCGTGCCGCCGTCTGCCGCCACCCGCCGCTGGTCGGTCGGTCGGTCTTCCCTCGCGCGCTCTCTTTTTGACGGACCTCTCTCTCTTGGTCCTCAGCCCTGCCTGCTCGTCGGGCTCATCCTTGGTCAAGCTGGCCTACGCCGCCCTGACCACTGTTTGGCTGTGCCAGACAGTGGCCAAGCCGGCCACCAGCTCGGCCAACGATGAGTGACCTGCGAGTACTGCAAGGATGAGAGATGAACCGAGAGACATTCGTCAAAAACAGGAGTGCGATGGGGAGAGACTGCCCTTACCTGAGACGGGCTGTGCAACGGCCGGTGGCGAGTGGTTGCCGCAAGGGTAGAGCTGCGGGTGGGTGCTGAGCTGACAGCAGTCTATGACTTCCGGTGGCACGGGACATGGATCGCGAGGGACGGCAAGGTACGCGAGAAATGTATGCTGACCACAGTTTTAGGGGAAAGAAAAGGGGGCAGAGATCTCCCTTAGCGGAGCCAGTTTGGCAAACAAGGAGGACTGCTAGAACGGGAGCCTAAGAGAAACGTCCCTTACTGGACCGACGCAAGCAGTGGCAGGCGGAACACAACCCCTAAAAAAACCCAGAAAAAGTCTTCCGAGAAGTGAGAGTGCCTACCTCCTTCAGTCCAAGTTCCTCCTTTTCTTTACTTTTAGCTCCATTTCTTGATGCCCTTTTGCGGACTATACTCTTTGGTTTGAGATTGAAGAATTTGGCGCTGTTCAGAATCTGAGTGGAAATAGTGTAGGGTGTTGGGTCTGGAGAAACGGGTAAAAGTTGGAAACTTTGTGCTAAAAGCAGGTCCAAAAGGCATCTTTTAATCTTTTGGCAAAAGGATGCAGAGAGGGTCTTCAACAGGACCTAGAAGTGTGGATTCTTTCATTTCTTTTTATAAAATTCCCGTTTCTGTTATTATTATAATCTTGGAACTATCTGTTTATTTGATTATTTATTTGTTGTGGAGGGCTGACTGGAATTTTGTTGTTTTGCTTATTAGTACGAGGGAGCTGGTTGGTTTAACTTTTCTCAACATTGGGGTTGAGAGTTATTTTGAAGGCGCGTGTGCAGAGCTGTGCTCTTTTAGCTCGAGTTCTGCGTATGAACTTGTCCTTTTGGTCAAGAGGGCAATGCTTAAGATGTTCCAGACTTTTTATTCCGGCATTCCGAGCCGACTGGCGTGTCGTGCTTTCCTGATTCGATTTTTCTTTATTTCGCTTTCTGTTTTGTTGCTTCAGTACTTACTCTTAACCACGGACTTGATGTAATTCACGGAGTAATTCCTTGTTATCCTACTCACGGAAGATAGTTATTTGACATGGCACACGCACAATAGAGTTTTTGATTGCGATGGGAAATGATTACAGACAGGAAGAAATTTCTTTAGTATGTCAAGCATTTTGAAGTACCATACATAAGATCTATGCAAATTATGTTTAGGGTACATACTAATCTAGAGGCATGACAAGTGTTTCTCTAATGCTTTTCTGGAAGTACACGCAAAACTTTCACTCATTTAGCATGCATTTGTGGTCATTTTGAACGGCGACGCTTCTTGAAGGAGCTTAAGACAGCAAGACCAACGAAGGTTGCCGCGCTTTACGAGTTCACCTGTCGATAAAGCGATGTCCTGCACGACACCCTTCTTTCCTTCTCCAAATCCTGAACATTGCACGACAGCTACATTAAGCGAAGCCTTCAATTTTGTCCACAAAGTATTTCCAGTACCTGCCTAGAGATGTCCTCTGGAATGATTAGCAGGGGGACACATAATCGAGTTGCCTTCTTATTTCCTTGACATCTGAAATCTTCTCAGCAGTTACGAGGACTTTGGCCTTCTCAACCTCCGCGAGAGATTATTAGAAATGAGTTCCACATTTTGAATGAGTTAATCATCCAGCTCCAAATTATCTCAAACCTAGAGCAAAATTCACCACCTTCGATTAGATCAACGATTTCAGAAGATGAGTAAATTCAACAACTTCGACTCCAAATCATCTCAAACCTGTAGCAAAATAGACCGTGATTTTGTTGGTCTGCTGTCTTAAGCTCCTTCAAGAACATGTTCTGCTTTTTGTCCTATGGTTCCATCAACCTTGTGATAATACCGTACGGTACTTATTTTCTCTCTGGAGACTTGTGTCTTACTATCGATTGTGCGACTTCCGATCAGCTGGGCATTGCTAGAAAAGTATCCATCTGTTGCAACTCAACTATCGTTGTTACTGTTCCTTCTACTAAAGCTGATATCCAGGCAAGGATTTCACAGATTTAAGAAGGATTTAGCAGAAACCGGCAGAACAAACCATTCACGTAAGCATGCGGGAAGAAATGCCAACCCCGGTGGAGTTGCTGTAATTAAGGTTTGCAAGATCCCAAAATCTTTTGTTTTCGTCACCTTGTTTGAAGAGCTAAAGATGTACAAAGCCCTTGAAATTTGGGATCCCCCAATGTCCTCGGAGATACGATAATTGCACTTATTCATCGAAATCAAAATTCTGTAGTGTCCGCGAGTCCATCAGAAAGTTTTACGAAAGCGACTCAGTTTTGTCGTTACGTATAAATATCTTAGAATTAGAGGATGCAAAGTATGGTTAAGGGAAGTGTGCCTGGTGGTGTTGCAGCTTATGTTCATTCTTTCTGAGTATATCCCTGTGATGAGGAGCAAGATGGAAGATCAAGAGGAGCAGATTGGTTTTAATGTCATAGCAAAAGCATGATGTCTACTCTTTCATTTCTTTGTGCGCATCATGTTGTGTAATTTAAATTCCAAGTTTTTTGAAGGAAACTGGGGTCATGGGCGCTCGACCAAATGTTGTTCCTGCATACTATTTTGGTCCCATAAGGATCCTCTGGCAATTGTCAATATAGGTGTGCAGTGATATTTATGCCTTTGAGGATGTACTGTGACGAACCATGCCGAGTTAACTAAGTTGATTGTAAGAGAACAGGAGTAGATAGGTCTACCTATTAGGCTTCATTTGTTTTGTAAAAAATGTGACATTGGAAAATGTCTGGAAAGTCATTTTCCAGGAAAAAGAGGTATTTTGGCTGAAACTTGAGAATAAACTAGAAAATATTTTATGTTATTTCGTCAAAAAAATATGCCGAGTGGGAAGCAGATGCATGTTGAATTCCACAAATAAAAAAGCTCACATAGTATATCTCTATGTTTTTGGAAATTGCTGAGAAAGGCAACCGACACAAATTCACCAAGTCTTTAAAGAATACCTTCAGCTTTTCTTCTAACGTTGAACAAGTCAGTCTAGAGAATATCCAGGTAACTTACGTGATTTGTGATGGTTTTGGTATAGCGTGATTTGAGGTTTTTTAAGCCTTCTTTCGTTTCGCGAAAAATGTGGTAATTTTGAAAAATGTTTTTAGAAAAATGACTCAATATTTCGTTGTTTGGCTGAAATTTGAAAAAGATGTAGAAAATATCCCTTCGTTTGGTACGGCTAATTTGACTTAATTTTCCTCCATGCATTGCTTTTGATATTCTTTATTTTTATTTTTATTTTTTAAATTGACTTTTTTAATTATTTTTAATTTTCTTTTCCTTTTCTTCCTTTTCTTTTTCTTTTTTTCCCTTCTTTTTCGGCCGGTCGCTAGCCACGGCAACGGTCGGTGATCGGCCACGGTTGAGCTCGAGCCTTGCCATAGGCCAGCCAGGTCCGGCGAGCTCGCGAGTTGTGATCGGGCGAGCTCGCTTGTCTCACCAAATTTGGCAAGGCTCCACCTAGTCTAAGGCTAGCGAGAGAAAGAAAGAAAGGAAAAATAAAAAATAAAAAATTCAAAAAAGAATGGAAAAATGAAAAGAAAAAATAATTAAAAAGAAAAGAAATGTAAAGGAGTGTAGGGAGGAAAGAGAAAGGAAAATGATTTTCTCTTTCCATTTTTGAAGGTGTTTTTTTCATTGAGGGAAAATATTTTCCTTGACTAATTCATTTTTTGTGAACCGAAAGCCGGAGAACATTTTCTTAGAAGTTATTTTCTGCGAGACGAACGAAGCCTAAGTGTTGTATAACTACATTTCGGTCGTTAGTTTAGTGGAATCTATTATAGGAGGACTTTTTCATACGACGATGGTAAAATTTAAGAGAAGTTGGTAGTTTACATGTAACAATGACAAAATTTAAGAAGAGTTATTAATTTATTATTTCATTGGATTATCGGTAAAAAATTTATAGTGTTGGTAATTTACTACCAATTTTACCTGACAAGCAAATAATTGGTCATGACGATTGGAATATTATCGGTCCCCTAAAATTTGATGCTCGTGATAGTTTGACTCGGTTTGAATTTTACCTAATCGTTCGGTTAAAAAGAAAACATCACTGAGAAGAGCAACGCAGGCTTAATGTTGGGACTCAGACGGTTCATCCACCGTAGTGGGCCACTCTTTGCGGTTCTTGCCAAGCCTGATGATAATCACTAGGGCTAGGGATTATGTGATGAAATTTTCAATAAAATCTTGATTCACCGCCGCTCTAGGGTTTCTATTCATATACACGCCACTCAATTACTTGACTCTTAAAGATGATGAAGTCTTGAATCAAGAAGATCCAATTACACATAAAACTCGCTTATTGAAAAGAAATTAGATCGAGAAAATAAAATATTTTAATACATCGCGAACATGCCCGGCGGGTTTGGCCATGTGGGAAAATAAAATAGCGAATTCAGGAAAATGCTTTTAATTGAAAGGAGTGATTTAGCATGAAAATAAAATATCATACAACTTGTTTTTGCATGGGCAATAAATAAGCGGATAATTTTAAGGGAAATTGGGTACTTGCTCTTCGTGGAAGCACCATAACTTGTTCATGTTTAGCATTCAATAAAAACCTCGGATGAGTCCAATTGTCTAAAGAATAGGTTTAATATCACGAAAAATCATAAATTGGTACATTTGTGATAATTTATCCCAAACTAATTTTTTGACCATCGAACACCACAAACTAGTACATCCGTGATAAATTCATCACAAACTAATTTTTTTACCATCAAAAACCCCAAACTGGTACATTTGTGACAAATTTACCCTCCGTTAAATTGGTTAAAATCAAGAAAAACCAAAAATTGGTATATATGTGACAAACGGAGCGTAAATCCCCAAATTGGTATACCCGTCAACTGCCACGTGTCATTTAACTCAAAAATTTGATAGTAAAAAATTTAACAGAAACTAACGGAGGCTAAAATTGTCATAGATGTACCAGTTTAAGGTTTTTTGTGATCGAAAAATTAATTCGGGATAAATTTGTCACGGATATACTAATTTGAAGTTTTTCGTGATATCAACCCTAAAGAATATGTTCAGTGAGAAACAGATGTCTGTTGAATTGGACAAATAAAAAAGCTGACATATTATGTCTCTTATGTTCTTGGAAATTGCTGAGAAAGGCAACCGACCAAATTCACCAAGTCTTTATGCGGTGACAAAGAACTTTTCCGATGGGGTCGGCCAATAATAAAAAATAATTGATTAAATGAAGTAAATGGAAATCGAAAAGGAAAAGAAATGAAGTGAACGGAAAGGTAGCAGCGAAGTCAATAGCGCATCGTGCAAAGTAATGCCTGAATAAGAGGGCTATGCAACTTCGTAGAATACCTTTAGCTTTTCTAACGTTGAACAAGTCGGCCTGGAGATTATCCAGGTAATTTACGTGATTTGTGATGGGTCTGGTATAGCGTGATTTGAGGTTATTTAAGTGTTCTATTACTATTATTCGGTCGTTATTTTAGTGGAATCTATGATAGGAGGACTTTCTCGCACAACAATAATAAAATTTAAGAGTTATTAATTTATTATTTCATTGGATTATTGGTAAAGTTTTTTATAGTGTTGGTAATTTACTACCAATTTACCCAACAAGTAAATTACTAGTCATGTTTTTATTTTACCTATGAAATTTTATGGGCTATTATCAATTATTTTAAAAGCTTAAACTATTGGATGAATGCGTTGTTTAATATTTAACTATTCTAACATTACCGACGTGATTGAAAAATTGCCAGCAACTTTTCTACCAACACGGAATTTTTGCAGTTTTTGACCGGACAAGATGCCAAGATGGTAGAATAATCCGCATAACCAAGTTCCTGGTGGGCTGCATAGCCCGCTCCCTTTTTAAGACTGATGTTTTAGAAATTCGATTAGAGATTTCTTTTTTCCATGACATTGGTGTCATTTTTCAGATCCTGATTTCTCAATCTATATCTATACTAATTGAAAATAGGGTATTGGTGAAGTGAGTTGGGTATGTAAAACTCGTGTCTCCTGTAGTCATGTCATCTAAGGTTTGGCATTGCAGTAAATAGTTTTGCTTCGCACACCGGCTTGATCATCGTTAATGCATATGCCACATTCCTTTCTTGTGAAATTCTTCAGACTACTGAAAGCCTTGAGGACATGGTTCAGGGATCAAGTAGAAGATGAAGATGGGCAAAGGTCTAATTTCACCATCGAACGTTTCTGTGATTTCTCTAGCACTTGAATATTTCTCCACTGTTCGTTTGCGTTTTCTTGTGATGGTGCGCTTCTAAGGCCAGAGTGCAGATGATGGAACCGCTTGGAGTGCTTGCTTTCGATCCAGGGCCAGCGATTGCTTGTCCACCATCTGGGATTTCCCTTGGCTAAAAGGCTAAACAAAGGAGATGTTCTCTTCCAGTGATCGAGCACACTGTAGAATTTCTCAAGCTATGGTAATGCAAATTGCAACCGTCTTATTTTCAATTTCCCATCTTGTTTTACGCTGGAACCGGCTGAGTTTTCAACTAGTTATAGAAAGGAAGACGTGCTAGATTTGATTTGAAGGCAACGTGTATTTCGGGAGATCACATTTTACTTCCAACTCCACAGCAACTCCTTTAAAATCGCCACTTCAATGTACCAAATAAAAGTCCATAAAATTAGAGGAAAAAAGTTGAAAGTAAGGGGGACGTATCACCCAAAGAGAGGACCAAAACAAGTCAGTCAGAGGAAAAAAGTTGAAATTTAGGGGGATGTATCACCCAAAGAGAGGACTAAACAAGTCAGCTCTTCGTAGACCTCTCTCAAGTGCATCGAAATATATATGTTGTTACTTATAGCCTGTTTGGCAAGTTGAGAAATACTGAAAATTTCTATTATTTTGTTTTCAAAATCAGTTTGGGAATAGAAATCCGTTGGTTAAATTTTTTGTTCCTAGGCACAAATTTGCAAAAAATTGTTTCCAAAATAAGTTTGGGAACAATATTTCTATTTCTGATTCTTCTTGATTTTTTTCTTCCTTCTTGGATTGTTCTTCTTCCTTCTTGGTTTGTTCTTCTTCTTCTTCTTCCTAGCCTACTGCTGGTCGGCCGACGGCCGCCAACCACTGGCCATAGGCTAGGGCCGGTGAGGGCGTTGTGGCCACGACGGCGAGGCCGACCTTGTTGTCGTGACCAGCGAGGCCAGCGGCGAGGGCTGCAAGGCCCTTGCTGGCCCTAGCCTATGGCCAGTCGCCGGCGCCGGCGACCGGCCATGGCCAAGGAAGGGAACGGAAAGAAATTAAAAAAAAAAGAAATATTAAAAAATTTAAAATATTATTAATAAAAAAAATTGTGTAGTCACCAAACACATTTATGTTTTTTTTCTATTCCAAGAATAGAAATTTTGGGCAATTACCAAATATCTTCAAATGTTTAGAAATTATTCCCGAGTACGGAATCAAAAAGAATCATTTTAAAGTAGAATCAATTTTCCGATACGAAATCATTGTTATGGGCGCCCTTAGATTACATGTAAGATGGTTAAGTGAGGTTGCTTGCTATGATTATACTCATCCTTGAAGGTGGTTTTATTAGTCTAGACGTCAATGTCGACGTCAATATTGAAAGCCAATATAATGAAACTGCGCTTTCTTACAAGTGAGCCGGTCTTTATCAGTGCTCCTTAGATTCTTATACGGTGTAAACGAAGGCTTGTTGGGTGGCTCTTGCCGATGACAAATGAGCTTACTCGTCATTTAATACTTTATTGAGACTTTATTTTTTTTAAGTTGACCTGGAAAGTGATGGTCTTCGTCTGTCGCGTTTGGACGAAGATACTTATTTACGTGCTGGCTCTAATACTAATATTGATAGCCTTAAATGATCCAGTGGCCATTTTAAAAGCAAAACCCAAGTGCTTAACCGATCGACGGATACCTTGATGGTAACTTCCATCTTTTCTCTAAGACTTTACCAACCTATAGTTCATCTATAAAATCATAATTTATATGATTTATAATGGAGACTATCTACCATTGGTGATTATACTTAATTGCCAATACCAATGTAAACATACTATCAATAAATTTATATACAGATTTTGTAGCTTTAGCCTTTCCCATATATGACATAGTTAGCTTATAAATTCTTCGAGAGTTATTACAAATGGTTGCGATGACATTTTTCACATGTCGAGTTACGAATTCATTATAATAATAAATACCATGATGTACATTATTATTCCAATAACCACCATGACGGATTAAATTTCCAAGTTTTTAGGAATTGCCGGTGATAGTTCATAAAAAAACGTACGGATTCATGTGTAGGAGTTAAGAACTCATTTCAGTATTTATCAATGCCTGTATGCATTGAAACTTTTTAATGGTGACAATAATTACTGTAACAAGTGGGCTTAGTGAACAAAAGTATATTAGGTCCAAGTGCAAGTCTAAGCCCAAAGCCCTCAGCCCACGTTCAAGTTTCTTTCTTCTTCATTGTGCAGAGTTTATCGTGAGAAAGAAGAGAAGAAGAGAGAGAGAGTGTGTTGGGAGTGCGCAGTAGAGGCCCAACCTTCACTTGGGGAATCGTCAAGAGGGAGCTCAAATTTGAGCCCATCAATATATCTAGTTGAACTCACATTCACTCAAAAGCTTAAGCCAATGTGTTATGGGCCAACTAGGATATATTAACCACTCAACAGCACCTCCATCTGGATCTTTCAATGCTCAAAATTCTTCCCATTGAACCTTGGGAGTTGAGGTTGGACCGTCCCAGCACCATTCATAGAAGCCATATGACACGAGATTTTCTAAGCCGAATTCACAAAACTCAGCCAAAAATGGCTCTGATACCAAATGTTGGACGAAGGAAAACTAGAATTGATGTTCATTTCATTTCTTGAAGGATTACATAATATTTATAGAATAGACAACTAGAACAATTAAATACTATCTTGACAAACAAGCAACAATAAATAAACATAATTTCCAAGCCTCCAAATCTCTAGATAATAAATGCAAGACTTCAATTCTCAAGATGGGCTTGGATTACGAAAAGTCTTTTTCATTTCCAAGAGAGAGAGAAAGAGTTGCCGAGCGTCTTGACAAGTCGGGTTCCCTCTGTTTTGCAGAGCCCCGCAAGTATTCGCACCTTCATTCATCTAATTGGAGAAATTTTCAAAACCAAGCCCTAATTTCGGGATCTTATGAATTATGAGCTGATGGTTTAAATCTAGGAGTTGATAGGCTGAGAAATTATAGGGAATTGACAGTTTAGGGTACTGTGGATATGTAGGATTTTATAGAACTCAATTCGAGCTTACAATTTGCCCAAAACGAACATTCGAAATTACAAGCTCGTGTCAGAGCAATAGCGATTTCCTATTCTAACAACAGTTCTGGCCAGTCTTCGATTGTCTTTAGAGTCAACGAAGCTTAGGATATCTAAGTTTCTCAAAAGGGCTTTTGTTTGATGGTAGATTTCTTAGAATTGAGGTTTGATGAAGAGAGTCGTGATGCGCAAGCTACTTGTAGTGGACATCAGTGAACGTTCGCTACGAGCCTTTCGTTATTGTGTAGGAGTCGATTGATCGACGAATAAGCCAGTTTAGTTGAGTTGTTAGTTAAAGTAATAGTTTACTTGATTTTGACGCCGATTCTCATTTAATCGATAGAATTACGAGATCGTCGGCTCAAATAGTTACGTTGTTTGGTTTGGGCATTCCCGAGTGAATGGTGCTGATCTCTTCTTTGGTTTTGTAAAACCTATGTCTTGAAGTGTGTGTGTGTGTGTGTGTTTCTATATATATATATATATATATATATATATATATATATATTTATTTATTTATTTTCACTATTACCTCATATATATATTGAACTAAGAAGAACATATTTGTTGCATAAAACTGGATTGAGTGTTTAATACTTTTTAATTATTGTGAGATGGTTTGATAAACTTTTCTTGAAAGATTATTTGTACTACTTTGTTAATCTAATTTATAAGATAACTTCTAAAAAGACTCAAAAAATACTTTACGAGAGGGGATTCTGATTGGTGAATTGAGTTCCAAAAGATTATATGTTTAATTTATGAAACCAATTTGTGGAATAGATTATGGATTTGCTTTGTGGATTTTGAAGGATGGTGTTGTGAGTTTGTGGGTATGCATACTACTTTTAGGATATCTTTGTGGGCCGGCCACCGGTAACAGAGGTGATGACTTAGTCAAGGGGGAATCTTGATTGCCTTTGGCATGAGGTGTTAAGCATGATCATAATTAGATATTTTAGTATGAGATTGATCAATAGAATGGACTATTGATTTCTAATTTGATGAGATTGATTAATGGACTAGGCCATTGATAATTGTTTAGATATTAATGATAAAATAGGTAATTCTGCCATGATATAGTTATGTTAAAGTAATATTTAACTCATTTTGATAAGTAAGTTTGTTATCTTCTAGATTTGGTGTAAATGAGTTCCGTTTTTTTTTTCTTTTTGTTTTAATCGTATATAGTTAATGTTCAATCTGCTTAGAAGAGATTTGTACTATTCACTAGATGTGGTTGTTCATTTTATTCGTCTTACTTGCTTTTTAGGTTCTTTGGGTAACCGAAAATAGGACGAAAGCGTTTACATTTTCAAGAGGACATTTTAATGGTGGGATTTTTTAGTATAAGTTGTTTACTCCTGAGATTAGTTGTTAGTTGGAAATGTATATATCTCTTTTATGGATTATAGAAACTCTGATCCTATAACCATATGACTTTTTATCAAATATATGGATGTATATAGTTTGATATCAAGTTGAATTATATTTACGTTTAAGGTCGTGTCCTTTAGGGGAAATGACGACTGTGTCATTCCCTATTTTTATTGGAGTTGGGATGTGACAGTTACTTAGATCATTATCGTACTATTGTTAACTTACCAATCTTTTGACCTTGCTAGCAATGGTTCAATCACAAGTACTCATTAACAGATGGAGCTAGTAACTCCATACAACAATTACTACCAACCCCTCCTAAAATTACTATCCATCAACGATTATTAACTTCTTCCTAAATTATAGGGAAAATGACATAAATAGTTCCTAAACTTTGATCCAATGTGCAATTTGGTCACTGAACTTTTAATATGTTCATAGTATAGTTTACTATGATTGAATAAAAATGTACTAGTGGGTATCAATAACTGAGTTACGATATAGCTAATTTAAGGTGAGATTGGTAATAAATGATCTTTCTAGGGCCGTGGTGAGGTCGCTCAATTTGGAAGAGAATAGATTCACGAACCAGTTCGAAGACCAGCCGGTGATGCTAGTGAGTTTCATCTCCTAACCGCTCTGTTCCAGGACTAAAGTCTTTGGTGTCAAATCTCATTCAGACAAATCACATGAAAAGCTAGAAACTTTCCGATTGTAGGTAAATTTATGAAGCAAATGGTAAATTTCGAATAAAATTGATAACTTATTACGAACTTACCAACGAGTAGTAAATTCCAATTCCCGTGAAATTTAATAGGTGTTGTAAGTCAAATCCCCCTAAAAATAAAGTGTCCTAAGTAAATCATCAGCACTATCATAAATTTACCAATCTTTTAATGGAGTAGTAAATCATCAACTCTTTTTAAATTTTGTCAGCACGGTAAGTAAATTATCGACGCCGTTTTAAATTTTCCAACATTCCAACAAGTATTAGTTTATCAACTCCTCTACAATATTACCAATGAGTCAAGTAAATTCAAAGCAATAGCACAAATTTTACCAACATTCCAATGGAGTTGTAAATCACCAACTATTTTGAAATTTTTCTAAGTAAATTACCAACACCATCGGGAATTTGCCGGCATTCAAATAAAGTAGTATATTATCAATTCCTCCAAAATTTTAGCAAGTGTTATATGTAATTTGCAATCACTATAAGGAATTTGCCAACATTCTTCTTTTCATATCCTTTCTCTATCTGAAACAGAATAGACTTGTCAAATACGGACATAAATTAATCGTGCCCGGTTTGAATCCAGAAACAACATTTTTATTGAACAAGTTACACAACACAACATAACACGTGTGACATGTTTGTTAAACTCCAAAAGAATTCCTTGCCAGTCATTAGAAAAGCAATGCAAATGACGAACAAAATATAATTACATTGATCGTCGAGGAAAATCCTCTTGTAAAACAGGAATCACATATGCTAGGGCGCGCATGATAACTTGCCAAATAGTGCTAATTTCTATTTTTCTGTTCCTAAAAATAGGTTTGGAACAGAAATTCGTTTGTTAACACAATTTCATTTTTCTATTTCTAGAACAAATTTATATTCTAGAAATAGATTTGGAACAGAAATCAGAAGTCAAAAAAATCTACTTTTCTATTTCTAGAACAAAAATGAGAAATAAAAATTCTTCTCATCTCTCGCTCTCGCTACTAGCCGGCCACCCCCGCCGCCGCTCGCTATTGCCGCCAGCCGCCTCCCACCACCGCCGACCACCGGCCACCGGCTACCACCCGCCACAGTCGGCTACTCGCCACCGGCCGCCTCCCATCCTCGGCGGCTGGCCACCACCCAAAAAAAAATTTCGAAAAAGCCATAAAAATTGAAAATTTTCAGAAAAATTCATAAAAATTTCCAGAAAATAAAAAAAAGTCAGATTTCGGGAAAATAGAAAATTTGTTGAATTTTTTCCAAAAAAATCAAAAAATTTCAAAACTTCACAAAATGGCTTAGAATACATATAGCCACCCACTTTGAGTGAAATTTAAATTTTTCGAGATGCTCAAAAAAATTAAAAAATCAAAAATTTCAAACTTCACATAATGGCTTAAAATACTTTTGGCCACCCACTTTGAGTGAAATTTAAATTTTTTGAGATGCCCAAAAAAATTCAAAAACTTCAAAACTTCATATAAGGACTTAGAATACATGTGGCCACCCACTTTGAGTGAAATTTAAATATTTTGAGGTGTCCAAAAAAAATTTAAAAATTAAAATTTGCAAAACCTCACAGAATGGCTTAGAATACATATGGCCACTTACTTTGAGTGAAATTTAAATATTTTAAGATGCCCAAAAAAAAATCAAAAAATTTAAATTTCACTCAAAGTAGGTGACCACACGTATTCTAAGCCATTTTGTAAAATTTTAAAATTTTTTATTTTTTATTTTTAAAAAAATTCAACAAATTTCCTATTTTCCTAAAATCTGACTTTTTTATTTTCTGGAAATTTTTGTGAATTTTTCTGGAAATTTTCAATTTTTATGGATTTTCTCAAATTTTTTTAGATTTTTAGGAATTTTCCAGATTTTCTCATTTTTTTATTCCATTTCTAAAAAAATAGATTTCTGTTCCAGAAAATTGGAATTTGTATTGTTATCAAACGGATTTCTGTTTCAGAAATAAAATTTTTTTATCGTTATCAAATGGGTTTCTTTTCTCAAAAATTCGTCCTGAAAACAGAAATAGAAAAATCAATTTCTGGAATAGAAATTTTATCATTCGCGCCCTAAAGTGAGTTGTTACTGACTGCGGGATTGAGTCAATCAATATTCAGTGGATGAGGATGGGGGATCATGCGTTTGGGTATTCTTCAACAATCTCGAAACCTCCTTGACAACCTATTTCACAAGTGTTGTAAACTTATGCGGAAAAACAAATAGACAGAACACAGAGATTTACGTGGTTCGATCACAAGGTGATCTACGTCCACGGGCGAGGCAAGACAATATTCTACTATAATCAAAGAGAGTACAGTTTTCAGAAGTCGAAAATAACGACTAAAGCTCACGGCTCACCAAACTCTCTGTAAACAAAATTCTTTCTGTACATCAATGAGAAAACCTAGCCACAGTATAAATAGGGCTCCCAAAAATTTTCCTTGAGGGCTACGCCCCCGAACCCCCCGAGACATTGGTTCGCTTCCTTCAGCTTGGGCGGTCCGCTATGGAGCTGCGGGTTGGGCCTATCGGCCCAACCTTTCGCGTCGCGAACCAAATCTCAATTTTTTCTCCACTTCCGGGTCGCACAAAAATATGTCGGGTCGAATCATGAACCGGACCAAGTACATAAAATTCAATACATATTTAACAAATCTCCACCTTGGCTTGAATTTCCCAAAAATAAAACAATCAAGAAGCCGAACGCATTCTCTCGTCGTCCCTAAGCCTACGTGAGCTAACTCGGTGTAGGAAACAAGGGCTGCAACGAAAGAACATATCCACTTCAAAAACAAATGTAGAACTGTCATTTACCTCTCCACCAAAGCCCCAAAAGGGGCAAACTCAACCAAGCATGCCAATTAAGTTCAAGCAATGCTTACTTGTTGGCGGGAACTAGCTTGGTTAACATATCAGTAAGATTGTCAGTAGTACCAATTTTCTTTACCGTCATGTTTCTCTCTGCAATTGCCTCTCGAATAAAGTGATACCTGACATCGATGTGCTTAGTCCTCTCATGATATGCTTGATTTCTAATCAAGTATATAGCACTCTGATTATCACAAAAGACAACCAAATTGTCTTCCTGCTGCAGCCCAAGTTCCTGAACAAGATTCCTTAACTAAATACCTTCTTTCACTGCTTCTGCTGTTACCATATACTCTGTCTCTGTAGTAGACAAAGTAACTGTCGACGGTAAAGTTGACCTCCAACTAATAGCCGAACTAGATAGTGTGAAAAAATAGCTAGTCAAAGACCTCCTCTTATCGAGATCACCTGCAAAATCGGAATCCACAAATCCCACAACTAAGGTATCGTTGGAACTGTTTCTTTCAAACACTAGGCCCAACTCTGCGGAGCCTCTAAGATACCTAAGTATCCATTTTACTGCCTGCCAATGAACCTTTTCAGGATGTGCCATATGTCTACTAACCACACTAACTACCTGCGCAATGTCTGGACGAGTGCATACCATAGCATACATAATGCTACCGACTGCACTGGAGTATGGGACACAAGATATCGCAGCCTCCTCGACCTTTGATTGAGGTGAATGTAGAGCTGAGAGTCTAAAATGGGATGCCAATGGTGTACTCACGGGCTTAGCGTTTTGCATGCCAAACCTCTCTAGTACCTTCTCAATATAACTCCTCTGCGAGAGATATAACTTCCATCCTTTTCTGTCCCTCTAAATCTCCATTCCTAAGATCTTCTTGGCAGGACCCAGATCTTTCATCTCGAACTCCTCACTAAGCCCTTTCTTCAAGATCAACACTTCTGACATGTTCTTTGCAGCAATGAACATGTCATCCACGTATAAGAGAAGATAGACAAAGGATCCATCTGAACCCTTCCTGAAGTAGACACAACTATCATAGTTGCTCTTGTGATAACCGCTCCCTATCATAAAGCTGTCGAATCTCTTATACCACTATCTTGGTGACTGCTTCAAACCATATAAGGATTTCTTCAATCTACAAACATGATCTTCTTTGCCTTATACATAATAGCCCTCGGGCTGGGCCATATAAATAGTTTCCTCAAGCTCGCCATGCAGAAAAGCAGTCTTCACGTCAAGTTGCTCAAGCTCTAAATCAAATTGAGCAACTATAGCCAGCAACACACGAATGAAAGTGTGTTTTACCACAGGGGAGAACACTTCATCATAATCAATTCCCTCCTTTTGATTATAGCCTTTAACTACGAGCCGAGCCTTGCATCTAGCATTTTCAATACTTGGAATTCCTTCCTTTTTCTTGAAGACCCATTTACACCCAATGGCTTTTTTTCCCTTAGGCAACTGCACCAAGTCCCAAGTCTGGTTCTTGTGAAGTGATTCAAGTTCTTCAACCATAGCAATAGCCCATTTCTCTGATTCTGTGCAAGTAACAGCTTCCGTATAAGTAGAAGGTTCCTGAATACCCATATCTTCTGCTATCGTAACAGCATAAGCCATCAGATCAGAGAACTCATATTTCTGAGGAGGCCGAGTCTGTCTCCTTTCTCTGCTAGTAGCAATAGAGTATGGCTGCTCCACCTCATCTACAGCTTCCTCATCTGAACTTGAATCAACAGGAGCAATTTGCTCATTCAAATCATTCTGAGAGGTCTTTTCTGGAAGCTCCACCTGAACCTCCACCTCATTCGTATCGCTCTCATGTTTTCCTGCAGACTCATCAGCAACTTTCCTTTGATCAAGCATATGCATTTCATTAAATGTAACATCATTACTAATAATAAACTTAGGTGAGTTAGGTTCCTGGCACCATAAACGATAACATTTCACCCCATCAGCATACCCAACAAAAATGCATTTCTTTGCTCTAGGTTCTAACTTACCATCCTTAACATGATAATAAGCAGGGTATCCAAAAACCTTTAGATTAGAATAATCACAAGACTTACCTGACCACATCTCAAAAGGAGTCTTGCATTCTATTGCTGTTGAAGGAGACCAATTAACTAGATAACAAGCCGTGTTAACAGCTTTTGCCCAAAAATCCTTTTCCATGTCAGCATTAGAGAGCATGCATCTCGCTCTCTCCAATAGAGTTCTGTTCATACGTTCTGCCACTCCATTCTGCTGTGGAGTGTGTCTAACTGTACGGTGTCAAACAATACCTGCATCTACACAAAATTCATTAAAATTGCCACCACAGAACTCAAGACCATTATCGGTCCTAAGATGTTTGATCTTCTTCCCTATCTGATTCTCAACAAGGGCTTTCCACTTCTTGAAGGTTTCAAATACATCACTTTTTCTTTTCAGAAAATAAACCCAAACCTTCTTGGAATAATCGTCAATGAACATCACAAAGTAAAGAGCACCACCCTTAGATGGAACCTGTGCTGGTCCGCATAAATTTGAATGGATATAGTCGAGTGTGCTCTTTGTCGAATGAGTCCTTATACTGAATCTGACTCTGCATTGCTTGCCAAGAACACAGTGCTCACAGAAATCTAGCGAGGTCGTCTGCTCCCCACTAAGTAAACCACGTTTACTCAAAACTGACATGCCACGCTCACTCATGTGGCCCAAACGGATGTGCCACAATTTCGTTCTATCATTGTCAGAAACGGAATTACTTGTGCCAATTGAAAGACCCACAACTGTGCTACCCTGCAAATGATACAAGTGATTCACCTTGCTTCCTTTCATCACAACCAGATTGCCTTTTGAAACGTTAAGAACTCCACCTCCACCTGAGTACACACACCCAATGGAATCCAAACTGCTCAACGAGATAAGATTTCTCTTTAAGTCTGGTATATGTCTTACTTCAGTCAAGGTTCTCACTGCTTTGTCGTGGCACTTAATACGAACAGTACCAATACCCACGACTTTGCATACAGCATCATTCCCCATCAAGACTGATCCACCATTTAATGGCTCGTATGTGGTGAACCATTTCCTATTTGGGCACATGTGATATGATGCTCCCGAATCCATTATCCAAACATCATTGGACAAATTAACAGCAGAGCATGCCGTAAGAATACTGTCTGACACATTAGACTCAGTTTCGTTTGCAACATTCGCCGAATCTTGTCTTTGACCATGCTGCTTATCCTTTTTCTTGAGCGAAGGACAATCTGACTTGTAATGTCCCTTTTTGTGACAATAGTAGCACTCAACGTTCATTTTATCTCCAGGTGGCTTAGATTTTGAACGACCAACAGATTTCTCTCGGAAAGCTTTATCCCTGCTCTTGGTTCTGCCTCTCACAAACAAACCATCTGCTTTGTTTTCACTGGTATTCCCTTTCAATTTTGTTCTCAGTTCTGCAGAATTCAAAGATGCTTTGACATCCTTCAAAGTTATGGATTCACGTCCATAAAGCATCGAGTTCACAAAATTCTCGTATGAGGCAAGCAGTGAACATAACACGATCAAAGCTTGATCTTCATCCTCGAGTTTAATATCTAGATTTTTCATATCCAGAACAATTTTATTAAACTCATCTAAATGTTCTTGAACAGACGTACCTTCGTGCATCTTTAGGGTATAAAGACGTTGCTTCAAATAAAGTCTCGATGTTAGAGAGTTCTTCATGTAGAGACTTTCCAGTTTCTTCCAGAGACCGGCCGCTGTTTCCTCATCTGCAACTTCACGCAAAACCTTGTCATCTAGAGACAACTGGATCGCGCTATGTGCCTTCTCGTCCATCTCTTCAATCTCAGTCGAGGTCATATCGTCTGGATAATTTCCGTCCAGCGCCCTAACCGTACCCTCTCGCCTCAATAAAGCCTTCATCTTATTCTCCATAATCCAAAGTTGTTCTGTCCGTCAAAAGATGAGATCTGAAACTTCAAAGATGCCATCTCAAAGAACCCTAGAATCGAACGCTGCTCTGATACCACTTGTTGTAAACTTATGCGGAAAAACAAATAGACAGAACACAGAGATTTACGTGGTTCGATCATAAGATGATCTACGTCCACGGGCGAGGCAAGACAATGTTCCACTATAATCAAAGAGAGTACAATTTTCAGAAGTCGAAAACAACAACTAAAGCTCACGGCTCACCAAACTCTTTGTAAACAAAATTCTTTCTATACATCAATGAGAAAACCTAATCGCAGTATAAATAGGGCTCCCAAAAATTTTCGCGTGCCGGTTGCCAAATAACATTGAAGTAAGCTACAAGTAGTATAAGGATTTTCCAGTAATGGGATCAAATTAAGGTTCTGATGGGAATGATGTAAGTAAGTACCCATTGGCGATTTTCTCCGATACCAATCCTTTGGAGGACCCAACCTCCTTGAAAGCGTGCTCCCACCACTCATAAGTACTTTCGTCAAAGAGATCCTTATGCTGAAGCATCTTCTCACCAAAACAATCCGAGACATGTCGCACGTGCGAGGGCTCCACTTTATAGAAAATGGGCAATATCTTTTGCCCTTTTGCTCTCTTGCATTCAACCATTTGAGCTAGCTCCTCTAGGCACCAAAGAGAGGAGGCATAATTTTCAGAGATGATTGGAATCGCTATCTTGCAGTGGTCGATAGCATTCCAAATCTTATGAGCAACACCTTTACCAACGAGGGACAGATCATCACTGTCAAACACTCTAATTCCGGCAGCCACAAGGCTGATGTAGAGGTAAGCAGCTAGGCTGTATCGAGTATTGGGGCCACGAAAGGCCACAAACACTTGGCATTTAGCCTCCCTTCTTTTCGTCTCTGAAAAATTAAGATGAACCGCTATGCAGCAAGACAAATCAAAGTGATGATGATGACATGTACCCAATGCGAATCATACGAAATTTTCAAAAGACGAAGGTAATTTTAAAAGCCATGAAATCGATCTAGGTCACAAAACACGCGAACCTTACATGCCTTAAGTTTAAAGGGAGGCGAAAGCTCTCACATGATGAACATAGGGAATACTTACGTATGATAATTGATAGGTGCTTGGCTCAAATGGAACTAGGAGATACCTGATCTTATGGGGTAATTAGACCTCAACATAGGAAAAGAGGGAGCCATTCGATCCACATCGTCTTCAATTCACTCGAAACCTTTGCGACCACCAATTTCACCAGCTCTCCTTCATTTTTGCCCCCCCCCCCCCCACACACACACACACACATATATATATATATATATATATATATATATATACCATAAATGGCCTAGGATCTGGGAATTATAAGGGGAGAAAATATTATATGGATGATTTCAATTAATCTGACTGTTTACGCTTATTAGAAAAGAAGTTGGGAAATTGTAATAAGAAGATAAGAGTAACAAAAATGGATGTAATTTTTAAGCGTCTTTCTAAATGTTCAAAATATCCAATATATTGAGAAAATAAATAAAGAATCTCATATGTATCTCTAGATTTAGCAACAGCAAAAACATATTCTAATATAGAAGTGCAGATTTCTACACAGAAAACTATTAAATAAATAAAATTAAATAAAAGAGCGTGCATTATAAATAATAAAGAGATCGTAAGCAATATATAAAACGAGAAGGAGAATTGCTAGAACTTCTAAACCAACCATATAGGTGGTATTGTCAAGCAGGAATGAATAGGGCAAAACGGTAAGAAGAAGTAAGGATATATAACAAATGCAAAGAATTGCTTTAAAGTAAAATGCAGACCATTCACAGGCGATTTGACCTACCGTTTGTGGGGTATGTAAACGTATGAAATATATTGAAAGAGGATAACTGTTATATAAATAGTATGGAAAGATTACAACAACAGTATTGAAGGATTACAGAATGTAAATATTGAAGTACAAGTGCAGAAGAAAGAAAATTTTTTTGGTAGAAATTCTCTCGTTACTCAGACTATTTGGTAGTCTAGAACGATAAGATTTTCCATACTATGAAAACTAGAAGGGTATTTGAAAGATCTCGAAAGTATGGGACAAGATCTTTATAGGGATAAAAAACTTACTGGATATGGAAAGGTTTTTAGAAAGGTTTGAGATGTGAGAACTCTTATTCCTTCAAAGAAGGTTTGGAGAGGTCTGAAGAGGCCGGAGAGGTTTGGAATTTAGAAAGAAAAGGGTGCCGAAGAGTTCTGCCTTTCAAGAAACAAGGCATGTTTTTATAAGCAAGAGGGGTTCTTGTAGAAATAGTTCACGGGTGGTACTGTAGCAATAAGTGCATAGTGGTTTCACGTTGTGTAATCATGAATACAGTGTGTACAGTGAGTACAGTGTTTCCCATGCAATTATGAAATTATGAAAAGGACAGAAAACTTTCGGCGCCTGATATCATGGTTTGGACAGGTCTTCCGCTGCTTCGTCTTCTTCTTCATGGTCTGCTATATCTCCCCATGAGATTCTTGGAAGGATTCCGTAGTAGTTATCTTCATTGGAGTTCCCACTATGATGTGAGTGAGAAGATCCAGAGTCTTCGATCTCAGAAAGGGCTTGTTTTAGCATCCTTGCCAGTTGCTGATGTGATTGGGCTGATGCCAATTTAGAAAGAACGAACCCTTTGTCATGTAAGAAAGGGGTGACTCCCACAGGAGTAGCAGGACAACCGGGAATGGATTGTCTAGCAATGAGCCATTTGTTGACAGCATTTGTAGAAACTCTATCAGAGAATTTGAAACCATTCCACCATTTAACTTTGAATCATCATATTAAAATAGGGATGCCTGTTCTGATTGCTTTTCTATAATCAAGAGCCCATCCAAGAACCCAAGATACTCCGAAGAAATAGAAAAAGAGCATAAGTTTAGGATAGGTTTGCTCAAAGGGGTGTGGAATGAATTTGTTGAGGAAGAGTTCATAGCTAGGTTGAACTCTTGTATGAAGTATTTCATCAATGGGTCCGAGTTGTTCCCACCATTGGAGAAACCAATATGGAATTCCTTTGATATCAAAATTTTCAAAGTAGAAAGCCAAGTATGTGAGTTATTGGGATTTTGTCTCCAGAAAGTACTCCACTATGCTTGTTGGTAATCAAAATATGAGAAGGATGTTCTGTATGGAAGGAAGTCTGCCATTTTGACATTAAATTTTCTCATGGCCAGTGGACTGGGTTTCCAGTCTCGAGGGTGGATGACCTTATGTAATATAGCCTTGGAGTAATTTATATGTCCTTTATCTGAAAAATGCTTAAAAGAAACAGATTCTGTTTCTGTCAAAATTCTCTCATAAAATTCAACAGTTTTGTATATGTCATAAGGAGTGTATAAAAATATATATGAAAACATGTTTTTGGCAAAAACATAAGGGTTTTCATCATAAAAGCCATTTTCAATATTACAAATGATATCAAAATTTGTTTTAGGGAAAAATTTTGATTTAGGTTCAGGAGAGGTTGTCTGAGTAGACTGGATAACCACTTCACTAGAAATTCTTTTTCCCATTTGCTTTTGGGTGGCAATGGGAGAATATATATATATATATATATATATATATATATATATATATATATATATATGTGTGTGTGTGTGTGTGTGTGTGTAAAACCAAAGTTAGGCATACAATTTGATATTTTCCTGCCCCTAACTCTGCAATTCCGGATCAGTCAATCCCATCTAATTGCATAGGGTTTCAAATCAAATTTGTGACGGATGTCGATTCGTAGATTCGTAAATAAATACATACTATAAACATAGCTAGCCATTAGCAATGGCGTAGGATATCCATCCTCTAATCCACGCAACAGAAAACAGCGATGTCGCCCATTTTTGCAATTCTTCCGAGCTGTACTGCCTCTCGTGTTCACTTAGACCCTTTTTGAAGTTACCGCGTTGGTGACGTACATCATCAACATTTACCTTATAGAACACAGGAAAGATTGATTGGCCGTGCTTTCTGTGGCATTCCATAATCTCTGTGTGCTCGTGGAGGCACGATTTACTCTGCGCATACTGTTCGGAGATGATGGGGATCGCAATCCTACAACTCCTGATGGCCTGGAGAAGCGCTGGGGCGATCTCCTCGCCGACCGAGAGTGCGTCGTCGTCCATGAACACCTGGACCCCAGCAGCAACCAGACTGTTGTAGAGGAAATCGATGAAGCATGTGCGAGTGTCTCCACCTCCGAAGCTCAAGAACACATCGTACTTACAAGAAGCCACTCTTGCTTTCTCCTGCAAGAATCTGAAAGCGTACGCGGCCAGAAGGGCTAGTAGTAGAACAATTGCTAAGTCATACATTTTCTTCTTAGTTCGTAACTTGGCTTTCTCTTTTCAAATCTAACCATGTCTTCTTTCAAAGCTCTCTCTCATTCAGGACTTGATGCTTTCAATATTCAAGTCATTGCATTTCTTTTTTGTTGCTTTTCTTTTCTTATTTCTTCTTCTTGACTATTTCAAAGGGTAAATATACTATTCTTCCCTAAAATTTGAGGCTTGTCATATTTGATTTGGTTTAAATTTTCTCCGATCATTCTGTTTAAAAGAAAATAGCGATGATAAGAGCAACTTTTGAGAGCAAAAATGAATATGCATGAGCTAAGCTAACTGGACATATAATTATCCAAAATAGATATTGCAGTCGATATTCAGTGGGGGTGGGGTGTGGTGGGGGTAGTGGTGGCCACGGGCCGGTTTCGGCCCGGAACCGGCCCGGTCAAACCCGGGCCCGGCCCGTTGACCGGGCACCGCGGTTTGGAACCGGAACCGGGCCCGTAGTGGTGGAGGTCGAACCCTCGCCAGATCTGGCGAGGCTTGACCTCGCTGGCGTCGAGCGAGGCCAGCCTCGCCAGTTGCAGGCGAGGTCGAGCCTCGCCGGCGTCGGGTGAGGCCGGCCTCGCCAGTTGCAGGCGAGGTCGGCCTCGCCCAACGCCGACGAGGTCGAGCCCTCGCCCGAAACCGGCGAGGGAGGCCTCACCCGAGGCCGGCGACCTCCGCCCGAGGCCGGCGACCTCCGCCAGCCCCGGCTATGGCCGGCGGAGGAAGAAAAGAAAAAAAAAATATGACCGAAACTGGTTCCGAACCGACCAGTTCCGGTTCATACTTGGCCACGAACCGGAACCGCCGGTTTCGAGCCGGAGCCGGTCGGTTCCGAATCGTGGCCATGACTAGGTGGGGGTGTGGGTTGGGGGATGGGGCGATCATGTTCGAGGTTGCTCAACAACCTCGAAACCTCCTCGACGACCTGTTTTCACAAGTACCCCTTTATGACTGCAAGTTGTCAATAAAACTTTGAGTAGTGTAAAAAGTTTTTCAATAATAGAATCAAATTAAGGTTCTGGTGGGAACGTGAGTACCCATTGGCGACTTTCTTTAATTCCCATCCTTTGGAGGATCACCTCCCGGAGAGCTCACTCCCAACGCTCGTAGTTGACCAGTTTCCTATTATTGACAATAACTCACAATATGTTTTGAAAATTGACAAAACATTCCATAATATCTATTGAGTCTGATGAAAGTATTTTCAGGTGATGAAGAAACAATACTCAGACTCTGATTATTACTATCTAACTATTGTGTCTGAAGTTCTATTACTTCGCGAAGATCAAATATGCTCTGGAGTTATATGCAGACATCGGCGAGTCTTGGACTTGAATATTGTCAAAATGTTCGAATCTTCATATTCTATACAAAGTTTATTCAGACTTAGGGAATATTCAGACTCAAACTCAGACTATATCATCTGATCTAGAAGTCTATTCAGACCCATAATACAGCTTATATAAATATCGCAATGGCTAGTAATTTTGCTTGGATTTTTCTTTTTTGGGAACATATCGATCTTCAATCCTAACTAATGTTTCGCAACGAACTTTTTAAAAGCAAAACATCGGTGATTGTTTGACATTTGATCAGAGACTATTATTATGAAACGAAGAACTCTGCTTATAGAAACTCCAATTTGGTTGTATGTATGGGTGATTGAATTAAATGAGAGATTACGATCTTATTATTCAGCAGCTACTCAATCTTCTTAGAGCATTCTTATCCAACGAGTTGATTGGAGATTGATCATCTAAAGATTGTCCAACGGGTAGATTGAAAGTGAAGGAGTATAAAAGGAGATTCTAGTACTAAAGAAAGTAAGGTCGTGAATCTAAAATTCCAAAGTTCAAAGAGAGCTTTTACCTTATACACTTATCTTAGTGAGCTTCAAAAGTATAATCCCTAAGAGGTGTGAATAGAATGACTCTAAGATAGTGAGACCTATCAAGATTGAGTGTCATCACTCTCTTCTATAACCTTTGATTGATTAACTAGTGAAATTTAGCCAGTAGGATGTCTGTATAGAGAGTGAACGTAGGCTTGCAATAAGTCGAACCATTATAACCTTTATGTGCAATTTTCTTTTTTTTTTGTCCCTTAACTCTCAATTATATTTAATAGTACATCGCACGCAAGTGAATTTGATTATAGCTTAGTCACATTGCAGGCTTTGTTTGAACATGATATCAATCTTGATTGTTTTAATTTCACTTTAATTTGTCAAGTTTGGTTATAACGACCTATTCACCCCCCCCCCCCAAGTGATAGTGCTAGCCGCAACACTTATGCCATGCATGTATTTTTTTTAAGTGATGCAATACATCTCGCAAGTCCTAGGGCTTCACTTTATAGAAGATGGGCAATGTCACTTGCTCCTTTGTTCTATTGCATTCAACCATGTAGGCTAGCTCATTGAGGCACCAATGAGAGGAGGCATAATTTTCAAAGAGAATCAGAATGGATATCTTGTTGTGGCTAATGGCATTGAGAATCTCATGAGCAATTTCTTTACCTATGAGGGACGGATCATCAATGCTAAATACTTTGATTCCAGCAGCCACAAGGTTGATATAGAGGTAAGCAACAAAGCCGCGTTGGGTATCCGGACCACGAAAAGAACAAGAACACTTCACTTCTTTTCTTCTCCAAAAAGTAAAGATACGCTGCGATCCAGAAAAGTGATGATGATAAGAGGTAGCCAATACGAATCATACGAAAATTCGAAAAGACTAAGTTGACTTTTGAAAGCCATAAAGTCGGTCCAGGTCAGAAGCCACACAAACCATACATGCAGTCTCTATGTGAGAGTTTTTTTTTTTTTTGGTCGAATCTATGTGAGAGTTGAAGGGAGGCCAAACTCTTACATGATGATCGCAGCGAATACTTATGGATGGTAGGCACTTGGCTCAAATGGAATTGGGAGATACCTGATTTTATGTGGTAATTAGACATCATTATGGGAAACATGGGGAGCTGCTCGATCCACACCGTCCTCAATTCACTTGAAACCTTTGCGACTACCATATTCAGCAGCTCTCCTTCATTCCTGCCTACATATGAATGTGTAAAACCAAAGTTAGGTGTACAGTTAAATTCCTTCCTTCCCCTAACTCCGAGATTCCGGATTGGTCATTCCCATCCAAGTGCACAGGGGCAAGGATTCAGATTGGTAGATTCCTCAAAACGTACGCACGTACATGCATACCCATTAGCAATCGTCTGCGATATCCATCCTCTAATCCTCACTACAGAAGCCAGCGCACACTCCCACTTTAGCACTTCTTCTGAGCTGCACTGCCTTTCATGTTTATATAGATCCTTTCTAAAGTTAAAGTATATCACCAACATTCACCTTATAGAATACAGGAAAGACTGATTTGCAATGCTTTGTGTGACAATCCATAATCTCGGTAAGCTCGGGGAGGCACAATGTACTCTCCGCATACCCAATAGAGATGATGGGGATCGCAATCCTACAACTCCGTATGGCCCGGAGAAGCTCCTGGCCTATCTCCTCGCCAACCGGGAGTGCGTCATCGCCAACCGGGAGTGCGTCATCCTACAACTACACATCGTAGTTGCTCGGGGCTTCTCTTGGTTTCTCCTGCAGGAATCTGAAAGCGTCCACGGCCAGAAGGGCTAGTAGTAGAACAATTGCTAAGTCATACATTTTCCCTTAGTTCGTAACTTTCCTCTTTTCAGATCTAACTATGTCTTCTTTGAAAGCTTTATCTTTATGCTTTCAATATTCAAGTCATTGTTTTCGTCTGCCTTGGCAGATCTCAAAAGGGCCTCACCGTCAAAGTTGACTATATTGCACACTTTTTCTTAATTCAGCTTCTTGACTATTTCAAAGGGTGAATATACTATTCTTCCCTAGAATTTGAGGCTCGTCATAAGTTGACTTGGTTTAAATTTTCCCGGATCGTTTTGTTTAAAAGAAAACGGCGATGATAAGAGCAACTTTTGAGAGCAAAAATGAATTTGCATGAGATAAGCTAACTGGACATATAATTATCCAATAAGTATACCACAGTGAGCTGGTTTTGGTGGCTAAAATGGATTTGCTAGTGATACTCCGTTCGTACTAAGTTGATTTTGATGGGTACATTTTTACAGGTCCCGGTGATTTTCCGAATGGGTTGGTAATTTCTTTAGTAAATTCAAAATCGTCTCAACAGTAACTTCGTAAATGTCCTAACGACTCGCGGATTACTTAAAATCGTCCATTGAGCCAGTCAATATTCAAGCAAAACACCTATAACTCACGAGCCTTAGTAACATTCTGTAACTTCTTCACGATGATGGTGATTATAATATATAGTGCATCAGAGTTCAATGAATAATGCCATGACTTTGCGTTACCTATCTTACTCAACCATGGATGCCCCACATTCCCATCAATATTATCCTACTTCCTTTTTAACTTCACCAAATGAGTACTATCTTAATGAATTTCATTTATAATTGGATAACTGAGAGTCATATGAGCACATGATTTTGAAAGCCATCTATTTGAGGATGACCTGAGATAATTGGCTTTGGTTTCTTTTTGGGTTAATACCATAAAAAACCTCAAACTGGTACACCTATGAAAAATTTGCCCCAGACTAATTTTTTGACCACCAAAAACCCCAAATTGGTACACTTATGACAAGTTTACCATAAACTAATTTTTTTTACAATCAAAAACCTCTCAAAATGATATATTTGTGACAAATTTATCCTATGTTAAATTGGATTAATATCACGAAAAATCATAAATTGGTAAAATCTGTAAGAAACAAAGGGTTAAAATCCTAAACTGGTATAACCAATAATTGTCGGGTCTCATCCAGCTCAGCATTTTGATGATAAAATTTAACGGAAATTACGGACAGTAAAATTGTCATAAATATATAAGTTTGAGGTTTTTTGTGGTTAAAAAATTAGTTTTAGGTAAATTTTTCACATATGTACCAATTTAGAATTTTTTGTGGTATTAACCCTTTTTTTTTCCTTTTTTTTTGTAAATTTTGATGGATATGTTCAATTTATGATGTGTCTGACAAAAGAGTGATTATATGATGCGGACGGAAAAGAGTGAATATATGTTTAGGAGCATATTATACTAATGTTGCTATGAAATGCAAGAATATTTTCTAAATCGGTCTTAAATCTATTATACGAATATCAATTCAATCTTAAAATTTTCAATTTTATCAATGTATTTCTCAACTTTTGACCCAAAAATAAACGTAGTCCTCAACCTTTACACGAGATTTTAATGTAATCCTCTTAGCCAATTGCAATCGGAATTGGACATGGCATCAAGTCATCGCCGGCCGTCACAACTTTACTTGAAATGAAACTCTACGTGGATAGCTGCGTTAGCAATTTTTGGCGATAAGTTATGAGAAGGACTACATTGATATAATTGGAAAGCTAAGAATTAAATTGACATTTATACAATATAAATTTAAAGAATAATTGGTCAGAAGAAATTTGAAAATTGAGTTCAGACAATTTTGGACAAAAAATTCTCCTATTCATGGCATGACACAGGCACGTGGACTTGTACGGCAAAGATTTGTATCCCCGGATTAACCGAGACTAAATCACCGACATCAGGAGCTTATTTGAGACGCATATTAATTACTCTCCGAGTTAATTTGCGAAAAAATGTCCTAATTGATTATGTTGGCCCTCTTTTTTGTTTTTAAGTTCGTCTTCTCGAGTCCTAGAGGTGTCAATGAGTCGGGTCGTGTCAATCTTTCATGATACCCAGAGTCAGGTCGTGTCGTGTCAGTCTTTCATGATACCCAACTCAAACCGAAAACAATAGGATCGCACTTGATCATCCCAGACCCGGCCCAAGACCCTATTCAGCATACACCCCAAGGATCGGGTCGGGCCGATCCGGGCCGGGTCGGGTTTCTTTCTCTTCCAACACACACCTTCCTCCCACTGTCTCTCCTCCTCCTCACCGGCGGCGTGGCCGGGCTCGCCGGCGGCCCCAGCCCCGGGCTCCACAGGAGGATCCTCCACCAGTCGCTCTTCCCGGCGGGCTCCGCCCTGCCCCCGGCGGCCGAGTCGCTCCCCCCGCCGTCCCCCGTGTTCCCCGACACCGACCAGCCGTTCTTCCCCGAGGATTGTCGGGGTCGAACGAGATCTGAGCAAGCGAGCGAACGAGCGAGCTCCGGCGAGACGAGCGAGGAGGAACGAGCTACGACGAGGCGCCATGGATTTGCCCTTCTGGGTGTAACGAGAAGGTCAGGAGGCACGAGCGAGAGAGAGAAGAAGAAGATCGGTGAACGGAAAGGTTGAAGACGGCGGCGGTGACGGAGGAGGGAACAGGAACAGGGCAAGCAGCGTGAGGACAAGATGGGCATCGCCAGAAAAGGGGCGCCTGTGCTCCGAAAGGGAGGAAGGAAGACACTCGCTCTCGAGCGCACACAATCCATCTCTCTCTCTCTCTCTCTCTCTCTCTCTCTCTGCAACAGCAAGCTTTCTCTCTCTAGAACCGTCGGCCGAACGCTTTGCTCGGAGGAGAGAGAGAGAGAGCGAAGGGGAGGGGCAGGAGAACGACGGCGTCGTCATCGGGTTCCGGCCAGGCGGCGACGGAGAGGAGGGGGGTACCGGGCGCTCAGTTCGTGGATCTAGGGTTCGGTTCAGTCACGCAGAGAGAGAGAGAGACGGGGAGAGAGAGAGGGGGAGATTTGTGGGTGGTCCAAGGTGTCAGTGGGTCAGGCCCGACCCAACCCCAACTCTAACAAAACCCACGTCTAAAAACCCTATCCGAAGAAGATTAAGGCCCAACCCCAAAATACCCCAAATTTTAGAGCCGAACCGGATCAGCGCGGGTCGGGCCGGGCCGGCGCGGGCCTTTCTTGACACCCATCTCGACTATTTAAAGGGTGGATGCTTGTCTTAATTTGACTCATGATTTTTAATTTTTCCCTTATCATTCTATCGAAAGAAGACCACCGATAGGAGCAACTCTCAAGAACAAAAGATTAATTGGCACGAGATAATTTTCCTGATGTGTTAGTAATTTCTTTCATAAAGTGGAAATTATAACATTAGTAACTTTGTAAATGTCATAACAACTCATTAATTATTGGGTTAACACCACGAAAAATCTCAAACTAATATATCTATAATAATTTTACCCCGAATTATTTTTTTGACCATCAAAAATCTTAAACTGGTATACCTGTGATAAATTTACCCTTAACTATTTTTTTTATCACAAAAAAGCCTCAAACTGGTACACATGTGACAATTTTACCCTAAACTAATTTTTTGACTATCAAAAATCTCAAACTGGTATATTAGTGACAATTTTATCCCGAACTAATTTTTTGACCACTAAAAACCCCAAACTGATATATTTATGAGAAATTTACCTTCCATTAGTATCCGTTAAATTTGATTAATATCACGAAAAATCACAAATTGATAAACTTGTGACAAATAGAGAGGTGAAACCCAAAATCGGTACACTCGTCAATTACCACGTGTCATTAAAATTAACAATTTGACAGTAAAATTTAACAAAAACTAACAGAGGATAAATTTGTCATAAGTATACCGGTTTAAGAATTTTTGTGATAAAAAAATTAGTTTGTAGGTAAAATTGCCACAGGTGTACCAGTATGGAGCTTTTGGTGGTAAAAAAAATAATTCGGAGTAAAATTATCACAGCTGTATCAGTTTGAGATTTTTTTTTTGGTCAAAAAAATAATTTTGGATAAATTTATCACATGTATATCAGTTTGGGATTCTTCGTGATATTAACCCTTTATTATTAAGTCAACATTCAATCGAAACAACTTACAACTAACGAGTCTTAGTAACATTCTCTAACTGTATCAATAACTCTTCTGCATCATTCGGTGTGATCGAATTCTTCTTAATTGGAGAGACATCGAAATGTGACGAAGAAAATAAATGTCTATATCGATTTTTTAAAAAAAAAATATCCCTGAGTTAAACTAATAGCTATCCTCCCCATATTTCCTTCATTGTGTGTTCGACTAGAATGCAAGCACGTGCTAATATCGCAGGTTTTAACAACGGACCAAATCTTATCAGACTAAATAATGTTGGCTACATGAATCTAACGCTCATATTGATTGAACCGGCGCATCTGGTGTGTTTTTTTCTCCGGTCCATCTTGATTGAACCGGCGGTTCTTATGAACATCCAAGTGGGTCCCCACTTCTCTGTTTCCCCGCATTTTGCCGGCATAACCTCCGCCTGTCTCTCTCCCTTCCCTCCTCCTTGCCGCCGGCCGGTCCTCGAAGCGCTTCATCATCCTCTCGCCGGAGCTTGCGTCGCCATCCCCGCGATCTTCTCCGCCTCGCGGCTTATCCTCTCGGGGGGCGACGGCGACGGCGGCTGTAAGCAAATGGAGAGGTGGAAATAGCGGCCCCAACCGTAAAGTCTAAACCCCTCGTAAAACCCATGAAGGAACCGCCCCTGAGAATGTCTGCCTCCTTCACAGCATCTTCAATCCTCCCTCATAATCTGCTCTTTCCGGTGAAGTTTCTGTTTTTGTTTTGTTTTCCCTCAATTTATTCATACCCTTTTCACGAATTGTGCTCTTTGGATTGAGATTGAAGAATTGGGTGCTGTTTACTGTTCAGAATCTGAGTGGAAATAGGAGGAGGGAATTGGGTCTATGGAGAAACGGGCAAAAAGTTGGGAACTTTGTGGTCAGAGCAGGTCCAAAGAAGATTTCTTTTGGCAAGGAATGCAGAGAGGCTCTTCAATCTGGGATTGATAAATTAGCTGATGCTGTTTCTGTTACTATCGGACCTAGAGGTATGTGGACTCTTCTATTTCTTCTTCTGAAATTCCCGTTTCTGTCATTTTGATCTTGGAACTATTTGTTCATCTGATTATTTGTTAATTATGGGGGGTTGAGCTGGAATTAGTACTAATGTAGTGGCCGTTTGGACAGAGTGAGAGATATTGTGTTTTTGCTTATTACTCGTGAGGGAGCTGGCTGGTCTAGTTTTTTGCAACATTGGAGTTGAGAGTTATTTTGAAGGCGTAGGTGCAGAATTGTGCTCTTCTAAGCTCGAGTTTAGTGTACGAAGATTTTTAATTCCTACATTCCGAGCTGACTGACCTGTCTTGCTTTCCAGATTCCATTGTTATTCTTTTGTTCTTCAATTTCTTTTTTGTTGCTTCAGTCCTTAGTCCTCACCATGATCTTGAAGTAATTCACGGAGTATTCTTATATATCCTATTCACAGATGGTAGTTATTTGACTCCGCACCCACCCACGGCTGCCAACCGATCCCGCTCCATCACCTCTGGCAACCGTCTCACTGTTGAACTCCGCCACGCCACACCACGCCACTCCACGCCGCCGCCGCCGCCGCCGTCGCACCTCTCCGCAATCTTCAGAAACTCGATCGACTTCTGCTCGCATTCGACTGCCTTCCTCCACATGTCCAGGTACAAGCCCCCTCCTCCATCTAACGAAACCCTAACACTCCACCCGATTCAACCCTGACTTGTTGCGATGTCACTCGGCCCGCACCATCGCGTCCACGCGAGCGACGGGCGTCGCTTGCTCAGGTGAGCGCAATATTGATAATAGGCAGCTGCGAGAGAGCAGGAACCGAGCTACGAAGCCATTGGCAAAGAGCTCCGGTGCAGGTTCAGAGGCGGAAATGGCGGCGAAGGAGCGGGGGAGGTCCCGTTGAAGGGAGATTATGCGACATTGATGTGTATTGGAGTTAAGGAACACGGGAAAAAGCTTGGATTGCTTCGTGTAGCAAAGTGAATGCACTTTGCTTGTCAACGGAGGGATTTTCGTGCGATCGAAGGAAGGTTCTTATTCATTCCGCTGTGTTTGGATTTTTCGCTCCTTGTGACTCGGTGAGTGGGACTCGGAGTTTTTAAAAAAAAAAAACCGAAATTGTTTCGGTTCGGTTCGGTTACTGGCAAAATATAGCTTGTTTTCCTCATAACCTGAACCGAAAATACCCGAAATTTTCCGTTGCAATTCGGTTTTTGACACCCCTACCTGAATGCTATAAGACCGTCCCCCTAGGACTGTTATGTAAGTGTTCGTCATATGAAATAAATTGCTATTTTATGCATCTCTCTATGTTTACATATGCATGAACATAAAGCTGGATGTTATAGCTAGATTCGTTTTACCGGGAATTTCTAGTGGGTATTAGTAATATGAAGTAGGGAAATTACCCACCTGTTCATGTGTCACTCTATGTTTTCATAGATATGGGTAGGAGTTCGATGATGTTGGTAAATTAGTTTTTACCCCTAATATAAAGTGGGTGTTGACTCGTTCATGTTGGCCATCCTTCACCTAAGAGACTATGGAGAAACCCGATGCCCTGTATTGGAACTCACTACATGACGTGGAGTCATAGTTCATCGATAAGGGTTTTGATATAACCTATCGGCATGGCGAGAGCAGGCTTAACAGTGGTAGGTTACCGACTGTACCACGACAAGAAGTTCGGACGGTGATCAATGTTTTGGAAGGTGAGTATAATAATATTATTGAGAAAAGTCAAGATCAGCTCCATGCTGATTCCCGTATCAATTATACTATCATTCAATAATGATTCTATGCCTCGTTTATTCGAACTTGCATGCTCATAAGGAAGTGATAAACGATAAAGAGTCGATTTTAAACTTTGAATAGTCGAGAAGACAAATTAAAAGACAAAAAGATGTGCAACATAGTCAAAGTTTTCACGCTGAGGAAATCCAATTGCCCTAGCAATTGTTCTATTACCATCCTTGCTTTCAGAGGCTTAGACACTCCTACAACGCCCGGGTAGCTGCTGCGGTCGTCCTCGCTCCTAGTGGGCATGCAGATAGGACGTAGCTGCTCCGGGCCGCCAGAACTTGTAGGATCGCAATACACATCATCTCCCAACAGCAGAGAGTACATGGTGTACCCGGGAGCTGATGGAGATGATGAATTGCTGCATAGAGCATTGCAAATCAGTTTTCAGTCACAGTGGATGTCGTTGATGTAGGTTGGTGCCAGAATGGAGGAAAGCAAGGACGATAGACGTCACAGGCCACTCCTTATGTAATCTTGTATGAGAATCTATTTACCTCGACCTGTAATGGCAATCTAAACCATCAATTTCGTCACCTGCTCTTCCATCATATTTTCACTGCATTTGCAGAACAGGACACGAAAAATCCTAGAAGGGAGATATCATGAACACAGAGAATACTTACAAACCTTTGCGACCACCATTTGCACCAGCTTGCCTTCGTTCCCATGCACGTGTGAGCGTAAATCCAAAGTTAGGCGCACAATTCAGAGATTCATAGATATATATATATATATATAGGTCATTCCCATCCAAGTGCACAGGAATTCGGATTCAGATTCATAAATTCATAAATACATATGGACATTATCATACGTGTGTACATACATACGCATTAACGATGGCAAGTGATATCATCTTCTAATCTTCCTTGAAGACCACAGCCCTTCCACCTTGCGCCGCACCTCAAGTTCATAGAGAGAGGGAAGACTGATTTGGCATGCTTTCTGTGGCAATCCATCATCTCAGCCAGCTCGTGAATCACCATTTACTGATGATGGGAATCACGATTCTACAAGTTTTGACGGCCCGGAGAACCTTCGGGCCTATGTGCTTGCCGACCGAAAGCAAACAGCAGCAGCTATAAGACAGCTTTTGTAGAGGAAATCGGTGAAGCTGGGGCGAGTACATCCGCCTATGAAGCTCAAGCAGATACGGCTAGTGATCGAACAATTGTTTATGTTGTAACTACCCTTCTCGCTTTTCTCCGATCAAAATATGTTTTCCTTCGAGAAAGCATCGAGGACCTAGAGAGCTCGAAGCTTGTCGTGTTGATTTTCCTTGACCACAACATCATTGATCACAAGCAGAGACAGGTGTTGTTATTCCTACACCGTCCATCCCAAGAATACCAATCACACTGGTGTTCTTTTCGATCCGATCCGACACTTTGATTACCACCTCCTATTGGTCCTTTTTTTTTGGGTGCTCTTGGTCATCGTCTTTATGTTTTGGGTCGAGCCTCCTTGTCCTTCTCTCTCCCAACAACTCCTGATTCCTCTCGCGAACACCTTATCTTAGACCCAACACTTCTCTCTGCTTCCCCACACTCTCCAATATCTCCAGAATCGAAGAAAGTGAGGCTAGGGTTTATTCAAACGGTGAATGCTTGTCGTTTAAATTTTCCTTCACCACACCATTATTGAACACGAGCTGAGAAAGAGTTGTCTTACCAGTACCAGCAATGGTAATCACACTGGTGTTCTTTCGGCTCCGATCCGAGAAGCTCGAGGGTGTGACCTGCTCCAAGAACGGCGAGATTCCCAAGTCGGTGCAGCGAACCTTCCAAGAGGTCGGTGCAGCGAATCCTCCAAGAGCTCGATGCGTCGAAGGAGAGGCAGCGGCCAGAGCTGGAGCTAGGGTTCGAGGAAGAGGCGAAGCGAAGCGAAGCAAGTGGCCGCGACTACGGTTCAGGTTTTAAACGAGGGTAAAGCAGTGAAATTTGGGAATTCGGGATTTAAAAATAAGGTTTCGGGGATAGGGGTTTCAATTTGGAAAATTTGAAAATTGACATCACAACCGAACATTCGCGATCAAACCCGTCTCCTTTTCGGTCCAACCGACAAAACTGAGAAATAATCACGCAACAATCAAATCAATGCTGACTTAATTGCCTCATTTCTCTCTCCCCTCTTTGCGGAAGAATTCAATTCCAGTCTTCCTTTAATACCCCTCTGTTCTGCACATTAGATCCTATTATTCGGGCACCTATTCCAAAATTTCGTTCTCTTTCATTTGAGAATTCATTTAAGATAGATCAAAAGCTGAAATTGATACCCATCAAAAGTTTCGTCATCTGCAACTGTATCGGTGTAAGAAACAATATTAATCAACGAATACATAAGAGCATTACACACCCTCTGTATTATATTGTTTGCTGCCAACTAAAACCATTAATTATAAGAGAGAGATGGGTGTCTCTCTAAGACAACTTCGCTTAATTAAAGACTTGGCCTATAAAAGAGGAGGGGATTCAAAGTTGTCGTCTTACCATGAGCGCAATGGGCGAGACTCAGTTTGTTTCCTCCCCTATTCGGTACTCTTTTCCATTTATCTCATACTTCATGTTTACGATGACTAGGGAGAATTTAAGCTAATTTCATTTGATTTCAAAAGCATCTCCATTGTGCTTTAACAACTTTAAGCCATAGAATTATACTCTTGCATTCAAACATAGTGCCAAATGAGTACACAGTCATTCATTTCTGCCTTGATAAACAGAATAAATTGTGCAATATAAGATGTTCCAATTTTCCATCTTCCTTCTGGGGAGAAGAGTTCCGATTCTCTATATATTTTGTGTCATGCCTGTTCATATCGTGTCGAATAAGTGGTCGGGGAAGGAAATCCATGAGTATGTTTTCACGTCCTGTTGAAAATTGATTCCACCAATGAGACCCTCAGTCCAGCTAAATGCCATTTCTAAAAGAGCACTGTCTATTGAGATATGCACATAAGACAGAAATTTCACTACAATATCAGGAACTAATCGAAACCGTCCATGTTTGGCCAGAGCCAAAGGCCAATCCTTTGATTTGATTTCGTTATAAGTACTGATGCCAAATACTAATTATTGTCGCACAAGTATATGAACCTTGAAATGCAATGTGAGAGACTCCTGCATAAAAGGGAAGGTACACAAATATAAGTAATTACATAAACATCTGTCAACATATGCTAGCGATACCAGCAATCCTCTAGAGTTACCAACACCACTTCAGAAATGTCACTTATTTGTGGCTTATTTCACTCTAATTGCAAGAGTACATCCCGAAACCTATTCAACAAGCATGCACATCCCCAAAGCTCGAAATCATTCATTAAATTCATTGCATCAAACCACCCAGCAGGAGCGTCACAAAAGAATCGTGATTCAGCAACGATTCCAAGGCCAGCCTAACAATAACTTTCCCAGGTCCATGAGCAATGCTCCATGTGTTTGGGGATTGTTCAACTCACTCCAAACCTTCTCGACGACTCGTTGTACAAGTTCCCCTTGTTTCCTGCCAATTCAAAGTAAGCTCTTAGTAGCAAAATTTTCCAGTAATGGATCAAACGTGTTGGTGGGAATGATTAAAGTACCCATTAGCGATATTCTCCAATACCCATCCTCGGTCGGACGCAAGCTTCCTGATAACTTGCTCCCAGTTCTCATAATTGCTTCCGCCCTCAAGATCCTTATTTTGTTGAGGCAGCGACATGTATCGCACTTGTGAGGGCTTGACCATAAAGATGGGGTATACCTTTTGCCCATTTGTCTTCTTGGATTCAATCATTTGAGCTAGAGCCTCGAGGCAAGAAGACGAGGAGTAAAAATTTTCATTGATAATTGGAATACAAATCTTGGACTGGTTGATTGCATTACTAATCTCACGAGCAATGTCTTTACCAATAAGGGACGGATCGTCATTGCTGAATACTCTGATTCCCTTAACCTCAAGGCTGACCCTGAGGTAATCAGCCAAGCCGTATTCAATATCCTGGCCTTCAAAGACCAAGAAAACTTGCCATTCATTTCCTCTCCTTTTCTTCTCCAAAATGTTCAGATACACTGCGATCAAATAAGACAGACCAATGTGACGGTGATAAAAGGCAGCCAATAGGTATCATTCGAAATATTCTAAAAGACCAAATTAACTTTAAACCACGCAAAGCTCCCACATGATGAATGCAGAGAATACTTATGAATAGTAGGTCTTTGGCTCAAGTGGAATTGGTAGATACCCAATCTTAAGATGGTAGGAAGTTGGTTGATCCACATCATCTTCAATTCACTCAACACCTTCACGACCACCATCTCCACCAGCTCAGCTTCGTGCCTGCCCACATATAAATGTGTAAAACCAAATTTAGATGTACAGCTTGATTCCTTCCTTTCCATCCAAGTGCACACAAACAACAATGTATATTTCCATGCTCTCTTAGTTGACTTTCTTTCACACCAAAACAGTGAACAGAACATAATATATTCAGAAAACCAGATCCAGTCTCACATGATTAAATGAGATAACCTTGATGAAATCACACAATTTGACCCACTGCCCATATTTACAATGAAAACATTTCAGATCCTATGCAAGTGTCGCTCAGCGTTTGGCGAAATATGATGGTTTTGATCGCTATTATAGGTTGGCAAGCTATTACATACCCATCCGCAACGTTCTGCGATGTCCATCCTCCAATCCTCGCTACAGAAGTGAGCGCTTCTATGCATTTTTGTACTTCTTCTAAGCTGTACCACATCACATGCTTACATAGATCCTCTCCAAATTTACCGCTTTGGCAACCTACATCAACATGATTCACTTTATAATATATAGGCAACACGAGCTTGCCATGCTCTCTGTGGCAATTCATCATCTCGGCAAGCTCCTGATTACACGATCTACTTTCCACAAACTGCTGCGAGATGATGGGGATTGCGATCCTACAAGTTCTGACGGCCTGGAGAAGCTCCTTTTCTATCTGCTCGCCGAATGGGAGCGCGTCGTTATCCCAGAACACAGAGACCCCAGCAGCTAACAGGCCTTTGTAGAGGAAATTAGCAAATCCAGTCCTGGTGTCTGGGCCTCGAAAGCACAAGAACACATCGTAGGTCTGAGGGACCGAGCTTGTTTTCCCCTGCAGGAATCTGTAAGTGGACATGGATAGTGGAAGAACAAATGCTAGGGCATTCATTTTCTTCTTTGTTTGTAAGACCGTCTTTCGGATCTAAGTATGTCATCTTTGAAGACAACGTTTTCCTCAGCAGGAAAAATTTGGCTATGTTGAAATTCGTCTTCTTCTTGACTATTCAAAGTTTAAAATCAACTCTCATCTTTTATCAATTCCTTATTAGCCTACAAGTTCGAATAAACGAGCATAGCAACATGAAAATCATTATCGAAAGATTAGGTACAGGAATCAGGCTGATCTCGACTTTACTCAATGATACCATAACCACATGCCAAACATTGATCGTGGTAAGTCCAGTACATATCAGTTATATCGAAATGTGATGTAGTGAGTGCCAATACCCATTCCTAGTCCATATTCCTTAACCAATAACAGAGGCATCGTCTTCTTATGTGATTGATGGCATGTGTATGAATGTCTCAACACCTACTTGATATTCAGGGCAAAACGTATCTGCCATCGACATCCAACTCCCATCCATTGAGCAATAGTACTTTATAAGTAAAACGAATCTAGCAACAACAGTAGTCCTAGGCAGAAAAAAGGGCACAGATCTCACCTCTAGGCGAAGCAAGCTTGACAAACGGACGATGAACTGCAAGGTTTTCACCTCTACGCGCAACCGCGAGCTTGACAAACGGATCTGCAAGGGACGAGAACTGCAAGGACAGGAGATGAGAGAGAGATTAGTCAAAAACAGGACCGTAAGGGAGAGACAGCCTTACCTGAGTGGGGCGAGCAGTAGCGAGGGACGACATGAGCGAGAGAAGAGCACCGGTAGGCAGGTGCTCGTCAAGGGCGCGCTGACCTGCAAGCAGAGAGAAACTAAATGAGGGAGAGATAAAGGCAGAAAACAGATCATGGGTTACGCCGAAGGGCAAAGATCTTACCACTAGTCGCAGACAGATTGGCAAAGCACAATTGGCGATTGGCGAGCGAAGAGGACTGCCAGAATGGGAGCCGGAAGAGAGAGAAACTGAGATAGGGATTCCTTCAAATGAGGAATGTGAGGGAGAGACGGCCTTACCTTGAAACCGAATGAGCAAAGGAGACAGGTAGCGAGCCGCGATGAGTGGTCTCTGCGAGGCCCGGCGACGAGGTTGAGGGGCGACGGCCCGGCGATGGCCCGGCCACGGCACTGGGCAGCCGTCGGAGACTGGTGAAAAGCCTAGCAGGTCTAAGGGAGCGTAAAACCTGAGCCATGGCTCCAAACGATTTCGATTTTTCTTGAGGAGAGTTGAGGCGTCGGGATCGAGAAAGAGGAGAAGACGGAGAAGAGAGCGTGGGGAGCGGAAACCCGTAGGGTTTGGTTTTGTTGCGATGATGGCGGGCATGATGTATTGAAACGGCTTCGAGTATCGGAACGAAACTTGATAGAACGCGTGGCTCAAGATACACATTCCAACATAGGACATATCACTACACCAATGACCCCCAAATTTTTTTTTTATAGTGAGGAGCATGTGCGATACTTAGATCTGTCAAATGAGTGAGTCAGATCATAATTAATCTAATTCAAATTGATCCATTAACATATTTATGACCCATTTATGCGCAATGTAATTTTCTTGACACATACCTGACCCGATCCAGATTGCTAAAACAGTTACGTATTTAACTCAATGGGAAAATGACACAAATAGTCCCTGAACTTTGACCCAATGTGTAATTTGATCCCTGAACTTTTAATTTGTTCAATATAATCCCTGAACTTTAACCTAATGTTCAATTTGGTCCCTGAACTTTTGATTTGTTCAATGTGGTCTCTGAACTTTTAATATGTGTTCAATTTAGTCCCTGAACTATATGAAAATGTTCAATATAGTCCCTGCACTTGAATTAATGGAAGGACTATATTGAACATTTTCAAATAGTCCAGGGACTAAATTGAACACATATTAAAAGTTCAGGGACCACATTGAACAAATCAAAAGTTCATGGGCCAAATTGAACATTATGTTAAAGTTCAAGGACTACATTGAACAAATTAAAAGTTCAGGGATCAAATTGCACATTGGGTCAAAGTTCAAGGACTATTTGTGTCATTATCCCTAAACTCATGCCTAAACTGATATGAGAGTGCGAAGTAAGCAAGCGCGAAATTGAGTGAGGGCGAGAGAGATGAGTTGAGTTTAAAAAAGTTGTAAACCTATTTATGACCCATTTAACACTCATATTATACATATACCCATTTATGACCCATTTAGTGAATATAACTAATCCATTTATGACTCATTTATTAATATATGAGTTAAGAAATGAGTTTATGACCCATTTTGACAAGTCTAACCACACTTAATTAGAAAATCCTTTGTAGCACCTTCAAACAACTAATTAAGCTGACTAAATTCTCTATAACAGAACCGGCTTGTCATATCCAAACACAAGACATCCTATTAATCGTGTCACATTTGAATCCAATTGCTAGGCCACATAATGCATTTCTTATTCATTTTGTTCTTTGTTCTTAACTGCCCTCGTCTCTTTTTGGATATAAGTCATTGTTTTTATTTAAGGGTTAACACCACGAAAAACCCCAAACTAGTACACCGTGACAAATTCACCCCAAATTATTTTTTTTATCACAAAAAATCTCAAATTGGTACACATGTGATAATTTTACTCCGAACTAATTTTTTGATCACCAAAAACCTCACATTGGTACACAAGTAATAATTTTACCCCGAACTAATTTTTTACCATAAAAAACTCCAAACCAGTACATATGTGACAAATTTATCCTCCGTTAGTTTCCGTTAAATTTTACTATCAAATTGCTAAGTTTGATAACATGTAGTAGTTGATGGTGTACTAGTTTGGGGTTTTACCTCTCTATTTGTCACAAATTTATCAATTTGTGATTTTTCGTGATATTAATCAAATTTAATGGACACTAACGTAGGGTAAATTTTTCACAAATGTACCACTTTGAGATTTTTAGTGGTTAAAAAATTAGTTTGGGGTAAAATTGTCACAGGTGTATCGGTGTGGGATTTTTGGTGGTCAAAAAAATAGTTCGGGGTAAATTTGTCACATGCGTAATAGTTTGGAGTTTTTTGTGGTTAAAAAATTAATTTAAAGTAAATTTGTTACAAATGCACCATTTTGAGTTTTTTGTGGTATTAATCCTTTCTTTAACCATACATCCCAAGGGCCTCCGCATCAAGACTTTGACTATGTTGCACCTCTTTTTGTCCTTTCAATTTGTTTTCTTGACTATTCAAAGATTGAAAGGTCTTATTATTCTTCCCCTAAAAATTTGTGGCCGATCATAATTAGACTCGTGCTTTTAATTTTCCTGTTAAAAAGAAAATAACACCGATAAGAGCATGTCGCAACCGACCTTTGAGTTTTTTTTTTTTGACATCGAAAAGGGGGGGATCGCCTGATACGCGCTAAGTCTAGGTCTGAGACTTAACTCGGGCTCTTCCAAACCCATATCATATCGCAACTTAAGGTTTAGGTTTTTAACTTGCAAGTGGTTTTTATTTAGGAGTCACCACTGATAGGTTTGAGGTGGGTCGATTAGAAATCCAAGTAAAGTGACGGGAGAATCACCCTACTCCTACGAATTAGAAATTAAATGAATTCGGAGTCTTAATTACACTAATTGAGTAACTAATGCCATTTCGGTACCTTTTTATCCTGTTTATTTCAGAAAAATATTTGTCAAGCAATTCAAATTGATTTTACGACCTTTTTTCTAACATGTGAGGTGATCAAGCGAGTGCACAATCATTAACGATTAGCAATCAAGATAGATATGCAGTCTAGGGTCCTAACCCTAACTAAGACGACAACATTCAAAACATAGCAATTTACGCAATTACATTCTAAAAAATAACATGCATAATAATAATACAACAGTAGTAAAAATAACATACATAATACTACCATATGGCCCTATAGGCCTATCCAACTTTAAACATGATTAATAATCAAATAATTCAAATGATTTAGAAAAATAGTCAAACATACTAATTTCTAAACTTTTTCCTAAATTTTTTTTTGATTTTTTTAAGTTTTAATATTAAAATAAAATTATTATATTATAATAATATTATAATAAATAAACGGACACGGGTCAGATCTCCACATCCGACCCAAATCGGGACTGACTCGGACTAGCTAACCCAGATCCACATGGGACTGGGCTCAGAGAATGAGCCCAGTCTAGCAAAACTTAGAAAAAAAACAAAATAGGCCCAGGTCAAACATAAATTAATACAAGCCCAGCCTAATGCCTATTTTTATTTCTAGCCCAGCCCACGTATGGAAAACCTAGAGATCCGACCGGGATCTCCACATCCGACTCGGCTTGGGCTGACCCGACTTCCCCTCGACATTCCGCCTCCTCTTTCTCGTCTCTCGTGAGAAAATATTGGATGAGTGGAATACTCCACATCAGCAATACACAACTCCATTGAGTGCGTGACACGTGGCAAGCAGGCCCACAAATCAAATTTATTAAAAAATCTGACTCTTCCCCTTCTTTCTTCCATCCTCCGTTAACCCTCCGTCATCTCGCCTCCTCTGCTGCTCAAATATACTCTTTTCCCCCCGTTTCTCTCTCCCTAGCTCGTCCCGCTCAAAATTCCTCCCGCTCGCGACCTCCTCTTCCTTCCTCCGCGACTTCGCCTCCTTTGATCGTGAACCCGCCGCGCCCGCCGGTTGCCTCCGCCTTCCCTTCCAGAAAACCCATCTGCTCTCTCTCTCTCTCTCCTCCGCGAAGCGCCGCTCTTTTTGTGAACCGCGCCTCTGCCTCTGCCTCTGCCGCTTGCCTTCGCCGTCGCCTCCCGGAGCTCGTCGGTGGCTCAGATCCCGACCACGCGGCCGCCTCCGCCTACGTCGTCGCCTCCGAAGCCCCCATTGGCGATTCGTCCTCTGCCCCTCTCTCTCTGTCCCAAGAAACGGCACCGCTTGGCTCTCTTTGACGAACCGCGCCTCCGCCGTTGCCTCCCGAAGCCCCTTTGGCGATCTTGGGCAACGACTCGCTCTCTGCGTTGCCTCCGAAACCCCATTCTCAGGTTAGGGTTTTATATGACTTGAACTTATTCTCGTCGTTTTTGCCCTAACGTGAAGATCGGTGGCTCAGATCCGACCACGCGGCCGCCTCGGCCTACGCCGTCGCCTCCGAAACCCCCATTGGCTATTCGTCCTCTGCCCCTCTCTCTCTCTGTCCAGAGAAATGGCTCTGCTCGGCTCTCAAAGCTGGCGCTGGTGGTGGTGGTGGTGATGGTGGGGTTGAGGTGTGCAAGTGCGACAATCGTGGCGCGGGGCGAAGCTCCATGCCCGCTAGTTCCTTTGAGTGTGTGCTGGTTCGTGGAGTTTCTTGAATCGAGAGGTATTCACAGGAGAATTTGATTGATTGCGTGAAAGTGCAAAAGAAGCAATTTTGCAATGAATTTCTCAGCTGTTATGCTAATATTTTCCTCTCATCTTCTTTATAGCCACAATTATGAAATGTTATATTCTTGCATTATGATCTTGATCGCTACTTCAACCTTGTTTCAACTTGCGACCCTTGATCCTCTCAAATATATAGTCCGGTTACTAAAATGTTTGGCATCTTTGGAAATGCCTTGTTTGGCAACTTGATCTGTATGCATAGTAAGATCATTCCAAATGTATGGATACTGGCAATATAAGTGAAACTATTAACTGTCGTTTTTCCTTCTATTGTGTCTTGCACGTAGGGTTGAGGGTTGAACATCCTCAAGAACTAATAAATAACATACAGGTTGGTGATGCACTTCCCTTTGCTAGTGTAAATTTATGGAAGTTCTCTTGATTTTCTGGGACTAGATCAATCGTGGTTTAAATTAAGCCCTTGGTAAAGATAGAAATAATAGGGGTTGGCTTCTTTTCTTCCTTATCTCTCGGGTAGAATTAAGAGTTGACTATGGTTTCAAATCGAGCAGTATGATGGATCATCTAGGGACAAACGTAGTAGTCTTTTGTTTCTGTAAATTCTTCTAGGTTTCTCTAGCGCTAATTGGAGCTGGTGGTGTCTTCTTATTCTCTACATTTTGACAGTTTCATTTGCTAGCAGCACTCACTTTATTTCTTCTTGAGCTACTGACCAGTTCCAATCATAAATTCATTACAGGTAATTTCAAAATTATGCAAGCAGCCAATCGTTGTTTATATTCTAGAGCATGAGGTGAGTTTTTTTTCTCAACTTACATGGTCTTTCACATTTGTTGGATGGTAGAGCAGATTGAATTTAGAAACCATTTATCGCAAAAAAAAATTCCGTTTAACCAAGCAATTGTATTTCCAAATTCTCCTTTTAATTGGAGATTGCAATATATAATAGTGTCATGGAAGTAAGTACTTATTAGCTTAAGTTGGTACTCTAATTTGTCATGGAAGTAATATAATGGTTTAGATAGGAACAGCAAAATCTAGAGTGCTTGTACTGATCTCATTGACATTGAAAAGTGACTAATTCTGCCATTTTCAGCTGACTGAAAGTTATTATGGGTAAATAACTCAAGCATATTCCTCGGTCCTTGGAGAGGACTTGGAATTGGTTTCCTAATAAAAGTGGAAAAAGGATTATAAAAACAATTAGCTCCCACTATGGTAATTTCTAATAGTTTTCATGCTGTACCACCAATTAGTCACTCTGTTGTGACTAGATCAGTTGTAGTTAGGGTAAATTTATGGAAGTTCTCCTGTCACCTTTTATATTTGTTAGAAGGGATAACTGCATCAGAAATGAGCTTTTTTTATACAATGTCAAGTCAGCTCTTTAGTTTTGATTGTTCAATTAGGTTATCGATGAAGTTAAAAGTTTCCAATTGAAGTTCTCTAGGTAAATCCACGAGAGACTCTTAAAAAAATCCTGTGTTTTTTTGCTTGGGAAAAAATATCCTGTCATGCCTGGAGCAGAATGGTATCCGCATGTCCTCTTCTCTCATTCTGTCTTCCCTTTCTTTGTTCTCCAAGCAATGTTATGGAATCAATTACCTCTCAAAATTTGTTAGGCCAGCCATCCCTCCACTTTCCACATCTGCTTCCCTGAAATTGGTCCATTTGCCATTGTCATTTTCCAGCCCATGCTATGGTGCTGCTAAACCTTTGACTTCAGCAGGGGATGTTTAGGCTTGGTCTAGAGTTATTGGGAAGAATGAGGAATGGAGTTTGAATCAATAGAAGATTGTGAGATTGGAGGTTTTTCTACTTAAGGAAGAGTTGTTTGTGGGAAGGAGATTTTGACCGTAGAGATGAAGCAAGATGACCATACCACAAATGGATAGGTGTACAAAAAGTGACAGTGGAGAGATGGGAGAGTAAATCTATGTTCAGGAATCTTTCATCTTTGATTTATGTCTTAGAGATTGCTCAAACGGGAAACTAATTGGAGAAAAATAACACAAAGAGAGAAGAAATGAGGGAGATGGTGCATGCTTCTTGAAGGATGCTCATTTTGGATCTCAGTTGTTAAAAGTAGATCAAATGTGCGATGAATGGGACAAATCTGGGAGGATGGTTCTGTCAATTTGACTATATGTGGTGGCAACAATTTTGAAAATTATAAAGGCTTTGGTATTGACTGTGGTTAACTGTGTGGAGTTACTAATGCACCACGTTGGTACTTTTGTCACACCGCACAATGTTAGTATGATTTTTCATCGTATCTAACTTTATGCTGGTGGTGGTAGATTTCAATTTGATTTTTCGCAATATTCATAGGAGTAAATTGTATTCCTTGCATAATTTAGTATTTCTAGTGAAATAATTCTTTTTCTCAAGGTTATTATGGGGTTGATTTTATACTTTATAGTACTCAAAATTGGCATTGGAAGTCTGTGGTGGAGGTGGAAAAGTACTAGTGGCAGATTACAAGATTGCCAAGCATGTCAGGGGTGAGGATGTTGATTCTTCCCCAAGTTTAGGGACAAACCGTGCTTGCTACTTCTTCTGCATGTGTCCTGGTAGACAGGTAATAGACATCTTATTTTGTTGAAAGGATGGTTGGTTTGTTTCGTCTTCACGGAATTGGTTTTTTGCCTCATTTGGAGTCAATGTGATATGTGAATGTTGGGGATTTTGGAATGACAACAACGTCCGTAAAAGTATAGTTGATCCTGAAAATTGTGCCGAGCAATGAGAAGCCAGCAGCAGCACCACCAGCTACAGCACTTGCAGCCGAGTAAGTATATGCAACAAAATGGGCAGATTTCTGTCTATCCACGGTTGGATTTATCTGAGAGAATTTTATTTGGCTTTTAGGGTACCGAAGAAGGCAAAGAAGTGAGACCCGTGATCAAGAATGCTGAAGATTACACAAATTTTGGTGTTCCTTTTCTCTTTAGTAACTATGTTAGATTATTTTTGCCTACTTGTTTTTGTTTGTTCTGGAACTTAATGTTTCATATGGTAGAAAGACGAAGTCTGATGATTTTCAAAGTTATATTTAGATCCTTGTGTTTCCAATTATTACCATGGATTTCATTCTTTTAGTGTTGCACTTAATTTGATAACTTGGGTGTGGCTGTTTTTCTCTTATTCATCCTTACTCACTTCGTTAGATCCATTTGTGCGCATAATCAATTTGCATGAATGAAATTTCTCTCTTAAAAAGAGAGAGTGGCAGCATTGAAAACTGGCGCACCCATACGTCGTAGAAGGGTGCATTACCTATAGAAATTACATTTGTCGTGACCAGAGTCGAAAATTATCACAATTCGTGGTGTTCTACGACGATGTGGGGGTTTATCTTGCGTTAGAATAAGCAAAGTTGATATTGTTCGGCATACTTCAAGTAAAAAGCGTTATGTTACTTAAAACAGGCAAGTACCGTGTGTTAATCTTGTCTATCCAGAAAATTAATTCGAAAAACGATTATGTTTTGAATTAAGGTCCACTTCTGGAGTGGAAGATGGGAAATTCTCTGTTGGGACTTAACAAAATGACCAGCTGGATGAAAAATTTAGTTTAATGTTCGGAATAAGGTATGTTTCCACAAGTTAAAGCATCGTCTCGCCTAATCTCTAGCATAGTTGAAATCTTAGTTTTGAATAAGGTCACATGAACAAAGGTTGTAATTGTAATATTTGGGATTTTTTTTTAAAAAGGGGTCATAAAGTCAATAGAAGCTACAGTGGACGATCAGTTAAAAAGGGGAGACCGAGAGCTCCCTCGGCTAGCCGATTTGACTTCGTAACGCAACGTCTGGTAAGTGCTTGCGCCTCTCATTCGTCCAATCAGAAAAGCTTTCCGGGTTAGGGCTCATATTTCGGAGTTATGTGTTATTTGAGCGGCGAAGTTCGATTTTTGAGTCGTTGAACTACGTATATATATAGAATTGATAGTTTAGGGTGTCACGGAGCCGTGGGATTTTATGGATCTTGATTTGGACCTACGGTTTGCCCAATATGAATTTTTTAAGTTGGCCGCACAAGGTGAATAGTACAGATCTTGATTTGGGCTCATACACTTGGAATTATGTGTTATTTGAGCGGCGAAGTCCAATTTTTGAGTCATTGAACTGCGTATATATATAGAATTGATAGTTTAGGGAGTCACGGAGCCGTGAGATTTTACGAATCTTGATTTGGACCTACGGTTTGCGCAATATGAATTTTTGAAGTTGGCCGCACAAGGTGAACAGTGCGCGACCAGCGGGCTTTAGACCGATTTTCGTTGGGTTTTTGGCTCGATTTTGGGACGGTCAAGTTGGGGCTTTTGTAATACTCAGAATGAGCTTTCTTTTGATGGTAAGTTTGCTAGGATCGGAGTTCGGTGGAGAAAGTTATAGCGCAATCAAGTTTCGCGCTCTAGCTCCGCGTTGCGGATGATTTGGATAATCGCTTTGGATGAACAATTTATAGGCACCTTTGAGTTGTCTTGTTAGCACTTAAGCATCATTTAGCTGTTACATAATTAGCTCCGAGTGGAGGGGACCGTTTTGTTAGTATCTCTATGAGGTTTGTGCCGATTGATCGACACAAACGATGACTAGACTGAGCTCTAGGTGTAATCTTGTGTGCTGCCGAGTCATTTGCATTGCTGCATTTCTGTAGTTCGTCAACAAAAGTGATGTCGGTGCCCTTGTCATGGCCTTCACTCTCGATGGATATGTGACCTCCCATGAGATTTATAAATCTAAAATCATTAAAAGGAGAGTAGGCGATATGTCAAATCAAAAAACCAAGATAATGCAATTTCATCCGGTGGCTTGCAAACTTTAGTAGATGAAAGGGTCGAGAAAATTATCTTTGAGATATCATCAGTGTCCAAAAGGGGTCAGAAAACTAAAATAGTAACCACTGCAAATAAATCAATCCACAACCTCAAGGGCTGCTATTTGATATTATGCTTCAAGAAGCATAAAATTTAAGGTTCAAAGATCCATAGATCTTTCCTGTCTACAGAAAGTCCATGATGTTTCAGTTGGAAAAAGGTTATAATCAATCTAGTTACATTGATCGTGTAATATTTCAACAATGTCTCCATGGCCATGGACCGTTTCATCACCGGAGGAGACTATCAAGCAGACACTAATGACTAGCATTTTAAATAAGCATTGCACATTTTGCATGTGAATTCTTGCATGAATTATCACAGTTGACACTTGATAGTACATAGAATAACCAGAAACACGTTCTAGAGATTCATTGACAACAAAAACCGATTCCTCAGAGCTCCAAACCAGGCACTAGCAATGCATGCGCCAAACCTCTCAATTCTCATTCATCCGCAGCATTGGCAGCGCTTAAATCCACACTGAGGTCGAGAACCTGCCCAGAAGAATGTAATTTTGTCAGCATCTCTCTCTCTCTCTCTCTCTCTCTCTCTCTCTCTCTCTCTCTCTCTCTCTCTCTCAAGGAAGCTTGAATTGCTGCTATGGAAAGAAAATGTTAAGAGTTAAAAAACAACTTCTATATGATCTTCAATCATTTCAAAGCAATAACAGCTGTTTGTCGTATTCTTGCCTTTCAGCTTCTGCCAAAGAATTTGACAATTACTTTGACAAACTGATACACTATATTTATTTGGTATTTCCTGTCCTATTCAAAAGTCATACATCTCAATAATACATAAGCTTTGATATTATGTTACATTTTCGGGACATCTTTGATCGTTAATCGAAGGGGACTATAGGCTTGATTAGCAGAGGGAAAAGACAAAATGTGCAGTAGGTGGAATTTTTGGGCAGGTTTCACGGGGCTAGAAAGTAGTTAACTTGTACTGCATAGCAAATAGCCAAACACCCTTCTAACCACACCAATCACCTCTATTGTACTAATTGGACACAAGAAAAACGAGAGGGCATGGCAGGGCTTATCATGTAACTAGTGCAAATGCATGATTACCTTATAAAGAGAAACATTAGATCATAACTTAAAGGCTGAATACACGGGAACAGACAAAAATGCATAATCATCAGGTATAATTAACGAGAAGGGTAGACCCAAGCAATTCTAATGTTAATAGCTTCCAAAGAGTCCTCAAAAACTTCCGACCCCCATGAGAACTTGTCAAAGATTATCTCATGCTCCCCGCACTGATGAAGTATTTATCATCAAGATCGTAGTTGATAGCAAGACATTTCTGAGAACTAATTCTTACCTTTCCAGTGATCATTGTATACATGTTAAGCACATCCATAACAGTTGACTCGAAGTGGGTTGTGGCATCATAACTCTGCACGCATAGGAAGAGAAGAGATTAACATAATATCAATACAATTGAAAGTTCCCAAATTCCACATATACATCACAGAGACAGACGGAGAGAGAGAGAGAGAGAGAGGGAGAGGAACACAACTCGCAGTTGATATGAAGCAGTTGTCAAGAGAAGGTTCATTGACTGGTTCATATCTATCATAAGTGTCATAAAATATCTCATCAACAAGCCCCAGCAGATCAACCCCTGGCTTCAGTTCTATCTCAGGTTGATCAGTTTCAGCCTCTGCCGAAACAAATGCAATGAATTTGCCCTTTGGTGCGACATTGTGAGAGTATGAACAACAGAACAGATACCTGCTCAAACATGGGCATAGTTGAATAAGGAGTCGAAAAACAATGAACAATGCTTAGATTATCAGAAGCTGTGAAAATGGATTTTGTTTTTTTATCGGTAATCCATGGCCAACCTATTAAGCAGGCGCATGGAACCATCTGTAAAATTCAAGAACTAAAATCAAATGGTATTTAGAAGTGAAATGTGGCTCAAGCAGATTCTGATCCTGACTTAAAATGATAGTTTACGTAAAGTTAATTAAAATATCATTGATCTCATGGGAAAGATACTTTACTTGCTACAGTTGCATTCATTTCCTTTCCCACCTCAAATACAGCAAATGAAGTTAAACGGATAAGTAAGAAACTATTTCTCTCTTGACAATAATCATTGATTTGCTTTTTCCCCCTTCATTTCTCGAACAGACTTTCACATTCAATATACTAAGAAAATATAGCTAATAATCTCCAATCAGTGTACACAAGAACTTACATATCTGACTTGCAACCCAACTGTTTCTGTGGGATAATAACCTGCACTGAGTGAGAATCATAGGTATTTGGGATCGGATGGCCCGTGATACAGATTGCCCTGGCAACCTTCCCGATTTTCCTAACCTGCACCAGTTCACATATTCCCACTGAGTACAACATCCACTGTTGTTGCAAAAGAAAAAAGGTGCATCTGCATGTTATGCGCCTTTATGGTCATCGAGGTTTGTTACTGGTTCTTACATTTTTAAAAATTAAAAAGAAAAGGACTGAGAGGGTGGGGTATAAAACATTTTGCAAGGTTTAGGGCCTTTAGGCCAGAGAAAGTAGTCATATCTTAGTGGCAAAATAAATATTACGTCAACCACCATAGGCACTGATGCAGTGACCATGATCTTTTTATCAGTATAAAGGGGGTGCAGCACACACACAAGATCCACATGCATAGAACCTGGCAGATAGAACCGATATGCACCTATTTAACCAACTCCACAAGTTTTAATCTACAATTATCTCGAGAAAGATTACGAGCTGATCTTATGAAATCAATATACTTATTATACTACATGAGCTAGTACCACTTACATCAACAAACTGAACTCCGACATTAGTTTGCTAACACTCTGCGATGATCATGATGCAGTATCATATTCATTACCTTGCTAGGCAAATACGAAGGGTCGCAAACAACTTTTTTGCATTTGGCAGTTTCGCCCTCTGATGTGACGCCAATGACTTGGCCTTCATCATTGAACTCCACCTGCAATATAACAGCAAAATAAAACAACATTTTTTTACTTTAAGTAGCAGATTTAACTTGAAATTTAACAATAAACACCATTTTCATGATATTGGCAGAGAATAAGGATATATTTACCAGTCCAAATATAAATGAGAACCAAATGACCTGATTGCCTTGCATTCCTGTTTGTGCAGCATGTAAGTTCCACCATATACGGCACTTAGCCGCGCAAATGCCTGGATTACAATAAAAAAAAGTTAAACAGAATCCAAAGCTAATGGTCAGGCATCAGCAATGGATTTAATCCAGTGTGTCAAAACTGCAGCAGAAGCAGCTTGGACATGCATCTGTGACGCTGGATGTACCTGAGGGAGCTCTCCTAACCCATACAAGGGATAAATATAGGGAGATCCTCCTTGGAAACGAGCAAATGACTCTGCATAGAGCTATCAAGTGGTTGACAGAAGAAGAGGAATGTCAATTCAGAGCTCTCCAGAAAAAATGGGAAACATTTCTCTTGCGAGCATAAGAAAAATGTTTGTTCTGGTAAACTGGATCATTCACCTTCATTCTCTTGACAGTATCCAGGGCAGGCTCATTTAGGTATCGATCATCTCTATGGAGCGCCATGGCATGGCCAATAAAATCAATGGTGTTCTCATCCAGACCATATTTTCTGTAAAAAAATAAACAGAAGCAAAATGACCAAAGGGTTTCACAGCTCAGCCAGCTAATATCATTCTACCCATTATGATAGCTGGAACAAAATCATGCAGAAGAAGATAAAATTAAAGAAATATTTGAGTAAGAGCACCATAAGGACACTCCAACTTTGTTTTAGACTTTTCTTCTTTTTGATGATTAATATCATTTACAATCCAACATCCAAAATAGGAATGCAGAGGACCATTTCGTACCACAGGCAGCACATAAATTGGTATAAGACAGTAAAACATCTAGCAAATTTAGTTATCAATTGATCAGTTGTGAGAATGGGAACTTCTAGGCAAAACACTTCGCACTTGCAATGCAGCATTAATATTGTATACAGAAATTGAAGTCACATGTCAACCCTGGAAAACATTTAAATACGTGCGCTATCAGTTCTCTCGTTGTTACACGTGTCAAATCCATCCCCTCATGTGTCTTTGGATCATTTTCATCATAATCTTGAACGTATATAAAGAACTTTCGAGCTCGACGCTTCTCAAACATGCCCATGAGTGGAGTTTTAAGTGCTTCCATATCAGTTGCAGGCACTTTGTGAACCTGTCATTGCCACTACCATATTGTTGAAGAAGAAAGGAAAACCAGGCAGACCTGCAATGATTCTGCAAATGTATTTTCCAATATAGGGTGTCTCCATACCTTTCCCATACTGAAGACATAGCTGCCATCCACAGCTTTGAGGTACAGATACTTGGTAACATCTGTATGAATGAGGACTCGCACCAGATTACCATTTGCCATTATGAACTACACAGAAGCACTAGTCACATGATGCTGAAGCAGCATTTCAGCTTTGTACCAACTGGCAGAAACTCCAGGAAGCAGCACACACTCAAATGAACTAGAAAGCTCCCCATATGCGTCGATCGGACTCACGTGTACTCTGACATGTCGGCGGGCACAGAACTCCGACCGGCACTACGATTGTCGAACGCGCACACCTTGACCCCACCATCACCACCAGCGTCAGCTCCTCCACAGAGGGCTCGCCAAAGGGGCTTCGGGAGGTGACGGCTGAGGCGCGGTTCGTCACAGAGAGCCGAGCAGAGCCATTTCTCTGGACAGAGAGAGAGAGGGGCAGAGGACGAATAGCCAATGGGGGCTTCGGAGGCGACGGCGTAGGCCGAGGCGGCCGCGTGGTCGGATCTGAGCCACCGATCTTCACGTTAGGGCAAAAACGACGAGAATAAGTTCAAGTCATATAAAACCCTAACCTGAGAATGGGGTTTCGGAGGCAACGCAGAGAGCGAGTCGTTGCCCAAGATCGCCAAAGGGGCTTCGGGAGGCAACGGCGGAGGCGCGGTTCGTCAAAGAGAGCCAAGCGGTGCCGTTTCTTGGGACAGAGAGAGAGAGGGGCAGAGGACGAATCGCCAATGGGGGCTTCGGAGGCGACGACGTAGGCGGAGGCGGCCGCGTGGTCGGGATCTGAGCCACCGACGGGCTCCGGGAGGCGACGGCGAAGGCAAGCGGCAGAGGCAGAGGCAGAGGCGCGGTTCACAAAAAGAGCGGCGCTTCGCGGAGGAGAGAGAGAGAGAGAGCAGATGGGTTTTCTGGAAGGGAAGGCGGAGGCAACCGGCGGGCGCGGCGGGTTCACGATCAAAGGAGGCGAAGTCGCGGAGGAAGGAAGAGGAGGTCGCGAGCGGGAGGAATTTTGAGCGGGACGAGCTAGGGAGAGAGAAACGGGGGGAAAAGAGTATATTTGAGCAGCAGAGGAGGCGAGATGACGGAGGGTTAACGGAGGATGGAAGAAAGAAGAGGAAGAGTCAGATTTTTTAATAAATTTGATTTGTGGGTCCGCTTACCACGTGTCACGCACTCAATGAAGTTGTGTATGGCTGACGTGGAGTATTCCACTCATCCAATATTTTCTCCTCTCTGTCTCGGTCCTCTATTCCACGAGGCTTCGCTTGGCCAGCCTCCTCGTCGGACCACCGAGAGGCGACGGCATCCATGGCCGGCGACCACGATCGGCGACCAAGACCGGTGGCCACGATCACCGTCGGCCCCACCTCTCCGATCAACCCCGGTTCGACCTCAGCTGACCCGACCGAAGCCTTGTGACACTCCGGCTTTCTCTGCTCCGTGGCCTCAATGGAAATGACTGAGGCGTTCGTCTCGGCCTCGCTGCGTCTACTCCGGCGTCGCTTTAGCGTGAGTCCAGCCAGCGACATACTCGATTCCGACCAGACCCCACGCTTGACCCCTGCTCCGACTAGGCTCACACTCGACGACTCAGCTCATGCGACGCTTTGGCTCTCTGCAGACTCGACTTTGGCTCCTGTTCCGCACTTTGTTGCTCCATGCTTTGTTGGAAACAGCCAGGACATCTACTCCAGCGTCGCTTTAACCGTTGTTCAGCAATGCCCGGGAACGCAATAAGCCATGGCCGTCCACCACCGTCACCACCGATGCCCCGCCTTCAGATTTGAATCAAACATTTTATCAAACACCAGGCGGGCGCCGACCACACAAACAAGACAAGGTTGATTAGGGATCGAATCGATGCCAACAAATAATACGGAGAAAACAAAAACACGCCAAGGTGACTGAGGAAGGCCCGCCGATGCTCGAAACCGAGTGCAAGCGAGCATCAGCGAGTCTCGGCCCCATTCAGCCGAGACAAGGAAAAACAAGGCAGTGACAGGGGATTCACGGCAGTGGCTTGGGGCGCGAGGTCCGGTGGCTGTTGGTCACGGCACGAGCGCAACGGTCACCGGAGGAACTCCCTTTCTCTCTGTCCCTGTCTCTCTATTTTTGTCTCGGTCTCTCACAGAACCGAACCGCCTCCCCTATTTTTTTTTGTAGCCCCCCTCTCTCTCTTTATGGCCGCGGTACGAGCACTGCGGTCGCCGAAAAAGATCTCCAGCTCTCTGTCTCGCTCAATCTCTCTCGCCGCGACTCTCTTCTTACGTTCCTCACCGAACCCCCCTTTACCGAGCCCTCCTCCTCTCCATTTTTTCTTCGACTTTTATGGCAACTAGTGGCCACCTACTCCCTCCTACTCATCCGCTTAATCTCTACTCTTCATTCTGCCTGTCCCCCTGACTTTGGGGCTGATTTTCGCATGGTGGAGTGGCTTCTCCGCCGGCTGCTCTGCATCTAACGTAAAGGAGAGAGGAAAGAGAGAGAGAGAGAAGGAAGCCGGGCCAAGGAAAAGTAAGAAAAGGGAAAGGCTAGGTTGGGCCTAGTCCCGCGCAGAAGGGAGAAAAAAGTCTGGGTCGGGCCGGCCTTGACCCGGCCCAATCTGATTTTTTTTAATAATTTTTTTTATATAAACTCTAATTAGTGAAATTAATATTAATATGCTTAATGCCTAAATGAGATGCAATTAAATAACATTTTTTGTTTTAAAAATTAAGGACATTAACTCCTAAATTTTGTGTAATTAATTTTGGGCAATTAAAAATAGGTGTCAACAGCTGCCCCTCTTTGAAGGTGAGCTCGCAAAGGCTAAGCTTGTAGAGGTTGCATTCAAAGATAAAATGACACCTGATTTTGGCCCATGCATATACAATGAATGCTATTTTTGGCAAGACCGTTGGTCCCATTTTTATGATGCAATATAAAATGTTGCATGCTAAAGCAAATGAAAATATACCTGAGATTACCTACCTTGTCAGGAGAGTAAAGTAATTCCAGATAGTTGATATTGTGTGTCGAGAACCCGAACCTATCTTCGGTCGCCTTGACGGGGGAAATGGTTTGTCTAGGACTCGAACCTATCTTCGGTTGCCTTGACGGCGATTTGGTTTGTCTAGGACCCAAACTTATCTTCGGTTGCCTTGACAGGGTATGCTTTGTCAAAGTACCCGCATCTTGTCAAAGGTACCTGAAGAGGCTTGATGTGAACAAAGGGGGTCAATTCAATGTTCGGGGGTACCATAATAATCGTAGGTACGTGGTGAATAGAGGGGTCGGTCCAATGTTCAATTTTGCCTGCTTAGTACCCAAATCTTTTTGTTCAGGCGCATCGCAGGGCGATGCAAGTGCCTTAGTACCTGAATCTTTTGTTCGGGTGCACCACAGGGCGATGAAAGTGCCTGCTTAGTACCTAAATCTTCCTCGAGCGCACCACAGGGCGATGAGTGCTTGCTTAGTCTCCGAAGCCTTCTTCAAATGCACCATAGGTCAATGAATGCCTGCTTAGTCCTTGAAGCCTTCCTCGAGCGCACCACAGGGCGATGAGTGTCTGCTTAGTCCCTGAAGCCGTCCTCAAGTGCACCACAGGGTAATGAGTGCATGTTTAGTATCCGAACATTTCTTCAAATGCACCACAAGATGATTGAAGTGCCGGTTTAGTATCCAAACTTTTCTTCGGACGCACCATAAGGCGATTAAATATGTCTGCTTAGTACCTAAATTTTTTTGTTCGGGCGCACTGCAGGGCGATTAAAGGTGCCTATTTAGTATCTGAATTTTTCTTTGGACGCACCATAGGGCGATTGAAGTACCTGTTTAGTAACCAAACTTTTCTTCGGACGCATCATGGGGCGATGAAAGTGTTTGTCTAGTATTTGAACCTTTCTCCGGACGTACCACAGGGCAATGCAAGTGCCTATTTAGTATTCGAACTTTTCTTCGGACGCACCACAAGAATATTGAAGTGCCTGTTTAGTATCCGAACTTTTCTTTGGACGCACCACAAGATGATTAAATGGCTCAAAGGAAATGCCTGACTAGTATCTCTAATCTTTGATGGCATGTCTTCTGTTGGACATGTTTCTGTGTAAAAAGCATATGTACTCGTCGAAGAAATAGACAAGTAAGGCTATTCTAGAATAAGTACATCTTTTAAGACATCTGCGTTGCATCTCGTCCAATGAGAAATGCTTTTCTATTTCAAAGGAACACCTGGTTTACCTTCCAGGTGGGTTTGAAAAGAATTCTGATGAAATACCTGAGGTTTCTTACCTAGAGGTTTGGATGTATCATCAGCCGAATACCCCGACCTTTCATGGCCTATCACTGGGGATTAAAACTATGAGCTGCAAAAGCATGCCGTGTCAATTCCACTTGGGGAACAAGAAAGTTTTCTGGGACATCTTTGGAGATGCTCCAAAGGTCAGGTGCTCTTTGAGTCTTTGAGGACATTTTACCTATCACAGACGATTAGCGTAAATATGCATGCATTCATCAGGGATATAGACAAGCTAAACTATTCCAGAATGTGCATTTCAAAGCTCACTAGAGCTGTAGATAACTCAGTTAAAGCTTATGCATGATGATTTTGCCATATTTGCATAACAAAATATGCACCGAGGGTAATTATCAATTAAGCTAATTTTCACTCGCAAAGTGGACTTCTCAAGATGTTGAACGAGAATCCTTCAGTTAGGAAGGACTTTCCACTCACTCTCATTGAAAATGGTTGTCTGATCTCATCCATTAATGTGGAAACATTGAAAACACTCAACCTGACCATTGTCACATCAACAAGGGTCTGAGTTTTCTCGCAAGCGATATAATCTTACAAATCTGAGAGGTCTTTATCAGGATCGTAATGCAGGTTTGGTCAATGGCTTAACAAAGGATACTGTCCGAGTCAAGGCCATGAAAGAAAATATTATGTAATCATCTTCAGGTTTACAAGTCAAAAACCCTACAAAACGAGATAGAAGTAGTCCTGCTTGCACTTCCTCGAGCGATATTTATAAACATTTGAAATTTCACATTAATTCAAGTGTCATAGTTAGGAGAGACTTCATGAGGGACGTAACGTAGGCTTGGTTCACAGGTTGAGGAACGAAATGATCGTTGGCTAAAAAATATGTATAAGGGTGAGAGTTGGTGATCATCTTGGCATTATCACCAGTCTGTTTTTCCACTATCAGGATCCTTTTGAAAAACTCCCTGGGTAACCCCGTGCTTTGGTTTCTTGAACTTTTTGTTCAACAATTGCAAATTCGCTTGGGGATATAAATTCATTCCCCTTTTTTATCGCTTTTTTGTCCATGGGCATTAGCCTTTGCTTTTACCAAGGCACACTGCTTTTTGTTGCCCCTAGCTTTAAGCATTTTTTTTTGGTATTGTCCGGAACTAATCTAGACAAGTTTGAACAGAACAATATTGTTAGACTCTTAGAGTCTTCATCTTCATCTAGCACTTTGGACCATGATGCTTGAACTGCGGTGACCTTTGCCTTACCCTAGTGTGGGGGATGATTATCAACTGGATTTGTACGAGATGAAATTGCTAGCTCAATTGGGCTAGCAAGGGATATAAGTGTATGGGATAAAAAAAGAATTGCTCATCATCATCCTAAGGCACTTAAATCATTGTAAGAGTTCAATTGTAATAATAACACTCAAAGGATTGATGCAAGTGAGAGCAAGAAAATTTCTATTCATCTTTCTCACCTTGCGATGCCGACTTATCTCCAGTTACCTCAATGTAGGGTGATTTTTGACAAGGGTAATTCGAAAGGAGTTTTCAAGTGTATGGGCTCAAAATGGCTAAGCAAAGGATCACCAGTAGTGTATAGGGCAGAGAAATGAACTGCCTCTCGTTATTTTGGCTATCATACCTTATGCGAGAAATCCCTTTATCTTACAGACATGGAACTTTTTCACTCGTCTCGCCAGAGATTAGTACGTGAGCATATGTATAGACTAAGGATTGCTTTTCGTCATCCTGACACATCTCGTTCAGCATACCCGAGCAGTTCGACATCATTTGTCGAATTGTCATCTTGACAAATTTTCACACGGAATTGGTGAATTAAACAGGTAAAATTACGATTTAAAATTTCTTTCCAAAAGACATGCAATGCACTTGGGGGAGGATTAAGCGTCTATTTGCTTTAAATGTTTTCTCTTTCTTTGTTTCTTTATACTCTTATGAAAAGAGTTTTTAGGGAAAGAGATACTTACCTGTGCAGTAATGGCGAGGCAACCTACAAGGTAATGAGAAAGACCGTGTTAATGAACGGCTCTTTGAGAGACAGGAATTGGGAACGATACAATGTTACCCTTTGTGACTTCCTTCATTTGAGATTAAGCTAATGACTTCTTGAGCTTTTCTCGGATGTTGACAATTCCTATTGACAATAACATGAGCTTATGTTAGAAATGAGATGATTGAGGGTAAATTAAAAATGATACAAATTATTCTTCTTTCATTTTGCCTTCAAAGCTAGCAGAGTCTTTTCTTTCAAAACTCCTTTCTGGTTGGTTTTGAAGCTCGAATGAAATCCTTTATAATTGAGGGTGCTCCTAAGTAGGCGGTCCTATTCTCGACGCATGTTGTGCCAACGTAGTCCCGGCACGTTGAGGAGCTTCTCAGAAATCCTCTGATTCCTAACTGCATAGGGCATGTGCAATTGCTCGAATGGGAATCTTTGCAGCAAAGCTAATTTCTACTTTAAATGTCTTCGACTGATATGGGCATCGTAATTCCTTTCAATGACTGCCATCGAGACTTCCATGATTATTAGGATTAGTGTTGGTGCCATTTTATCATACGCAAAGTCTTTTCCAGCTGCTTGTGCTAGACCTCTACTTAAATTCATCATATATAAAAGGAAATGATGCGTTATTTCTATGCTAAAATGGATGAACTTTATGAACGAAATACACCCTTTTTGATGGACTAGGGGATTGTATGCCCCCTAGTCTACTTTCCCAATGAAGCACTTCCTACATTTTAAGGAAAAAACACATTAGTTATTTGCACGGACTTGAACTAGAATAAGGAACAAGATACATCTTTTTAGTATTTCGTCGCGTTTCGTTCGAGAGGTCCCAACATTTATGCTCTATCCGGCTTGCTAGCACGTCAGAGTCTAGCATGCTTCTCAGTTCGTCACCTGTAAAAGAAAAGGGATGGAATGTCATTTTCAAAATTTGTTAAGGAATAAAACATACCTTTTTCTTTCAAAAGGGATAATCTCTTCTTGATTTGTCCCCAACTTTCTAGCACGAGATGATGTTTCGCTCATCATGGAGTCAAGGAATGCTCAGCATTCCCTTTAACTTTCTGGGACTGATATCTCACACTAGTAGTAACGAGATTTGTCCACATTTCATCTTGAAGGTTAGATGATCTTCGCTCGGATTGCCCCTATCAGATTAGTCTGTCCATTGTCACCGTCTGATGTGCCCTTCCGGTTGTCATCAACATTTGGGGCTTGATGTGTCATTTCCGAATGCCCCTTCGTAATATCAAATTAAAAGGGAATATGCTCTGAGACACGAGGTGAACGAGTTAAAAAAACAAACAGGGCTATGAGCATGCACGTCCTTCTACCACAATTCTTTCTTCGGTCCTTTTGAAAAATGATAAAACGTTCGTTTTATTTTCAAAAGTTTAGAAACGAGGAAACATGAGGAAGCCTAGGCCTTATAACACTTTCCTTTACATGACTGGATATCATCAATGAGCTGGTTTGTGATACTTCCTCAAGCCCTCAAAACATTATTTATTTAGAACAAGTGGATTTGCAACCTCAAGAAAGGGAGAGTCTAAAAAGACATTTCTTTCAGCAGAAATGACGACAAAAAAAAAAAACAAAATACAAGGATAACACCTTTTTCCGGGGAATTCATGCAAAAGGGTGAGAGGAGTTCTACTCAAGCGGGTTTGCACCCATTCCCTCTATTGGTTTGGAATGAGAAAGCTTTCTTGTCCAGCAAACTCTGGATTCGGCGCTTAAGAGTGTAGCACTCATCAGTTGAATGCCCTACCTCACCAATATGATAGTCACACTTTTTGGACGGATCATAGTTGGAGAAGTTCTCAGGATTAGGACGTGTCAGCTCAGTAGAGAGTAAGCCCTTCTTCCGGAGAATTGCCAGCACCTGAGATAGGGATCCAGGGAGTGGAGTGAATTGCTTTTGGTTACTTCGCCTTTGGGGCGGCCGGTGACTTGAGGCCTATTGCTGCCCAACACTCCTCTGAACTGTCGAAGGAGGACGAACAGTTTGGATGTATGTGAAATTCACATCTGCCATGAGCTCATTCTCCATTTTCATGCCGAGTCTCTTGCTTGTAGAGGCGGGGTCCGTGAACCATTCGTCGTGCAATCCCATCTCAATTTGTTCGCTTATTGGGACAAGACAATTAAGTGACTCAGCAATGACACCAACTAGGTGATGTCTGTATTCATATGGGAGAGATTTAATGAATAGCTTCATTTGTTCGTGGTCAGGAAGTTCTGGCGTGACCTGGGCAGCCAAGTTCCTCCATCTGGTGGCATATTCTTTGAACGACTCACTCTTCTTCTTCTCAACGCGTTCGAGGTCGTCACGAGAAAATGCGACGTCAAGGTTGAATTGATACTGTTTGAGAAATGCATCAACAACATCATTCCAAGATTTGAAAGCATCTAATCTTTTAACATGTACCATGTCAAATCTGGCCCAGTCAAGCTTGCTTGAAGGGTCTGAATCATGAGGAGCTCATTATCGACATACTGGGTCATTCGCACATGATACATATGCAAGTGGTGCCTGGAGCATGAGGTGCCATTATATTTTCGAATTCTGGCATTTTGAACTTTCTGGCACTTTGACCCTTCTGTACATGGACAGGTCAAGTGGGACAACATGTTGCGAGCTTTACAGTTGCTTCAGCATTTCCTCGACCTTCGCAAGGCGTTTATCATGTTCTATCATAGGTGCGCTTACAAGTTCAATCTTTTTGATAGCAAGTGGAAGCGAATCGTCCTCTAGTAGAGGCATCTTGCTGTCGCTGGCTGATGCTTGATTGTTGCCAGCGGATGAATGTGGTAGTACCACCTCAATTGATGCAAGCGTCAGAGTGAGTTTGCTATGGATAGACTCCACCTGCTTCGTGAGATTTTCAATCGAGTTGAGGACTAGTTTCATCTTGCTTTCCATGTTAGTGAGACGAATCGGCACGTTTTCCTCGGCCATTTTTGCCTGGCGAATGGGTGTAATTCGTAACTATCTATTCAAAAAAATGGCAACGAATGAGTATAAGACCTCATAAGGGATCAATCCATGACTTAGTCTAGTTTTGCATCTATCTATCACGTATTTTCTTTATCTGCAAAAAATAAGATGAGTAAACAAAGTTTTTATTTATATATTCATTACAACAGCGATCCCGAGGTTCGAACCCCTGTTGCCTCGGACCACCTTCATTCCCGAGTACCACTAAGCCAAGGCCACGGTGGTGTTAACGGGGCACACGTTTTTTATTTATACACAAATTTTCTCCCTTTTGACAAGAAATCGTATAGGAAAATAATGATTTGTAATGTGTTTATAAAAATAAATGCACGAATTGAAAGTAAATATTCTGAAAATTTTTAGCGATTATTTCTTCTAAAACGATCACGGTGTTAAATCCACAATTCACCTAGACTAATCATGGACTGACTGGGACATACCAAAGTAAATAATTTGCAAAGTGTAGGAATAAAAAACTTACTTTACCGGGAACCATGACAATCACAAAAACATGCACATGAGGAGTGATGTTCGATTTCTATCTAGATTGATTCAGTAAAGTGAAGCTAAAAGGGTGTCTGACCGTTGCAGTTTCGTGTTTGTGTTAAATCCTCTTAACCTCGGCCAAATCGAAAGAAATATCTTATAGTCGCGTGAATAGCACCTAAAGATATTTGTTTACGATTTTTTAGAACGAAATTTCGAGGAAAAGAAAGGCAACCTTTACATCGCAGGCTCGCGTTTAAGGTCGTATCTTTCTTAACACCATCCTAAAATGTCTTATCGCAGCCTAGGTCCGGCAGCGTGATTATGTATGCAAAAGTGTAGTGCTAAATTATTAAAACATGCACAATAATTCATAAACAATCATGATTTGAAATCTGCAAGAACATTTAACACCCTAATGTTATGGTCATATCTGGAATCTTCGCTGCTAAATAGAAATGTTTTTGAACAGGATAAAATTTTTGGCCTAAGTCCACTTAAGAAAAATTATGTCCTCAGCGGAGTCGCCAGTCTGTGCAACCAACCTTCGAGTGACATCAAAAAGGGGGGATCGCCTGGTACACGCTAAGTCTAGGTTTGGGACTTAACTCGGGCTCTCCTAAATTCATACCATATCGCGACTTAGGGTTTAGGTTTTTAACCTACAAGTGATTTTTATTTAGGAGTCGCCACTAATCGATTTGGGGTGGGTCGATTAGAAATCCAAGTAAGGTGACGGGAGAATCACCCTACTCCTACAAACTAGAGATTAAATGAGTTCGGGGACTTAATTACACTAGTTGAGTAACTAATGCTCTTTCGGTACCTTTTTATCCTATTCATTTCAAAAAAATATTTGTCAGGCAATTCGGATTGATTTTACGATCTTTTTCTTAACACGTGAGGTGATAGAGCGAGTGCACAATCATTAACGATTATCAATCAAGATAGATATACAGTCTAGGGTCCTAACCCTAACTAAAACGACAACATTCAAAACATAGCAATTTACGCAATTACATTCTAAAAAACAGCATACATAATAATAATACAACAGTAGTAAAAATTACATGCACAATACTACCATATGGCGCTATAGGCCTATCCAACTTTAAACATGATTAATAATCAAATAATTCACATGATTTAGGAAAATATTCAAACATACTAATTTCTAAACTTTTTCCTAATTTTTTTTATTGAATTTTCGGAAATTTTTTTGATTTTTTAATATTATAATAAATATTACAATAAATAAAGGGACCCGGGTCGAATCTCCACATCCGACCCGGATCGGGATTGACCCGGACCAGCTAACCTGGATCCACACGGGACTAGGCTCAGAGAATGAGCTCAATCTAGCAAAACTTAGAAAAAAAACAAAATAGGCCCAGGTCAAACATAAATTAATAGGCCCAATTCCCTAAAAAACCCTCAACTTTACCCTTTGTCCCAATTATATCCCAAACTTTTTTTTGTCTAAAAAAAACCCCAAACTTTTACTTTTGTCCCAAATCTACCCCGTTTATTATTTATCCAATTTTTTAATATTATTTTATATTATTTCAAATTTTTTTCTTTTTTCTTTTCTTTTCTTTTTTTTTGTTTCATCTTCAAGCTCCGGCCGATCGCCGGTCCGGCGACCGGCCAGAGGCGGGGGCCGGCGAGGTCGGCCCCGCCGGCTGCTGGCGAGGCTCGGCCTCGCCGTTGCTGGGCGAGGCCGACCTCGCCCGCTGCCGGCGGGGCCGAGCCTCGCCGTTGCAGGGCGAGGCCGACCTCGCCCGCTGCCGGCGGGGCCGAGCCTCGCTAGATCTGGCGAGGCTCGGCCCCGCCGGCAGCTGGCAAGGTCGGCCTCGCCGTTGCAAGGCGAGGCTGACCTCGCCCGCTGTCGGCGGGGCCGAGCCTCACCCGTTGTCGGCGGGGCCGAGCCTCGCCAGATCTGGCGAGGCCGAGCCTCGCCGTTGCAGGGCGAGGCCGACCTCGCCCGGCAGCCGGCGGGGCCGAGCCTCGCCAGATCTGGCGAGGCTCGGCCCCGCCGGCCGCCGGCGAGGTCGGCCTCGCCCAGCAACGGCGAGGCCGAGCCTCGCCAGCGGCCGGCGGGGCCGACCTCGCCGGCCCCCGCCTCTGGCCGGTCGCCGGACCAGCGACCGGCCGGAGGTTGAAGGTGAAAAAAAAAAGAAAAGGAAAGAAAAAAGAAAAAAATTAGAAATAATATAAAATAATATTAAAAAATTGGATAAATAATAAACGGGGTAGATTTGGGACAAAAGTAAAAGTTTGAGGTTTTTTTTTAGATAAAAAAAAGTTTGGGATATAATTGGGATAAAGGGTAAAGTTGGAGGTTTTTTAGGGAATTGGGCCTAAATTAATATAAGCCCAGCCCAACGCCTATTTTTATTTCTAGCCCAGCCCACGTATGAAAAACCTAGAGATCTGACCCGGATCTCCACATCCGACTCGGCCTGGGCCAACCTGACTTCCCCTCGACGTTCCGCCTCCTCTGTCTCGGTCCTCTGTTCTGGGAGGCTTCGCTTGGCCAGCCTCCTCGTCGGACCGCCGAGAGGTGACGGCGTCCATGGCCGGCGGCCACGATCGGTAACCACGACCGGCGGCCACGATCACCGTCGACCCCACCTCTCCAATCAGCCCCGGTTCAACCTCAGCCGACCCGACCGAAGCCTTGCGACGCTCCGGCTTTCTCTGCTCCGCGGCCTCAATGGAAATGACCGAGGCGTTCGTCTCGGCCTCGCTGCGTCTATTCCGGCATCGCTTTATCCTGAGTCCGGCCAGCGACAGACTCGGTTCCGACCAGACCCCACACCTGACCCCTGCTCCGACTAGGCGCACACTCAACGACTCAGCTCATGCGACGCTTTGGCTCTCTGCAGACCCGACTTTGGCCCCTGTTCCGCGCTTTGTTGCTCCGTGCTTTGTTGGAAACAGCCGGGACATCTGCTCCGGCATCGCTTTAACCGTTGTTCAGCAATGCCCGGGAACGCGGTGAGCCACAGCCGTCCACCACGGTCACCACCGATGCCCCGCCTTCAGATCTGAATCAAACATTTTATCAAACACCCGGCGGGCGCCGACCACACAAACAAGACAAGGCCGATTAGGGCTCGAATCAATGCCAACAAATAATACGGAGAAAACAAAAACACGCCAGGGTGACTGAGGAAGGCCCGCCGATGCTTGAAACCGAGTGCAAGCGAGCATCGGTGAGTCTCGGCCCCATTCAGCCGAGACAAGGAAAAACAAGGCAGTGACAGGGGATTCACGGCAGTGGCTTGGGGGCGAGGTCCGGTGGCTGTTGGTCACGGCACGAGCGCAACGGTCACCGGAGGAACTCCCTTTCTCTCTGTCCCTGTCTCTCTATTTTTGTCTCGGTCTCTCACAGAACCGAACCGCCTCCCCTATTTTTTTTTGTAGCCCCCCTCTCTCTCTTTATGGCTGTGGTACGAGCACGGCGGTCGCCGGAAAAGATCTCCGGCTCTCTGTCTCGCTCAATCTCTCTCGCCCCAACTGTCTTCTTACGTTCCTCACTGAACCCCACTCTACCGAGCCCTCCTCCTCTCCATTTTTTCTTCGACTTTTATGGCAACTAGTGGCCACCTACTCCCTCCTACTCATCCGCTTAATCTCTGCTCTTCATTCTACCTGTCCCCTTGACTGTGGGGCTGATTTTCGCATGGTGGAGTGGCTTCTCCGCCGGCTGCTCTGCATCTAACGTAAAGGAGAGAGGAAAGGGAGAGAGAGAGAGAAGGAAGCCGGGCCAAGGAAAAGAAAGAAAAGGGAAAGGCTGGGCTGGGCCTAGTCCCGCGCAGAAGGGAGAAAAAAAGTTGGGTCGGGCCGGCATTGACCCGGCTCGATCTGATTTTTTTAATAATTTTTTTCGAAATTTTTTTTTATATAAACTCTAATTAGTGAAATTACTATTAATATACCTAATGCCTAAATGAGATGCAATTAAATAACATTTTTTGTTTTAGGAATTAAGGACATTAACCCCTAAATTTTGTGTAATTAATTTTGGGAATTAAAAATAGGTCTCAACAGAGCAATTCTCGAGCGAAAAATGCATTTGCATAAGATAATTTTCACATTAATCTATTTAGCAAATTCAAAGTCATATCATTAGAAACTTGGTAAATGTCATAATAACTCATTGAATTATTTGAAATCACCCATTAAGTAGGTTAATATTCAATGAAAATGAATAACAACTAAGTAGCCTTAGTAACATTCTCTAACTCTTTCTTATAAGAAAAAGGGTAAAGATCGGTGCTATACTGTAACTTTACTGACAAAACTTGATCCAATCTAATCTCCTATGAAAAAGTAAACCTCTCATTAGCTTACCTACTGCTAGAGCATCATTTACATCACAAGTCAAAACACCCATTTTGCTAACCAATGTGCAGACGAGTTTCCTTTCCTAAAAGTATGTACAATTTTGACTTGTTGAAAAGATTCTAATGGTTTTCTAAATATGAGAAAGGAGTTCTCTAATTTTATCAATAATACTTAGAGTTAATACCATAAAATACCTCAAACTGGTACACCTGTGAAAAATTTATCCCAAACTAATTTTTTTATCACCAAAAACTCCAAAATCGGTACACCTGTGGCAAATTTACTCTCCATTAGTTTCCGTTAAATTTTACGATCAAATTACTAAGTTGGTTGGCACGTGGCAGTTGACGGGTATGCCAGTTTGGGGTTTTAACACGGTTTGTGATTTTTCATGGTATTAATCCAATTTAATGGAAACTAATGAAGGGTAAATATGTCACAAGTATATCGATTTTGGAATTTTTGGTAGTCAAAAAATTAGTTTGGGGTAAATTTATCACATGTGTATCAGTTTTGGATTTTTCATGGTATTAACCCTAATACTTATGCATCATTTGGGTGATCAGATTCTTCTTCTTAAGTGGGGAGACAATGAAACATGGTACAAGAAAATAAGAAATACATGTTTGTATCAACTTCTTAAAATATCCTAAGTAAGATTGAGATCATCCTTCCCACAATTCCCTTGTATTATGTTGACTAGAATCCAAGCAGGTTTTAGTTTTATTGGTGTCAATGGGTCAGGTCGGGTCTCCATGCTACCCAAAACAATAAAGGATGTATGTTCTTTGACCCGAACTTGACCCGAATCACATATGACCCGAACTCAAAACCAGGGTCGAGTCGGGTCGGTCCGGGTCGGGTTTTTGGGCCTTCTCTTTTCTTTTTGGGTTCTTCATGTAGGGGACAATACAGTTTGAAGATATAATTTGGAACTAGACCGACTGAATCGCTTTTGCGGTTTAGGGCTTTCTAAATCGTACCCAACTTGACCAAAAAAAACAAAAAAACAAAAATCGGACTCGACTTCCTTTTTCCCTTCCTCGTTTCTTCTTGCTAGTTTTGTGAACTCACAAATTGAAAGCTGGATTGGAATTAGCTTTAGATGGTTCACTGATTTGATAAATTTGGGATCATAGGATCACCAAGAGAAGCTTAAGTAGCTATTAGATCAGCCCATCAAGACTCGGAATAATATCAGACACCAATATGTAAATAAGAATCGAAAATCTTTCAAGAATTGCGAGTGGCATAATCCACCACTCTAATCCAAACCAAGAACTAATTTTGCAGGTGGCGTTGTCAACTCGTCCACAACTCTCTGCACTTTGTATTGAGCTTGATGACACTGCTCCATAAGTGGGGCTGTCAACCTATCCTGCAAACACAAAACAAAGAGTTCTAAGTATCCAGAGCTTAACAAACTCCAGCAATGCTTCCTCCTTCATGAATGTAATGTTACATGGAAACACTACTGAAATTAATTCACACATACATATTAAGTGCAAGAAATTCACAAGTACATATTAAGTGCAACATTCATTGGAGATTACACTACAAGGATTTCCAATTTGCTGGCCTGCATGATATAGTAGTATGCACAGTAAAAAGGTTTTACTGCAGTTAATTCACATTACAAAGATTTTCAATTTGCGTGTGAGAAAACAACATGTCAACAAACGGATCCGTTCTCCATTTTGCTGCCTATGTGATATAGTAGCATTCAGCTACTTAGAGGGCACAGAGGCTCCAAACCGCTCTACATGCGCAAGCATACAAACCCACTTCAATCGATACCAGTTCTTACTGTGAAAACAAAGCATAGAAGAAGCACATGAACTTCTCTATCAGTTCAAAGAGGACATATACTCATGATCAACCAAGAGCTGAAACGATGGTCATAGACTTCAATTGAGAAGCACATGTTGATTCAGCTTTGTTTGGCGAGGAGGGAGGAAATGATAGTCTCACTTATAATGGATCTAATCACCTGATCAAAGAGGACATTCCTTGTGAGATAGATCAACTTACTCATGTTTACACTTATGTCCTGTGTCTTGATCCACCTATACTATCTTGATTGACAATGTTGAGAAACAATATGGTAGCTTGTACTATGACTGGTATCTTCTCCCGCCAAAGCAGATCAAGGATCCTGAGGCAAAGAAAGTAATCTATCTACCTAATGCTCTGGTTAATCGTCTTTGGGCTATATCCCGAGGCGAAGAAAGTAACCATATTGTATAAAACCAGAACCCATCACATAATCCAACAATAAACTGCGGAAGCCCAGTAAATATTTTGCAAATTGGACCTAAGCAAGTTCAGATTATGAAGGAAGTTGTAATCACAATCTTCGAATCCAAGTTGGCAAAGACGCCCAAATTTCAAACATAGCATCCCCAATCTTGGCCTTCGGCCACTACAACATTGCCTCGGCATTGAAAGGGATCAGACGAGCAACCCCATGTTGATACCTGATTTTTAGCTCATTTTTTTCATGTTTTCAAAAATCTCAAAATTAGGATTAGGAATCTTGGCCAAGCCTAGAAACCTATTTCTAGACCAAAATATTTTTTTTAGCATTTTCCTGAATTTTTCCTTAATTTCTTTTAGTTAAAATGAGTGAGGAAATCAAGAAAAATAGCAAATGGAATCAGAAAATTCGATAAAAATAGTCATTAGTCTTATTTTAAATCCAATTTCACTAATGCATCATCAATTTTGGAAAATCTCAATCGGGCATGTGTTTTTCCCAAATTGGGCAAAATCAAACCCGAATTGAACCAAAATGCAATTAAATCTTTTCTAGTCATTTTCAAGTCATAGTGTCTTCACAACAAATGATTCTGGGACCTTGAATTACACAATGGTTAGTCCAATTGTACAAATTAATAAAGAAATAAGAAAACCCTAAAATTCAATTAAAAATTAGGAATTTTGAACCCAAATTAGGAATCATGTCCAATTCGAAATTGTCAAACCACGAGACCATCATTTCTAGGGTTAATCAAATGTGGGCAATTCAATTTTGGCACCTATTTTGCCTAATTAGGTCATTAGGACATCGAATTGAATAAAACTCTATTAACCCGAGTATAAAATTTTAAAAAATCTTGGACATAATTATAACAAAAATTGGGGAAAATCACAAATTTGGATTCAAAATGTGATGAGGAATTCAATTTTGGGGTTTAATTTTGAAAATTGGGTCAAAATCGAGCTTAATTTGCGAATTTAGACCAACCTGGGTCAGTCGGGTCGACTAGGTTGGTCTCCTTCTTCGCCTGACTCGCCCATAACGTGCCAAACCCAGAAAATATCCTCTTGGTCCCGTGACTTTGCCAACCTTCTCCGATCAAATAGATACGTGTTTGATCCAAATGACAGCTAGAGAATCTCCGGCTGTTGTCGGAGATCGGTTATAACCGATCGGAAGGCGGTGGTAACGATTTTTGGGAGGAAAAAATCGATCAAGAAAAGAGGAAGAAATCATTCTCGCAGAGAAGAAGGTGTTTGATGAAATGCTAAAGAGGGAGAGAGAGAGAAATTAAGCGAAACCAAAGAACAATATCTAGAGAGAGAGGGTCGAGGGTCCCCTCACGAGTGTCCGGCATCGCCGTAGAAGGTGGAACGCCGGTGAATCGTGGATAGGCCGTGACCCTCCCCTGGAAGTTCCGGTCGAGCAAGTTGATTACGAAGCTCTGAAAACGAACCTCGTCCGACGCGCCGAGAGATACTCCGGCAAATCCGAAGCTACTAGGTTAAAGATCAAGTACTGGAGAACAGTTCCACGGCCGTCGATCATCTTGGAAACTCCATTTGGTCATCGAACGAAGAAGGTAAACTTTGATCATGATCATTGTTTTTCAGAATTTCCAGAATGAGTTTTAGCTCAAACTTGCGTGTTTCTTCGTGATTTTGTTATGTTTGATGCTCAAAACATGTTCTTAGTTCATTTTTTATTGTTTGTTTGCACTTTAAATGGTTAAAAACACATAAACCGAGTCGGCCACATCATCGATCATCTCGCCGGAGCTCAAACATCGTCGCTGGAGTGCTCCCCGTGGCCAATGGCCACCCAAGTCAGTCTTCTTTGACCTTGTTTGATGAGTAGGTGTTGATTGGAACCGATTTAGACGGCTAGGGTGGTTAGAATTGGAATTAGCGTTCTGGAAAATCCATGTTTGAACAGTTTACAAACTAGGATGTTTAGACCAATTTCTCGCCGCTAGCGGATATTCGGCGGCACTCTGGTTAGGCTAGATCACTATTAGAACATATGAGCTTGGTAATGGATCAAAAGAAATGGCAAAATGCTCGCCGGAAGTTCGCTCAAGAGGGGCTTGAAGTGGCGGCCTTGAAAACCTTATGTTGGAATTCATGCACATTAGGTGCTAGATCACATGCCCCAATGAAAAATCCATTAAATGGCGCCGTTTGGGCGTCATGCTCGTCGGTGGAAGTGATCGGCGCTTGCGCCGGCGCCGGCGAGGCTCGGTTCGGCTCAGCCGAACCAGGTTGAACCGGGCCGCCTGGTTCATTTTCCAAGCGGGAAAATTAAAAATAATAATAAAAGAATCCAAAAAAATTGAAAAAAATTAATAAAAATCAATAAAAATATAAAAAAATTCAAAAAAATCAGAAAAATAAATAAATAAATTCAAAAAATTTCAGAAAAATCGAAAATTCATAAAAATTTCATAAAAATAGAAAATTTCAATAAAAATTCAAATTTTTTTAGAAAATTCATAAAAATTCGGAAAACACAAATAAAAAATAAGAAAAATTCAGAAAATCTAAAAAAATTGGAAAATTTGAAAATTCATAAAAATTTTCAAAAAATCATAAAAAATAAATTCTTGTTTAATAGAATTCTTAGAAATTCAATTTTTGAAAAAAAAAAATCAAAAATTCACAGAATAGTTAAAAAATATTGTGGCCAACCTTAGAAAGTGAAATTTTAATTTTTGGAAGTGCCCAAGTGACATTTTTAGAAAAACTCAAATTTAGGGGTTATAACCCATAAAAAACCCTAAAACCCTAAAAAGATATAAATCATGAAATGAATAAGTCTTTAAGGCTTCATTAGGGTTTGGTTGTTTTTTGAGTGCATTTTGATTTCTAGAGACAATTTAGGATTGTTTGGTTTGATTCACATTGATTGTGCATTTAATTCTTGTTTGATTTCCTCGTAGTTAGAATGGATAGAACTAGTGGATAGACCTCGGAAACTTCTGTGACACGTTAGACATCGTATCGTTCTTAGGTACCGAATGGGCATTAGAGATATCAATTTGGGATCATTAACGTAACCAAGTTCCCGTACTTAGAATCTCTAGTTCGTAGGATCGTGGTATTTCTCCCATACCTCGATTAGGTTTCTAGTCAACCTATCAATAATGACTAGTGGCGACTCCAAATCGAAAATTTAGATCAAATAGGAAATTATCATCCGCTGTCACGTGAGATATGGCCTAAGAGAGACCCTTACACGGAAATAGCTCCTTAGCGCGCAAACCTCGAAAGTCCCAAAAAAAGGCACGGCGCGACAGGCTTGGCGACTCTGCTGGGGAATTACCTTTTCTAAGTGGACTTAGATCTAGATAGAATGATACGCTTGTGATTTGTGCTTGCAAGGATCCCAGGTACATCCTGCTAACAATTGTGTTAAATGTTTTTATAGACATGAGGTATAAGGGGTGCAGTATATGTTAACCTTTGTTTTGCAGGGTGGTGTGGAGAATGAATGTGAAATGATTACTTTAGAAGTGCTGTTTGATTATTAATTGCTATGTATGCATTTGAATATCTTTAGGCACTATACCATTGGCACACACCATCCGTGGCCCAACCCCGGCTACAATTAGGTCTACCTTTAGAAGGTATATGTTTAGGTGAAACTGTGAGTCAATTGCTTATGGGATCGCTTAAATATAATGTCGATCACCAAGATGGAATAATATTCTTTCAGTTTAGGCCGATTGCCTATTGGGATGGAATCCCTTATCCGTTAAAATGGTGACCTCGAGCCTTTAGAATACCTAACCCTTTTAGGCATCAAAACCTCACTAGTTGCATGTGCTTGTCTTTGCGGTTGGTATATCTAAAACCAAACCGAAACATTTTGGTAAGCAAGTATCGTTCCACTTCCTTCTTTTATAATTTTGCAAACTAGTTGGCACATTTTCAAAAAAATGCCTAAATAATGATCAATGATTGGTTTAAATGCCCTTTTCATATTAGATTGAATGATTAAGGCGTCGTACTCCATTATGATCATTTTTTTTTCATTTTTTAGATGAAATGTATAGGTCCAAGGTATTCAACTGGTTATCCATTCATTTCGATGTATTCGAAATTGTGAGCCATAATTTAGGACTTTCTGGTCTAAAGGGAGTGCAGCGAAATGGGTATTCACACCAAACACTGAATTCATTCCTGATTTCAACTATATGCTCTTTTAAGGCCTAAATGGATTTGAAGTGACATTTGCATTACTTTTTAAGTATGTAAGTGTACCTTACCTCCATTTTACCTTAAAAGAACATATAATTGAAATGGAGGCATTCAAATTAGTCGGTAATCCATGGTGAATAATAATCAATTTCTTTTACGTGCTTTAGATCGAAATGGGGAAACTAGACATACAAGTTATCCCGGCTCCAAGGAAGGAGCTTTTGGCATGGTGGGTGAACATGACAAAAGATAACAAAGCATACGTGAAGGAAAGGCTCGGGTATTTGTTCAAACTCATCAACCTGGAGTACCGAGTGAGCTTAATTCAAGCATCATCCCATTTTTGGGAAGTTACCACTGCCACATTTCAATGAGGTGAGCATGAGATGGTACATACACTAGAAGAGTATAAGGCAACTATTGGGATTGATTTCGAGTCAAGAATCATTGAGCCCCCAATTGCATTAAAACCCACGAGTGTTATAACCGAATTCTTAAACTTGAAGGCCCCTCAAGTGAAAAAGTTGATCAGGTCAAATACCGGGAGGTTTCCTTTATCCTACTTGGTGGCCAATTACTCCAAATTGCCAAAAGAAACTGGAAATGCTTTCGTAAGGGTTTTCATTATTGCTTTCTTCGGATTCGTCTTATTCCCTACATCAAGGACCGGATTGAATCCTCTTGTTGCAGAAATTGCTAGGCAAGCTTGCCTAAGATGGGATTTCTTTAATATGCTCTTGGCAGAGATCATCATTTCCTTGAACAAATATCAAAGTCAGCAAAAGGGCATACTTCAAGCCTCGGTTGGGTTACTTTCTGTGTGGTTTATTTCCCATATCCGACCTTGGGAATGTCATATGCGCATTCGAGAGATCAACTCATCTACCAACCCTATTGAGAAGTATTTGAAGCTTTAAGACAAATTGCTAAAAAACTCCTTTCATGAGTGGGTAAACTTCATTAGGGCATCGACTTCTGACCAATTTCAATGGAGAATTCAATGGCCGAAGATACTGAAGGCTCAAATTACTTCCCGAGAAGGCAATTTGGTGCCTTTACTTGGATTGAGTCGAGGGACTGCTTATTGCCCATTAAGAGTCGTACAACAATTTAAAATGATTCAGCAAGTTTCACCTATTTGGCATCCTGAGGAGTTCACGTTTGAGATACCATAAAAAACCTCTATCGGAAAAGGAAAATAAGGAGCTGCGAATAAAGGTTGAGAGGATCATGCATTCCTTGAAGAAATCATCCAAGCAAATAGCGTAATGGCCTGAAGATTTGGAAGGAGAAATAAAACTCTTCTTGCCATCCAACGAGTATATAAAGTGGTTGAAGGCTAAACGATTGATTGACGTTGAACCATATGTACCTTTAAGTGTTACTATCCATTTTGATGAGCCGTACATTCCGGAGTACATTGTGCCAAACACGCCAGGTATAGAACCATATGTTCCCGAAGATGTTACAATCGACGTGGAAGAATGGGAGACACGAGCTAAGGAATATGAAGAAGCTGAAGCTACCTTAGCTAGCAAGAAGCCTAGACTTATTTAAGCTGGTGTTCCCCCATTTTGATGTAAAGTATTGTAATATGAATCTTCAAAATTGAAACGATTGCTTGATGAATAATTGCTTGATGAAGTCTCAAAGTACACTTTGAATTACCATGGATTACAATTCTTTGAATTGTATGATCACTTGAGAAGAGTATTGATAAGAAATTTTATGCAAGGCTAAGGCTTGCATAAAAGCTCTTATCCTTGTTAATCATAAGAAATCATACAATTGAGAGAATGTAGGGTTTCATGATTCTTTCACTATGCTAGCAATGGGTCTTTTTGTATACCAGGTTGTTTAACAACGGAAGGTAGAAGACCCCAAACTCGCTTGCAAATAAGAATGGCAGAAGAAGAAACTCGCACTCGACTAGCTGAGGTTGAGAACCAAATGATCCAGATGGCCGCCATGATAGCAGAAATGAAGGCTTTTATTCTCGCATCTCGAGAATCTTATTCTACTGCTCCAAATGTGAGAACTTCAAGCGCTACTGAAACACCGATTAAGGACCCAGTCAGAAATCAAGAACCAGTTCGAGAGAATCCTTTAAAGACTACGCCTGAGGTAGTGAATTTGGAAAAAGACGACCCAACCAACAAAACATCCAAAACAAAAGATAAAGAAGAGGTCAAGAGATTGGCCAAAATTGAAGAATGCCCAGCAAGTCAAGGTTATGAACTTCAAACGTTCGACAAGTTCTCACCATATGCGAAAGTTATTGTTCTAGAGAATTACAAAGAACCGAAACTCGTGAGCAAGTATGATGACACTGGTTGTCCCAAAAGCCATTTGAAGTATTATCTCCGTAAGATGGCAAGGTATTCAAATAACACGCCACTTTTTATTAGTACATTCCAAGACAGTTTGAGAGGAGCAGCTCTCGCATGGTACATCGCTCTCAATATAGAAGACTTCACTGAATGGGACCATTTGGCGAGAGAATTTCTTTGCCAGTACAAGTTTAATGTTGAAGTACTCCTAACTAGAGAAGATCTCATCAGAACCAAGAAACAGAAGAATGAAGGATTTAGAACATATGCCCAGAGATGGAAAGCTGTTGCCTTACAAGTAAAGCCTGTCATAAGTGAAGATGAACTCATTGAGCTCTTTCTAAAATAATTATCAATTGAGTACTATGATAAGCTTCATGTATTAGGCTGTCAAACATTCACCATGCTAGTAAAGGTTGGTGAGAGAAGTGAATGGGGATTGAAAGAGAAGAAAGCACAAAAAACAGCAACACGAAGGCCTTACCCCGGGAGAAAAGACAAAGAGCCCATTCAAGAAGTGGCTATGGTGTCTAGCCCAAATAATCATCAAGCATCATTTCCAAAGCAATCAAATGTCATTTGAAAAAACCCAAGGCAGTTCGAGCCAAAGAAAAGGCCCATTAGGCAATACACACCGTTGCCCCGACCCCTGTTGAAACTATTATCAATGCTTCTAGAAAGGCATTTGGTGGCCAAAGAGGTACCGAGGGACAATCTTACAAGATTTCCTTAGTACGATGAATCAAAAACTTGCACCTATCATATGGGAGAAAGGGGACATGATATGGATAATTATCTCACTCTAAAGTACAAGATTCAACAACTCATTGATAAAAAGATATTGAACTTCCAAGAGCCTGAGCTAAATGTACATCAGAATCCTCTTCCTGAGCACAATATAGTAAACATGATCAAAGACAAAGAAACAATGATCAAGTCTGACGATGAAGACGAATATAAAGCCAAGATTAAAGCTTCTCCTAAAAGGCGAAATTGTAGACAACCTGGGAGAAGACTTCAGAAGGTATAACTTCCAAGTGAAATATACCACACCGCCATAGACATTCAAGAATGAAGATATTGTACCCGATGGATGGGGTGGCATGGACGAGGTCCCAATCAGTCAACTAAATCTCGAAGAGAATGAAGATTGAGAAGAGAAAAAGAAGAAAAAAACTTGTCGAGGTGATAGAAGGTTCGTCCGCAAAGCACAAAAGCAAGGTGAAGTCGTTGATTTCCGAGGTCAAGACAGCGGCCGGTACAATTACTGTGTCAAATATACACCTCCTCCATGGGCATTCAAGAATGAAATAATCACACCTGATGACTGGGGTGGAATGGATGCTGATGAAGCCAATAGAACCATGGTGTCCATGGTTACACCATTTCTGATCAAGCTTGATGAGGTGAATAAATATAAGAAGGAAGAAGGTCCTGTCGAACCCATCACTATCCAACTCCCAATTGATCAACTGAAAATTGAAGGAGAAGAAACGCAACCTGTGATCATTACTCGCCCTCCAAAAGAAAAATTTGATACTAGGCGTGTACCTTGGGATTACTCTCCTAAAGAGGTTGATGCCATAACCCGATCGGGAAGATGCTATGTCCCTAAAGAGGGTGAACGAGAAAAGAAAGGAGTAATCGAAGAAGATGTCAAGCAATTGCTTTCAGTTATGAAGACAAGCGAATTTGAAGTAATCGAACAACTAAGAAAGATGCTGGCACAGATTTCTTTGTTGGATCTCTTCAAGACGTCAGAAAGCCACAAAATGGTGCTTATGAAGCTTCTTAACGAAGTGCACATCCCGGAAATGATTAATGAAGTACAATTGGAAGACTTCGTTGGCGCTATTCTGCTAAAAGATCAAATCGCTTTCTCCAACGAAGATTTTCCAATTGATGGATGCTCCCATAACAAAGATTTATATATCGCCGTCGAGTGCCGGGGCAAAGAAGTATCACATGTGCTGATCGATAATGGTTCCACACTTAATTTGTGTCCGTTAAGCACATTACACCGCTTGAGGATTAGCGAATAGCTCATCAAACATTATAAGGTAACTATGCGCTCGTTTGACGGAATGAAGAAGGATGTTATTGGCGATATCGAGCTCGAGGTAAACATAGACCCTGTGTCTTTCTTAATTGACTTCCAAGTGGTGGATATTCTGAGGACTTTCAACTTGTTACTCGAAAGACCTTGGATTCATATTTCTAGTGCTATTCCTTCAAGTCTCCATTAGAAGGTCAGGTTCGTTATTAATGGCAAGATGATCACCGTACATGGGGAGATGGATTTCACCACTTACAAAAAAAGTGCAATACCATATGTCGAACCTGAAGTGAAAGAAGAACTAAGCTATCATTCATTTGAAATGATCTCAATGGTGCAAATCCCTGCTGGTTGCATTATAAAATCCTCAGAGTTCTCAACATCATCCATTATGTCTGGAAGAGTGTTATGCCAATATGAATTTACTCCTGGTAATGGTCTTAGGTTGAAATCCCAAGGGATCAAGGAACCTATCGCTCCGCTTGCCATGAGAATGAAACACGGAGTAGGTTATATTCCGAATAGTTCTAAAGATCACCATGGAGGCCAAGGCCGAGGTCGAAAGAACCATGGAGGCTAGGGAAGCCGACGTGATCACATCATTAATCCATCCGTGTGGAAGAGTAAAGTTAAAGAGCTTCCCTATCATCATATTCACATTAAAGAAACCTTTCTTGGACCTTCCAAGCTACTTCAAGAAGAAGACTTACATGCAGTAGAAGAATCTGTTATGCATAGTTTATTCGAAGAGAATACTATCAACGTCATTATAACTGAAGTAAAAGATACCTACGCACTGGAGTAGGAAGATTCTCTCAAACTTTTATTTGTTCTTTCCATTGCATTTTGTTTATAGTTTCAGATTTCTTGTGATTTCGTTTGCAATTTTAGTTCAGTTGCAATTTCCATTCCTGTTGACATAGATATAATCACGTCTTTCAATTTAATAAAAGTGATCAAATGTTTTTGTTAAGGACATATAGAAACGAAACCAAACCTATGATGAATATTATCCTCATTCGTGAGGCTTGAGGCTTTGGGTTTCTATATTGTTCCCCATTGCGAAAATAATTTTAAGAGCAAGGAAGTCTGATGATATGAGGACTAGCTCTGTCTTTATATTCTTTCAAAATAAATTTCAAAATGAATTTCCAAGGGTTTTTTTTTATAAAACCACATGCATTGTTTTACTTTGTATGCAATTACTAATTATGTTTGTTACATGTCAGGTATGAGTATTCGCATATTCATAATAGGTTCTTATGTGGCCCAAATCTTTCCAAGGAGATCGCTTACTATGTTGAAGAAGATAATGAGGATGAGGAATGGGTCGGAAAGGAGTAGATTCGTCATGAAGAATCGAAGCCGCTCATATTAGAGAAAACAATCACTGTTAATATGAGCGATAAAGAGAATCCCAAGAAAGTTAAGATTGGAGAAAGTCTTCTCTCAGTAGAAGCAGAAAGAATCATCAATCTGCTCAAAGAATATCAAGATATATTCGCATGGTCTTACGCTGATATGCCAGGCCTTGATCCGAGCATAGTTGAATATGCTTTGCTAATCAATCCAAGTATTCCTCCAAAGAAGCAAAAACTTAGGCGAATAAAGCCGGAATTGGCAAAGAAGATAGAAGAAGAAGTTATGAAATTACTCAAAGTTGATTTGATTGAAGTAGTACCATATCCAGAATGGGTTGCCAACATAGTACCCGTAATGAAGAAAGATGGTCGAGTACGGGTGTACATTGATTATCGCGATCTAAATAAAATAAGCCCTAATGATGATTTCCCGCTTCCACATATCGATGTATTAGTGGATAGCACTGCTCGGTTCGAAACATTTTCATTCATGGATGGATTCTCATGATATAATCAAATCCTCATGAAGAAAGAAGATAAGGCGAAAATATCCTTCATAACACCATGGGGCACATTCTGTTACAATGTGATGCCTTTCGGTTTGAAAAATGTTGATGCCACATATCAAAGGGTGATGGTAACTTCGTTCCATGACATGATGCATAAAGAAATCGAAGTATATGTGGATGATATGATCGCAAAGTCCAAACAAGGAAGGGATCATGTTGAAGTACTTCGCAAGTTGTTCGAAAGACTCAGAAAATACAAGTTGCGATTAAACCCCAACAAGTGTGGATTTGGGGCAATCTAGCAAACTACTAGGATTTGTGGTCAGTAGCAAGGGCATCGAAATAGATCCCTTCAAGATCAAGGCAATATACGACTTAAAGACTCCTTCTACAGTAAAAGAAGTGAGAAGCCTATTGGGGTGATTAAACTATATTGCTCGTTTCATCTATTAGCTTTCTGAGATTGCTAAAACATTCTTCAAATTATTGAAGAAAAATGCCAAAGTGAAGTGGGATGCAGAATGTCAACAAGCCTTTGACAAGATCAAAGAATATTTGGTATGCCCACCAGTGTTGGTACCTCCAATTCCTAGGGTCCCGCTGATCCTATACTTGACGATTCACCATGAGTCGTTAGGAGCGGTGCTTGTCCAAAGAAGACCAAATGATGATAAAGAACAAGCCATTTATTACTTAAGCAAGAAGTTCACAACATCATAAATGAATTACCCAGAAGTCGAAAAGATGTGCGTTGCATTGATTTAGGTGTTACACAGATTAAGGCAATACACCCTCTATCATTAAATTTTGCTAGTGACAGAATAATCCAATCAAGTATCTTCTTGAGAAATCCTCCTTGGTCGGGAAATTAGCAAAGTGGCAAGTCTTATTATCTAAATTTGACATCAAAAGCTCGTCCCAAAAGTCAGTCAAAAGACGAGCAATAGCAGACATGTTGGTAGAAAATTCGCAAAATATCGCCAATCCTGAAGAAGAACAACTTGATGATCATATACTAACAATGGTCGATGACAAATGGACCATGTATTTTGATGGTGCAACCAACTTATCTGGATCAGGAACCGGGGCAGTACTTATCTCCTCAGAAGGCCAACAATATCCGGTATTTGCGAAACTGATATTTCCATGCACCAATAATGTCGCCGAATACGAAGCGTGCATTCTTGACTTACAATTAACTCTCTCGATGAAAGTAAAGAGATTGCAAGTATATGGAGATTCTATACTCATCATATTATAAATAACTGGTGAATGGCAAACTCAAGATGCCAAACTGATCCCCTATCACAGAAACTTAGAAGACATGATAGAATAGTTTGAAGAAGTAACATTCGATTATTTTCCAGGAGCTCAGAATCATTTTGCAAATGTTCTTGTAACTTTGTCATCCTTACTGCGAGCTGAAGATGGTATGGATATAAAACCATTGAGAATTAATATTCTTGAACAACCAGCTCATTGCATGGTGGTCCAGGCAGAGTTTAACAACGAACCATGGTTTCATGACATCAAAAGGTATCTTTAATATGGAGAATTTCATGAAGAAAGCCAACCGGGTGACATAAAATTTGTAAGGAAGATAGCCAATAAGTTCTTCTTCAGTGGTCAAACCTTGTACAAGAAATCATTTGACTCAATTCTACTAAGATGCGTGGATGCTACAGAAGCTGAACAGATCATGAAAGAAATTCATGAGGGCGAATGTGAACCGCAAATGAATGGACATATCCTAGCTCGAAAGATTATGAGGTTGGGATATTATTGGATGATAATGGAAACAGATTGCATCCAACATGTGAAGTGTTGTCATCAATGTCAAGTTTATGGGGACAGAATCAATGCGCCGCCAAATGAGCTGCATTAAATGTCAGGGCCATGGCCATTTTCAATATGGAGCATTGATATGATTGGTCCAATTAACTTCAAGGCCTCAAATGGATACCGGTTTATCCTGTTGCGATTGATTATTTCACCAAATAGATTGAAGCAAACTCCTACATGAACGTTACTACCAAGAATGTTACAAGATTCATCAGGCGGGACATCATTGCTAGGTATGGAGCTCCAGAAGCAATAATTACAGACAACGGTTCAAATCTAAACAACAAGATTGTGGATGACTTACTTGAACACTTCCACATTCGACATCTGAACTCGTCTCTATATCGTCTACAAATGAATGGAGCAGTTGAAGCGACAAATAAGAATATCAAGAAGATATTGGCTAAGACAGCTGAAAATTATCGTGATTGGCATGAAAGGTTGTCGTATTTTCTGATGGCATATCAAACTTCGATTGAAACATCAACTGGAGCAACCCCATTTTTCTTAGTTTATGGAATGGAAGCTGTGCTACCTGTTGAAGTAGAAATTCCTTCATTAAGGATACTATCCCAATTGAAGCTTTCAGAAGCTGAATGGATTCAACAGAGATATGAACAACTCAACATAATTGATGAGAAGAGATTAAGAGCTATGTGCCATGGGCAAGCCTATCAGAGAAGAGTGCCCAAATCCTTTAACCGAAAAGTAAAGCCAAGGCATTTCAAAGTAGATGATTTAATAGTGAAGAAGGTCATTCTCAATAATTCAGATTCTCGTGGCAAATTCACTTCGAATTATGAAGGTCCATACGCTGTCAAGAAAGTTCTTCCTAGAGGAGCATTGATTCTTGTAGATATAGCTGGAACGGAATTAGCCTATCCTGTAAATGCAGATGTTGTCAAGATATTCTACCCATGAAATGAAGACGAACATTCATGAAGAGATTTGGGTCACTTTAGAATATGTGCACATCATGCATATCATACATTTCGTGAACATGCTTATTTGTTTTGCAGAAGAAAGCAAAAGGAATCCGAACCAATCAATGGTTTCAGAATCTCCAATGAAGTTGTCAAATGATAGAGAGAAGTATCACTTTCAATTCAACTTTTCTGTTGATATTTCCTAATGTGCTTTTCTTCTTTTTATCATCCCTAGGGAGACAAAGAAAAGGGAGTAATAAAAGAAGAATCCCCAGTGGAACCAAAGCAAAAACATACAAACAAGAGGGATCTTGATAAGTTGATCAAACAGGTATCCCTAAACAATGAATGCATGTGTTAAAGAAGTTGTCTTTCTAAGAAAAAAATTGAACTTCTTCTTCCCCAAGTGGAATGACACTAAGATTGAGCAAAACAAAATAAATTGTTTTGAAAAGAAAATACCTTAGAAATGTTTCAAATCAAAAGTTTTGAGACACGCTTTCTTTGAGAATACATTAAGCATCAAAATTCCCTAGAAAGGGATAATTTGACAAAAAGGCTTTGAAAAATTTCAAAAAAAAAGTTTGAATCAAATCAAATGAAAAGACCTTCAAATGATGAAAGGTAAGCCGTATTCAAATACGTCCCCTATACACTCAAAGTCAAAGTGAAAGAGTGAGTGAGAAAAGAAACTCATCCAAAGGAAATAGGGGATGTTCGCAATGATTACATAGATTGAAATGATGAAAAGCAGTCATTTCACTATCCCAAATACATGTTTATCCCTTGCAAATCAAAATTGAGCCAAAATAGTAAAGAAGTTTTCCAAATCAACCCTGTTAAGAACCAACTCACATTGGGGCAAATCGGGAGGTTTGTAGTTGACAGTTATGAAGAATAGGATCAAGAAAGATTTTATTGCATACTCTTGCATCAATCTTTCTGTGATAACTTCAGATGAAGTCATATGGAAACTCAAAACATTCCAAGAGGAAGAAGAGCACTTCATTTCTAATGCCCAAACACGTTACCTTTGACAAAGCCCAATTGAGCCTGAACATTCATTTCTGAACCCTAAATTGGTGATAATCTCTTCACACTAGAGCATGAGCATAAGATCCACCTGGAATAGACAAGAAACAAAAGGCATGACACAGAGTCCTTAGAACTCAAAAAGAGGTCAAAGGCAAAAGAATTAGGATATGAAAAAGTAATGTGCCTGGTAAAAGTAAGGCCAAATGCCCAAGAAAAATGAAAAGAAAAAGAAAAAGAAAAGAGAGTTCAAAAGAAAACTCAAAATGACGAAAAAGGTCATGACAAAGCAAAGCCAAGATCATGAAAGGTCATAGATCACAACAGGTGAGAATGATCAAAAGAAAAGAGATCATAATGAACATTTAGGGGACTTTGATGTTCATAAAAAAGAAAGATCCCTAGTGGACAAAAGGAAAGGGGTGGTGATGCCAAGAAGATCATTAGTTTTATAAAAACCCTGAATTCAAACAAATGAGCCTTTTTTGAGCCTACCCAATACCAACAATATAACCTCTCTCCAAAGACTCTTCAGAGTGGGATGTTGAGAATAGAAACATGATTTTAGACAAGAAGTCGTCGCTCAAAGAAGTGTATGTAATAATATCTTGTCTTATCCTCGAGGTTCTTAACTTGTAGACCCGAAGCAAGTTATGACGAAATCCTTTTTCTTGGCCTCAAAATGCCTATCCTTTGAATAGTCATTGACTAAGCCAACATTACAGTCCTCCGAAAGACCTTATTAGATCAATTGGATTGTATACATTGCGAACATCTCCGAATACCTGAGGATTGGTTAAGAGAGATAAAATTGAGGGATATCAGACAATTCCCATATCAATTAGAAAAAAGAAAAGACCAAGTCCATAGATTGAGACAAATCTTTTCTAATGAAGGTCTTCCAAATGATCATTTCAAGCATTTCTTGAAAGATTGCAAGCACTTTATTTAAATAATTCCTTGAAAAGGAAATTTGATTGTCTGAAATGCATTAATGCAAAGAATGCATGTTTCTAGACCATGTTTCAAAAGTTTTTGATCAACTTAAAATCAAGTCTTCAAACAGTTTGTGGTAAACTAAAAAACCACGTTGTAAACAGTTTTCGATTAACTTCAAAGCGAAGTTTTCAAAAAAGTTTTTGGTCATCTTAAAACCAAATTTCTAAACAATTTGTGGTGAGTTCAAAACCATTCTTTTTAAAATAGTTTTTGGTCAACTAAAAAACCGTACAAAGGTTAGTAAAACCTTAAAATCACATAATTCGTGGTCAAGGCACTCATTATTTGAAGCCTTCTCAAATCCTGCTGGCGAGGAGTCACCAGACAAGTCATCAAGACCTCAGGTGAGAAACCCCAGGTATAAATTGTTCAGGATCTTCATAAGTCCTACTGACGAGGAGTCACTAGGCAAAATGCAAAGACCTGCTAGTGAGGAATCACTAGGCAAATCCCCAAAGTCCTACTGACGATAAGTCACTAGGCAAATTTTCAAAGTCCTATTGACGAGAAGTCACTAGGCAAATTTCCAGAGACCTACTGACGAGGAGCCACTAGGCAAAATTCCCAAAGTCCTACTGACAATGAGTTACTAGGCAAATTTCCAAAGTTCTACTGACGAGGAGTCACTAGGCAAATTTCAAAAGTCCTACTGGCAAGAAGTCATTAGGTAATTTTCAAAGTCCTACTGGTGAGGAACCACTAGGCAAATCTCAAAAGACCTATTGGAAAGGAACCACTAGGCAAATTTTCAAAGACCTACTGGCGATGAGCCACTAGGCAAATTTCAAAAGTCTTACTGGTGAGGAATCACTAGGTAAATTTTCAAAGTCCTACTGGCGATGAACCACTAGGCAAAAGTTTCTTAGTCTTACTGGTGAGGAACCACTAGGCAAATTCCTAAACCCTCAGGCGAGGAGCCTCACGTGCTCATGGTTTATGGGTTCATCCTTAAACCATGAAGTCAAAATAATCATCATAATCATTACCGTCAACTCATACTTTTGAAGTAAGACAACAAAGAGATGCTCATAAACAGGTAAGTCTCTCTCTCCCTCAATCCCTAAGAACCCCTCGAAATATATTCTGAAAAGAGAACTTTTGGATTAGATCACGAATCTCAATGCAAAATCCCTAATCAGTTGTTATGAAATTTTCATTTTTTTCTTGTTCATTGAGTCAACTAAAAATTCAAGTGTCACATTGTCTTTGAGATCAATCTCTAACGAGCTCAATTTCAAAGAGGGGCAGCTGTTGACACTTGATTTTTAGCTTATTTTTTTCATGCTTTCAAAAATCTCAAAATTAGGATTAGGAATCTTGGTCAAGCCTAGAAACCTATTTCTAGATAAAAAATAAATTTTCTATCATTTTCCTGAATTTTTCCTTAATTTCTTTTAGTCAAAATGAGTGAGGAAATCAAGAAAAATAGCAAATAGAATCAGAAAATTCCATAAAAATAGTCATTAGTCTTCTTTTAAATCCAATTTCACTAATGCATCATCAATTTTGGAAAATCTCAATCAGGCATGTGTTTTTCCCAAAATTGGGCAAAATCAAACCCGAATTGAACCAAAATGCAATTAAATCTTTTCTAGTCATTTTTAAGTCATAGTGTCTTCACAATAAATGATTCTGGGACCTTGAATTACACAATGGTCAGTCCAATTGCACAAATTAATAAAGAAATCAGAAAACCCCAAAATTCAATTAAAAATTAGGAATTTTGAACCGAAATTGGGAATCATGTCCAATTCGAAATTGTCAAACTATGAGACCATCATTTCTAGAGTTAATCAGATGTGGGAAATTCAATTTTGACACCTATTTTGCCTAATCAGGTCATTAGGACATCGAATTGAATAAAACTCTATTAACCCGAGTATAAAATTTTAAAAAATCTTGGACATGATTATGACAAAAATTGGGAAAAATCACATATTTGGATTCAAAATGTGATGAGGAATTCAATTTTGGGGTTAATTTTGAAAATTAGGTCAAAATCGAGCTTAATTTGCGAATTTAGACCAACATGGGTTTGTCGGATCGATCGGGTCAACCCGACCCGACCCGGGTCGATCTCTTTCGCCCGACTCGCCCATAACGTGCCAAACCTAGAAAATATCCTCTCAGTCCCGTGACTTTGCCAACCTTCTCTGGTGAAATAGACACGTGTTTGACCTAAATGATAGCCGGAGAATCTCCAGCTGTCGTCGGAGATCGGTTATAACCAATCAGAAGGTGGTGGTAATGATTTTTGGGTGGGAAAAATCGATCAAGAAAAGAGGAAGAAATCATTCTCGCGGAGAAGAAGGTGTTTGACGAAATGCTAAAGAGGGAGAGAGAGAGAAATTGAGCGAAACCAAAGAACAATATCTAGAGAGAGAGTGTCGAGGGTCCCCTCACGAGTATCCGGCGCCGTCGTAGACGGCGGAACGCCGGCGAATCGTGGATAGGTTGTGACCCTCCTCTGGACGTTCCGGTCGAGCAAGTTGATTACGAAGCTCTGAAAATGAACCTCATTTGACATGCCGAGAGACAGTCTGGCAAATCCGAAGCTACTAGGTTGAAGATCAAGTACTGGAGAACAGTTCCACGATGGTCGATCATCTTGAAAACTCTATTTGGTCATCGAATGAAGAAGGTAAACTTTGATCATGATCACTGTTTTCCAGAATTTCCAGAATGAGTTTTAGCTCAAACTTGCGTGTTTCTTCATGATTTTGTTATGTTTGATGCTTGAAACATGTTCTTAGTTCATTTTTTATTGTTTGTTTGCACTTTGAATGGTTAAAAACACATAAACCGAGTCGGCCACATCATCGATCATCTCACCGGAGCTCGAACATCGTCGCCGGAGTGCTCCCCGTGGCCAATGGCCACCCTAGTCAATCTTCTTTGACCTTGTTTGATGAGTAGGTGTTGATTGGAACCGATTTAGACGGCTAGGGCGGTTAGAATCGGAATTAGCGTTCTGGAAAATCCATGTCTGAACAGTTTACAAACTAGGATGTTTAGACCAATTTCTTGCTGGCCGACGGACGTCCGGGGGCACTCTGGTTAGGCTAGATCAGTATTAGAACATATGAACTTGGTAATGGATCAAAAGAAATGGCAAACGCTTGCCGGAAGGTCATCGAAGAGGGGCTTGAAGTGGCGGCCTTGAAAACCTTATGTTGGAATTCATGCACATTAGGTGCTCGACCAAATGCCCCAATGAAAAATCCATTAAACGGTGCCGTTTTGGCGTCGTGCTCGTCGGTGGAAGTGATCGGCGCCAGCGCCGGCGAGGCCCGATTCAGCTCAGCCGAACTGGGTTAAACCGGGTCAGTTTGGTTCATTTTCCAAGCGGGAAAATTCAAAAATAATAAAAAAAGAATCCAAAAAAATTGAAAAATTCAAAAAATTCAAAAAAAATCAGAAAAATAAATAAAAAAATTCAAAAAATTTCAGAAAAATTGAAAATTCGTAAAACTTTCATAAAAATAGAAAATTTCAATAAAAATTCAAAATTTTTTTAGAAAATTCATAAAAATTCAGAAAATACAAATAAAAAATGAGAAAAATTCAGAAAATCTAAAAAAAATTGGAAAATTCATAAAATTTTTTAGAAAATCATTAAAAATAAATTCTCGATTAATAGAATTCTCAGAAATTCAATTTTCAAAAAAAAATTCAAAAATTCACAGAATGGTTCAAAAATATTGTGGCGAACCTTAGAAAGTGAAATTTGAATTTTTGAAAGTGCCCAAGTGGCATTTTTAGAAAAACTCAAATTCAGGGGTTATAACCCCTAAAAAGCCCTAAAACCCTAAAAGGATATAAATCATGAAATGAATAAGTTTCTAAGGCTTCATTAGGGTTTGGTTGTTTTTTGAGTGCATTTTGATTTCTAGAGACAATTTAGGATTGTTTGGTTTGATTGACATTGATTGTGTATTTAATTCTTATTTGATTTCCATGTAGTCAGAATGGATAGAACTAGTGGATAGGCCTCGGAAACTTGTGTGACACATTAGATATCGTATCGTTCTTAGGTACCGAAATGGCGTTAGAGATCTTAATTTGGAATCATTAACGTAACCAAGTTCCCGTACTTAGAATCTCTGATTCGTAGGATCATGGTGTTTCTCCCATACCTCAATTAGGTTTCTAGTCAACCTACAAATAATGACTAGTGGCAACTTCAAATCGAAAATTTAGATCAAATAGGGAATTATCATTCGCTGTCACGTGAGATATGATCTGGGAGAGACCCTTACACGAAAATACCTCCTTAGGACGCAAAACCCAAAAATCCCAAAAAAAAGCGCGACGCGACACCCCATGCAGTCCGCAATTTCAATCTAGCACTATTCAACATAGGAGAACATCACAACATAAAGCAGCGAAAGCAGTCAAAGGGAAACCCCATTTACATCAGACCGATTAACTTCAATAGCTAAGCATTGATTATCGCCATGGACCCTCGATTTCTAAAATCTAACCTGACACAAATTGATTCATTCAAGTAGCAATAAATTGGTATTCACTCGCAACCCAGTCGATCAAACGATAAGAATCGAAGGATAAGACACAAATTAGACACAGAGGAATGAGCCAATCAAGAATTTCGACTTACGAGCCAGTCAATACAGATGCTAGTGGACTGAAGCTGAAGCTAGGGTTTGCAAATCATCAACCTGTGCATTGTTTATACTGCTGGACTCGAAAAGCTCTCCTCGCTCAATAAAACCTAGATAATTTGTTCATTCGTCCTTCTATCCAGGTTTCGCCGGCCAATCGGCCAACGAGGCGTGGAGGCTGGGTTGCGCGGGTGCGATCGGAGGCCAGAGATCTAGTGAGGTCCAACGATGGCGGTTACGCGTGCGTGACCAGAGGTTGTGGGATATCTCTGTGTTCTCGTGGAAGAAGAAGGTGTGGTTGCAGTGTAGCCCTAATAGAAACATTTTATTGTTCAGGTTGGGTTTGGGTATATCCTAAACAAGCTAAGGCCTAATATATCCAAAATAATATCCAACCATTTTTACTATTATCCGAAACAAGTTGAGGCCCAACCCGATTCAGTACAAAAAATGTTAGGTCGAGTTGGTTCGTGTTTAGCTAGGTTCTTTTGACAGCCCTAAGTTTTAAACACTTATAACAATAAACCAAATCTTATCACTGTAAATGGAGTGTTTTTTTTTGTCAGAACTATAAATGAAGTTGGTCATATGAATTTCAATGCGTAAATGTGCCGATCACATATTAGACTCTCTATAGGCTCTCAATGCCCTCGGAAGAAGAACAACAGAAATGTCAAAACTTATGTACAGTGCTCACTTTAGTGCCAAAAATTTTCGCCGGTTCACTTAAGTGCCAAATCGGAGGAAAAACGATCACTTAAGTGCCAACGGCAAGATATTTCGACCAAAATTAATACGTGATTTTTTTAATTAAATCTTGTAAATGACTTGGCAAAGTTTTTAAAAAATAAAGTCCACGTGGACTTAAAAAACGACGTCGCATCGCCTACATGGCTTGGACGTCCAATGCGACGTCATTTCCCCTTGGTAATTAAATGACGTCGCACGTTGAGAGTGAAATTAGGGCTCGTCTGGTTATTGTTCAGGCGAAGGAAGTTCCCGTTGTCCGTTGTAGTCACTCGATCAGTCATCATCGTCGTTGTGCTCCATCACCATTGTCACTTGCTCTGTCGCCATCGTCGTTGGCCATCGCTCACGTGTCATCTCTTACCCTCAGTCATCTCTTACCCTCAGTCATTCAGGTTTGTCATATTCTCTTCATGGCTCAATTGGATGGAAAAATTAGGATTCCGGGAGCACAATTAGGGTTTCGAGGGCACAATTATGGCTTCAAGGGAAAAGCTAAGGCTTGGGGGGAGAGATAAATTAGGCATGACAGTAGTAGAGAAGAAATTGCGACATAGTGATTGTGAGGACCTCAAGTTCTGATTATGGGGACATCGGTGCTAGCTGTGTTGCTTCGTTTGTACTAAATGACAATGATTGAAGTTATTTCATTTCAACAATGGCAATTTGTTTAATCGTTTAGTTGCGGTTGTGGGATCCTCTATGTGAACTTGTTGGCTTTTGTGCGTTGTGGTCTCAAAAGCTGATTATTTTGTTTTCTTTTGGTGCATCATGGGCATAGGGGACAATATTGTTACCATCATTGTTTGCTATGGTGGGGAATTTGTCATTGGAACCGAGGAATGGGAATATGCTAGTGAAAATGAAGGTACTATTTTTTTCGATATAAGAAGGTCATCATATATTGAATTCATGAGGGACATAGTGCATTATTTACGATGCAATGTACATAAATTGCATTATTGTGTTCTTGGGAAGAGCTTGAAGGACGGCTTGAGATTCTTCAGTGATGATAATGGTGTTAAGGACATTATTTACCATTATCTTCATGGCAAGGAAGCTAAAGTCTATGTTGAGTATTATACTAACTGTGAAGATGATGAAGATGATGAGAACACTAAAATAGGAGAAGTAGGATAATGTACTCAGGTTGGGGACGAAAGGCAATAGCTGAGGCCGGAGATGGAGGCAAGTTATATAGAGAGAGTCAAGCAAACGGGAAGATGTCTCCAAGTTTCTAATGAAGCCATACCTGATGAAGAATTGACCAGATTAAATTGGGAAGTTGCTCAGTCTAGTGAATCGGATGATGAAGTTTTGGCAAATGTAAATTTCCTAAGTGATGACGATGAAGATGAAGAACTTGCACAATCAAAGCAAAAGCATAGAGACTTTCTGATAAATAAATTTGCATCATTTAGAGAATCGCATGAACCACAACCAGTGAATAGGAATGAAGAAGCTCGAGCTGATGGTAATCAAACTGAATATGAACAGAGTGGTGGTGAAGATGAGAGTGCTAGCTCCGAGAACGAGCTTGAAGATGATGAAGTACCTGTTCGTAGAAAGAAAAGTAAGTATCCTTCCTATAATCCGACTGCTACATGTTCTGTTTTGTCTGTAGAAATGAAATTTGACAATTCGAAACTGTTTAAAGAAGCTATTGTCAAGAACTCCATTGCTGAACAAAGGAGTGTCGAATTTATTAGAAATACGAAAGAATTTGTGAGAGCTAAGTATTCGCAATCAAATTGTTCATGGAAGATCTATGGTGCACTGAATAGGAAAAACGAGTATTCCAGATTAGGTCATTGCAGGAGGAACATACTTGTTCCATAATATTTGACAATAAAATGGTAACAAGTGTATGGTTGTCAAAGCACTTCTTCAATACTATCAAAGTGATGCCCGAGATTAAGAGTCCTCAATTAAAGCAGTTAGTGAAGGAGCATGTAGGGATTAATGTATTGAGAAATCAATGCAAAAGAGCCAAGTAGAAGGTGATGAGTACACTAATAGGTCGGTACAACGAAGAATATGGCTAAGTTTGGGATTATGCTTGTGAATGTATGCTTCAAAACCCATCCAGTAGAGTATATGTAGAGGTTATTGAGAGACCATAGCTTGACTATGGGACTAAGTTCGATAGGTTTTATGTTTGTTTTATGCATGCAAACAGGAATTTTTGGTTGGTTGTAGAAAAATTGCAGGATTGGATGGATGTTTCTTTAAGAGTTTATGCAAGGGAGAGTTGTTGGTTACTGTTAAAAGAGATGCCAATAACCAAATGTTTCCAATAGCTTGGGTTGTTGTCAAACTAGAGATCAAGGACACTTGATCCTGGTTTCTAAAAAATATAATGGCTGATCTTGAGATAACCAATGGGGAAGATTGGGTATTCATGAGCGATCAACAAAAGGTAATACCATTTAAAACTATTGACTTTTTAATATTAATCGTATATTTTTTCTTACAAGTATTTTTTGGTTTGAATTATTGTAGGGACTTGTTCCTGCATTAGCTGAGTTGATGCCATATGCTGAACATAGAATGTGTGTGAGGTATATATATGCAAACTGGCAAAGAATTATAAAGGGGATAAGCTACAGAAACAATTTTGGCATATAGCAAAGAGCACAAACATGTCTGATTTTAGAATAGCCAAATAGGAGTTGTTTCAGTTGTCAAATGAAGATTTTGAAGTATTGTTCCAAATGGAACTTAAGCATTGGTGTAAGGTCTTCTTTAGCGAAGAATTAAAGTGCGATATCATTGACAACAACCTCAGCGAAGCTTTCAATGGTAGAGTACTAGAGGCTAGGTGCAAACCCATCATTAGCATGCTTGAAGACATACGAGTTATGGTCATGACCCGACTACATAGACAAAGAGATAAGACCACAAAGTGCACTAGACAACGTGGTCCCAGGATTGCAAAGAAATTAGATGAAAACACAACTGCTAGTAGGTTCTGTTATCCAATTTGGAATGGAGACGATGGATATGAGATCATGAACAATAATGATAAGTATATCGTCCATCTAGACAGGCAAAAGTGTTCATGAGCTTGATAACTAATTGAAATTCCTTGTGCACATGCCATTTGTGCCATCTAGTTGAAGCAACAAAACCCAGAGGATTACTTAGATGATTGATACAAGAACAGCACATATCTTGCTTCGTACCAATTCATGATGCAACCTATCAGAAGTAGCAAATTCTAGGAGCCAACAAACCATGAAACCCCTAAACCTTTGCCACTAAGAAGCAAATTGGAAGGTCAAAAAAGAAACGAAGAATGCAGGAGGGAGAGATTTCAACTCAAAGGATAAGCAGGACTTGTGTAAAGATGAGGTGCTCCTATTGCCAAAAGGAAGGGCACAATAAAAAGGGTTGTGCATTGAAGAAACAATATCAACAACAACAACAGCCATACATAGGGGCTGATACAGGGTTAGCCCAAGGGCTAATTGAAAGGCCTGCTATAGAGTCAAGTGTAGGAGCTGATGCAGGGCTAGCTGAAGGGCCAGTTCAAGGTCAAATTGAAGGGTCGGCGCAAGGGCAAACTGAAGGGCCGGCCCAAGGGCCAACCACTAAGTCGACTATTGAACAGACAAGAAGAAAATATCCCGTAAGTTGTACAATTGGTGTTTGTGTTATTTTTTGGGTTGAAGTTTAACTTTGATATGTCTTCATCAGGTGAAAAGAAGACCAACTGCAAAAATTACTGAAAATGAACCACCACTACGAACAATAGGGGCTCTCAAAAAAAGGCTAAGACAATATGGTTATGGCCTTTTTACATACGAGCGTACTGAAATGACTATTTTGAATATAAGTTTTGCAAGACTCCTGCATTTAATTTATTTATGGTATTTCTTTTTATTGATAATATGGTTATGTTGTTGTAGCCTGGGAGAAGTTCGAAAGTGCTTATCTCTCAAGATGGCCCAACTCAAAAGTCAACGGTTGCACCCAAAACAGGAACCCATGTGGCAGGAAGAAAGACAAAGGGGACGGCGCCAAAGACCATTGCTCCAAAAAAGAAGACATTTAGTGTAACTCTAAAATAGCCACCAACAAGGAACCCAACACCAGTTACATCTTAACCAAGTGATCTTGGCACCAACAATGACCCTACTGAGAGCTCTCATCAAATGACACGGCCTATAAAGAAAATGACAGCTACTAAGAAAAAGGTACATGGGACAAGAAGGCCAGTTGAAGAATCTGCATATTTAGTTAGAAAGAGTGCAGTGATCATGAATCAAGTCAAATATCTATTTAAAGGAAAAGGAACTGGGGGTTGTTCAAATTAATTGATGGAAGGGTGTTAAATATGGTAGTTTTTTATTTTTATTGGGAGATTATGCATATTGACTCGTAGAATTGACTTTGTACGTCGTTGAGTCAGTTTAATGTTTTTGTTTGGTGGGAAGTCATTCTCTGGATGTAGATATTTTAGTTAGTTATTTATATTGACTAAATGTAAAACTAAGTTTAATGTCAATGGACCAATGTTTATTTTGTCTATGCTTTTGAAATTTTCATATTTTGTTATTGGTTGTGCTAGTTGTGCTGCTGAGGTGCTAGTTCTGCTGGATGTTCTAGTTGTGCTAATTGTGCTTGGCTAGTGCAGTGGTGGTGGTGGTGGTGGTGGTGGTGCATTGGTGATGGTGGTGCAGTCGTGGTGATGGTGGTACAGTGGTCGTAGTGATGGTAGTGGTGGTGCATTGGTGGTGGTGATGGTGGTGGTGCAGTGGCAATGGTAATGGTGTAATGATGGTGGCGGTGCAGTGGTAGTGATGGTGGTGGTGCACTGGTGGTCGTGGTGTAGTGGCGGCGGCGGCGGTGCAATAGTGGTGTTGTTTTGGCAAATTTAGGTGATGGCGATGCTATGGTTGTGGTGGTGGTGCAGTGGTGGTCGTGGTGTTGCTTGGCTGGTATAGGTGTTGGTGGTTCTGTGGTTATGGTGGTGCAGTAGTGGTGGTATTGCTTGGTTGGTGTAAGTGATGCTGTAGTGGTGGTAGTGTGGCTTGGCTAGTGGAGGTGGTGGTGGTGGTGGTGGTGCTGTGATTGTGTTGGTGTAATGGTGGTGTTGGTGGTGCACTGGTGATGGTGGGGGTGCACTGGTGGTGGTGGTGCTTGGCTGATACAGGGCTTGGTGAATGTGTTCAGGGTGCTTGGTTGATGTAGAGTTTAATGTTGGTACTGGTGGTTGTGCTGGTGCAGGGCTTGGTGGAGGTGTTGTTGGTGCTTGACCGATGCAAGGCTTGGTGATGGTGGTACTTGGTAGCTGGTGCACGGCTTGCACCAGTAGTTATGTGCTGGTGCGAGGTGCAAGCAGCCGGTACGCTAGTTCATCAGTTATGTGTTGGTACAGCTCGTAGGCATCTTATGCTTACACCAACTATGTATTGGTGCAAGCACAATTTGCACTCAGTACCAGCACATAGCTAGTGCAAGCAAGCACACCAGCTATGTGCTTGTTGCTAGTGCAGTACCAGTGAAACGAACATATCAACAACTAGCACTTAAGTAGTCACTTTTTAACAATAATTGACACTTAAGTGATCAGTTTTCACCACGATTGGCACTTAAGTGATCAGTTTCAACAAAACTTAGCACTCAAACGATCGCTATTTACAACATATGACACTGAAATAATGACTTGTGAACTTGGTACCATTCCTTCATTTGACAAGCGTTTGCAGCAAACCAGTATCCCATTACCAACAAACAATTACCAGCAAACTATTACAGCAATCCAAACATCTCAAGCAAAACTAAGCAAATAAGAATTGAGAATACACAACTAAGCAACAGAACTTGTAAATGACCACAGCCAATGAATTTCAACCTTCCATTTTCACCATAGATTGCAGCAAACTTTTGTTCCATACAAAAATAGGCAAATACAACTACACTTACAAATTACCCAATACAAGTACATATTCCACTCATCTTCAACTATGGTAACTGAGAAACTTCTTCTCATCACTCGCTTTACATTTGACCATAAAATAGACTACACAACATAATAACAACACAATCAATGCTCGATAAGACTTCATTTTAATTTTCATCCTTGAAACTTCCTTCTTCAAATGGTTGGCCAGAGATGCTAAAGCTTTCATTTCAGCTTGCATTGAGTCCACATCCTCCAATTCATCCATTAATGTTGGTCGAGGTTAATGGCATCCTTCAAGTAGCTCCAAGATCACCTTTATCGCTCGACCGGAGAATTTCACACCAGTCCATTTGAAATATTTGCACTTCGAGTCTTCTCTATACCTGGCTCAACCATTAAATCTTCTTCCGGGATTCAACAGAGTCCAAGATGTTCTTATTGGACTCGATAACCCGCAAAAATAGTACCATTCGCCCTCTTGTTCACTTCGTTGAAACGAATTTGAGTCGTTGTCGAAGTTGCTGCTCTCCATTTGCAAGATTGGGCTAGTAACTTTGGGGGTAAATCTAAATAGGGTTTCAATTGGGTGTTCAATAGCCGGTTAGGGTTGCAAATTAGGGGATTCTTTTTCAATTTGGGGATTTAGAGTTCTTATTTGGGGGAAAGAGTATCAAACGGCGTCGTTTTAGGGATTAGATGCTGACTGGACTCTCTGGCAAGCCATGTCGGCTTAAGAAACTAATAAAAAAAAGCTATGTCGGATTTCCGATCAAACTGATCAGAGTTGGCATTGAAATGATCATTTTTCAAAAAAATTGGCACCGAAGTGATCAAAAAGAAACTTTTGACACTAAAGTGAGCATCGTACATAAGTTTTGACACTTCTATTTTTCTTCTCCCCAATGCCTTTTGATTTCATTAGTCTCTTGTCATGTCCTTTTTAAGTACTTTCCACTCCCTTCCAAAGTAGTGTATACATCTTGCTCACATTTCATTAAAGTATCCAAAAATCTTCAATTTAACATGATCCACCCATCTTAAATAACACTCTCATCTTATTTTCTATTAGGGTAACACATATTTTTTTCCTTAGATAGATTCATCTGCAATTTTGTTTTTCTCATGTATTCGCAAATCAAATGAAGCAATCTAATCTCCATCGTCTACACTCATTTTGTGTTCATATCAATGTTTTTAAGTGGTATTTAATAGTTGCTCAAGCTTCGATCCCCTTCTCCACTTCACCAATCGTTTCTGAACTTCCCGGAGATCTTCATCGCCTTTTTTTCCTTTGGCAAAATAGATTTGAGATATCGAAAACATTCAATTCTTGGTGCTACTCGTTCTTAAGAAGGTGTCATTTAAGCTTCTTATCTACCTTACTCATCATATACTTCATCTTTGATCAACTCGGCCAAAAACCTTTCTATTCCAAAGTTTCTTTCCAAAATTCGTGTTTTTGTTTAACTCCTCCTTGGATTTCATCCACCAGCACCATATCAGCCAATATAAAAAAAGAAATAAATTCATTAGAAGTCTTAAAACTTCTAACGAAAGTGTAATTAAGCATAAAATTTATCACGAAAGTGCAATCAAATCCTAAAATTTACTGCCTAAAATTTGTCAAACTGGCTCCATCAAGTCCTTCCATTGATGCACATTTTGAAAGTTTTATGATTCGATTGCACTTTGGCGATAAGTTCTAGGATTTGATCGCACTTTTTGAAAGTTTTATGACTCAATTGCACTTCCGTGATAAGTTTTAGGATTTTGAGCGCACTTATCCAAAAAAATAAAAACAAAAAGAACACTATTAATAAGACGAGAATGCATTTTTCTGTCTCCACCCTTTCTTGCCTTATTAGTTAACCTTAACCTTCCCCTTTTTTTTTGACTTTTCCCCCCTCCATTTTAGTGCTTCTTACTAGAAAAAAAAAGTAATATCTAGTTATCATGTGATGAGTTTTACATACGAATTAATCATCACGGATATAGGATTGTAATGCTCTCTATTTAGATGGTATATTCATAATTTTAATTTACTCTTAACTTAATGCCGCGTCCACTTAATATTGGATAACTAAGATTCGTCTCTTTTTTCTTTTTCCTGTTTTCTTCTTCTTCCAATGATGAAAGTGTGCACACCTAAGGGGAGAAGCATTTTTAGACTTGATAACTATTAATTAATATTTTTATTTAGGGACTGGGGTTGGTCCTTATTTTTCTATGCAATAAATTCCTAAATGATTTAGCCAAAATTTTGGCCGAAAATCATTGATATGGATGCCGGCCATCCTACGTGGCACAATCGGCATTGATGTGGACAAAATTTAATTTTTTTTTGAATGTTTTAATTTCTTTTTTTATTCTTTTTTGTCTTTTCTTCTCTTTTCGTTCTTTCCTTTTTCCTTTTTTTTTCCTTTGCTCTTCTTTTCTTTTTTCTTTTTCCTTTAGCTGGCCATCAATGAGGCCCAGCGATGGCCAACGGAGGGAAGAAGAAAAAAATAAGAAAGAAAAAAGAAAAGAAGAAAAAAGGAAAAAGAAAGAAAAAATGTTAAAATATTATTTAAAATTGTCACATTGTTTCAATAGGATAAAATTGTTATTTTATAATAATAAATTCGAAATTTAATAAATAATAAATGAGGATTATTGCTAATTATGATCTGCAAGCGCACAAAAGGGCAAAGTGTACCAAATAATCGCACACCCACACTTGAGTTTTGTGAGATCTAGCCCACAGCCCATCGTCTTCATTTGAACAAGTTAGAAGCCACATTAATATAGTGGTCCACACAATCAAACTTTCCTATGAGGAACATCGAAAAGCACTATATTGTTTGTTTGTTTTCTTTTCTCGCTTTTACTCTCTATTTCCTTGTGATTGTACACCGAATCCTAACACCAGGAAAGCATCTATCGAAGCTATGACCTATTAAAACTCAATATGCCGCTCACTCTTGTTCATTTACAATACAATTCTTGGACACTAGCCCTTTCACTAGCAGATATAGTGCCAAGGACAACAATAAGAAGGCCTCGATTTTAATCTGGAAAAGTGCTCAAAGCTTTTGAGCTTGATAAATTGTAAGGCCAAGTTAAGAAATATGGGAAAGTGTCAAAACAGTCTTAAACCTATTGCATTTGTACCAATTTAGTTATAAATCTTTTAACATAGTGCAAATTTAGTCCAACTAATTTTGGCAAGATATTGCTGATAAAGATGTTGGCCGACCTATGTGGCACCGCCGATGCTAACGTAGACAATTTTTTATAATATTTTTTCGATTTTTAATTATTTTTTCTAATTTTTTTTCTTTCTTCCTCCTTTTGCCGATGACCAGCCGAACGACCTCGCCTAGGTGAGAGTCGCCATCAACCTGCCAAGTGAGGGAGAGGCCCAGCCAAGCGAGGGCTTCCCTTACCAGATCTGGCAAAGGGAGTCCTTGCTGGGGCTCACCCTTGCCCGAGCAACCCCCTTGCCCGGGCAAGGCACAGCTAGGGTAGGCCTCGACCAAGCTAAATTTGGCGAGGGAAGCCCTCGCTTGGCCGAGCCTCGCTAAGCCGATCGGCGGCCGATCGACGACAACTCTTGACCTAGGCAAGGCTAGCCCGCTCGGCAATTGCCTGTGGCTGATGGCTGGTCACCGACAAAAGGAGGAAGAAAGAAAAAAAAGAAAATTAGAAAAATATTTAAAATATTATTAAAAATTGTCTACATTAATGCCAGCGGTGCCACATATGTCGCCGACGTCCACGTCAGTAATATTGGGCCAAAATTAGCTGGAAAGACTGAATTGACACTATGTCAAAATGTTTATAATTAAATTGGCACAAAAAAATGTTTAAGACTAAATGGCACCAGTGCAATAGGTTTGAAACTTTTCCCTTCCCAATTGCATTTGAGCCAAGCACCTACCATGTAATCCCTGTATTCATCATGTGAGAGCTTTGGCCTTCCTTCAATTAGCACATAGAGAAGGCATGTAAGGTTTGCATGGTTTAAAGTTAACTTGGTCTTTTAGATTTTTTGAATGATTCGTATTGGCTACATCTTATCGTCATCATTTCGTTTGTCTTGCTGGATTGCAATGTATTTGTACTTTTTGGAGTAGAAAAGAAGAGAAATTAAATGGCAACCTTTCGTGGCCCGATATTCAATATGGCTTGGCTGCTTACCTCATCGCCAACCTTGTGGCTGCAGCATTTATAGTGCTTAGCAATGATGATCCGTCCTCATGAGATTCGTCTTAGCGTGATCATATCCTTAGCATGATCTTAGCGTGATCATATGCCACCATGGCATTCTTATCCCATGAGTTGTTCTATTCAATTTCTCGGTTGTACTTACCATAACTATAGGAGTTGATTTAAGAAATATAATTGTAAATGGTGTATAAATATGTACATTTAGAATACAAGAAATTGAATCGATTTATATTAGGATGTTCCATTTTGCATCATTTCTTATGGTATCAGAGCAAATATCGATCCTAGTGTAGTTTGTTATTCATGGCCGATCAAAACACTTCCAATGTATCATCCAAGATCGGTGTAACTTCTTCATATTTTCTTTACTCAAGTGACCATCCAAATGCCCCTCTAGTTTATCCTCCTTTAGATGGAGACAATTATCCAACATGGCATCGTGCCATGCTCATGGCCCATGAGGCGAAAAATAAATTGTGCTTTGTTGATGGGTCCTTGCTGTGTCCTAGTTCAACCTCTTCGGATTATCCCTTATGGACATGTTACAATAGCTTGGTGAGGTCCTGGTTGATTCATTCTACTGCACCAATGAATGATCTCACATAGCCTTCTTTGGCATGACTTGGCAAATGACGTCTGGAATGATCTTCGCAAGCACTTTTCCCCTCGCAACGCTCCTTAGATTTTTAGATCCATAGGGCTTTATCTACACACCAACAAGGTATAGCTTCGATATCTGCCTATTACACTGTAATTAAATCCTATCGAGATGAACTATTGTAGTATCGAGCCTTGCCAACTTGCAGTTATGGAGCAATGTCGACCTTGCTACAATTTTTTGAAACATATTCATTATTACATTTTCTCCAAGGCCTTAATGAATCTTATGCCATGATTTGGAATCAGATCCTCCTTATGGATCCACTCCCTACTGTCAATAGAGCTATGCCCTTACTATTACAAGAAGAATGACAATGCACTGTTCAGTGAAGGGATGCATCGAGAAACGAAAATAGAACGATCACGAAAAAATCAGAGAAAATAGATGACGCACGAGATTACTCAAGTTCACTTTAGAATAGGGCTACGTCTTGCAAAGAGATTTCACTATATTTTTTTTTGTTTACAGCCACTTGACTCGTTACAATGATCAGAAAAATGAGCAAAATATATATGTGCTCCAAACGGGTCCAAAACCTAAACCTATATGAAATCTCTTAATCTCGCACCATACGGGCCAGTTTAAATAAAAGCCCAAACCCGTTAACCGAGCGCTGCCCCCGAACCCCCGCCCGCTGACCGGGCAGCGGGGCACCCGTGTCGGGGGCGCTGCCCCCGAACTCCTGTATTCCATACGCAAGGGTCACATGTCGTCAAATAACACTTCAGTTTCCCTAAGCTCACGTAGGCGTACCCGGTGTGAGAAACAAGGGTCCCCGAAGTATTCGCCAACTCCAACATTCTCCTACTTGGTGGATACTTTGCGCAAATGAGAGCCTTTCCAATATCATTCTTCTTCAATCCAATCGTAGTAGACCACCATTCAAACTTCGCACCTATGACTGCTTTAGTAAGGAAGTCAGAACTATTTTCTACCGTGTCGACCTTTACAAGCCGAACCTCTTTCTTCTCTACCTTTTCTTGGATGAAATGATATTGTATATCAATGTGCTTTGTGCGTGAGTGAAATGCTGGATTTTTAGCTAAATAAATAGCCCCTTGATTATCACATCTCACCTCTATGGCACCTTGCTCAAAACCAAGCTCCAAGCACAACCGCCGTAACCATACGGCCGCTTTTCTAGCATGAGTAAGAGCTATATATTCAGCCTCCGTAGAAGAAAGTGCTACCATGTTTTGCCTCCTGCTCATCCAACTCAACGCAGCACCAAACAATGTGAAAACATATCCGCTAGTGGACCATCTATTGTCAATATCTCCACCCCAATCAGCATCTACATGGTCTACGATATCAAGCATGTTTCCATTCCCTATACCTTCAAAACATAAAGAAAAATTCAAAGTTTCACCAAGATACCTGAAAGCTCTTTTGATCGCATTCCAGTGTTCTCTACCTGGGTTAGACATGTATCGACTTAAGACTCCCACTGCTTGGGCTATATCCGAACGCGTGCACACCATAGCATACATCAAGCTACCCACTGCACTTGCGTATGGAACTCGGCCCATCTCATCAGCTTCTTCATCCATTTTTGGACATTGTTCCGTAGATAGCTTGATCCCTAAAGGTATAGGGGTACCAACAGACTTGCAATCTATCATATTGAATTTTTTCAATATTTCTTTTATGTATTTCTCTTGCCCTAGCCACAGCTTCTATTTCTCACGGTCCCTCCTAATCTACATGCCCAAAATAAAATTTGCAGGCCCCAAGTCTTTCATTTCGAACTTTTTGGCCAACAAACTCTTCACGGAATTCACCATCTTCACACTATTCCCGATCAACAACATATCATCCACATATAGCGTGAGAATGACAAACTGATCGCCCGTTCTCTTCACATAAACGCAATGGTCAGAATTTGAACGCACAAAATTAAGCTGGAGTATGTACTTGTCAAACTTCTAGTACCACATCCTCGGTGACTGCTTCAGCCCATATAAAGACTTTTTCAATTTGCACACCAAATTCTCCTTTCCTCTTACTTCAAAGCCTTCTGGTTGCCTCATATATATCTCCTCCGCCAAGTCCCCACGAAGGAATGCCATCTTTACATCCATATGTTCTACCTCAAGATCATATGCAGCTGCTATAGACAGAACAAACCGTATCGAGGTCAACTTCGTCATGAGAGAGAAAATCTCGTCATAGTCAACTCCCTCAATATGAGAGTACCCCTTGGCTATAAGCCTAGCCTTGTACTTCTCTACAGTCCCATCCGGTTTCAGCTTTCGCTTGAACACCCATTTACACCCAATTGCCTTTCTATCCTTAGGCAATTTACACAAGCTCCATGTTTCATTTTTATCAAGCGACTGCATCTCATCTGTCATTGTGAGCTCCCACTGATTCGCATCATCCATAGATCTCGCCTCTTTTACAGAACTAGGTTCATCTTCGGTAATACTCAACGCATGAAACGTACTCAAAGCACTAAGTGAGTATCGAAGTGGTACCTTTCTTTCCCGCATCGATCTCCTGAGAGCCAGCATGCTATCTGTATCCGGGTCTTCATCTGAATCTGCATCCTCAACTTCATTAATCGAGTCCCCTTGCTCCGATTCAAAATCAAACTCTACTAGCATGCCTTGTGAAACCATCTCCACAATTTTAGTTTTAGGACTTTCTTCAAGCACTATCACTTTCTTGGGCTCATCACCTTTCTGTGTGCCAACCTGGGAGTGTGATTCACGAAAGATAACATCCCTGCTGTACACAATGGTCTTTGATTCTGGATTCCACAACTTATAGCCCTTGACCCCTTCCTTGTATCCAGCAAATATGTTCTTCTCAGACTTGTTGTCAAGCTTACCCCACTTCTCCTTGGGTACATGAACATATGCGTCACACCCGAACATGTGACAGATTCGGCTTCTTCCCAAACACTGCCTCATATGGTGTACGATCCTTCATTGATGAGGTCGGTGACCGGTTCTTCAAATAACTGGCTGTGGCTACAGCTTCTGCCCAAAATTCTGGCCCCAAACCTGCCCAACTCAGCATGCATCTTGCCTTTTCTATGAGTGACCGATTTAATCTTTCGGCTACCCCATTCTGTTGAGACGTATATGGAGTCGTCTTCTGTCTTGCAATACCATTATCCACACAAAACTGCTTGAACTTATCCGAACAGAATTCACCTCCATTATCTGTACAAAGGACCTTGATTTTCCTGCCCAATTGGTTTTCAACCAAAACCTTAAATTCTCGAAATTTCTCGAATACATCTTATTTACTTTTAATAAAATAAATCCAACTATATCTCGAAAAATCATCTATGAACGATACATAGTACCTGGATCCTCCAATAGATGGAGTCGGAGGAGGTCCAAAGACATCACTGTGAATCAACTTGAGAACCTCAGTTGCTCTTGTACCAGTATGTTGGAAGCTAACTCAGTTCTGTTTTCCATGGAGACAGTGTTCACAGAACCCGAAACCCATAGAGCATTTTGGAACTCTTTCTACCATCTGACTTGAAGCTAAGGTAGACAATCCCTTTTCACCGATATGCCCTGACCTCTAATGCCACAACATGGACGTATCATGTCTATCTTCCTTAGCCTCTTCAGAAACGAACCCGCTACTAATAGTCACTGTTTCCCCGAGCAGCTTGTATAATGTCCCATAACTGACTCCTCGTGCAATCACAATAGAACCTCGAGTCATCTTGCACGAATCCTTATCACAGCTAAAAGTAACCCCCGAATCAGCCATCGTACCGACTGATAACAAATTTCTACTCATCAAGGGTATATGCATCACGTCTGGAATAGTCTTCACCATGCCATTACTCATCCTCAGCTTCACCCTGCCACGCCCGACAAGTTGAACTGCAGTATCATCTCCGAGCATGACATCCCCACCATTATATTGCTCATATTCACAAAACCAGTGTCTATAAGGCGTCATGTGGTATGAAGCACCGGTATTGATCAATCATATATCCTTGTTTGACTGCGCCATACACGCAGCAGCCAAATACATATCTCCTGCATCGACCTCCTTTTTACCCGAGGATGATTTAGCTTTTTTCTTAAAAACTGGCTTGTTTTTATAGTCCCGCTTCACATGGCTCCACTCTTGACATTTCCAGCATTGTACCCTCCTCTCCCTACTCTTCGATCACCCACGAGATTTGGATTTGGACCCTCTCTGATTCAGAGTCTTCTCTGCTTACCTTCCCCTAGCCGCCAATGCCTCTTTACCAGAATTTCCCGATCCCTTTCTTCATGTCTCCTTCGACAACAAGGCAGAACACACACTTTCATACGATAATTCCTTATCTCCACCACCGATTACCACAATCAGATTATCCCATGAATCCGACAATGAACGAAGCAGTGTTATTGCTTTATCATCATCCTGGAACTTAACACCGATTGATACGAGTTGACTAATCAATGTGTTAAAGTTATACAGATATGTAGAAAACGAGTCGCCCTCATGCATCCGAAGATTATACAGTTTTTTCCTCAAAAATAGCTTATTAACCAACGACTTACTTTGATACAGCAACTCCAATTTCTACCACAAATCTCTAGCTGTAGGGTCGCTCATCACATTCGTTAGAATTGTGTCCGCGAGACAAAGCCGAATCAACCCCTTTGCCTTCTGATCAATCCGATGCCAGTCTTCAATCTCCTTTGGATCTGCCTATTTGAAAGTTGAATCCGCTTCCTTCACCGCTTCCTTGCCTATCACGACACCAGGTTGTGCAGCAATGGGCCTTTCCATTTCGATTGCCGACCAAAGATCTCGATCACAGAGAAGATCCTCCATCTTCATCTTCCACGGATCAAACCGCGTTCCATCGAATTTTTCTATCTAAATTCGTGATCCTCCTAACATCTCGAATAAGCCCTAATTCCTCGAACAACCTGGCTCTGATACCAATTGAAGGGATGTATCGAGAACCGAAAATAGAATGATCACGAAGAAATCAGAGAAAATAGATGACACACAAGATTACCCAGATTCACCCTAGAATAGGGTTACGTCCTGCAAAGAGATTTCACTATATTTTTTTTCGGTTTACAGTCACTCGACTCGTTATAATGATCAGAAAAACGAGCAAAATATATATGTGCCCCAAACGGGCCCAAAATCTAAACCTATATGAAATCTCTTAATCTCGCACCATATGAGCCAACTTAAATAAAAGCCCAAACCCGTTGATCGGGCGCTGCCCCCGAGCCCCCGCCCGCTGACCGGGCAGCGGGGCACCCGTATCGGGGGCGCTACCCCAAACCCCCGCATTCCGCACGCAAAGGTCACATGTCGTCGGATAACACTTCAATTTCCCTAAGCTCACGTGGGTGTACCCGGTGTGAGAAATAAGGGTCCCCGAAGTATTCGCCAACTCCAACATTCAGGACCTACTGCCATGGCCACGCTTCGTTTTAATGATACTCGGACTTCTCTACCTACGGGTTCTTCAAAACCCATTTTAGATTGTACTCACCGTAGAAGGGATGGACAACTTGAAACCAAGTGTTTTAAGAAGTACGGATATCCAGAATGGTGGAATGACCATAACAAGCGCCCCTCCAATAATTTTGGCCAGCAAAGACGTTCACACCTAACTAGTTCTCCAACTATTGCCTAGCTGCCACTGTTGATTCCCCCACTCCACGGACCTTTACTGCTGCACAAATAAAACAACTCCTTCATTTACTTCCAGCTGGTAATACCGCTCCTTCTTCTCACCCTTTTGTGAATTTTAGCATGTACTTCCATTTATTTAAATTTCACTTCATCCTGGATCCGAAACTCTGGTACGATGGATTATATATCATGTGATGCATCCTTGTTTTCTGAATTTTATGATAATATAACTTCCAATCCTGTGTCCCTTCCTGATGGGACTATGGTTCCTGTTCAACGAATTGGGCGGACTTCTCTAATGCCAGATCAAACTCTTGATCATGTTTTATTCATTCCCCAAGTTCGGTAAGAGCACACAATGAGGTGGAATTTGAAGACCGTAAACTTAGAACAGAGGATGCTAAGCAGGCCACAATTGCTGCGATGGACGAGCTGATTGTACCTGGTACTGGTGCAGCTTATGTACATCTTTCTGATACTGATGTAACTGCTGAGTGCTGATGCACCTCGATGGGTGGTTTACATAGAATTAATCGGGTCAAAAGTATAAAAAATCCTGTGTAACAGGGGAAAAACATATTTAAGCAACAAAGGATGGACAAAAATCATATGGTCGAGCTCCAAATACCTAAGTTTTCTTCAAACTACTCGTTGGAATATGAATTACACACAAAATGATGCGCACGAAGAGATGAAGAAAAGTAGAAATCATATTGCTGCTATGACGATCCACACGTACTTTGGTCCAATGAGCATCGCCTGCCGCCTTTGTTGATCGTCAATCTTGGTGTGCAGTGGTAATGGTGGCTTTGAGGATGATTTCTTGGACATTCTAAGTGGAATGCAATGAGTCGAGGATCATCTCTCTCATTTTGCTGTTGTTCTGGAGGTGTCTTTGTTCTTATTGTTGGTCAATGACAGGTTGCAATTTCAGGCACTCCGCCAGCGAAAGCCATTGCAACTGATGCAGGAGCAGATGACCATACTGTAGTGGAGAAAAGCCAAACATGCGGTTAGGACATTGGTTACAATGCAATGACCCCACATCATTTAACGCTTACAATGCAATGATGGGCATGACATATTTCGTGCTTCATGAATGTCGATTCCGCACCAATTCCCGAAGTCTTCTTCTTGCCTAGATCTCCGAACAAGAAGTCAGTCTCCTTTTAACTTCTGGTAAGTCAGCGTGAACATTTGCTTGAAGCTTGCTCCTGGAAATGATAATATAGCGGTTGATAAGGAAGTAGATTTACTAATTTAAATTGACTGGGAGAATGTGGCTTCTTGTGATCATTCGGCTGCTATGTTTCGTAATGATAATGCATGGAATGCTCGGATGTTGATACTTTATGTATTTGGTGGTTTAATTATCATAATTTGGGTACGTCTTCCCTGTCTATGCTGGCTCGATTCCAGCACTTACGGTTAATTCAGGAGCAGAGATACTGAATTTAACTAGATCATAGGAATGTCGCTTTTGCTAATCGTCGTCTTTTCATGCTTGGTGTGGATTATGCACGAACAGGCAGCTAAAATATTGAAACTTAGTTGTTCACTTCCGAGTATTTTCACTTTTTTATTCCCATGATGCAAGTTTTGAAATTAGAGGGGACTGGAGTCGACTTCTCTGTTCTTGCCAACTCTGTTAAAGTAGTACTATGAGTTGCTTGTTAAATTTTAGCAAGTGTATTTTGTCTTTCTAACCCATGGCATTTATGCTTCAAAAATCTCTCTCTCTCTCTCTCTCTCTCTCTCTCTCTCTCTCTCTCTCTCTGTGCAAGCCCAACCGGACACGTGTTTTGAGCACTCTCTCAGGAGTATTTTTCCAGTTATACTAACTTTGTGCTGGAAGAACAGCGGTTTTGTGTGCTGCTTGTTTCTGTACCTAGTATGCTTAATTTCTGTTTCATAGCATCATGACCACAATCATGGGAAGAGTTAACATTTTACTTGCTAATTGAGTTCCTTCTCCTTCTAGAGCCACATTTGTTGCAACTTTTTACCTATAAAATTTTTTAGCTGCAAAATGATTGAATTGCCCACAAGCGCCACTAAAGTCTAGCAAATGATTGGAGAACATGAATGCAGGTTGACAGAGCTGCCTTGGATGCCTTGAATGATGATGCCGAAGTTCATCTGCAAAATTTGGAACCATGGATTCAGGTCGGACATCTTTATATTTCATTTTACATTTGGGTCCAGTATTGGGAAGATAAAGATGTTTTTCTTGTTGTTAACTATGATGAGTTTTCATACCCACTATGCCTTATGCTTTATTCATATAGTGTCTGTTATCTCTAACAATCAGCACTTCTCTGCACCAAGTCTGTTAAGCTTGTTTACCTAATTTCTGCACTGAACCATGACACAAGGTCTTGCCACTGTGCATTGTTCTGTGAAGAGCTCGAGCTCTATCATTGATAGCTGTGGAATTACTACTAAAACACTGTCGAAAGATCTGTTAGTTTGTTATTAGACCGTGAGAGACAGCTTACATGGCAATTTTTGTGACTTAGCTCCTTCTGGACTTGATGGCATATCAAGAACAAGCTCTGCGACTTATTCTGGATCTCAGCAGTGCAGTCATTACCCTGCCAGTATGGTGCTGAGTTGGTTTTTCTTCCATTTTATCACAAATGTATTGTTGGGTTTTGTTCAATAGTGGCCTTTGCAAAAAAAGTTACAAGACTAAAAAGTAACAATTGCTCATGACATTTGCCGCGACCGACCTTCGGCTTTTGGCATAAAAAAAAAGGGTCTCACCTAGTACGCTCTAAGTCTAGGTTCGGGACTTAACTCAGGCTCTCCCAAGCTCATACCATATCGCGATTTAGGGTTTAGGTTTTTAACCTGCAAGTGATTTTTATCTAAGAGTCGTCACTAATCGGTTTGGGGTGGGTCGATTAGAAACTCAAATAAGTTGATGGGAGAATCACCCTATTCCTACGAACCAGAGATTAAATAAGTTCAGAGACTTGGTTATACTAGTTGAGTGACTAATGCCCTTTCGATACCTTTTTATCCTGTTCATTTCAAGAAAATATTTATCAAGCAATTTAGACTGATTTTAAAATCTTTCTCCTAATATGTGAGGTGATCAAGCGAGTGCACAATCATTAACGATTAGCAGTCAAGATAGATATGCAATCTAGAGTTCTAACCCTAACTAAAGCGACAACATTCAAAATATGACAATTGATGCAATTATATTCTAATTAAAAATACAACATGCATAATAATAATACAACAACGGTGAATATAACATGCAAAAATACTACTGCATAGTCTTATAGGCCTATTCGATTTAAAACATGATTGATAATCAGATAATTTACATAATTTAGAAAAATATCAAAAATACTAATTTCTAAACTATTTCCTAAAAAAATGATTTTTTATTATTTTAGAAATAATAATAATAATCACGGTTAAATTTTTTTCTAATTTTTTTTAATTAAAAATTATATTAATATAATAATAAAATCGGGTCGGGTCGACGGATCCGGGTCGATCAACAGATCCAACCCGGATCAAGCGTTGACACGAGTCAGATTTTCGGATCCGACCCGGATCAAGCATTGACCCGGGTCCCGAACCGGGTCGGGTCAGCTCCACGCCGGCCGAGCGAGATTTGGCCTCTCGTCGACCGACCCAGGCCAATTTCGGCCTGGTTTTCACGCCTGAGGAGCACCATGAAGCTCCCATAGCCTCCTAGCTCACCGACCGGCCACCTGCTCGCTGGCTGACAAGCAAAACTAACCTGGCCTCATTGAGGCATTTTATCGAATGGTTGGTCCGCATGGTTGAAAATGGGGAACTCGGACCTGTTTCGGGGCCCCACCGTCCTTCGGCAACCTATCATTACCTTCGGTGACGACACACGAGCTGCAGGAAATGATGGTATAGGTCGGGATTCGCACGGAACGATCGGCGCGAATCCTGGCCAACCGGTGCACAAAAACAGGGGCAAAAGAGAGGGGGGCCGAGGAGGAAGACCCAACGGTCGGCGCTGACTCTAGGGGCTCTCCGACCTTCCTGCTGGCCAAGGCGGGGCTGTTGGTTCTCTTTCCTGCTCCGGCATCTCCTCGGTATGCCCTCTTTCTCTCTCGATTCCTTGTTCTCTATTTTTCTTCTTGGCCGAACTGACCCGAGAAAGACTACCCTCTCTCTGCCCTTTATAGGGGTCGGGAGCCATCTACTCCACCCCGAAATTCCTGGCCTTAATGGTCCCCGAGCCAGCCTGCTCTGCGCCACGACTTTGGTGGCCATTCTAGGCCGGTGCAGGGGAGGAAAACGCTCCTCTGCTCCTTGACTTCCATGGCCGCCCAAGGGGAAGAGGAGAGAGGGAGAGACCGGGAAAGGGGGAGGGATGGGACTGGCCATCAATGCCCTCCCCCTGCTGCTCCCTTACCTGCTTGGATGGGAACGCAAGACTGCTCAGCCATCCGTCAGTTCGATGGCCAGATGCAGGGGAAAGCAAAGGAAGAAGACCAGCCGCGGGGGGGGGGGTGAGTGAACAGAAGGGGACGAAAAGGAAGAGCTGGGTCGGGCAGGGCCCAGGTCGCACGGAGGGGAGAACAAGAAAAAGGAAAACCGGCCGGGTCGAACCGGCCCGACTCGGCATTTTCTTTTTAAAATTTTAATTAAGAAAATATGCTCTAATAGACCCTATTAATGCAAATGTGTCTAATGTCTATATCCAATGTAATTAGATAAAAATATTTTTTTGTTTTAAGAATTAAAAATTAATTCCTAAATTTGCATAATTAATTTTGAATAAATTTATAAAAATAGGTGTCAACAACATTAGACACGCAAAGTTCTCTTCAAAAAAGAGAAGGATGAGTGCGTATGGAGTAAAATGCATATTCAGGCCTTTGAATTGACTCATCAGCTCTGCGTTCTGCAACTTTTGTAAAGCTAGTTTCATCGATTAATTGTGCATCTACAAGCCGGATAACGGTGGACAAACAAGTAAATCAGCTTGAACATCTTATTCTTGAAATAATTCGACAAAACCCGTTCGCCTCATAGCTTCTCACAAGCGAGTGTTTACAGCTTTGGTAAACATTTTCATTGAACAGAAGGGGACGAAAAGGAAGAGCTGGGTCGGGCAGGGCCCAGGTCGCACGGAGGGGAGAACAAGAAAAAGGAAAACCGGCCGGGTCGAACCGGCCCGACTCGGCATTTTCTTTTTAAAATTTTAATTAAGAAAATATGCTCTAATAGACCCTATTAATGCAAATGTGTCTAATGTCTATATCCAATGTAATTAGATAAAAATATTTTTTTGTTTTAAGAATTAAAAATTAATTCCTAAATTTGCATAATTAATTTTGAATAAATTTATAAAAATAGGTGTCAACAACATTAGACACGCAAAGTTCTCTTCAAAAAAGAGAAGGATGAGTGCGTATGGAGTAAAATGCATATTCAGGCCTTTGAATTGACTCATCAGCTCTGCGTTCTGCAACTTTTGTAAAGCTAGTTTCATCGATTAATTGTGCATCTACAAGCCGGATAACGGTGGACAAACAAGTAAATCAGCTTGAACATCTTATTCTTGAAATAATTCGACAAAACCCGTTCGCCTCATAGCTTCTCACAAGCGAGTGTTTACAGCTTTGGTAAACATTTTCATTGAACAGAAGGGGACGAAAAGGAAGAGCTGGGTCGGGCAGGGCCCAGGTCGCACGGAGGGGAGAACAAGAAAAAGGAAAACCGGCCGGGTCGAACCGGCCCGACTCGGCATTTTCTTTTTAAAATTTTAATTAAGAAAATATGCTCTAATAGACCCTATTAATGCAAATGTGTCTAATGTCTATATCCAATGTAATTAGATAAAAATATTTTTTTGTTTTAAGAATTAAAAATTAATTCCTAAATTTGCATAATTAATTTTGAATAAATTTATAAAAATAGGTGTCAACAACATTAGACACGCAAAGTTCTCTTCAAAAAAGAGAAGGATGAGTGCGTATGGAGTAAAATGCATATTCAGGCCTTTGAATTGACTCATCAGCTCTGCGTTCTGCAACTTTTGTAAAGCTAGTTTCATCGATTAATTGTGCATCTACAAGCCGGATAACGGTGGACAAACAAGTAAATCAGCTTGAACATCTTATTCTTGAAATAATTCGACAAAACCCGTTCGCCTCATAGCTTCTCACAAGCGAGTGTTTACAGCTTTGGTAAACATTTTCATTGAACAGAAGGGGACGAAAAGGAAGAGCTGGGTCGGGCAGGGCCCAGGTCGCACGGAGGGGAGAACAAGAAAAAGGAAAACCGGCCGGGTCGAACCGGCCCGACTCGGCATTTTCTTTTTAAAATTTTAATTAAGAAAATATGCTCTAATAGACCCTATTAATGCAAATGTGTCTAATGTCTATATCCAATGTAATTAGATAAAAATATTTTTTTGTTTTAAGAATTAAAAATTAATTCCTAAATTTGCATAATTAATTTTGAATAAATTTATAAAAATAGGTGTCAACAACATTAGACACGCAAAGTTCTCTTCAAAAAAGAGAAGGATGAGTGCGTATGGAGTAAAATGCATATTCAGGCCTTTGAATTGACTCATCAGCTCTGCGTTCTGCAACTTTTGTAAAGCTAGTTTCATCGATTAATTGTGCATCTACAAGCCGGATAACGGTGGACAAACAAGTAAATCAGCTTGAACATCTTATTCTTGAAATAATTCGACAAAACCCGTTCGCCTCATAGCTTCTCACAAGCGAGTGTTTACAGCTTTGGTAAACATTTTCATTGAACAGAAGGGGACGAAAAGGAAGAGCTGGGTCGGGCAGGGCCCAGGTCGCACGGAGGGGAGAACAAGAAAAAGGAAAACCGGCCGGGTCGAACCGGCCCGACTCGGCATTTTCTTTTTAAAATTTTAATTAAGAAAATATGCTCTAATAGACCCTATTAATGCAAATGTGTCTAATGTCTATATCCAATGTAATTAGATAAAAATATTTTTTTGTTTTAAGAATTAAAAATTAATTCCTAAATTTGCATAATTAATTTTGAATAAATTTATAAAAATAGGTGTCAACAACATTAGACACGCAAAGTTCTCTTCAAAAAAGAGAAGGATGAGTGCGTATGGAGTAAAATGCATATTCAGGCCTTTGAATTGACTCATCAGCTCTGCGTTCTGCAACTTTTGTAAAGCTAGTTTCATCGATTAATTGTGCATCTACAAGCCGGATAACGGTGGACAAACAAGTAAATCAGCTTGAACATCTTATTCTTGAAATAATTCGACAAAACCCGTTCGCCTCATAGCTTCTCACAAGCGAGTGTTTACAGCTTTGGTAAACATTTTCATTGAACAGAAGGGGACGAAAAGGAAGAGCTGGGTCGGGCAGGGCCCAGGTCGCACGGAGGGGAGAACAAGAAAAAGGAAAACCGGCCGGGTCGAACCGGCCCGACTCGGCATTTTCTTTTTAAAATTTTAATTAAGAAAATATGCTCTAATAGACCCTATTAATGCAAATGTGTCTAATGTCTATATCCAATGTAATTAGATAAAAATATTTTTTTGTTTTAAGAATTAAAAATTAATTCCTAAATTTGCATAATTAATTTTGAATAAATTTATAAAAATAGGTGTCAACAACATTAGACACGCAAAGTTCTCTTCAAAAAAGAGAAGGATGAGTGCGTATGGAGTAAAATGCATATTCAGGCCTTTGAATTGACTCATCAGCTCTGCGTTCTGCAACTTTTGTAAAGCTAGTTTCATCGATTAATTGTGCATCTACAAGCCGGATAACGGTGGACAAACAAGTAAATCAGCTTGAACATCTTATTCTTGAAATAATTCGACAAAACCCGTTCGCCTCATAGCTTCTCACAAGCGAGTGTTTACAGCTTTGGTAAACATTTTCATTGAACAGAAGGGGACGAAAAGGAAGAGCTGGGTCGGGCAGGGCCCAGGTCGCACGGAGGGGAGAACAAGAAAAAGGAAAACCGGCCGGGTCGAACCGGCCCGACTCGGCATTTTCTTTTTAAAATTTTAATTAAGAAAATATGCTCTAATAGACCCTATTAATGCAAATGTGTCTAATGTCTATATCCAATGTAATTAGATAAAAATATTTTTTTGTTTTAAGAATTAAAAATTAATTCCTAAATTTGCATAATTAATTTTGAATAAATTTATAAAAATAGGTGTCAACAACATTAGACACGCAAAGTTCTCTTCAAAAAAGAGAAGGATGAGTGCGTATGGAGTAAAATGCATATTCAGGCCTTTGAATTGACTCATCAGCTCTGCGTTCTGCAACTTTTGTAAAGCTAGTTTCATCGATTAATTGTGCATCTACAAGCCGGATAACGGTGGACAAACAAGTAAATCAGCTTGAACATCTTATTCTTGAAATAATTCGACAAAACCCGTTCGCCTCATAGCTTCTCACAAGCGAGTGTTTACAGCTTTGGTAAACATTTTCATTGAACAGAAGGGGACGAAAAGGAAGAGCTGGGTCGGGCAGGGCCCAGGTCGCACGGAGGGGAGAACAAGAAAAAGGAAAACCGGCCGGGTCGAACCGGCCCGACTCGGCATTTTCTTTTTAAAATTTTAATTAAGAAAATATGCTCTAATAGACCCTATTAATGCAAATGTGTCTAATGTCTATATCCAATGTAATTAGATAAAAATATTTTTTTGTTTTAAGAATTAAAAATTAATTCCTAAATTTGCATAATTAATTTTGAATAAATTTATAAAAATAGGTGTCAACAACATTAGACACGCAAAGTTCTCTTCAAAAAAGAGAAGGATGAGTGCGTATGGAGTAAAATGCATATTCAGGCCTTTGAATTGACTCATCAGCTCTGCGTTCTGCAACTTTTGTAAAGCTAGTTTCATCGATTAATTGTGCATCTACAAGCCGGATAACGGTGGACAAACAAGTAAATCAGCTTGAACATCTTATTCTTGAAATAATTCGACAAAACCCGTTCGCCTCATAGCTTCTCACAAGCGAGTGTTTACAGCTTTGGTAAACATTTTCATTGAACAGAAGGGGACGAAAAGGAAGAGCTGGGTCGGGCAGGGCCCAGGTCGCACGGAGGGGAGAACAAGAAAAAGGAAAACCGGCCGGGTCGAACCGGCCCGACTCGGCATTTTCTTTTTAAAATTTTAATTAAGAAAATATGCTCTAATAGACCCTATTAATGCAAATGTGTCTAATGTCTATATCCAATGTAATTAGATAAAAATATTTTTTTGTTTTAAGAATTAAAAATTAATTCCTAAATTTGCATAATTAATTTTGAATAAATTTATAAAAATAGGTGTCAACAACATTAGACACGCAAAGTTCTCTTCAAAAAAGAGAAGGATGAGTGCGTATGGAGTAAAATGCATATTCAGGCCTTTGAATTGACTCATCAGCTCTGCGTTCTGCAACTTTTGTAAAGCTAGTTTCATCGATTAATTGTGCATCTACAAGCCGGATAACGGTGGACAAACAAGTAAATCAGCTTGAACATCTTATTCTTGAAATAATTCGACAAAACCCGTTCGCCTCATAGCTTCTCACAAGCGAGTGTTTACAGCTTTGGTAAACATTTTCATTGAACAGAAGGGGACGAAAAGGAAGAGCTGGGTCGGGCAGGGCCCAGGTCGCACGGAGGGGAGAACAAGAAAAAGGAAAACCGGCCGGGTCGAACCGGCCCGACTCGGCATTTTCTTTTTAAAATTTTAATTAAGAAAATATGCTCTAATAGACCCTATTAATGCAAATGTGTCTAATGTCTATATCCAATGTAATTAGATAAAAATATTTTTTTGTTTTAAGAATTAAAAATTAATTCCTAAATTTGCATAATTAATTTTGAATAAATTTATAAAAATAGGTGTCAACAACATTAGACACGCAAAGTTCTCTTCAAAAAAGAGAAGGATGAGTGCGTATGGAGTAAAATGCATATTCAGGCCTTTGAATTGACTCATCAGCTCTGCGTTCTGCAACTTTTGTAAAGCTAGTTTCATCGATTAATTGTGCATCTACAAGCCGGATAACGGTGGACAAACAAGTAAATCAGCTTGAACATCTTATTCTTGAAATAATTCGACAAAACCCGTTCGCCTCATAGCTTCTCACAAGCGAGTGTTTACAGCTTTGGTAAACATTTTCATTGAACAGAAGGGGACGAAAAGGAAGAGCTGGGTCGGGCAGGGCCCAGGTCGCACGGAGGGGAGAACAAGAAAAAGGAAAACCGGCCGGGTCGAACCGGCCCGACTCGGCATTTTCTTTTTAAAATTTTAATTAAGAAAATATGCTCTAATAGACCCTATTAATGCAAATGTGTCTAATGTCTATATCCAATGTAATTAGATAAAAATATTTTTTTGTTTTAAGAATTAAAAATTAATTCCTAAATTTGCATAATTAATTTTGAATAAATTTATAAAAATAGGTGTCAACAACATTAGACACGCAAAGTTCTCTTCAAAAAAGAGAAGGATGAGTGCGTATGGAGTAAAATGCATATTCAGGCCTTTGAATTGACTCATCAGCTCTGCGTTCTGCAACTTTTGTAAAGCTAGTTTCATCGATTAATTGTGCATCTACAAGCCGGATAACGGTGGACAAACAAGTAAATCAGCTTGAACATCTTATTCTTGAAATAATTCGACAAAACCCGTTCGCCTCATAGCTTCTCACAAGCGAGTGTTTACAGCTTTGGTAAACATTTTCATTGAACAGAAGGGGACGAAAAGGAAGAGCTGGGTCGGGCAGGGCCCAGGTCGCACGGAGGGGAGAACAAGAAAAAGGAAAACCGGCCGGGTCGAACCGGCCCGACTCGGCATTTTCTTTTTAAAATTTTAATTAAGAAAATATGCTCTAATAGACCCTATTAATGCAAATGTGTCTAATGTCTATATCCAATGTAATTAGATAAAAATATTTTTTTGTTTTAAGAATTAAAAATTAATTCCTAAATTTGCATAATTAATTTTGAATAAATTTATAAAAATAGGTGTCAACAACATTAGACACGCAAAGTTCTCTTCAAAAAAGAGAAGGATGAGTGCGTATGGAGTAAAATGCATATTCAGGCCTTTGAATTGACTCATCAGCTCTGCGTTCTGCAACTTTTGTAAAGCTAGTTTCATCGATTAATTGTGCATCTACAAGCCGGATAACGGTGGACAAACAAGTAAATCAGCTTGAACATCTTATTCTTGAAATAATTCGACAAAACCCGTTCGCCTCATAGCTTCTCACAAGCGAGTGTTTACAGCTTTGGTAAACATTTTCATTGAACAGAAGGGGACGAAAAGGAAGAGCTGGGTCGGGCAGGGCCCAGGTCGCACGGAGGGGAGAACAAGAAAAAGGAAAACCGGCCGGGTCGAACCGGCCCGACTCGGCATTTTCTTTTTAAAATTTTAATTAAGAAAATATGCTCTAATAGACCCTATTAATGCAAATGTGTCTAATGTCTATATCCAATGTAATTAGATAAAAATATTTTTTTGTTTTAAGAATTAAAAATTAATTCCTAAATTTGCATAATTAATTTTGAATAAATTTGTGAAAATAGGTGTCAACAACATTAGACACGCAAAGTTCTCTTCAAAAAAGAGAAGGATGAGTGCGTATGGAGTAAAATGCATATTCAGGCCTTTGAATTGACTCATCAGCTCTGCGTTCTGCAACTTTTGTAAAGCTAGTTTCATCGATTAATTGTGCATCTACAAGCCGGATAACGGTGGACAAACAAGTAAATCAGCTTGAACATCTTATTCTTGAAATAATTCGACAAAACCCGTTCGCCTCATAGCTTCTCACAAGCGAGTGTTTACAGCTTTGGTAAACATTTTCATTGAACAGAAGGGGACGAAAAGGAAGAGCTGGGTCGGGCAGGGCCCAGGTCGCACGGAGGGGAGAACAAGAAAAAGGAAAACCGGCCGGGTCGAACCGGCCCGACTCGGCATTTTCTTTTTAAAATTTTAATTAAGAAAATATGCTCTAATAGACCCTATTAATGCAAATGTGTCTAATGTCTATATCCAATGTAATTAGATAAAAATATTTTTTTGTTTTAAGAATTAAAAATTAATTCCTAAATTTGCATAATTAATTTTGAATAAATTTATAAAAATAGGTGTCAACAACATTAGACACGCAAAGTTCTCTTCAAAAAAGAGAAGGATGAGTGCGTATGGAGTAAAATGCATATTCAGGCCTTTGAATTGACTCATCAGCTCTGCGTTCTGCAACTTTTGTAAAGCTAGTTTCATCGATTAATTGTGCATCTACAAGCCGGATAACGGTGGACAAACAAGTAAATCAGCTTGAACATCTTATTCTTGAAATAATTCGACAAAACCCGTTCGCCTCATAGCTTCTCACAAGCGAGTGTTTACAGCTTTGGTAAACATTTTCATTGAACAGAAGGGGACGAAAAGGAAGAGCTGGGTCGGGCAGGGCCCAGGTCGCACGGAGGGGAGAACAAGAAAAAGGAAAACCGGCCGGGTCGAACCGGCCCGACTCGGCATTTTCTTTTTAAAATTTTAATTAAGAAAATATGCTCTAATAGACCCTATTAATGCAAATGTGTCTAATGTCTATATCCAATGTAATTAGATAAAAATATTTTTTTGTTTTAAGAATTAAAAATTAATTCCTAAATTTGCATAATTAATTTTGAATAAATTTATAAAAATAGGTGTCAACAACATTAGACACGCAAAGTTCTCTTCAAAAAAGAGAAGGATGAGTGCGTATGGAGTAAAATGCATATTCAGGCCTTTGAATTGACTCATCAGCTCTGCGTTCTGCAACTTTTGTAAAGCTAGTTTCATCGATTAATTGTGCATCTACAAGCCGGATAACGGTGGACAAACAAGTAAATCAGCTTGAACATCTTATTCTTGAAATAATTCGACAAAACCCGTTCGCCTCATAGCTTCTCACAAGCGAGTGTTTACAGCTTTGGTAAACATTTTCATTGAACAGAAGGGGACGAAAAGGAAGAGCTGGGTCGGGCAGGGCCCAGGTCGCACGGAGGGGAGAACAAGAAAAAGGAAAACCGGCCGGGTCGAACCGGCCCGACTCGGCATTTTCTTTTTAAAATTTTAATTAAGAAAATATGCTCTAATAGACCCTATTAATGCAAATGTGTCTAATGTCTATATCCAATGTAATTAGATAAAAATATTTTTTTGTTTTAAGAATTAAAAATTAATTCCTAAATTTGCATAATTAATTTTGAATAAATTTATAAAAATAGGTGTCAACAACATTAGACACGCAAAGTTCTCTTCAAAAAAGAGAAGGATGAGTGCGTATGGAGTAAAATGCATATTCAGGCCTTTGAATTGACTCATCAGCTCTGCGTTCTGCAACTTTTGTAAAGCTAGTTTCATCGATTAATTGTGCATCTACAAGCCGGATAACGGTGGACAAACAAGTAAATCAGCTTGAACATCTTATTCTTGAAATAATTCGACAAAACCCGTTCGCCTCATAGCTTCTCACAAGCGAGTGTTTACAGCTTTGGTAAACATTTTCATTGAACAGAAGGGGACGAAAAGGAAGAGCTGGGTCGGGCAGGGCCCAGGTCGCACGGAGGGGAGAACAAGAAAAAGGAAAACCGGCCGGGTCGAACCGGCCCGACTCGGCATTTTCTTTTTAAAATTTTAATTAAGAAAATATGCTCTAATAGACCCTATTAATGCAAATGTGTCTAATGTCTATATCCAATGTAATTAGATAAAAATATTTTTTTGTTTTAAGAATTAAAAATTAATTCCTAAATTTGCATAATTAATTTTGAATAAATTTATAAAAATAGGTGTCAACAACATTAGACACGCAAAGTTCTCTTCAAAAAAGAGAAGGATGAGTGCGTATGGAGTAAAATGCATATTCAGGCCTTTGAATTGACTCATCAGCTCTGCGTTCTGCAACTTTTGTAAAGCTAGTTTCATCGATTAATTGTGCATCTACAAGCCGGATAACGGTGGACAAACAAGTAAATCAGCTTGAACATCTTATTCTTGAAATAATTCGACAAAACCCGTTCGCCTCATAGCTTCTCACAAGCGAGTGTTTACAGCTTTGGTAAACATTTTCATTGAACAGAAGGGGACGAAAAGGAAGAGCTGGGTCGGGCAGGGCCCAGGTCGCACGGAGGGGAGAACAAGAAAAAGGAAAACCGGCCGGGTCGAACCGGCCCGACTCGGCATTTTCTTTTTAAAATTTTAATTAAGAAAATATGCTCTAATAGACCCTATTAATGCAAATGTGTCTAATGTCTATATCCAATGTAATTAGATAAAAATATTTTTTTGTTTTAAGAATTAAAAATTAATTCCTAAATTTGCATAATTAATTTTGAATAAATTTATAAAAATAGGTGTCAACAACATTAGACACGCAAAGTTCTCTTCAAAAAAGAGAAGGATGAGTGCGTATGGAGTAAAATGCATATTCAGGCCTTTGAATTGACTCATCAGCTCTGCGTTCTGCAACTTTTGTAAAGCTAGTTTCATCGATTAATTGTGCATCTACAAGCCGGATAACGGTGGACAAACAAGTAAATCAGCTTGAACATCTTATTCTTGAAATAATTCGACAAAACCCGTTCGCCTCATAGCTTCTCACAAGCGAGTGTTTACAGCTTTGGTAAACATTTTCATTGAACAGAAGGGGACGAAAAGGAAGAGCTGGGTCGGGCAGGGCCCAGGTCGCACGGAGGGGAGAACAAGAAAAAGGAAAACCGGCCGGGTCGAACCGGCCCGACTCGGCATTTTCTTTTTAAAATTTTAATTAAGAAAATATGCTCTAATAGACCCTATTAATGCAAATGTGTCTAATGTCTATATCCAATGTAATTAGATAAAAATATTTTTTTGTTTTAAGAATTAAAAATTAATTCCTAAATTTGCATAATTAATTTTGAATAAATTTATAAAAATAGGTGTCAACAACATTAGACACGCAAAGTTCTCTTCAAAAAAGAGAAGGATGAGTGCGTATGGAGTAAAATGCATATTCAGGCCTTTGAATTGACTCATCAGCTCTGCGTTCTGCAACTTTTGTAAAGCTAGTTTCATCGATTAATTGTGCATCTACAAGCCGGATAACGGTGGACAAACAAGTAAATCAGCTTGAACATCTTATTCTTGAAATAATTCGACAAAACCCGTTCGCCTCATAGCTTCTCACAAGCGAGTGTTTACAGCTTTGGTAAACATTTTCATTGAACAGAAGGGGACGAAAAGGAAGAGCTGGGTCGGGCAGGGCCCAGGTCGCACGGAGGGGAGAACAAGAAAAAGGAAAACCGGCCGGGTCGAACCGGCCCGACTCGGCATTTTCTTTTTAAAATTTTAATTAAGAAAATATGCTCTAATAGACCCTATTAATGCAAATGTGTCTAATGTCTATATCCAATGTAATTAGATAAAAATATTTTTTTGTTTTAAGAATTAAAAATTAATTCCTAAATTTGCATAATTAATTTTGAATAAATTTATAAAAATAGGTGTCAACAACATTAGACACGCAAAGTTCTCTTCAAAAAAGAGAAGGATGAGTGCGTATGGAGTAAAATGCATATTCAGGCCTTTGAATTGACTCATCAGCTCTGCGTTCTGCAACTTTTGTAAAGCTAGTTTCATCGATTAATTGTGCATCTACAAGCCGGATAACGGTGGACAAACAAGTAAATCAGCTTGAACATCTTATTCTTGAAATAATTCGACAAAACCCGTTCGCCTCATAGCTTCTCACAAGCGAGTGTTTACAGCTTTGGTAAACATTTTCATTGAACAGAAGGGGACGAAAAGGAAGAGCTGGGTCGGGCAGGGCCCAGGTCGCACGGAGGGGAGAACAAGAAAAAGGAAAACCGGCCGGGTCGAACCGGCCCGACTCGGCATTTTCTTTTTAAAATTTTAATTAAGAAAATATGCTCTAATAGACCCTATTAATGCAAATGTGTCTAATGTCTATATCCAATGTAATTAGATAAAAATATTTTTTTGTTTTAAGAATTAAAAATTAATTCCTAAATTTGCATAATTAATTTTGAATAAATTTATAAAAATAGGTGTCAACAACATTAGACACGCAAAGTTCTCTTCAAAAAAGAGAAGGATGAGTGCGTATGGAGTAAAATGCATATTCAGGCCTTTGAATTGACTCATCAGCTCTGCGTTCTGCAACTTTTGTAAAGCTAGTTTCATCGATTAATTGTGCATCTACAAGCCGGATAACGGTGGACAAACAAGTAAATCAGCTTGAACATCTTATTCTTGAAATAATTCGACAAAACCCGTTCGCCTCATAGCTTCTCACAAGCGAGTGTTTACAGCTTTGGTAAACATTTTCATTGAACAGGTTACACAACATAACATCACATGCATGACATGTTTGTTTGTTAACTCCAAAAGAATTCCTCGCCAGTCTTTAGAAAAGAAATGAAATGATGAATAATATATAATTACATTGTTTGATCGTTTAGGATTGAGTCAATATTCAGTGAATGGGAATGGGGGATCATGCGTTTGGGTATCCTTCAACAACCTCGAAGTTGAAACCTCCTTGATACCTGTTTCACAAGTACCACTTCATGCCTGCCGGTTGCCAAATAACATTGAAGTAAAGCTATGAGTAGTATGAGTTTCCAGTAATGGGATCAAATTAAGGTTCTCATGGGAATGATGGAAGTTAGTACCCGTTGGCGATTTTCTCCAATACCCTTCCTTTGGAAGACCCAACCTCCTTGAGAGCCAGCTCCCATCGCTCATAAGTACTTTTGTCGACAAGATCCCTATGCTGGAGCATCTTCTCACCAAAACAACCTGAGACGTGTTGAACAAGCGAGGGCTCCACTTTATAGAATATGGGCAATATCTTTTGCCCCTTTGTTTTCTTGCATACAACCATTTGAGCTAGCTCCTCTAGGCACCAAGGAGAGAAGGCATAATTTTCAGAGAAAATTGGAATCGATATCTTACAATGGTCGATAGCATTGCTAATCTCGTCAGCAACACCTTTACCTACCAGGGACTGATCATCATCGTTAAACACTCTAATTTCGGCAGCCACAAGGCTGATGTAGAGGTAAGCAGCAAGGCCCTATCAAGTATCCTGGCCATGAAAAGCCATGAACACTTGGCACTTATTATCTCTTCTTTTCTCCTCTAAATACTTAAAATACACTGCGGTTCAACAAGACAAACCAAGTGATGATGATGAGATGTAACCAATACAAATCATATGAAATTTTCAAAAGACTAAGGTAAATTTTAAAAGCCACGAAGTTGATCTAGTTCGTGAGACATGCGAACCTGCCATGCCTTCCCTTTAAAGGGAGGCAAAAGCTCTCACATGATGAACATAGAGAATACTTATTATGAGAGGCGCTTAGGTCAAATGGAATGAGGACATACCTGATCTTATGGGGTAATTAGACGTCAATATAGGAGATAGAGGGAGCCGTTCGATCCACGTCGTCTTCAATTCACTCGAAACCTTTGCAACCACCAATTTCACCAGCTCTTCTTCATACCTGCTCACACAAATGTGTGTAAAACCAAAGTGAGGCATGCAATTTGATTCCTTCCTGCCCCTAACTCTGCGACTTCGGATCGATCATCCCATCCAAGTGCACAGAGGGTCCAATTCAGATTTGTGATGGATGTCGATCAGTAGATTCATAAATATTTACGTACTACATACGTACCTACCCATTAGCAATGGTGTGGAATATCCATCCTCTAATCCACAAATAGAAAACAGCGATGTCGCCCATTTCTGCAATTCTTCCGAGCTGCACTGCCTCTCATGTTCACTTAGAGCCTTTTTAAAGTTACCACGATGGTGACGCACATCATCGACATTTACCTTGTAGAATATAGGGAAGACTGATTGGCCTTGCTTTCTGTGGCATTCCATAATCTCGGCGAGCTCGCCGAGGCACGATTTACTCTGCAATATTGTTCGGAGATGATGGGGATCGCAATCCTACAACTCCGGATGGCCCGGAGAAGCTCTGGGCCTATATCCTCGCCAACTGAGACCGTGTCATCGTCCCTGAACACATGGACCCCAGCAGCAACCAGACTGTTGTAGAGGAAAGAGGTGAAGCCAGTGCGAGTGTCTCCGCCTCTGAAGCTCAAGAACACGTCGTAGTTGCGAGGGGCTTCTCTTGCTTTCTCCTGCAGGAATCTGAAAACATACACGGCCAGAAGGGCTAGTAGTAGAACAATTGCGAAGTCATACATTTTCTTCTTAGTTCGTGACTTGGCTTTCTCTTTTCAGATCTAACCATGTCTTCTTTCAAAGCTTTATCTCATTCAGGACTTGATGCTTTCAATATTCAAGTCAACGTTTTCGTCTACCTCGACAGATCTCAAAGGGGCCTCACCGTCAAAGTTGACTATATTGCACACTTTTCTTAGTTCGTCTCCTTTACTGTTTCAAAGGGTGTATGTACTATTCTTCCCTAAAATTTGAGGCTTGTCATAATTTGACTTGGTTTAAATTTTCCCCGATCGTTCTGTTTGAAAGAAAACAGCAATGATAAGTGCAACTTTTGAGAACAAAAATGAATATGCATAAGATAAGCTAACTGGACATATAATTATCCAAAAAGAATACCGTAGTGAGCTGGTTTTGGTGGCTAAAATGGTTTTGCTAGTGATACTCCGATCATACTAAGTAGATTTTGATGGATACATTTTTACAGGTGGTGGTGATTTTCCGAATGGGTTGGTAATTTCTGTAGTAAATTCAAAATCGTTTCTTTAGTAACTTCGTAAATATCCTATCGACTCATGGATTATTTAAAATCGTCCATTGAGCAAGTTAATATTCAATCAAAACAACTATAACACACCAACCGTAGTAACATTCTGTAACTTCATCAATAAGTATTCTTTTTCTTAACTGTGAGACATTGAAATCAGCCCTCCCACATTATCTTTGTTTCGTGCTACATAATTAATTATTGCCATAAAAGAAATGCTTGCACGTCCCCTAATTGCGTAATGGTGATTATAATATATAGTGCATTAGAGTTCAATGAATAATGCCATGACCTTTGCATTACCCATATCTTACTCAACCATGGATGCACCACATTCGCATCAATATTATTCTACTTCCTTTTTAACGTCACCAAATGAGTACTATCTTAGTGAATTTCATTTATAATTGGATAACCGAGTCATATGAGCACACGATCTTGAAAGTCATCTATTCGAGGATGACTTGAGAAAATTGGCTTCGGTTTCTTTTTTCCTCTTTTTTGGTAAATTTTGTTGGATATGTTCCATCCTAGGATGTATCTGACAAAAGAGTGATTATATGATGTGGACGGCAAAGATTGAACATATATTTAAGAGCATATTATACTAATGTTGCTATGAAATGCAAGAATATTTACTAAATCGGTCCTAAATCTATTATATGAATGTCAATTCGATCTTAAACATTTCAATTTTGTTAATATAGTCCCCAACTTTTGATCAAAAAGAAAAATACAGTCCTCAACCTTTACATGAAATTTTAATGTAATCCTCTTAGCCAATTGCAGCCAAAATTGGACATGGCGTCTAATCATTGCTGGCCGTCTTACGTGGCATATTGGCATGAACAACTTTACTTGAAATGAAATTCTACGTGAATAGCTACGTTAGCAATTTCTAGCAGTAAGTTATGAGAAGGACTACATTGACAAAATTGGAAAGCTAAGAATTAAATTGACATGTATATTGTATAAATTTGAAAAAAAAAATCGATCAGAAGAAATTTGAAGATTGAGTTCAAAAAATTTTGGACAAAAAATAAATGCTCCCACTCATGGCATGACACTCGCACGCGGTCTTGTACGGCGAAGATTTGTATCCCTGGATTAATTGAGAAATCACCGATATCAGGAGCTTCTTTGAGATGCACATTACTCGCGGAGTTATTTAGCGAAAAATGTCCTGATTGATTATGTTGCCCCTCTTTTTTGTTTTAAAGTTCGGCTTCTCGACTATTTAAAGGGTGGATGCTTGTCTTAATTTGACTCGTAGTTTTTAATTTTTCCCTAATCATTCTATCAAAAGAAGACTACACCGATAAGAGCAACTCTCGAGAACAAAAAATTTAATTGGCACGAGACAATTTTCCTCATGTGCTAGTAATTTCTTTGGTAAAGTTGAAATTATAACATTAGTAACTTTTTAAATGTCATAACAACTCATCAATTATTTGAAATCGTCTTATTGAACAAGTCAAAGTTCAATCGAAACAACTTACCACTAACGAGCCTTAACATTCTCAAACTTTATCAACAATGCTTCTGCATCATTCTGTGTGATCGGATTCTTCTTATTAAATACCTATACCAACGAACCAAATCTTATCACACTAAATAATGTAGGCTACATGAATCTAAATATATATCATTATTTCGTCGATATGGGCATGTCTAACGCTCATATTGATTGAACCGGCCGATCTCGTGTTTTTTTTCTCCGGTCCATCTTGAATGAACCGGCGGTTCTCATGAACATCAAAGTGAGTCCCCACTTCTCTGTTTCCCCGCTTTTCGCCGGCATAACCTCCGCTTCTCTCTCCCTCCTCCTTGCCGCCGGCCGGTCCTCGAAGCGCTTCATCTTCCTCTCGCCGGCGCTTGCTTTGCCATCCCCGCCATCTTCTCCGCCTCGCGGCTTATCCTCTCGGGGGGCGACGGCGACGGCGGCTGTAAGAAAATGGAGGGGTGGAAATAGCGGCCCCGACAGTAAAGCCTAAACCCCTGAAAAAACCCAGGAAGGAACCGCCCCTGAGAATGTCTGCCTCCTTCACAGCATCTTCAATCCTCCCTCAGAATCTGCTCTTTCCGGTGAAGTTTCTGTTTTTGTTTTGTTTTCCCTCAATTTATTCATAACCTTTTCACGAATTATGCTCTTTGGATTGAGTTTGAAGAATTGGGTGCTGTTTACTGTTCAGAATCTGAGTGGAAATAGGAGGAGGGAATTGGGTCTATGGAGAAACGGGCAAAAGTTGGCAGCTTTGTGGTCAGAGCAGGTCCAAAGAAGATTTCTTTTGGCAAGGAATGCAGAGAGGCTCTTCAATCTGGGATTGATAAATTAGCTGATGCTGTTTCTGTTACTATCGGACCTAGAGGTGTGTGAACTCTTCTATTTCTTCTTCCGAAACTCCCGTTTCTGTCATTTTAATCTTGGAAATTTTTGTTCATCTGATTATTTATTTATTATGGGGGGTTTGAGCTGGAATTGGTATTAATGTAGCGGCCGTTTGGACAGAGTGAGAGATATTGTGTTTTTGCTTATTACTTGTGAGGGAGCTGGCTGGTCTAGTTTTGTGCAACATTGGAGTTGAGAGTTATCTTGAAGGCATATGTGCAGAATTTTTTTTTTTTTTTTTGGTAAGATATGTGCAGAATTGTGGTCTTCTAGCTCGAGTTTAGTGTATGAACTTTTCCTTTTGTCAAGGGGGCGATGCTAGATGTTCCGAACTTTTAATTCCTACATTCCAAGCTGACTGACATGTCTTGCTTTCCAGATTCCGTCGTTATTCTTTTCTTCTTCATTTCTTTTTTGTTGCTTCAGTCCTTATTCTTAACCATGATCTTGAAGTAATCTACGGAGTATTCTTAGATATCCTATTCACAGAAGATAGTTATTTGACAACGCACTCACACAATCGAGTTGTTTTTGTTGCGATGGGAAATAATTATAGACAGAATGCAGTCCCCTCCTTAGAAAAAGAATTTTATTGAATATGGATACTTTACAGTACCATACATAAGATCTGTGCAAATTATGTTTAGGGTACGCTAATCTAGAGGCACGGCAAGTGTTTCTCTAATCCTTTTCCGGAAATGCACTTACAAACTCGTGCATATTTGACTTGCATTTAGGGCCAATTTGACATGGTCTATTTACTTATATCAACTGTCCAAAATGTTGAACCCAACAATATAACTAATTAGACAAGCTCTATTAATTGTTTTATGGCATGTCGTGGAAAACAGTTTTTGGTAAAATATTTCAGCATTTAGCATTTGTACTCATTTAAATAATTGACAACTCGCATGTTCATTGCATATAGTGTGATGCTACATATAATCCTATTGCAACTTTGAAACTCGAAGATGACATGTTTTTAAGCATGTAACATGACATGTTTGACAAGTTTCAAAAATAGGTTCTTGTAAATAAATTTGTAAAAGTTTTATAGTGACTTTTTTCACCAACATTCCCATATGTGTTTAAATGGGTTGACCCATTATGACACATTCTTCTGTCTAATCCAACCCCATTTGACATAATACATTGTAAACACTTCGTAGAAAGGAGGAGAAAGTTCAAAATGAAGAGAGACAATGGATGCCGAAAACTAGAAGTCTGATGTTAGTCTTCCATAGGACAACCAAGATTACACTTATAAAAATGCTCAGTCGGTTTCGGCTCATGGAGCCAGATGATTTATCAATTTTCTTCTCAATGAAATATGCTTAGTCAAGAATTGTCAAGAATATCAATACTATTCTGGCGGATTTTGTTTTTCTTTATGTTATTGATATATTTAGTGGTACAAGAAAGCCTTTTTAAAGGAAAATTCCTCACAACGAAAAAATATAAATTTGTTTGATCAGTTATTCCTCAACCGACCATAGTATAGATTTACGTTTTTTCCAGTTATGTTCAGATTAGTGGAATGATTCTACCATTATGGCCTAATTGATTTATTTAATTTCTCTTTACTTCAGGACGTAATGTTGTCCTCTCAGAGTCTGAATCTCTGAAAGTAATAAATGACAGTGTCACGATTGCCTGAGGAATAGAACTTTCAGATGCAATCGAGAATGCCGGGGCAATGTTAGTCCAAGAGGTCATTCATGGTTGATATTTAATTCTCTCCAGAAGCTTGCTCTCATGCTTAACTCTTAAAATTCTATTTTTGTACTCAAATGTATATTTTTCCAGGTAGCTGGCTGCATGAATGACTTGGCTGGTGATGGCACAACCACCGCAATCATCTTGGCTCGAGCTATGATTAAATCTGGGTTGTTGGCAGTTTCATTTGAGGCTAATCCAATCTCTATAAGAAAGGAATGGATAATACTGTAAAAGAATTAGTCAGGATTTTGAAGGAAAAGAGCTTTCCTGTAAGAGGGAGTGATCATATTAAAGGTTAGTGATGATTTTTTTTATTGTTTTGTGCTTTGTCCAATACATGAGCTATTCATGATGAAATTCTGAAATTTTCTCACCGTTTTGCAGCTGTAGCGTTAAATCTCTGCTGGAAACGATGACTTTCTTGGAAGGATAATTGCTGATGCAATAGAAAGGATTGGACATGATGGAGTAATCTCTATCGAGTCAGCCTCATCTTCTGAAGCCTTTGTTCTAGTCGAAGAAGGAATGGAGGTGGTGAATTTTGCTTTAGGTTTGAAATAATGAGGAGTTGGATGATTGTCTCCTCGCAAAATGTGGAAAGATTTATTCATTTCTTATGCTCTTTTGCGAGCTCTTAATCGTCTAAACTCTGTCTTCTAAAGGGATAAAGTCTTCCAATTCTGTTGCATCAATAGATCCTGAGCTTATTGAATGCATACACTACTTTTAATAATAAATTCCACTTTGATGATTTCTTCACTTAAGTCAGATTTTTTTCTGCCAGATTGACAAGGGTTATATGTCGCCTCATTTCATTACAGACCAGGATAGATCTCTCGAGGAGCTTGAGAATGCCAGAGTCCTCATAACTGATCAGAAGATTTCAGATGTCAAGGAAATGATTCCTTTGTTGGAGAAGGCAACTCAATTAAGTGTTCCCTTGCTAATCATTGCAGAGGATATCTCAAGGCAAGTACTGGAAACACTTGTTGTGAACAAAATGCAAGGCTTGCTTAATGTAGCTGTCGTGCAATGTCCTGCATTTTGGAGAAGGAAAGAAAGGCGTCTTGCTGGACATTGCTTTATTGACAGGTGAACTTGTAAAGCGTCGCAACGAGAAAATATTCACTAGTATCATATTACCACATCATTGTCCCACGTGGTGTATATGCTCCATTAAGAAAGTGACACGTGTCAAGTGATGTGGAAATTAAAAAATGAAAAATTGGAAGTTTTCAGGCTTGTCAGAAGTGCGCGCTCTCTTTCTCTTTTCCAGCGCCTTCTCCCCCACCCTCTCTCTTTCTTTATTTAAAAATTTCACACCTCACACCTCCCTCTCTGTCTTGCAAAATTTGACGATCATCTCCGGATGACCATCACTGAACATGCTGCTAGAAAACGACGGAGGCTTGTTGGAGTGGAGTCAAGGTTGGAGGGCTGATGGCACGAGCTTCCCTCTGAAGAAGAGGTCATCGGAGAGAGAGACAGACACGAGTCGTGGTTCTAGCCGGACGACCTAGAAGAGAGGCGAAGTCGAACTCCCTGTTGACGTCATCGCCATCCTCGACGCCTCGGTTGGCCCTTGCCAAGACCCGGACTTGACCCACTTTACACCTCCGGGGCTGGCTACTCCCCCCTGTAGGACCCGTCGGCCAACTAGAGCAACCGCCTTCCGAAAGAGACAATCCTCCTCGATGGCTATGACACGAGCACTGGTTCATTGCCATGGGGTTCCCACCGACCCTAACCCTCCGAAGGAAAGATGATTTATGCTAACGTCAAAACCCTAGCCTCCATTGTCTTTTTTTTGGTAAGAAAAAAAAAAAAAAAAAAGACAATGGGTATGATTTGATGCTATCTTTTCCTTTTCTTTTTTAAATTTCTGGTCCTGGTGCAAGATGGGTATGATCGCTTTGTTTTTTAATTTGTTTTTTGGTGCTGATTTGGATGCGTTCGAGGTTTCAGCGAGGAGTTCCAGTTGGTCATTGATGCTTCTATGGTGAGAATCGGAAGAAAGGTGATTGTATCTAAGGTAAAGTTCATAAAAGCTACCTTTGCATGGAGAAAGCTAAATATTTGATGACTTGCTATCTCTTTGAACTTTGAATAGTACTTAGTTGTTGTCATCTGCTGTTTCTAATGATGTGGGTGACATCTACAGGCGTATTGTGATCAAATTGCTTGTGACTTTTTCCCAGAGGAATCACAGCAAAGAGGTAAGATGACTCCTTTACACATGCTCCATGATTTTGCACCTCATATGCATTACCTTGAGAAAGGTCAGGTTAAGTATCTGGTGGACTTGTAGTATGCTGAGAGCAATGGTCTCTAATTAGAGTAAAATAAGTCCGGAAAATTTGAAGCTGGGTATTGCTAGCTCCATCCTGCTGCATGGAGTTGCTGCATCATACATATGATTTCTCAATTGATACCTTTTGATTGATTTATTTAGTCACCTTCTCTGGAGATTTTCATGTTCTGGATCTTATGGTACACATGCTAGGATCAAATATTTAGCTTTTCTCCATGCAAAGGAGCCTGCTATAATAGGATTGCCATTTACATTATTCCTTGGAAAAAGATAGTGGGATTTAGATAGTGGTTCATCTGTGATCCTAGTAGTACTATAGTTTACACGACTGTTTACCATGAACTGGGTGAGATTTATACTCGTTTCGCATCATGAGTTCCCAACGAATTATTGGGAAGTTGTACCACAGTCTGAACAAGTGAATATTGATAGATGGTGTCATTACAATGTTTATTATACTCAACTGCTGTTTAAGGGGTCCATGCCTACTTCTTTCTCGTATCGATTAATGGGGTGATTAGTTTGATTATGAATTGTCTGTTGACTCCACTATGTTATCTCTATGTTGTCTGTGCTTGGCTGCGGTGCTTCCTACAAACTTATGCGTCCCTTACCGAAGCTATAACGTTAAGATGCCTCAAAAACTATAAGTATGATTGGTACGGAAGTAAGTCCTGGTATCCCATGTAGTCATCGCAAACCTCATTTCATTTCTGAACAAAAGAGTTTCATCTACCACGTCTCCAAGGCAATGGTGTCTTGTGAGGAGGATTGTTCGAGTTCAAACACTGACACGTCATTCCACATTCAGAGTTGTTCAAGTCAGAGAATAGAGACACTGTCAATATTTGAAGACTTCAGTTTTGGAAATGCCAAATCTGCTAGCAGCAGCGTTGTGTGTGTTTTCTTTGGTAATTAATTCACTATCTTGATACAGACTGCTTCATGAAAGTAACGTCTGTGCAAGTTGCTCAATCATCAAGTCGTGGATAGTTTGCTCAAATTTTCTAATGTTTTGCTAACAAGTCGTTTGGTTCATTGATCTCATATTGATACCTGCCCTGAAATTGGCTTCCGGATCTATGTCCTATTAGGCTCGAGTCAGTCATTTTCGCTTCTCATCATCCTACATGAAGCTATACGTCAATTCTTGCTGGCAACATACAAACTAATGACCTGTTGGTCATTTCAGTTCTTTTTTTTAGCGCAGAAAGAAGGGTCTTTGAGTTTGTCTGATAACTTGCATGTCACTTTCTTTTTAGGTTAGGTTGCATTATAGTATTGTGCTTGATCTGTTTTTCCACCTTGAAGCATTTTCATGCGCATTTTGTTTCATAACAAAGGTTTGTGTGGTGTACCTTCTTTGCCTGTCCTCTATTTTGTATAAAATGGCGGCTTGTCCACTGGTGGTAAACTTGGCATGATTATGACTTTGCACTGCTGTTATCTCTAGGGGTTGGTTTTAGATAGAACATTTGCTTGGTCAATTTGCAGTAGGAACAGAAATTAAAAGAAATCACCACACCGAATCCTGAACACAACCAAGTAAGTATTCTTGTGCTATTATGTTATTACTCCTTTTTTTCACATTCTGTCATTAACACATTTTTTTTTGGCATTTATACATAGCACTCTCGGTGGTAGTCATGGTGTACTAAGAGTACACTACAAGAGTCCACAGGGTGATTTCTATGACATGATATGCTGCTATTTCCTTTTTGGTTTGCAACATCAGACATTTTCTCCTGTCTTCTTTTAAGTTGTAAACGTCTGTTTTGCGGTAGGTGTTCATTTGAAGAAGTGGAAGCATATTCCAGTCCCCCGTAGCTAAATCGACTTGTTCCCAAGATAAATGGGTTTGACTTCATCGTTTTAGAATTAAATTTGTTTCCACTTTATCTTTCTTCTTTAAATAATTAGATATTTTTTTAAATTGTAGAGGCTCCAAAAGATAATATCATCGTGCATAACGTTGATGAAGAATTTGAATTTAGAATTGGCATGGTGTTTGCTAATGAGGATGAAGCTTATAATACATACAATGCATATGCAATTTGCAAGGGATTTGGAGTGCGGAAAGGACAAAAAGCAAATAATAGCAAAGGAATATTGCAACGATGCAAATTTGTTTGTAATTGTGAAGGACACTCTCCATCAATTCCACCTCATGAACAAGGAGATGTTTATAGGACAGTGAAGAGAACTAGATGTCAAGCTTGCATTAAATTCGTAATTGAAAATGGAGCTTGGGTAGTTTCCAAGTTTGAGGATGTCCATAATATCCCTTCATTGAAGACAAACAAAAACATCTTATACGATCATATCGACACATTACGGATACTAGTAAAGGTATATTGACTTCCATGGCAGGGGCTGGTATAAGGGCTACAAAAGCATATACCTACCTTAGTGGTGAAGCGGGGGGATCGGAAAATGTTGGCTTCACATTACGTGATTGTCAAAATTTCTTGCAATCCAAAAGAAGGAACTTGATTAGTGCGGGGGATTGTCAAAGTCTTATTAACCATTTTAATTGCTTACAATCAAATGGAAGCAATTTTTCTTAGATATTTCAATTGTATGAGGAACAGAGACTAACCAATTTCTTTTGGTCCAATGGTGTATCCAAGTTGGACTATGAAAGTTTTGGAGATGTGTTGGTATTTGATACCACTTACCGTACATATAAGTACAATATGATATGTGCACCATTTGTTAGCTTGAATCATCATTGGAAAAAATGTTCTATTTGGTTGTGCTTTTCTGTTGGATGAAACTATTGGTTCTTTTGTTTGGGCATTTCAATCCTTTTTAGAGGTGATGGGTAATAAAGCACCAAAGACTATTTTCACCGATCAAGATCATGCCATGGCAAATGCTATTAGAACTGTTTTTCCGAATTCTGATCATCGCTTATGTGTATGGCATATTGTAAAAAATGCTACGCATCATATTGCACATCTTCTTGGAAAGCCGGGTTTTCGTGATAAATATTGGCAAAACCTTCTATATGATTGTGAATCTGAGCTGGAAATGGAGAACAAGTGGTTGGATAGTTTGTATCAACTGCGTCATAAATGGTGTCCTGCATTTGGCAGTGATTTCTTTTCTGCGGAAATTAGATCTACACAAAGAAGCGAAAGCACAAATAGTGTCTTTCAAGATATGGCACGTTAAGACCATGACTTTGACTGAATTTGTCAAACATTATGAAAAGCAAGCTGAAAAAATGCGCAATGCTGAAGTTGTTGATGATTTTGAGTGTGCTCGAGGAAAGCCACGAATTATGGTTGACAGTGCAATTTTGCAACATGCTGCAAGCATATATAATACTCATGTCATTTATAGGAATTTCTAGGCCGAGTTCATGCATGTTTTGTCTGTACATGTTCTTAGATCAGAAACTGATGGGCCGGTGCACACTTATATCGTGGGAACTGGAAGTAGTGAATGGAAGCATATTGTCCATTTTGGTCCAAGTGATTCTACCAGTACATGTGGTTGCAAGTTATTTGAAATGCGAGGATGGTTGTGTAGGCATACTTTATGCATCTTGACCTGTGTTGTAAATGTTACAAGCATTCTATTACAATACATTTTGAAGAGGTGGACAAAAGTCGCAAAACAAGGGACTTATTGTGAAGATGTTGCACAAAGCTCTTTGTTAGAGTAATTAAATATTAAACCACGCCTTCATCTAACAGTTTAAGCTTTTAGAATAGTTGGCAGTGGTCCTACCAAAATCTCTCATGGTATCAAAGCAAAAGGTCTTGAGTTCAAATCTTCCAGGCTCCATTTGCCTCCCTAATTAAATATGTTCACGCTTAGTACTAGATAAAAAGACTAGACTAAGCGTGAGGGGGAGTGTTAGAGTAATTAAATATTAAACCACGCCTTCATCTAACAGCTTAAGCTTTTAGAATAGTTGGCAGTGGTCCTACCAAAATCTCACACTCTCATCATGCGGTTAAATCAAAGACATTGCGTTTGAAGAGGTTGATGCGGTTAGCTTTCGGTGTTATGAATGACAGTGCCAATCATGATGTTACAGAGGAGCTTGCAACTACAACCTTGTTGCATCTTCGCTCCCAAATCACAAATAAAATGCAATCTTTAACGGGTAAAGATCATGTTGATTTCTTGGTGGAAGGTGACGAAGCTGAATATGCAGAAAATCATGGAATTCAAGTACTTGGGAGAAGGCCAAAAGGTGTACCAAATACTCAGATCAAAGGTGTTGCAGAAAAGAGAAAGAGAAAAGCGTCTTTATTCATATGAGGCACCTTGCACAAGGTATGATGCTTGTTTAATGTGACAAAATAATTCCATCAATTATTTTAGCTCATTTTTGCCGGAAGTAATTCTAAACTCTCATTTTTTTGCAGGATTGACCTTTGACAAAACTTGTAGTTATTGTAGGTAGTTAACTAACTTCAGTTAGTGCAGCTGCTGGGTCTTTTTGCTATGAGCATGCACTCCTACATAGGGTAGGATCGATTTGCAAACTGTTTTTGGGACTTGTACAGTTCACTGCTCCTTCTAGAATTAACAATGCCATATTTTGATGTTGAATTGTTGATCAATACAACAATCTGCTTTTGGGTGTAAACAGTGGCATCGCTGTGTCTATGGTGATGAAGTACGCAGACAATATTGTGAAGGTAAGACATCTTTTGCATATGGCATCAAAGAATGAAACATTATACCAAATTAGGATCCAATGTGGTATATTATTTTTCTTCTTAGCCAACATTTTGTCCATTTCATATTTCACTTTGAGGCTACGTTTTAAGTACCTAATATGCATGTAATATTTGCCATGAAAAGGTTAATTGGCTCGTAACTTGAGCAAACTCTTTAAAAGTCTCCTACATCAGTAAAAGTGTTTAAACCACGGAGGCCTTTCTTGCCAATAATCTACCATTTTTCAGCCGAAGAAAATCAAGCAATGCTACTTTGTCAACAGATTCTTTAGACACATCACCTTGATTTTATGTCCCAATAAGCTAGGATTGAGGTTGTTCACTATGTGTATGCCTTTTATATGACATGATCACTAAATGATTAGGATGATGGTCTTCAGTTTCCATAGATCATAATAAGTGTACTGGAAACAACTGACACTCGTCTGTGCTTGTTTCGGAGAGTTCCAACTAATTTTTATAAATTTCAAATGAGCAGGTATATTCAACTTCAGTGGCAATGCTTCTGACAGCCGTTGTTTCTGTGTTTCTCTTTGGCTTTCATCTGTCCCTTGCCTTCTTCCTTGGTTCAACGTAAGATTTACTTATTCATCTCTATTATCTCGTTTCTTGTTCATCTCATTTTGAACTGTACTTTTCGCCATTCTTCAGTCACCAAACATTAAGAATCTGTAGGCTTGGTTAGCAGAGTCGGTGGTTGAGAAGGATCATATAGTGAACTAAACTCTTGACAATACATTTTCTGCTACTGTTTGCACCAGCATATGTCAGAACAGCTGCGTCAGTACAGTAGTAATTTTTCCTATATGGGTAGTAATTTAGTGCTAGTAACCTTCATTTTCGAGGTGGTAACAATGACACAGGACCGAGGAAATCCCCATCTTAAAGAATGAACCTGGGTTCTTCTTCAGTTAATGTCCTAGTTCTTCTCTGTATATTTGCAGCGTTGTCTCTGTCTCAGTGTACTTGCACTCCATTGGGAAGCTGCAAAGATAGTAATGCCTTCTCTGTCCACGGAACAACATCGTGCTCCACGGCTTCTCCTGCAGTTCTTCCTTTTAATCATTTTTTTATTCGTTGATTACTATCGAATCATATGGTCAAAGAATCAGATTAACCACAGCAAAGATCACTTCCTGTAGCTCTCGTATGTGCGTAGAGTAGAAGGGTAGAAGAACAGTTATTTTTCAAGGGTTGCTTCTTGGGCAAGTAAAATATAAGTCGGCTTTGCAATTTGTTCAGTTATTAAAGCTTTACCTATGAGACTTTGATCTATTGTCATTGATTATCATTGCTGCCGTTCGACATATACAGTATAATCGGTGTTGCTGGCCGCCCAGCACTGTGGTGTTAATCTTTGATTGAGCAAATATTAGGCAATCCAAGCCTTGCGAGAAGTTCAAAAGCAGGAACGTCTCTTGATAAAGCGCTTCTTTTCTGCTCTGGCTTATCACATCAGCGTTATAAGAGCAGTTGCTCGCTCTGTGGCAATGTATCACACTTAGAAGACAACATGAAAGTTTACTTAGGTCTCTGTTGGATATGTTCATTTATTTTTTTAATTTTATAAACGACAGAATGATTTTGTTTGTTTTTAGATTATTTAAACGTTTCTTAATTAAAAGCAATGTTAGGTTACGTCCGTGTTTTTTTTTTAATCAGAGGTTACGTCTTGTGTTAACAACATCCATCATATTCAACGTTTGTAATGTTTGACTTCTAGTTGTAGGTTGTTTTATTTTATTTTAGTGCTCCAGTATACTATTCGATCATAAACTACATAGTTAAAATGAATATCAACTATCTAAACTAAATACAAAAAGGCACATTTTAGTATTAATATTCAAATTTAATAATGCGATAAAAATTTAAAATACTCGTGTGAAATTTTAGCGCGATTCATATTAAAATCTAAATGATTGCATAAACTTTGGCGATTGCATAAACTTTGGCAATTGCATAACCTTGTCGCTTACGCTATGAGCTTTACATAAAAAGAAAAATGCAACTTCATAACAACTTTTTCTTTAGGGCGATTTGGAAGATAGCTTTAAGAAATCTCGAAGAAGAAGAAAACGCAAGAACAGATTTGCGTAGGTCTCGTAGCTATCCAAATGGTATTCTCATATGGAAAAATTATATTTGTATCCCTTTATATAAATGTAGTCGAGGTGTATCAATAAGTATAGCACTCTTCTACCGAACTGAAAATTTTGGAAGACCGTCGCCTTCGCCTCCTTATGAAGTCGCAACATATGCAAGTTACTAAAAGCTGCATACTTCTTTTCTCCCAAGAACATGACAGCAATGACGCATTGCATTGTTGAAGCCTTTGTGCTACCTTCCCTTAACTTCTCCTGAGAAACAACATTTAGCAACCATGCTTCAAGAAATCGCTTCATACGACTACGAAAATTACCAATTCTGTGGATGTAAAACCACTGTACATGAACAATGCCAATCTAGAGACAAGTTCCTAAATGAGCAATTCATTTCTATGGCTTCAGATGGCAGAGCATCATGGTTCCAGCTGCGCGGGGGATTTTCATTTGAATGCCTCATTTCTTCACCTTTGCAAACCTGAGGCATCTATATTTCTTGCCACTCACAGTGATTTCGAGAGCTCCATCTTGATTATCTTGAGATGCAGTGCCCATCAGAACACTCTTCTCTTTCTCGAGGTTTTCTTTCTCCATCCTCAGTCTTGCTTCTTGTCAGGCAATTTCTGCCTGGAATAGATAAGGCCTTCACGCTTGAAAAAATTGTTCCTCTCTTCACACAAGGTGGAAAAACAGATCAAGCACACTACTGTAATGCAACCTAACCTAAAAAGAAAGAGACAGGCAAGTTATCAGACAAACTCAAAGACCCTTCTTTCTGCGCTAAAAAAAAGAACTGAAATGACCAACAGGTCATTAGTTTGTATGCTGCCAGCAAGAATTGACGTATAGCTTCATGTAGGATGATGAGAAGCGAAAATGACTGACTCGAGCCTAATAGGACATAGATCCGGAAGCCAATTTCAGGGCAGGTATCAATATGAGATCAATGAACCAAACGACTTGTTAGCAAAACATTAGAAAATTTGAGCAAACTATCCACGACTTGATGATTGAGCAACTTGCACGGACGTTACTTTCATGAAGCAGTCTGTATCAAGATATTGAATTAATTACCAAAGAAAACACACAGAACGCAGCTGCTAGCAGATTTGGCATTTCCAAAAATGAAGTCTTCAAATATTGACAGTGTCTCTATTCTCTGACTTGAACAACTCTGAATGTGGAATGACGTGTCAGTGTTTGAACTCGAACAATCCTCCTCTCAAGACACCATTGCCTTGGAGACGTGGCAGATGAAACTCTTTTGTTCAGAAATGGAATGAGGTTTGCAATGACTACATGGGATACCGGGACTTACTTCTATACCAATCATACTTATAGTTTTTGAGGCATCTTAACGTTATAGCTTTGATAAGGCACGGGTAGGTTTGTAGGAAGCACCGCAGCCAAGCACAGACAACATAGAGATAACATAGTGGAGTCAATAGACAATCCATAATCAAACATATCACCCCATTAATCGATAGGAGCAAGAAGTAGACATGGACCCCTTAAACAGCAGTTGAGTATAATAAATATTGTAATGACACCATCTATCAATATTCACTTGTTCAGACCGTGGTACAACTTCCCAATAATTCGTTGGGAACTCATGATGCGAAACGAGTATAAATCTCACCCAGTTCATGGTAAACAGTCGTGTAAACTATAGTACTACTAGGATCACAGATGAACCACTATCTAAATCCCATTATCTTTTTCCAAGGAATAATATAAATGGCAATCCTATTATAGCGGACTCCTTTGCATGGAGAAAAGCTAAATATTTGATCCTAGCATGCGTACCATAAGATCCAGAACCTGAAAATCTCCAGAGAAGGTGACTAAATAAATCAATCAAAAGGTATCAATTGAGAAATCATACGTATGATGCAGCAACTCCATGCAGCAGGATGGAGCTAGCAATACCCAGCTTCAAATTTTCCGGACTTAGTTCACTCTAATTAGTGACCATTGCTCTCAGCATATTACAAGTCCCCCAGATACTTAACCCGACCTTTCTCAAGGTAATGCATATGAAGTGGAAAATCATGGAGCATGTGTAAAGGAGTCATCTTACCTCTTTGCTGTGATTCCTCTGGAAATAAGTCACAAGCAATTTGATCACAATACGCCTGTAGATGTCACCCACATCATTAGAAACAGCAGATGACAACAACTAAGTACTATTTAAAGTTCAAAGAGATAGCAAGTCATCAAATATTTAGCTTTCTCTACACAAAGGTAGCTTTTATGAACTTTACCTTAGATACAGACACCTTTCTTCCGATTCTCTAGAAGCATCAATGACCAACTGGAACTCCTCACTGAAACCTCGAACGCATCCAAATCAGCACCAAAAAACAAATAAAAAAACAAAGCGATCATACCCATCTTGTACTAGGACCAGAAATTTAAAAAAGAAAAAGAACAGATAGCATCAAATCGGTTCTTTTACTATGTACCTTGCGACAACGGAGGCTAAGGTTTTGACGTTAGCATAAATCATCTTTCCTTCGGAGGGCTAGGGTCGGTGGGAACCCCATGACGACGAACCAGTGCTCGTGTCGTAGCCATCGAGGAGGATCATCTCCTTCGGAAGGTAGTTGCTCCAGTCGGGCGACGGGTCCTACAGGGGCGAGTAGCCAGCCCCGGAGGTGTAAAACGGGTCGGGTCCGGGTCTTGGCAAGGGCAGAGGCTTCGAGGATGGCGACGATGTCGACAGGGAGTTCGACTTCGCCTCTCTTCTGGGTCATCCAGCTAGAACCACAACTTGTGTCTGTCTCTCTCTCCGACGACCTTTTCTTCAAAAAGAAGCTCGTGCCATCAGCCCTCCGACCCCAACTCCACTCCACCAAGCCTCCGTCATTTTCCAGTAGCACGTTCAGCTATGGTCGTCCAGAGATGATGGTCAGATTTTGCGAGACGGAGAGAGGGAGGCGTGAGGCGTGAAATAAAGAGAGAGGGTGTGGGAGAGAAGACGCTGGAAAAGAGAGAGAGCGCACGTGTCTAACAAGCCTGAAAACTTCCAATTTTTCATTTTTTTAATTTTCGCGTCACTTGACACATGTCACTTTCTTAACGGAGCACATACACCACGTAAGACAATGACGTGGTAGTACGATAGTAGTGAATATTTTCACCATGGCAACCTTCGCTTTTATGGTGTCTTAAGTTCCTTCAATGCCGAGATGATTAAGTGTTCAAATGCCTGTGATTTGACTCATTATCAGCACTGATGCCAAATACTGATAATTGCCACCCAAGAATGAACATCTGTGAACATATGCTTGAATAAAAGTAGGCACACAAGTATCAAATAATTACTCAAACATCTGTGAACATATGCTCGGAATACGGGAGTAACCAAAGAGTTACCAATGCCACTTCAGAACTGTCACTTATTTGTGGCTACATCTAATTGCAAGAGTACATCCCGAAACATATTCAACAAGCATATCCTCAAAGTTCAAAATTGTAAATTCCTTGAATCAAAACAACCACAAGAAGGTCACAAAAGAATCATAATTCAGCAACGATTCCAAGGCCGGCCTAACAATGACATTCATAGGTCCGTGAGCAAATGTTCCATGTAGTTTAGTGATTGTTCAACAAACTCGAAACCTCCTTGACGACCTGTTTTACAAGTACCCCTGGTTTCCTGCCAGTTTCCAAATAAAAAATTAAGCTCTAATTAGTAAAAAAAGTTTCCAGTAATGGATCAAATTAATGTTTTGGTTGGAATGATAAAAGAGTAAGTACCCATTGGCAATATTCTCCAATACCCATCCTCGGCTAGACCCAAGCTCCGTGAGAACTCGCTCCCACTGCTCATAAGTGCTTCCACCCTTGAGATCCTTATGTTGTTGAAGCAGCAACGTGCATCGCAATTGAGAGGGCTTAACATTAAGGAAGATGGGCCACACCTTTTGCCCACTTGTCATCTTGCATTCATCCAATTGAGCTAGGGTCTCAAGGCAAGAATATGAGGAGAAAAAACTGTCTGAGACTATCGGAACACATATCTTGCATTGTTCAACGGCATTACGAATCTCATGAGCAATGTCTTTACCTATGAGGGATGGATCATCATCGCTAAACACTCCAATTCCAGCAGCCTCAACGCTGACCTTGAGGTAATCAGCTAAGCCGGATTCAATATGCTGGCCGTCAAAGACCAAGAACACTTGCCATTCACTCTCTTCTTTTCTTCTCCAAAATGTCCACATACACTGCGATCCAGTAAAGACAAACCAAAGTGATGGTGTATTATACGAAATATTCTAAAAGACCAAATTAACTTTAAACCACACAAAGCTCTCACATGATGAACGCAGAGAATACTTGAGAATGGTAGGCCTTTGGCTCAAATGGAATTGGGAAATACCTGATTTTAAGATGCTGGGCAGCTGTTCGATCCGCATCATCTTCAATTCACTCAAAACTTTTAAGACCACCGTTTCAACAAGCTCCGCTTCATGCCTTCCCACATATATAAGCAAAAAACCAAAGTTAGACATGCAGTTTGATTCCTTCATTTCCATGCACACAAACAGCAATGGATATTTTCATGCCCTCTTAGCAACTTTCTTTCACACCAAAACAGTGAATAGAACATAAAATATTCTGAAAACCAGATCCAGTCTAACATGATTAAATGAGACTACCTTGATGAAATCACACAATTTGACCCACTGCCGATATTTACAACGAACACATTTCAGATCCTATGCCAGTGTCGTTCAGCAATTGACGAAATATGATGGTTTTGGTTGCTATTATAGGTTGGCAAGCTATTACATACCCATCCGCAAAGTTCTGCGATGTCCATCCTCTAATCCTCGCTACAGAAGTGAGCGCTTCTCTCCATTTTTGCACTTCTGAGCTGTACCGCATCGCATGCTTACATAGATCCTCTCCAAATTTACCGCTTTGGCAACCTACATCAATATGATTCACCTTATAATACATAGGCAACACGAGTTTGCCATGCTATCTGTGGGAATTCATCATCTCGGTGAGCTCCTGATTACATGATCTACATTCCACAGACCGCTGGGAGACGAGGGGATCGCGATCCTACAAGTCCTGATGGCCTGGATAAGCTCCTTTTCTATCTGCCCACCGAATGGGAGAGCGTCATCATCCCAGAACACAGAGACCCCAGCAGCTACCAGGCCTTTGTAGAGGAAATTGGCAAAACCAGTCCGAGTGTCTGGGCCTCGAAAGCTCAAGAAGACATTGTAGTTCTGAGGGACCGAGCTTGTTTTCCCCTGCAAGAATCTGTAAGTGGACACAAATAGTGGAAGAACAAATGCTAGGGCATTCATTTTTGTCTTTGTTTGTAACACCCCTTTTCCCTTTCAGATCTAAGTAAGTCATATTTGAAGACTCAAGTCAACGTTTTCCTCAGCGTGAAAACTTTAACTATGTTGCAATTCATCTTCTTGACTATTCAAAGTTTAAAATCAACTCTTGTCTTTTAACATTTCCTTATTAGTCTACAAGTTCGAATAAACGAGCACAGCGACATAAAAATTGTTGAATGATTATAACTGGTAAAGGAATCAGGACAAGGCTGATCTCGAATTTTCTCAATGATACTATACTCAAATGCCAAACATTGATCGTGGTAAGTCCAGTACTTATCGGTTATATCAAAATGTGATTTAGTGAGTATCAATACCTATTCCTACACCATATTCCCTAAGCCAACAATAGAGGCATTGATTTCTTAAGTGATTGATGGCCATGTGTATGAATGACTCAACACCTACTTGATATTCAGGGCAAAAGGTATCTGCCATCGACATCCAACTCCTATACATGTCTATGTAAAGTGAGTAATTTCAGTACTTCATATTACTAACACGAACTAGATATTCAGGGTAAAACGAATCTAGAAACAACAGTAGTCCTAGGCAGAAAGAAGGGCACAGGTCTCACCTCTGGGCGCAGCAAGCTTGACAAACGGGCGACGAGCTGCAAGGATCTCACCTCTACGCGCAACCGCGAGCTTGACAAACGGAGCTGCAAGGGGCAAGAACTGCAAGGATAGGAGATGAGAGAGATTCGTCAAAAACAGGAATGTAAGACAGGCGGCGCATACCTGAGTGAGGCGAGCAGTAGACAGGAGGGAGAGTAAAGCAGCGGCGGGAAGGTGCGAGTGAAGGGCGCGCTCACCTGCCAGCAGACAGAGAGTAAATGAGAGAGACAGAAAGGGGAAAAACAGAGCATGGACATGAACGCGGAAGAGGCGCTGTTGGCGGTAGTCAGAGAAGTGCGATGGTACGCCGACGGGCAGAGATCTTACCTGTAATCGCAGACAGCTTCGCAATCCACAAGCGGCGAGTGGCGAGGGCAGAGGACTGCGAGGATGGGAGCTGAGAAACTGAGATAGAGATTCCTCAAAAACGGGAATGTGACTGAGGAGAGACAGCCTTACCTTGAAACCGACTGAGCAAAGGCGAGCGGTAGCGAGCTGCGATGAGTGGTCACTGCGAGGCCTGGCGACGAGGGTGAGGGGAGACGGCCCGGCGATGGCCCGGCGATGGCACTGGGCGGCCGTCTGAGAAAGAAGGAAAAGCTAGCAGGTCTAAAAACCAGAGCCATGCTCCATATCTTACAAAGGAGAGCTCCGAGACTCGATCCCGATCTTCCTAAGGAGAGCTGGAGCCGCCTAAGACGGGATCGAGGTAGAGGAGAAGAGAAAGAAGACTAGGGTTTAGTTAAAAACCTTTGGTGATGTTGGGCCTTACATAGTGATGTTGGCGGGCTTGATGTCGGGCCTCACTTAGTTCATCCACCGAAGTCAGCAACTTTTGGGGATCTTGCCAAGCCTGATGATAATAACAAATTCAGGAATAGGGTTGGGTTAGGGATTATGTGATGAAATTTTCAATAAAATCTTGATCCACCACCGCTCTAGGGTTTTGGATCCACATGTACGCCACTTAATTACTTTGCTCTTCAAGATGATATAGTCTCGAATCAAGAAGATGCAAATCCACATAGAACTCTGTTCATCAAAAAGAATCTAGATCGAGAAAAAAAAAGATTGTAAACATCACACACACATCGGCGAGTTTGGCCATCTAAGAAAATAAAAAAATCAACTCAAGAGAATACTTTCAAGGAAAAATTTCAAATAAGGGTCTGAAGTGTGTTCATTTTTTTTCAAATAAGAGCATGAAGTAGATATTGTCTCAAATAAGGATTTTTTTAACACAAAATAAAAAAAATTCTAAATATTTCAAATAAGGTCCTAATTTGAGATAATTTAGCCACTTCATATCCTTATTTGAGAAAATAAAGGCAATTCAAGCCTTTATTTGAAACAATATCCACTTCAAACCCTTATTTTAAAACAATGTCACTTCAAGCCATTATTTAAAAAAAAATAAGGACACTTTAAACCCTTATTTGGAATTTTCCTTGCTTTCAATTGAAAAAGTGATTTAGCATGAAAATAAAATATCATACAACGTGCTTCTTCATGGATAATAAGCAGATAATTCCAGGAAGTTGGGTACTTGCTCCTCCTAGAAGCACCATAACTAGTGCATGTTTAGGATACAATAAATATATAGGAACAGATGTATGCTGATTTTGGCAAGTAAAGAAAACCTGCCTATGTCATCCATGCGATCAGCAGATTACAATAAATTCCACAAACAATTAAACACTGACATATTATATCTCTATGTTCTTGGAAATTGGTAAGGAAGGCGATCTACACCAATTCACCTGGTCTGAAAGTAGACGAAAGCTCACCATTCTTTATGCGGTGACAGAGAACTTTTCCAATGGTGGAGACCAATAATGATAAAAAAATGAAGTAAATGGAATTCGAAAATAAATGAAGTAAATTGAAAACTAGTGCAAAGTAATACCTGCATAAGAGTGCTATATCCAGGTAATAAATGTCATTTGCGTTGGTTTTGGTATTGTGTGCTTTGTGGTTATTTGAGTGTCGTATTACTTTTTTGTCGTTATTTTAGTAAGGATCTATAAAAGGACTTTCTCGTACACAATGGTAGTATTTAAAGGAGTTGGTAATTTACATTAAATAATGACTAAATTTAAGAGCTGTTAAAAAAATTACATATAATAATGACTAAATTTAAGAGCTGTTAGTAATTTAGTATTTCATTCATAATTTTCTGTCTTTCGCTGCCAGCCTAAACGGAGAGGAACTTTTTCAACTGAAGAAAAGAATAACAAGGAAATCAGGAAAGGAAGACACCTCCGGTTTGGAATGTCGGAATAAAAAGTTCGGAATCCATACTCAATCCTTGAGCACCCCTCTGCACATATGCCTTCAAGATAACCCTCAGCTCCAATGTCGCACAAAACTAGACCAGCCAACTCCCCTATAACTAATAAGCGAAAACACAATATCTCTCACCCTGTTCAAACCGACCACCAAATTAATCCAATTCCGGCTCAACCCCCTATAATAAATAGATAATCAAATGAATAAATGATTCCCAGATTAAAATGACAAACAGTAATTTCCGAAGAAGAAATAAAAGAATTCACACACCTCTTGGTCCTATAGTAACAGAAAGAGCATCGGCTAATTTATTGATCCAGATTGAAGAGCCTCTCTGCATTCTCTGCCAAAAACATCTGCGAACCTGCTTTTACCACATGGTTTCCAACTTTCTGACCGTTTCTCCATAGTCCCTCCTATTTCCACTCAGATTCTGATCAGTGAACAGCGCTCAATTCTTCCATCTCAATCCAAGGAGTATAATTCGTAAAAGGGCATGAAGAAATTGAGGGAAAACAAAAGAAAAAGGGGGACTTACCAGAAAGATATATTTCTGAGGGAGGATGGAAGGTGCTGTGAAGAAGGCAGAAAATCTCAGGGCAGTTCTTCCTGGGTTTCTTCTAATTAATGGCGATAAACATGTACAACTTTTGCTGCAAGTCACATTGAGATCGACATGCTCTATGAACAGATCTAATCCTTGCCTTCTCTCTTCCTATGAAAAAGTTCCTATTAAAAAGCCCCTCTCTACAGCATTAGCCAGGTACGAAATGGCTTCTTTTTCCATGCCCGCATGATCAGATTTTAGCTTTAAAACTTAAAAGAGACGAAAAAGCTAAAAAAAAAGGAGATAGTCTCTTCCAGTGATCCAGGACATTGCAGTATAATTCAAGCTATGTTGATGCAAATTGCAACTGTTTTCCCATTTTCATTTTCTCCTCTTGTTTTACGCTCACTGGAACGAGCAGAGCTTTCAAGTAGTTGTAGTAAGGAAGATGTACCAGACTAAATTAGAGAATCCTTTATAGCACCTTCAAACAATTAATGAAGCTGTCTGGACTTTTTTTGTTTGCACATTTTGATCTCTATAACAGAGCCGACTTGTCAAATCCAAGCACATGACATCCATCAATCGTGTCACATTTGAATCCAAAAATGACATGCTAATTAAACACATTACACAACATAATGTACGAAACATTCTTCTGAACTCCAAAAGAAATCCTTGCGATTCTTAACAGAATTAATGCAAATGATAAACAATAAAGGATGACTCTTTTGATCGTCGAGGAAAATCCTGTTGTAAAAGTAAGTTGAGTTGTTACTAACTCCAGGATTGAGTCAATATTCAGTGGATGGGGATGGGGGATCATGTGTTTGGGGATTGTTCAACAACCTTGAAACCTCCTTGACGAACTCTTTCACAGGTGCCGCTTCATGCCTGCCGATTGCCAATTAAATTTGAAGTAAGCTCTAAGTTGTATAAGTAGTTCTATCCAGTTAGGCTACTTTTGGTAATCTAGATTTTTAGCCAGTATAAGATTGAATAGGATAGGATATAAAATCCAAGGAATTTACTATAACCTACTGTTTGGTAAATCGCAGTAATAAATCCAGATATTTTTACATATTATCATATCTATTATTTGCTATGAACGTCATATCAGTGTAAATGAACCTAAAAATTGCACAAGCGGACACAATAAAAATTTCTCATGACACTCTTACCCACTTCTTTTTTATTTTATTTTTATTTTTTTATTATTTTTCATCTCTTTTTTAATTCTTTTCTTTTTGTATTTCTTTTTTCCCCTTTCATCATTCTCTAATAAAATTTTATTCAATAGTAAACTATACTAATATGCCTACAATATGTAGTAAATATGAATACTATATTTATATATATGAAATTTATATCATAAGATAGAAAGAAATTTCATTATATAAATAAAAATAAGAATAAATAAAAACAAAATTGTTGTTATTTTTTTGTTATTTTGAATTGTTATATTAAAACTCAAATATTATTTATATTAAATTATTTTTTTAATTTTATTAACTTAACTAGTTTGTTATTCGAGAAAAATAACTTCTATGCTCATCCATATTTATCCCACATCCCCATGGGATAATTTTACCAGGTTATATTCTTCCTATATCCGACTTTACCCTAGTTTGGGTAGGCATCAAATACGGAATATGATAAAATTTATCCTATCTTGAATTTTATTATGATTACTAAACGTAACCTTAAGGTTTTGTTGGGAATGATGAAAGTAAGTACCCATTGGCAATATTCTCTTATACCCATCCTTTGGAGCACCCAACCTCCTTGGGAGCTTGCTCCCACCACTCATAAGTAATTTCGTCGACCAGCTCCTTATGTCGAAGCATGTACTTTCCAAACAAATGCGATACGTCTCACACGTGCAACGTCTTCACTTTATAAAAGATGGGCAATATCTTTTGCCCCTTTGTTCTCTTGCATTCAACCATTTGAGCTAGATCCTCGAGACACCATTGAGAGGATGCATAATTGCTTGAGAGAATTGGAATGGATATCGTGCGGTGGTCGATGGCATTGCGTATCTCATGAACAGCATCTTTACCTATGAGGAACGGATCGTCATCATTAAAAACTCAGATTCCTTCGGGCACAAGACTAGTGTAGGGGAAAGCAACAAGGTTATATTGAGTATCAGGACCACGAAAGCTCAAGAAGACTTGGCATTTACTCTCTTCTTTTTTTCTCCGAAAAATAATGACTCACTGCAAGTGATGATGACCGCGAATCAGAAGTAATTTAAAAAGCAAAGAAACCGGTCTAGGAATATTTACAGAACGGCTCAAATGGTACTAGAATATACCTGATTTTATGAACATGGATGACCGTTCGATCCAGCTCATCTCTAATTCACTCGAAACCTTTGTGACAACCATTTTCACCAGCTTTCCTTCATGCCTGAACACACACGTGTGTATATATATAAAAAACGAAGTTAGACGTACAGATCAATTCCCATCCAAGTGCACGTGGTTTCCAATTTAAATTCGTAGATACAGACAGACATAAATACCCATTGGCAATGGCCTGTGACATCCATCCTCTAATCATCGTTACAGACACAGCGCTTCCACCCATTCTTGCAGTTCTTCTCGCCTGCACTGCATCTCATGTTCATGTTCACACAAAGCCTCTTCAAAGTTACGCAAGTTACCGCATTGGCCACCTAAATCAGCAACATTCACTTTATAGAATACACGGAAGACTGATGTGCCGTGCTTTCTGTGGCAATCCATAATCTCGGTGAGCTCGTGGAGACACCATTCACTCTGCGAATAGCATTCGGAGATGATGGGGATCACAATCCTACGAGTCCTGATGGCCTGGAGAACCTCTGGGCTAATCTGCTGTTTGGCTTGTAAACAATAATCCAGAGTCAACCCAAAGCGAAATGGAACTTTGCATCTGGGAGTGGTTTCTCAAGCTCGCGTCAATCGTCGATCAATCCATTAATAAATCAGAACTTTGCAACTAAAAGCAATTTAACTTTAATTTGGATCATCATCAGTGGAAACAATTACATATGAGCATGGTCCGGATGGTCTGGCTCCACTTCCAGGACTTAGAACCGGGGGACAATTCTAGAGAACCTGGAACAGAGAACCGAACGGCCCCCCTCTTCTTTTTTATGCAAAATCATGTTTGATTTCAACTAAAAGTTTCTCGACGCAAGAGCTGAAACAGAAGCACCACACAAATAAACATGAAAAAAAAACAGAAAATAAATTCAATCTCCCAGAAAAACACAGAAAATTGATGAAATCACACAATTTGACCCACTACCCATATTTATAATGAACACGGTCCAGCGATTGACGAAATATAATGGTTTTGCTCAGGCAAGCGATTACATACATACCCATCAACAAAGGTCTGCGATGTCCATTCTCTAATCCTCGCTACAGAAGTCAGCGCTTCCCTCCATTTTAGCACTTCTTCTGAGCTGTACAGCATCGCAAGTCTACATAGATCCTCTCCAAATTTACCGCGTTGGCAGCCCACATCAACATAATTCACCTTATAGAATATAGGGAAGACCGATTTGCCATGCTCTCTGCGGCAATTCATCATCTCGGTGAGCTCCTGATTACACCATCTACTCTCCACAAACTGCTGGGAGATGATGGGGATCGCGATCCTACAAGTCCTGACGGTCTGGAGAAGCTCCTTTCCATCTGCTCGCCGAACGTAAGCAGAGTCTTCGTACCGGAATACAGAGACCCCCTCCTTTGTAGAGGAAATCAGCGAAGCTGATGCGAGTGTCTGCGCCTTGGAAGCAAAAGAACACATGGAAGTCCCGAAGGTTCATGCTTATTTTTACCTTCTGCAATCTTGAAGCGGACGCAGCTAGCGTTTGAGTAAGGGGACCCATGCAATATCGAGGAAAATTGGTTTTTGCTTGCACCTTGAGGCATCATAGCTGATCTACAACTTTCCAAAAACATCCTCAGGAGGTGCTTTTCATAACTTGTCCAATGTCTCTTTCCATAGTTCTTGCCTTTTGTCGTGAAGGAACAAACCAATTACTTCAAGAGCCAACGGTAAGTCTCCCAGCAGCGGATACTATTTCCCTTGCAAGATGATTGTAAAAATCTGAAGGTGAGTCTCCGTTAAATGCATGCCCACTGAAAAGCTAACTTCTACTCAAGATCTCAGGGCACCTCAAAAACCATTTTTTGTCCTTCGAATGCAATCCTATGCACCTCCAGTTGTTCAATAATAAGCAGTACAACAGCATCTTACGCTAGTTGATACCGGAACAGAAAGATCACCCTTCTAATAGAGCATGCTGCTGGGGACCCTGTAAAGCCCATGAGAACAGGATTAGATAAGGCGCTTGGCATGATGCTTGCTGCAGTCCAGCTCAAAGTTATTGTTGGGATTTTGGCATCCAAATCCCATAAAATTTAATGAAAAGTGTGTGGATGAAAATGTCCTACATAGGATAAAAGAGGTGATGGGAGATGGTTTATTTTGAGGAGCCTCTCAAATGGGTTTGGGCCCCCAGGATACCCTACTTTTGTGAAAGGGAGAAGACCTACGCCAAGCTAGGTCGGTCCTCCCCCTCCTGCACGCCGCCATCGTCCGACTCGGTTCGGGGTCCATTCTCTATCAGTTTTTTATTTTTTCCAAACAAACACGTTGTTAGAAATACATATATCTAAACAGTTTAGTTCGTACAGTGACACTTCGTGGCATTTATATCCTCAGGTACTGATTGAGGGGCCAAATTCGTCTTAAGGACACGACATTACTTCGTTGGGCTCGGATTAATATTTTGTTTCTTTATTTTGTACTGCTTTCAGGTTAGTTTTTCTAACGTTTGATTTCAATTTCTGTTACACGAACTTAGCCGAACAACAATCTTAAGACGAATTTCATCACATCATTCAATTCTACTTGTGTCGAAATTCTATTACAATATTCGGAAATTTCGTATTCAGAAAACGATTCTGTTCATCCATACATTCTGCTTCTGTTATAATTTTTCAATTCTATTCGTGAACAAATTCTTCGTTTCTATTCATATTAAAAAATTTTCAATTCTGTTCTTGAACAAACGATTCCATTCGTGAATATGTTTTGTTTTTGTATTTCAGAAATGGCTTCGACTTCGACTCCGGTCAACCCTATTCCGAATCACGGAGAAAAGCTAGAAAAGTTCAATGGTATGGATTTCAAGAGATGGCAATAAAAGATGTTGTTCTATCTCACGACCTTAAACTTGGCTAGATTCCTCAATGAGGATGGTCCTAAATTGGATGTTGGAGAGACAAATAAAGAAAAGGTTGTTGCTGTGGATGCATGGAAGTATTTTGAATTCCTGTGTCGCAACTATGTCTTCACCGGTCTAGACAATACTCTCTATAACGTCTATAGTCCGCTAAAAACGGCTAAGGAGTTATGGGATAGTTTGGACAAGAAATACAAAACCGAAGATATTGGATTGAAAAAATTCATTGTCGGTAAATTTCTGGACTTCAAGATAGTTGATTCAAAGACTATTTTAAGTTAGGTTCAAGAGCTTCAAGTGATTATGCATGATATTCATACTGAAGGAATGACTCTAAGTGAGACATTTCAAGTGGCTGCATTCATTGAAAAACTGCAATCATCCTAGAGAGATTTCAAAAATTATCTCAAACACAAGAGAAAAGAGTTGTCACTTGAAGACTTGATTGTTCGGTTGAGAATTGAGGAAGACAATAGGCTCTTTGAGAAGAAAGTTGGGAAGAACCTAGAGGTTTCAAAAGCCAATGTTGTTGAAGAAGGATCGAAACCCAACAAGAAGAGGAAAATGCCTAGCAAGTCTAGAGAGGGATTCACCCAAGGCTTGAAGAAGTTCGTTGGCAAGTGCTTCAACTGTGGCAAGTCTGGACATCGAGCCAAAGACTGCAGAGTCAAGAAAAGACAGAAACTCAGGCTAATGTGATGGAAGAGATTTCAATAGTGTTGATGATATCAATCTGACTGCTATGATATCCGAGTGTAATATGGTGGAAAACCCCAAGGAGTGGTAGATTGATACTGGAGCAACTCGTCATATCTGTGCAAACAGATCGATGTTCTCGTCCTACACAATTGTGGGGGTGATGAAAAACTTTATATGGGTAATTCATCAACCTCTAAGGTTGAAGGTGTCGGAAAGATTGCTCTGAAGATGACATCTGGAAAGATTATGACACTATATAATGTTCTGCATGTGCCAGATGTTCGCAAGAATTTAGTGTCTGAATCTCTCCTTAGTAAGAATGGCTTCAAGTTGGTTTTTGTATATAATAAGTTTGTACTCTCCAAAAATGAGATGTATGTAGGAAAGGGTTATTTAAGTGATGGTTTGTTCAAGCTGAATGTAATGACTGTTGTAACGAAGGGTGATTTGAATAAAGTTACTTCTTATGTGCTTGAGTCTTCTAATATTTGGCATGCTAGACTAAGACACGTTAACTATAAGTCGATAAAGAAATTAATGAATATGGGACTATTTGCCGAAGTTTGACTGTCCAAGTGAGAAATGCCAAGTGTGTATTGAATCTAAATTTTCTAAGCCTCCTTTCCATTCTATAGATAATAGAGTTACAGAACCTTTAAATTTAATACACACAGATATATGCGATATGAAATCAATACCGTCAAGAGGTGGTAATAAGTATTTTATCACATTTATAGATGACTATTCAAGGTATTGTTATGTTTATTTGCTTAGTAGTAAAGATGAGGCTGTGAATGCTTTTAGAACTTATAAATCTGAAGTTGAAACTCAGTTAAATAAGAAAATTAAAATGATAAAAAGTGATAGAGGAGGTGAATATGAATTTCCTTTCGAGGAGATTTGTACTGAATTTGGTATCGTTCACCAAATGATCGCTCCTTATACACCACAATCAAATGGTGTGGCGGAAAGGAAAAATCGATCCCTAAAGGAAACGATGAATGCATTGTTGAACAGTTCTGATTTACCGCAGAATTTGTAGAGGGAAGCTATCTTAACAGCAAATTTTATTTTAAATAGAGTACCCCACAAAAGGACACAACAAACTCCCTATGAGAAATAGAAAGGCAAAATGCCTAACTTGAATTATCTCAAAGTGTGGGGGTGTTTGGCTAAGGTTGCGGTTCTTAAGCCTAAAAAGATTAAGATAGGACCAAAGACTGTTGACTGTATTTTTATCAGATATGTTCAGAATAGCAATGTATATCGTTTTCTTATTCACAAGTCAGAGATTCCAGATATACATGTTAATACGATCATTGAATCAAGGGACGCTTCGTTCTTTGAAAATATATTTTCGTATAACATAGAATATGAGCCAATTGATAATAATAAGAGGCCTCGAGATACTATATCTAGAAGTAATCCAATGGAGGATGAACCTAGACGTAGTAAAAGGTAAAGGACTTCCACGTCTTTTAGACCTGATTTCTTAACGTATCTGTTAGAGAATGAGCCTCGGACATTCAAAGAAGCTGTGACTTCGCCAGAAGCCCCGTTCTGGAAAGAAGCTATCAATAGTGAAGTTGAATCCATCTTGTCAAACTATACTTGGGAATTGGTTGAACTTTCTCTTGATAATAAACCACTACAATATTGATAACTCTATAAAAATAGAGTTATTTTATCTACTTTAGGCAATAAATAATGCAATATTTATTAGAATATATTTGGATTTCCTTTTATTTACTTAATATTTTCTTGTTTATGCAGAATATTGAGATATGGAGAAAATAAGGAAAATATGGCAAAAAGAAGGAAAGGAATATGCGACCCAGAGAAGAGTTAGAAGGTGGATATTATATTAGGAATTCTGCAATTGATTCCCTAATTTTATACGAAAAAGATGCAATTGCCTTGTGAGAGGAGTCTTGGATGTTATCATATAAATAGGATAACTTGGGAGAACATGAAGTTTCTTTTTTAGATCGTTTTTGTTTTCAGTGTTATGAGAGTTTTTCAAGTATCTTGAAGAGAAGATAAAAGTGGTGACAGAATTCTTGTTCTTTGATTCAAGATGTTTGATTTAATTTCTATTGTCGCTTCTTCTTTTATTATGTTCTAATTTTCTTTGTTAGAGCTACGATGTAGCCTAACCATGATGATATGAATTTCGTGCTTTTTATACTTTGCAAGTAATTTCATTCATGTGAGTTATATATTATTGTGCTTAATGCATTTAGGTGATTGGCCACCACTTGAATGATCTGATGTGCATGTTTGAGACTGAGAAGTGATAATATCCAATTGCTCCTTATAATATATAACCATGAATTAAATGTGGATAGAAATATACCATATTATTTGTGTAGCTTTCGGTGATAAGGTAGTCCAAAAGATTCATTATAAACCGGGAATATTCACAGATTTTAATGCGCTTATGTTTATTTAAATTCATATAGAAATATAGTGAATTGATAAACTGAGTAGGTTTGTTATACCTATAAATAGGATAGTAAATAGACTAGAAAATTTCGCTATCATATGTTTGATATTGTTCTTGTATGCATAATGATCCGAAATTCATATCTAGTGATTATGATGAAATCGGATACTCTAACATATTTTACCCGATTGATTATTTGCCTTTAGTTTATAAAATTTCATTTTTAAAAATTGTCATTTTTTATTTAGTCTTAATTATATTTTGATATGTTAGATAAATTTTAGAATTAGTCTATTTTTAATATTTAATTGGTTTATTATCATCAATCTCTGTGGGACGATACTCTTCTTATCATTATATTACTTGTTCAACACGTTCATTGACACGTGCAGAATTTTACGAACAAATGTAAGTGGATTTTCAAGAGGAAAATGAAAGCGGATGGTGCTATTGATAAATATAAGGCTAGGCTTGTAGTAAAAGGATACAAGCAACGAGAAGGTCTTGATTATTTTGATACTTATTCACCTGTTATTGGAATTACATCTATAAGGATGCTAATTGCCATAGCGGCGGTGTATAAGCTTGAAATCCATCAAATGGATGTGAAAACGGCTTTCTTAAACGAGGATTTGGAAGAAGAAATATATTTGGAACAACCTGAAGGGTTCATTATTCTAGGACAAGAGAAGAAAGTATGTTGGCTTATCAAGTCACTCTATGAACTGAAATAAGTACTAAAATAATGGCATGCTAAATTCGATCAAGTCATGTTGTCAAATGGTTTTAAGATTAATGAGTGTGATAAATGTATATATATTAAGAACACTCATAATGGTTTTGCCATTTTGTGCTTATATGTAGACGACATGCTTATAATGTGCAGCGATAGTGAGGTTATTAAGGCGACCAAATGCATGCTCACAAGTAAATTTGATATGAAAGATGTAGGGGTTGCAGATGTTATTTTAGGAGTTAAAATCCATGAGACATATGGAGGATTAGCTCTATCACAATCCCATTATATTAAGACGATTCTTGGAAAGTGCAAGAATCTAGATATTGTACCAGTAAAGACTCCGATAGATATTAATTTATATCTTTCAAAGAATACCGGTGAAAGCAAAGCTCAAAATGAGTATGCTAGTATACTAGGCAGTCTAATGAATGTCATGAACTGTACTAGGCCGGACATAGCTGTGCTGTGAGCAAGCTAAGTCGATTTATAGTTAATTCAAATGAAAATCATTGGAAAGCTATAAAATGTTTATTGGGCTACTTAAAGCATACTCAAGATTATGCTTTGTGTTACACAGAATATCCAGTGGTACTTGAAAGATACTGTGATGCAAATTGGATAACCGGCACTAAAGACGTAAAATTGGCAAGTGGATTTGTATTCACACTTGATGGGGCGGTAGTCTCTTGGAAATCATCCAAACAAACTTGTATTGCTAGAACCACTATGGAATCAGAATTTATTGCTTTAGATAAAGTCGGTGAAGAAGCAGAGTGGTTTCAAAATTTCTTGGAAGATATTCTTAATTGACCTAAACTAGTGCCCGCTGTTTGTATACATTGTGACAGTCAAGCGGCAATAGGAAGAGTAAGGAATGTCATGTATAACAATAAGTCTCGACACATACGTCGAAGACATGACACAGTAAGACAACTTCTTTCTAGTGGAATTATCACCATTGACTATGTGAAGTCAAAAGAAATGTTGCGGATCCATTGACAAAAGGCATAACTAGGGAGATGGTTGTGAAAACATCAAGGGGAATGGGTTTAAGGCTTATAAACAAGTCATCATAGTAGAAACCTTACATAGTTGACTGGAGATCCCAAGATCTAGATTCAAAAGGACAACTAAATTATGAAAACAGTATAGAGTACTGTCAAATTTTTTACTCATTCCCGGACGAAGATAGTACTAATATGTGAAGGTTAAGCAAAAGCTTTTAATAATTCTGAATTGAGTATGTGATATACTATATATTCAGAAATCACCTATATAAGTGTGAAGTGAGGGCAGCTTCTGTGACAATTAAAAGGCCGAATTCTCTAAAACACTCATGACACCAGGCGGTGTTCATGGCCAAAACGAACACAACAGTGAGAACCAACTTTATTTGAGAGATAATTGTGTGATTTTTATTGTCTAGACTTACACCCGAAGATCGACAGTTCAAAGACATCAAGTCTACTGATTGACCGAGTAAGTCCGATAGGTCTCACTAGGGAAAGTTCAAAGTCTCGGACTATGGGAAAATTGTCAAAAAAGTCCTAAACCTATTGTACGGCGGCCAGTTCAACCTTTTAAGTTTGCCAATTCAGTCCTAAGCCTTTAATTATTGCCAATTCAGTCCTTTCGGCCAATTTTGATCGGCCGGCGCCGGCCGTTCAGTTAACGCTGACGTTGCAATTTTTAATTATTTTTTTCAATTTTTTAATCTTTTTTTCTTTTTTTTCTTCTTTCTTCCCTCTGGCGGGTCCGACGATCGACGACCGGCCAGAGGGGAGGGCCGGCGAGGTCGACCTTGCCAGCCTCTGGCGAAGCTCGCCCCACCGGCCACCGGCGAGGGCGAGCCTCGCTGGCCCCTGGCTGGGCGAGGCGAGGTTGGCCACGCCTCGCCGTCGCGACCCAGGCAACAACGAGGCTCGACCTCGCCTCTGCTGGGCGATGGCGAGGCTCGACCTCGCCTCTGCTGGGTGAGGTGAGGTCAGCTGCGCCTTGCCGTCGCGACCCAGGCGACGGTGAGGCTCGACCTCGCCTCTGTTGGGCGAGGCGAGGCTGGCCTCGCCACGCCGTCACCTTGGTCGCGACGGCGTGGCGAGGCGAGGTCGGCCGCGCCATTTTTTTTCTTCTTTCTTCCCTCAGGCCGGTCCGATGACTAGCGGCCGGCAAGAGGGGAGGGCTGGCAAGGTCGACCTCGCCAGCCTCAGGAGAAGCTCACCCCACCGACCACCGGCGAGGGCGAGCCTCACCCGCCACCAGTGAGGGCGAGCCTCGCCGGCCCCTGGCTGGGCGAGGCGAGGTCGGCCACGCCTCGCCGTCGCGACCCAGGCGACGGCAAGGCTCGACCTCACCTCTGCTGGGCGAGGCGAGGTCGGCCGCCCCTCGTCGTCGCGACCCAAGCAACGGCAAGGCTCGACCTCGCCTCTACTGGGCAAGGCGAGGTTGGCCTCGCCACGCCGTCGCCTGGGTCGACCTCACCAGCCTCTGGCGAAGCTCGCCCCGCCTGCCACCAGCGAGGGCGAGCCTCGCCGGCCCCTGGCTGGGCGAGGCGAGGTGCGGCAGACCTCGCCTTGCCCAGCAGAGGCGAGGTCGAGCCTCGCCATCGCTTGGGGTTGCGACGGCGAGGCGTGGCCGACCTCACCTCGCCCAGCTAGGGGCCGACGAGGTTCGCCCTCGCCGGTGGCCAGCGGGGCGAGCTTCGCCAGAGGCCGGCGAGGTCGACCTCGCCGGCCCTCCTCTCTGGCCAGCCGCTGGTCGCTAGATAGGCCAGAGGGAAGAAAGAAGAAAAAAAAAAGAAAAAAAAGATTAAAAAATTGAAAAAAATAATTAAAAATTGCCACGTCAGCGTTGACCGGACGACCGACGCCAGCCAGCAGCCACGTCAGCACCGGCCCGCCAAAATTGACCAGAAGGACTGAATTGGCAAGAATTAAAAAGGTTTAAGACTGAATTGGCAAACTTAAAAGGTTTAGGACTGAATTAGCCGCCGTACAATAGGTTTAGGACTTTTTTGACAATTTTCCCCTCGGACTACTTATCCCAATGTAACATTCTCTCATGGAATAATCACACTTTGCATCTCATGCATACACGAAGAGTTATGATATCAAAACTTCTCATTCATATGGGGGGTTGTTGGGATTTTGGCATCCAAATCCCATAGAATTGAATAAAAGTGTGTGGAAGAAAGTATCCCACATAAGATAGAAGAGATAATGGGAGATGGTTTATTTTGAGGAACCTCTCAAATGGGTTTGGGCCCCAAGGGGTACCCTACTTTGAACCTTCGCTACTGTTCACGAACCGAACGGGAACCGCAACACTTCATTTTCGCCATATACATATATCCGAACGATTTAGTTCGGACAGTGACACTTCGTGGCATTTATATTCCCGCGAGATATTTTTCCGACGTACTCTAGACATTTTTCACTTCATCATTATCATTTTGTGCAATTATTCTGCGAAGTTACGCTCGAAGGAATCCTCTGAATACGTACTGCTTCAGAGGAACGAGATCCGTTCTATCCTGGGAGACGATTGTCTAATATCCTCGGGTACTGATTGAGGGGCCAAATTTATCTTAAAGACACGACGTTACTTCGTTGGGCTCGGATTAACATTCTGTTTCTTTATTTTGTATTGTTTTCATGTTAATTTTTCTGACGTTTGATTTCAATTTCTGTTATACGAACTTAGCCAAACAACAGTTATATGTCCTTAGCTCCAAAGCACTGCACAACAGAATATCTCGACACAACAAAGATAATGCGCAGAACATCAATTCATCCATTAGATCAAAGATATGTAATGATAGATACATTCCAACAACTAACTGCACCAAAGTCAGGAAAGAGCTTGTAAACAATAATCCAGAGTCAACCCAAAGCGAATTGGAACTTTGCATCTGGGAGTGGTTTCTCGAGCTCGCGTCAATCGTCGATCAATCCATTAACAAATCAGAACTTTGCAATTAAAAGCAATTTAACTTAAATTTGGATCATCAACACCAACCACATAAACCATGCAGTGGAAACAACTACGGATGAGCATGGTTTGGACGGTCTGGTTCCACTTCCAGGACTTAGAACCGGGGGACAATTCTAGAGAACCTAGAACAGAGAACCGAACGGCCCCCGTCTTCTTTTTTTATGCAAAATGATGTTTGATTTCGACTAAAATTTCTCGATGCAAGAGCCGAAACAGAAGCAACATACAAACTAACATGAAAAATAAAGAAAATAAATTCAAACAGAAGCACCACACATAGGCTAGGCTAGGGGTGTGCATGGTCCGGGTGGGCAGTTCCCACCCCGGAACCGTGGACCGCCCGCTATAGGACCGGTTCCAAAAATTGAAACCAAGAACCGCCCGTCGGTTCCATGGACCTGCTCGAGAACCGGACCGCCGGTCCGGTCCGGTTCTTGGGCGGGTCCATGGAACCGGTCCCAACAAGTTTTCCTGGACAAATAAAAAAAAAATCTGTGGACCAACATCGGATCAATAGAACAAAAGGAAAAGAACATAACTTTTCATACAATTCCTATACTATGATCGATTATATTAACCATATCATCCATAAATCAAGTGGGTACCCATTAATTATTGGGAAAAATGATCAAGGTATCCCAACTACACAAGAGCTTCCGACATGATAACAAATTTTCTTCTTTTTTTTAATTTTTTTGTCAGATTTTTTAATTAAAAATTAAAAAAAAATAAAATATATTATTATTATATTATCGGTCCGGTCCGAGTGGGCGGGTGGGCGGTTCCACAGCGGGAATCGAGAACCGGCCCAAACAGTACAGGTTCCAAAAAATTGGAACCGGACCGGTTCCCTTAGGAACCACCAGTTCCGATCCAGTTCCGGGCGGTTCCAGGCGGTCCGGACGGGTCCCGGTTCTTTTGCACACCCCTAGGCTAGGCTCGACCTTGCCTCGCTGGAGGCCGGCAAGGCAAGCGCTTGTGGCCAGTTGCCAGCCGTCGTTGTTGCCGGCAACTGGCTGAGGAAGAAAGAAAAGAAAAAAAAAAGAGAAAAGAAAAGAAATATTAAAAAATTCAGAAATAAAAAATTATTAAAAATTAATTTTTTTAAAATATAAAATAAAAAATTATTAAAAGGAGTGCTAGGATGGAAAATCTAATCAGACGGAAAATATTTTCTAGTTCATTTTCACGTTTCAGCCGAATATTCCAAAATATTGTCATTTTCTTGGAAAATGGCTTCCTGGAAAGCATTTTCCAAAAACGTCACCTTTTTCGTGAAACGAACGGTGCCAACACATTTCATGATTCTAACTAATCAAAGAGTTGGGCATTTTTTTTTTGACCCGCGAGTTGGGTATGTTACTAAGTAGGCATTTTTTGATATTCAAGTCACATTAACTTCCCAATGGAGCTGTCAATTTTCCTCAAATCGGAACATTGTTGAAAAGTAGGGCTCTATAAAATCGAGCATCTAGAGAAGCCTGGTGTTGTGATTATGTGAGAAAAACGTGGAAGAAAAAAAACTTTCAATTTCACTGCCATATGTAAAAAGTGAACACCACTGTTCATCAGATGAAGGATCACATATTAGTTAAATAGAATAGAAAAAAGCATGAAAACCTTGATTAAGCTCCGTGGTTTTGAATCATCTGTGGAGTCATTGGCTGAAAATTGAAGAACGACTACATTCTTTAATTGCAAATTAGTTGGGAGCCAAAGCCGGAGCTTAAAAGCAAAGACATTATAGAAACAAACGCCTTCCAGGCAAAATGAATAAGCCACGAATACAGTACAGACAAGCTGGCCTTTGTTCCCAGCCAACGGTGACATCTTCTGGGTTTGCTTTGCTAGACGCCACTGGCATTAATTGCTAAAATGGACAAGCATACCCTCCATTGCATTTCGAGTGTTTCTATACTCTCCAGTTCTGCTTTCAGCCAACTCGGTTCTGACTTGATGGCGAGCATCCTCTTTAACTTCTTTCAGAGAGGGACCTCTCTGGTTCCACTGTCAAACAATCGGCCAGCTTGCCATCCCTGCACGCAATCAACATCACAATCTGCCAAACTTCTGGCATTGGAACGTCACTCTCCCCATCCTTCTCCTCTGCTTTGATTCCCGTTTGGAAGTGACCTTTTAATCAAGCGGGAAAAAACAGGGGAGGATGCAGTGGAGAAAACTGTGGAAGCTCAACATTCTCCTCTGCTTTAATTCCTGTACCTGTTTGAAGTGGCTTTTAATCAAACTATAAAATATTAAATAAGTATTTATGTGCTTTTGGAACACACAACCCACTCCACATGCAAATTCAATTTACACTGAATTCCATCAAGGGCATAAGTTCCTTGATTAGTGGGATAGCTGGACCATGTAAGCTGTGTTCTTGAAACACCTCCGTTAGCAAAATTGTTTTGAGTTGTGCAATGAGCATCTGATTCTTTTAATGCTCTATCATCACTGTTGAAATCGTAAATCACCAAACCCATTTCCATAAGGAATAGTATTAAGTAAGAATTCGACAATAAATTACATAAAAATCACACTAAACTAAACAATTCACTCCATATAAAACAAAAGGAACATTTCAATAAGAGACTCGGCTATTCTATATGTTTCTTCCGGACATTGAAGTTTCTCCAATGTGTCTCGTAGACTTGCTGCAAATATCGAACTTTCTCATATACCAAAAAGGAAAGAAGAACCAAAAAAGAAACAAAAGAAAAAAGAAAATGAGAAAACACGGATTGGAAATTAATTACAATTACTATAGTGGGATTTAAATTAAGTAGGACAAAATTTAATTCTTGGTTGTTTGATTGTTTTTCGATTTCCCACAGTTGTTACTAATCTGTCTAAAAGTTGAATTCACGTTTGTGGATGATGGCGTCAGGAAAACCAAAAAGAAAGAGAGAGAGAATGGTTCAAAAGCCTCATCATATTAACAAGAAATCATCCAATTGACAATTCTCTTAGTGAAATCAAGTAGACAAAGGGTCCGTTTGGTTCGGCTTTTCAAATGCTACTTGCGAGAATGTAAATACCTTTATGTGAAAGCCACTTAGGAAAATGCAAATAGCGTTTGGTAAAAAAAAATTTGTAAAATTACTTTGACCAAAGTAGTGTTTGGTTATTTTTTTTACAAAGAGGCTTTGAGAGGCTTTTTTTATTAAAAAAACCCATTACCGGAGTCGGTGAAGGGCTACGGTCGCCGACGAGCCAGATCTGGCACCGACGGCCATCGCCCAAGGTCGAGCGACCGCCGACGAGCCAAATTTGGTGCCAGCGGCCGTCGCCCAACCTCGGGTAACCCTTGGCGAGGACCGCTTGACCCGGCAACCTCAGGCCACTATCGCCTGGGTTGCACGACCTTAGGCCGCCGTCACCTGGGGTCGCTTGACCCAGGCCATCGTCGCCTGGGTCGCGCGACCCCAAGTGCCGTCGGTAGGTCACATGACCCCAAGCAGTCATCACCTGGTCGGCCCCTCGTCGGCCCTTCGCCGTCCAGATCTGCCCTCGCCAGCAGCCCTCGCCGGTCACCCTTTTGGTGAAGATGATGGACAATAACAAGGGGGCAAAACAGAAATATTAAAATTTGAATGAGGATAGTTTGGGAAGGGAAAAAATCATTTCAGCATTTGTGGAATGCCGAAAGCCCAAAGCTGGTCCGGACCAGTTTTGGGCTTTCGGCATTCTAAATGCTAGCATTTTAGCTTTCCGAGTCCGAAAAGCTGAACCAAACGGGACCAAAGCCTGCCTTCCTCCTCTTCCCTCTTTCTTTGTTGTTTATTGACCTGCAGTTTCTCCTCTATTTGAAGTTGTACATGCATGCGTACATTTTATCTTGTCAAGTTCTATAGATCACAACCTTGAAACCTGCTCTATTGGTACTTATCAATTCAATGAGTAAGTTTTCAAGTACATCACACATGATTTGAGTAAAAGTTTCTAGGAGTCAAAAGCAAAGAATCACCCTACCTAACAAAAATTTAAATGAGTAGAAGAAAATAACCCTACTCCACTGGAGTTATATTGGTGGACCACGTGAGTTATGCTCGACGAGTTCGTCCTTTGCATACAGGGAGCATATGATCCTTTTAGCTTCCTATCTTAACTTCAAAAATCACAAAGTAAATCATGGATCACATATTATGCATGGCAAGTAGTTTGCTCACCTAAAAGGGAAAGAGGATTAAGATTGCTCGATCTGAACATATGGAACAAAGTATCATTAGGCTGCATGCTGTGGAACCTCATTAATCATCCGTCATTTTCCCTTAGGAGTATTTGGGTTCACAACACTAAATGTCGAGGCACTCCAATTATGCAGCTCGACATTAGGGGCAGTATGGCTTGGAGCTAGCGAAGTCTCCTTAATTGCCACTTGTTCTAATTTTGGTTATCTCTAGCTTTAGGTTATGTTGCCAAGATATATATATGACGAACTCAAACATGCGAGATCGATTGTGGAGTGGTATAACCTAATTTGGACCAGTGGCATTAGCATCATAACTTTATTGGCTGGCTAGTTTACAGAAGCAGACTACCGACGACAGTGATCGTAGCCGAATAGATGACTTCAGTTGATATCCAGTGTAACTTCAACAGGACTAATATAGAAGATAGAACACACTTATTCTTCAAGTGTGAGTGTGGACAAGCAACAAATGGCATAGCATCCTTGCACAACATGAGATTAGACGTTCTTTAGGATGATGGAATGAGGAACTTCAATGGATTGTTAGGGCAACAAAGGGCAAAGATTTGGCGGCGCGATTCCTCAAGGTATCTTTGCTAGCAACCATAGATTGTATTTGGATAGAGCGCAACCGTAGACGGTCCCAAAACAAGTCAATCGACATCTATATTATTTTGGCTAAGGTGCGTGAAAATGTAAGAGGTAAAGCTTCGCTCTAAAAAAAATTAGACCTTTCCAGACAAATATTGTATTGGCTACTATGTAGAGACTTTCTACCTCTATCTTTTCGAATTATTAGATCTATTTGTAATTGCGGAGCAATGCCCCTAAGCTGCTATACTTCATCTGCTTTATAATACATACATTTTACACCAAGAAAGAAGAAAATCACAAAGTACCAATCTTATCTCCATAATATATAGAACAAGAATTTCATATTATTTTAGTAAAAGATAAACTTATCTAAACAATTCACTCCGTATTCCAAAAGACGTATGAAACATAAAAAGCATTTGTTTCAGATAATAAGATAGTGAACGATGACATTCCTATTGGATAGATGAAGTTCTTCCACTTTTTTTTTTATATAAGAACTTTCTCATGGACGGAAAGGAAATAAAAAGGGGGAAAAGGAGTAGAAAACGAGAAAAGGAAAATGAGAAAATGAGAAAACACAATTGGGAAGATAAAACTTGCAAGCGTGTCAAAACTTAGATCGGTGTCAGAACAAGTGAGATCAATTTGAATGCATCTTTATTTGTCGTTGACATATTTATTGGTCCAATAACATTAAGCAAACTGAAATACCAAATATCTCTTTTTATTTAATCAAATGTTAACTATGCGAGAGAGAGAAGGTTCAATCAGACTCGCCTTTTGGTGCTTGTAAGACTCAAGGGAGCCCTCAAAGTTCTTCGTGCAGCCAGAGATTTTTATGTGGCGATAATTTGGCAATTTGGTGTTTGATACATCAATCAACCTTTCCAACGGTCCGCATTTAACTTGTAAGTCATCCAAAAACTTGAGCTCGTCAAGACCCTCGACAACCTGTAGTGCATTGTTTTCACTGATAAACAAAAACTTGAGGTTCTTTGAGTTCGACTAACCACCAAGACTTTCCAGTGAAGGGGAATCACGAACCTCGAAGCATTCCAACGATTCAAATGTATCGACAATTTGAATCTCGTGTATTTGTTGGCAATTCGACGACATGAAACTTTGCAACTTATTTAAAGGCTCTTGATGGAAGGATTACTCTCGCTTCGAAATTAATCAACTCACCAACAGATTCATTATTATCCTGCCTTGTTTCCCTCACATAAACTAGCCATCTCAAGGACTTGCAATCTACAATAGACAATGCCTCCCGTGATTTGAACACCCAAGGAAACTGGATCCAATCTAGCGAAGAATAAAGGCTCACTCAGACATCTTTCAGCTTTCTCATGCTTGAGAGCCTAAATGTCTCGAGGTTGTAACACTCTTGCACAAACGACTCCCTCAAATGTGGAAGTTGAAGCATCGAATTCATATACATGCCTTTGAACTATAAAGAGCTCTAAACGTGACATCTCTTGTTCGGACAGAGTGACTCAATTAGACGGAAATCATTAAGGCTTAACTTTTGCAGAGACAAGGGAAGTTGCATAAAGGTTTCCATATGAACGGGAGCTCTGCCATTGTCAAGTCTCAAGCTCAATTTAGTCAGGTTGAATAACCTCCCAATCCACAGAAACCCACCGGTGCAATGTTTACCTCTTTCTCCTCCATCATCTAGATACAACTCAGCCAAATTAATTAGTCAAGTTCGAGAGAATCGGGACTACTCGCAACAATGCAGATTCCAATTGTAGGTGGGTTAAACTTGTTGGGAGCACCGACAACTCTTGAATCTGCAATCGGTTCCAATCTTCGCAAGCAAGGAAATATGCTGAGGTCTTTGGAACTCCACCAACCCTAATAGGCGATAGATTTAGAATTTTTAGATGGGGCTAACTTCCGATTCTAGAAGGTAGTTGACCTTTTAAATAGGGACTATTGACTTGAAGTGTTTCCAAATTTTGAAGCTTTTCAATAACACCAGGTAACTCCCATGAATTTTCTGAATAAAGAGCAAGATCAGTTGAAAAGTGCACCTCACGTGATGACCTCAACTTCCATATGGAATCGGGGAGTCTATCTTATGACACTAACACTGTTGTACAATGAAGTGCTCTAGATTCACTAGGTCCCGATTTCTTCATGCAAATTTTGAAGACAATGGCAATTAGACTCTTCAATTTCCCAATAGAAATGTCAATTTTCCCTAAATTGGAACAATCTTCAAAAATAAGCCTCTCTAAATTCAAGCATCCATAGAAGTCTAGTGTGCCAATTATTCTTTTACAACTTATAAGAAAGAACTTTCAATTTTGTTACCGTCTGTCACACTTAATGCAATATTTAATGGATGAACAGTCAAATATTACTATCAAAGAAAATAGAATAGGAAAAAGTATATTATACATCTTGATGAAGTTCTGTAGCTTTGAATCATACGACCACATTCTTTAAGTGCATATTGGTTGGCTTAGACGTTTGAGAAGGATGACTCCAAAAAATCCATCTCAATTCAGTAACATGATTATCCTAAGTTATTCCCCCATTTGACTTGAGGTACTTTAAACTAAGGGTGAGCATGGTTCGGGTGGGTAGTTCCCACCCTAGAATTGGGACCGTCCACTAAGGATCGGTTGCACAAAATGGGAACTGGGAACCGCCCACTAGTTCGTAGACCCACCCAAGGAGGCGGAGAAGGGGTAGGGAGCGGCAGAGGAGGAGGGGAAGGGCGGGCACGGGTCGTTGAGTTGGGTGGAGCAAAGGTGGGAGAGGGCCAAACGAGGGGTGAGATGAGTACCGCAACCACGAGGTGGAGCAGGAGTGGAGGGTGGGGAGAGTGGGGGAGCAAGAATCGGGTTTTATGAAAGGGTCAAATTCAGGCGTCGAGTGAGAGAGTGAAGATGGTGGAGAGAAGATCTACATCTCTCTAGAGAGAGAGAATGGAAGCAAACTATGAAAGATAATGGACATTGATTCGAGGTGACTCACTCCAACGAAGCTGTGAAAGATAATGGACGCAAATCGGTACCCACCAGTTCCAAGAAATTAGAACCGGGAACCGGACCAATCCTCACAAGAAACGCTGATTTTGAGCCGGTTCAGTCCGATTCTAGGCGGTCCGAGCGGTTCTCGATTCTTTTGCACACCCCTACTGTAGACTTGTAAACAACCATCTTAAGATGATTTTTGTGTTGATCTAGATCCAGTGCTTCAACGCCGTTTGATCCACGTCGTCTTCAATTCACTCGTAACCTTTGCGACCACCAATTTCACGAGCTCTCCTTCATGCCTGCCCACATATATGTGTGCAAAACCAAAGTCAGGCATACAGTTTGATTCCATCCTGCCCCTAACTCCGCGATTCCGGATCAGTCACTCCCATCCAAGTGCACAGGGGTTCAAATTCAGATTTGTGACGGCTATAGATTCGTAGATTCGTAAATAATTACATACTACATATGTACCTACCCATTAGCAATGGAGAGGGATATCCATCCTCTAATCCACGCAACAGAAAACAGCGCTGTCGCCCATTTTTGCAGTTCTTCTGAGCTGCACTGCCCCTCATGTTCACTTAGAGCCTTTTTAAAGTTACCGCGTTGGTGACGTACATCAACAACATTTACCTTATAGAATACAGGGAAGACTGATTGGCCATGATTTCTGTGACATTCCATAATCTCGGCGAGCTCGCGGAGGCACGATTTACTCTGCGCATACTGTTCGGAGATGATGGGGATCGCAATCCTACAACTCCGGATGGCCCGGAGAAGCTCCTGGCCTATCTCCTCGCCAACCGGGAGCGCGTCATCGTCCCTGAATACATGGACTCCGGCAGCAACCAGGCTGTTGTAGAGGAAATCGGTGAAGCCGGTGCGAATGTCTCCGCCTCTGAAACTCAAGAACACATCGTAGTTGCTCGGGGCTTCTCTTGCTTTCTCCTGCAAGAATCTGAAAGCGTACACGGCCAGAAGGGCTAGTAGTAGAACAATTGCTAAGTCATACATTTTCCCTTAGTTCGTAACTTTCCTCTTTTCAGATCTAACTATGTCTTCTTTGAAAGCTTTATCGTTATGCTTTCAATATTCAAGTCATTGTTTTCGTCTACCTTGACAGATCTCAAAAGGGCCTCACCGTCAAAGTTGACTATATCGCACACTTTTTCTTAATTCCTCTTCTTGACTATTTCAAAGGGTGTTTATACTATTCTTCCCCAGAATTTGAGGCTTGACATAATTTGACTTGGTTTAAATCTTCCCCGATCGTTCTGTTTGAAAGAAAACAGCGATGATAAGAGCAACTTTTGAGAGCAAAAATGAATTTGCACGAGATAAGCTAACTGGACATATAATTATCCGGAAAGGACAGCGCAGTGAGCTGGTTTTGGTGGCCAAAATGGCTTTGCTAGTGATACTCCGATCATACTAAGTTGATTATTACCATAAAAGAAATGCTTGCACGTCCCCTGATTGCGTAATGGTGAGTATAATATACAGTGCATTAGAGTTCAACGAATAATGCCATGACTTTTGCATTACCCTTATCTTACTCAACCATGGATGCACCACAGTTCCATCAATATTATTCTACTTCCTTTTTAACTTCACCAAATGAGTACTATCTTAATGAATTTCATTTATAATTGGATAACTGAGAGTCACATGAGCACATGATCTTGAAAGCCATCTATTCTAGGATGACTTGAGATAATTGGCTTCGGTTTCTTTTTGGGTTAATACCATAAAAAACCCTCAAATTGGTACATTTGTGAAAAATTTACTCCTGACTAATTTTTTTATCATCAAAAATCCCAAACCGGTACACCCATGACAAGTTTGCTCCAAACTAATTTTTTGACAACTAAAAACCCCCCAAAATGATATATTTGTGACAAATTTACCCTCTGTTAAATTGGATTAATACCACGAAAAATCATAGATTGGTAAATCCGTGAGAAACAAAGGGGTAAAACTCTAAACTGGTACACCTGTCAACTGTCACATGTCATCCAACTCAGTAATTTGACAGTAAAATTTAACGGAAATTACGAAGGGTATATTTGTCGCAAATGTATAAATTTGAGATTTTTTGTGGTTAAAAAATTAATTTTTGGTAAATTTGTCACATGTGTACAAATTTAGGGTTTTTGTGGTATTAAGCCTTTCTTTTTTTCCTTTTTTTTTGTAAATTTTGATGGATATGTTCGATTTAGGATGTATCTGACAAAAGAGTGATTATATGATGTGGACGGAAAAGAGTGAATATGTGTTTAGGAGCATAATATACTAATGTTGCTATGAAATGCAATAATATTTTCTAAATTGGTCTTAAATCTATTATATGAATGTCAATTCAATCTTAAACTTTTCAATTTTGTCAATGTAGTCCTCAACTTTTGACCCAAAAAAAAACGTAGTCCTCAACCTTTACACGACATTTTAATGTAATCCTCTTAGCCAATTGCAAACGGAATTGGACATGGCATCCGGTCATCGCCAGCCGTCACAACTTTACTTGAAATGAAACTCTACGTGAATAGCTACGTTAGTGATTTTTGGCGGTAAGTTACAAGAAGGACTACATTGACAAAATTGGAAATCTAAGAACTAAATTGACATTTATACGGTATAAATTTGAAAAATAATTGGTCAGAAGAAATTTGAAAATTGAGTTCAGACAATTTTGGACAAAATATGCTCCTATTCATGGTGGCTCTATTCCAAAAAAAACCCTCAACTTTACACTTTGTCCCAATTATATCATGAATTTTTTTTTGTCTCGAGAAAAACCTCAAACTTTTATCCGAGTCCCAAATCTGCCCTCCCATTATAAATCTGTCTAATTAATGTGAGAAAAAAAAAAAGAACTGGTAGCTGCGGCCGTGGCCAAGCCTTCACCGGTGGCCACCAACACAACCGCCGGGAAGGAGCGGCGGCCCTCGCCTGGGCCATCCCGAAGGCCGGTGACCCTCGCCGGCCCCGGGCGAGTCGCCGCACGTGGTCTTGTACGGCGAAGATTTGTATCCCCGGATTAATTGAGACGAAATCACTGACATCAGGAGCTGATTTGAAACGCATATTACTCTCGGAGTTAAATTGCGAAAAAATGTCCGAATTGATTATGTTGCCCCTCTTTTTTGTATTTAAGTTCATCTTCTCGACTATTTAAAGGGTGGATGCTCGTCTTAATTTGACTCATGATTTTTTATTTTTCCCTGATCATTCTATCGAAAGAAGACAATGCCGACAGGAGCAACTCTCAAGAACAAAAGCTTAATTGGCACGAGATAATTTTCCTCGTGTGTTAGTAATTTCTTTCGTAAAGTTGAAATTATAACATTAGTAACTTTGTAAATGTCATAACAACTCATTAATTATTTGAAATCGTCTTATTGAGCAAGTCAACATTCAATCGAAACAACTTATAGCGAAGAGTCTTAGTAACATTCTCTAACTTTATCAATAATGCTTCTGCAGCATTTGTGTGATCGGATTCTTCTTTTTAATTGGAGAGACATTGAAATACGATGCAAGAAATAAATGTCTATATCAATTTTTATAAAAAAAAAATCCCGAGTTAGACTAAAATCATCCTCCCCACATTTCCTTCGTCGAATGTTTGACTAGAATACAAGCACGTGCTAATATCGCAAGTTTTAAATACCTATAACAACGAACCAAATCTTACCACACTAAGGGTGTGCTTGTTTCATGAAAAACGTAACGTTTCTGGAAAATGTTTTTCGAAAAATCATTTTCCAGGAAAATAGTTAGTTTTCCTTTATGTAGCGATATGTAATCGCAAACGTTTTTGGTATTTGGATCTCATTTGGAAAATAATTTCAATCCCGTGATTTTATCTCTAGCAAAAAAATAATTTCGAATTTTTTTAATATTTTTAGTTTTAAAAATAAAAAAGAAAAGAAAAGAAAAAAAATATTAAAAAAGTCATGAGAAGCAATTTCGAAAAGTGTTTTCTCCTTCTTAAATTAGGGAATTCACTTTCCAAATTTTATATATAAATATTTTCCTTGATTGGAAAATATTTTTAGTTGACTAATCATTTTCTGCGAACTAAACGGACGAAAGTACAAAAAAAGGAATTTCCAAAACATACTTTCCTTTAAACAAACTCACCCTAAATAATGTTGGCTACATGAATCTAACGCTCATATTGATTGAACCGGCCCATCTCGTGTTTTTTTTCTCCGGTCCATCTTGATAGAACCGGCGGTTCTCATGAACATCAAAGTGGGTCCCCACTTCCCCGTTTCTCCGCATTTCGCCGGCGTAATCTCCGCCTCTCTCTCCCTCCCTCCTCTTCGCCGCCGGTCTGTCCTCGAAGCGCTTCATCATCCTCCTCGCCGGAGCTTGCTTCGCCGGCCTCGCGATTATTCTCCGCCTCGCGGCTTATCCTCTCGGGGGGCGACGGCGACGGCGGCTGTAAGAAAATGGAGGGGTGGAAATAGCGGCCCCGACAGTAAAAGCCTAAACCCCTGAAAAAAACCCAGGAAGGAACCGCCCCTGAGAATGTCTGCCTCCTTCACAGCATCTTCAATCCTCCCTCAGAATCTGCTCTTTCCGGTGAAGTTCCTGTTTTTGTTTTGTTTTCCCTCAATTGATTCATACCCTTGTCACGAATTATGATCTTTGGATTGAGATTGAAGAATTGGGTGCTGTTTACCGTTCAGAATCTGAGTGGAAATAGGAGGAGGGAATTGGGTCCATGGAGAAACGGGCAAAAAGTTGGGAAATTTTGTGGTAAGAGCAGGTCCAAAGAAGATATCTTTTGGCAAGGAATGCAGAGAGGCTGTTCAATCTGGGATCGATAAATTAGCTGATGCTGTTTCTGTTACTATCGGACCTAGAGGTGTGTGTAACTCTTCTATTTCTTCTTCCGAAACTCCTGTTTCTGTCATTTTAATCTTGGAAATTTTTGTTCATCTGATTATTTATTTATTATGGGAGGTTTGAGCTGGAATTGGTATTAATGTAGTGGCCGTTTGGACAGAGTGAGAGATATTGTGTTTTTGCTTATTACTTGTGAGGGAGCTGGCTGGTCTAGTTTTGTGCAACATCGGAGTTGAGAACTATCTTGAAGGCGTATGTGCAGAATTGTGCTCTTCCAAGCTCGAGTTTAGTGTATGAACTTTTCCTTTTGTCAAGGGGGCGATGCTAGATGTTCCGAACTTTTAAATTCCTACATTCCAAGCTTACTGACATGTCTTGCTTTCCAGATTCTGTCGTTATTCTTTTCTTCTTCATTTCTTTTTTGTTGCTTCAGTCCTTATTCTTCACCATGATGTTGAAGTAATCTACAGAGTACTCTTAGATATCCTATTCACAGAAGATAGTTATTTGACAACGCACTCACACAATCGAATTGTTTTGGATGCGATGGGAAATAACTATAGACAGAACACAGTCCCCTCCTTAGAAAAAGAATTTTCTTGAATATGGATACTTTACAGTACCATACATAAGATCTGTGCAAATTATGTTTAGGGTACGCTAATCTAGAGGCACGACAAGTGTTTCTCTAATCCTTTTCCGGAAATACACTTACAAACTCATGCATATTTGACTTGCATGTATAGACCATGTCTTATATCTACTGTCCAAAATGTTGAACCCAACAATATAACTAATTAGACAAGCTCTATTAATTGTTCTATGGCATGTCGTGGAAAACAGTTTTTAGTAAAATATTTCAGCACGTAGCATTTGTACTCATTAAAATAATTGACAACTTGCATGTTCATGGCATAATAGTGTGATGCTACATATAATCCTATTGCAACTTTGAAACTCGAAGATGACATGTTTTTAAGCATGACACATGACATGTTTGACAAGTTTCAAAAATAGGTTCTTGTAAATAAATGCAAAAGCATTTTGGTGAGAAAAATGCGAAATTACGATTACCAGCTAGAAGTGATGTTATTAAAGCACTGGATAAACTACACAATAATCGGATAAATAATGGAAGCTTATCGATCAAAAAGTGATCTTCTAGGTTGAACATTAACGTCGCTCCAAGTCCAAAGCATATCTTTTATGCACTTGGCAGCTCGTGGACCACGTCATGACAAAACCTTGACATGATTCCGAAATGAGATTAGCAATCTTGGGTTTAAGCTAATAATGTTTGTGCAAAATAGATGTATAATTATCCATGCATTTAAAATTGACATTTTATGACTCATGTTTGAGCGACGACTATAGAAGTTGAACATGGCGTGACGCATTGAGAGAATAAATCATCAGATAGGAATGTGCATGGCATTTCAATATCCCATTCCTTTTCCTCCCACCGCCCACAATCAAAATATTAGTTTAGCTACCTAGCTACTAATATAAGATGACTTTGTTAAGCAGTTTCGCATTTTTTTGACAAACGTAGCATAGGTTCATCATTTCGTATTTACTATAATAAAAGTTCCATCTCAATTATATTGGAATTTTTTACCCAAAAAAAAAAATATACTGGAATTGTTACATCTATGATTAAGTTTCAATGAAATGGGGAAAACAAGCATCTTGAAAGCAGCTAGCTTGCAGATAGAGTGCTATATCCAGGTAATTAATGTCATTTGTAATGGTTTTGGTATTGTGTGATTTGACGTTATTTAAGTGTTGTATTTCTTTTTTGTCGTTATTTTAGTTGAGTCTATGAAAGAACTTTCTCGTACATCAACGGTAGTATTTGAAGGAGCCGGTAACTTACGCAAAAACACAATATCTCTCACTCTTTCAAACCGGCCGCCAATTAATCCAATTCCGGCTCAACCCCCAAAATAGAATGACAATCAAATGAACAAATAATTCCAATGTTAAAATGACAGAAACAGCAATTTCAGAAGAAGAAATAAAAGAATTCACACACCTCTTGGTCCAATAGTAACAGAAACAGCATCTGCTAATTTATCAATCTGAGATGGAAGAGCCTCTCTGCATTCCCTGCCAAAATACATCTTTTAATCTGCTTTTACCACAAATTTTCCAACTTTCTGACCGTTTCTCCATAGACCCAATACCCTACTTCTTTCCACTCAGATTCTGAACGGTGAACGGCGCTCAATTCTTCCATCTCAATCCAAAGAATATAATTCGTAAAAGGGGCATGGAGAAATTGAGGGAAAACAAAAGAAAAAGGGGAACTCACCAGAAAGATCAGCTTCTGAGGGAGTATTGAAGGTGCTGTGAAGGAGGCAGGCAATCTCAGCGCGGTTCTTCCTGGGCTTCTTCTTATTAATGGCAATAAACATGTACAACGTTTGCGACAAGTCACATTGAGATCGACATGCTAAATCCTTGAACAGATCTAATCGTTGCCTTCTCTCTTCCTATGAAAAAGTTCCTATTAAAAAGCCCCTCTCGGCAACGTTAGTCAGGTATGAAGATAGATTCTTTTCCCACGCGTGATTTAAGTTTTAAAAACAAGGAAAAAGCTAAAAAAAAAATTGAGGAGATATTCTCTTCCAGTGATCCAGCACATTGCAGTATATTTCAAGCTATGTCGATGCAAATTGCAATTGTTTTCCCATTTTCATTTTCTCCTCTTGTTTTACGCTCGCTGGAACGAGCAGAGTTTTCGCCTAGTTATAGTAAGGAAGATCTACTTGACTTAATTAGAAAATCCTTTATAGCACCTTCAAACAACTAATTAAGCTGACTGGACTTCTTTTGTTTGCACATTTTGATCTCCATAACAGAACCGACTTGTCAAATCCAAACACAAGACATCCGTCAATCGTGTCTCATTTGAATCCAAAAACGACATGCTAATTAAACACATTATGCAACAAAATATACGAAACACGCTTCTTTAACTTCAAAAGAAATCCTCGAGAGTCTTAGCAAATTTAATGCAAATTATAAACAATAAAGGATGACACTTTTGATCGTCGAGGAAAGTCCTGCTGTAAAAATAAGTTGAGTTGTAAATAACTCCAGGATTGAGTCAACATTCATTGGATGGGGACGGGGGATCATGTGTTTGGGGATTGATCAACAACCTGGAAACCTCCTTGACGACCTCATTTACAAGTACCGCTTCATTCCTGCCAATTGCCAAATAGCCAAATAAAATCAAAGTAAGCTATCAAGTGGTATAAGTAGTTCTGTCCAGTTTAAGGTTTTGGTGGGAATGATGAAATAAAGTACCCATTGGCAATATTCTCTGATGCCCATCCTTTGGAGCACCCAACCTCCCTAAGAGCTCGCTCCCACCGCTCATAAGTAATTTCGTCGACCAGCTCCTTATGTCGAAGCATGTACTTTCCAAACAAATCCGATACGTCTCGCACGTGCGACGTCTTCACTTTATAGAAGATGGGCAATATCTTTTGCCCCTTTGCTCTCTTGCATTCAACCATTTGAGCCAGATCCTCGAGACACCATTGAGAGGATGCATAATTGCTTGAGAGAATTGGAATGGATATCGTGCAGTGGTCGATGGCATTGCGTATCTCGTGAACAGCATCTTTACCTATGAGGAGCGGATCGTCATCATTAAAAACTCGGATTCCTTCGGCCACAAGACTGGTGTGGAGGAAAGCAGCAAGGTTATATCGAGTATCAGGACCACGAAAGCTCAAGAAGACTTGGCATTTACTTTCTCTTCTATTTTTCTCCGAAAAATAATGACTCACTGCAAGTGATGATGACTGCGAATCAGAAGTAATTTAAAAAGCAAAGAAAACGGTCTAGGAATATTTAGAGAATGGCTCAAATATTTACAGAACGGCTCAAATGGTACTAGAATATACCTGATTTTATGAAAATGGAAGACCGTTCGATCCAGCTCATCTGTAATTCACTCAAAACCTTTGCGACAACCATTTTCACCAGCTTTCCTTCATGCCTGCACACACACACATATAGATATAAAACAGAGTTAGGCGCACAGGTCATTCCCGTCCAAGCGCACGGGGTTTCCAATTCAAATTCGTAGATACAGACAGACATAAATACCCATTAGCAATGGCCTGTGACATCCATCCTCTAATCCTCGTTAGAGTACACAGCGCTTCTACCCATTCTTGCACTTCTTCTGGCCTGCACTGCATCTCATGTTCACAAAAAGCCTCTTCAAAGTTACGCAAGTTACCGCATTGGCTACCTAAATCGGCAACATTCACTTTATAGAACACAGGGAAGACTGATTTGCCGTGCTTGCCGTGGCAATCCATAATCTCGGTGAGCTCGCGGAGACAACATTTATTCTGCACATAGCGTTCGGAGATGATGGGGATCACGATCCTACAAGTCCTGATGGCCTGGAGAACCTCTGGGCTAATCTGCTGATTGGCAACCGAGAAGGTGGCGTCGTCTCTGAACACGCGGAGCCCAGCAGCTGAGAGGCTTTTGTAGAGGAAATCGGCAAAGACGGTGCGAGGGTCTGAGCCTCCGAAGCTCAAGAACACGTCGTAGTTCCGAGGGGCCACGCTTGTCGGGAATCTTGAAGCGTACCGAGCCAGCGGTCGAAGTAGGGCACGGGCACTCATTTTCTTCTTTATTTTGTAACTTCCCTCCTCTGTTTTCCTTGGATGCTTTCTCGTCGAGGACCTAGCGAAAGGAAGAGCTGGAAGCTTGTCCTGTTAATTTTCCTTCACCGCATCATCATTGAACACAAGCTGAGACAGGTGTTGTTTTTCCTACAACATCCATCCCATGGATCCATGGCAATCGCACTGGCGTTCTTTTCGCTCCGATCCGACAAGCTCGAGGGCGTGATCTGCTCCAAGAACGGCGCGATTCTCAAGTGGTTGAAGCGAATCGAAAAGCTCGAAGAAGAGTCGAAGGAGAGGCCGTGGCGCGCGAGCTGGAGGCGCCTAGGGTTAGGGCTCGAGGAAGAGGTGGATGCGAGCAATGACAGTCAGCGGCAACGAACAAGGGTTGAGTTTAAATACGAAGTGAAATTTGGGCATTTGGGATTTCAAAATAAGATTTCGGGGAATAATTTGGAAATTTTGAAAATTGACAAAAGCAATCTTTTTATTTTTGAAAATTTGGGAATAATTTGGAAAGTTCGGGGATTTCGGGGGATGATTTGGGCATTTGGGATTTCTTTTTTCTTTTTCTTTTTCTTTTTTTTTTTTCGGTCGGATGACAAAAGCAATCTCCGCCTCTTCGTCGTCCACAACCTCTTCTCCAACCGTAAATTGGAAGAATTATGATGTGTGCAGAAAAGAATTCCTCTTTGGCTACTTTATACCACCCCCTCTTCACTTTTTCTTTTTTTCATTTTAGATGTTGACACCAACATTCACAACCTTCCTTTCGGCGGAGCCTCCTCGTCCTTCTCTCTCCCAGAAACTCCTGATTCCTCGACTAACGAAGTGGTATCTCCAGAAGCTGCTCAAACTTATCCCCAAATCTACTTAGATAAGCATCTGAAGCGAAGCTCCAAACCTTACAAACGACAACTCGACACTCGATCCCGATCTTCCGCTTAAAAAGAAAACAACACTGATAAGAACATCTACAATCTCGGATCAGGTGCCTTCTTTAGTTTCTTTTCGGCTACTTAAATCATCTTGGATCTGAGATAACTTGTCCTGCTTGTAGGGGCTGATCAGCAACTCGATGGGTTGGTAAAGCAGGAGGAGCTTTCAACAGCGGCCGCGATGGTGTTTCAATTGCACTTGTGTACAGCGTCCGGTACTAATCCTGATGCACCGATGAAATAGATGGTCTCGATCTTGTTATGCAGAAATAGTGATGATACACGGATGCTTTTTTGTGTGGAAAACAGGTATGTGGATCAGATGGGCATTCCATCTACTTTTGATACAAAAACTTGCTGCAGGCAATCACAGATAGGTGGAAATTATGGTTTGTTCAATGCAACTTCCAATGATCCAAATCATGACTATTGTAGGTCATTAATATTTGAATTCTTCCAGCAGTCTTTAAATTTCCAAATTCAACATTTTCAAGCTCTCTTTGTTTTTTGGGTAGGGATTTCTCCATTAGCTTATGGATAGGGGCGTCTCTTCTTATCTCATGGTTTATTCGTGGGTCCTCGTTGTTAAATCCTTTTCTCTCACTTCTACCTGAGGGAGCGACGTATTTGTTTTGGCTACGCCTTCCCTCAAAGTCCTAAAACCTACGTATTGATGCAATTTGCCTGTACATTTAGAGACCAAGAGTAAACAAGAGCTCAGTTAGTCAGCACTCCCTTTCTTTGCAGCATGTTATCGAAATAAGACCTTTTGATTCTGATTTCTTCCCCTTCGTGTCCTGCTTTGCCACCAAGTCATGGGGATGAATGTTCCAGGAGCGAGCTAGCTGTGCCTATGCTTACTGTGCAAAAGGCTCCGTCAGTTTGTTTTGCATATTAATTGGCTAAAGCGTCGGGTCTATCCTTTGAGTTCGCACTTGCCCCATCTGATCCGAAATGCCCGACATTGCAGACAGGGGTCGCATCACTGATGATAAACCTGGACAGCAGCACTAGCTCTGAGGTCATGGTTGCTGGCAACTGAAAATCTGCAGGGCACCATGGGCACTGCTCCAAGATAATGAAGAAACATTTGGCTTCCAAGAGGTCTGAACAATGCAAATATGAGAGGAGAATACCATTTGACACCGAAGGATGGGATGGGAATCTGCATAGCTGGACGGTGCTGCTTAATGGAAACAAGCCGTGAGCCCATCCGGTGGCATACCTGCTCTGGAACCAAAATACGTGAACTCGTCGAGTTCGATTGTATTTGCTCACCTGCCATATTATGTCATTCCCGCTTGTAATGGGTGAGAAGATGGAACCGGACTAGTTTTCGACTGAAATTGATTGAAGAAGAGAAATGATGCAACTTTTCCTTTTTTCCGATTCCTTTGTGAATCGTACCAGAGAACTAATACACAATCAAATATTCTTACTTGAGTGTCCAAAGAAAAAGCACAATCTTATCGACATGACAAGAGCAGGCCTAACAGTAGTAGGTTACTAATTGTACCAAGACAAGAACTTCGGATGGTGATCAATGTTTTGGCATGTGAGTATAATATTTATTATATTATATTTCGAATTTGAGCAGTGTACGGAATCTTAACTACATTAGAAGGTAAAAGAGTGGGACACGCTTAATTTAATTTTTTTTTTTATTGTGGGGGTAAAAAGGGTCATTGTGTTTCTTTACTCTCTTTTAGCCCATGTTGCCGCACAATAAGAGAAAAGAAGGACGAGGGTAATTAGAAAAATAGAAAATAAAGGAGATACAGGGGCTTCTTTGTTCTGGGCCCAGTCCTCTTGTCTCTTCGACGTAGCCGCCAGTGGGTAGTTTCCTTTGGGGTCTTGAACCGAGAACGGTGAAGTTCTGTGGCGGGACTCCTTCGGCCGGTCATTGTAGCCGCACAAAAGGAGGCCAGCCCGCCGGTCGCAACGGGTAAGCCGGTCTCGTCCGCGAGCAGGAACAACGGAGAATGCGGAGGCGAAGGCGGTCAGAGCTCGGGACCCAGCAGCTGCGACCGGCGGGCTGGCCCCTGGAGGCGACGTGGCGGAGGTGCGGATCTGAGCTCGGTATGCGACCGGCGGCCTCTTGGCTTGAGGGAGTGGCTCCTGGAGGCGACGGAGGAGGCGGAGGCATCGTGCCGGAGGCGGCGGATCTGAGCTCAGGATCGGCGGGCTCGCTCTTGGGAGGGAGAGAAATTTGAAAGGGAGACAGAGAAAATGTTTGAGGCCTTTCGTGCAACCTGTGAAGAAGAACAGAGAAGAGAGGAGGGGGGAACGCGAGCGAGAGAAGGACAGAATAGGTGACGGCAATACGCCATACGTCATCCGCATGCGTCTCGTGCTTACGCTTAAGTGGTAAGTGCATACGTCCCGTTTTGAGTGGAACCACATTAGCGTAAGCACCTGACGTATGCGGATGACGTATGACGGATGTCGTGGTGATGTTAAACCATTTAATATTTTCTCCCAAGAAAGAGTCTCTGATCATGAGAGAGAGAGAGAGAGAGAGAGAGAGAGAGAGAAGGAGGGACATGAAAACAGAGGGATGAAGAGAAAGACAGAGAGAAGAGACGCTAGAATCTCTTTTTCGTGTGGGGGGGTGTTTGATGATGGACCAGCGGAAAGCAATTTAGAGATTTAAAGAAATGGAAAAGGAGGAGGGAAAAAAAATTTGGGGATGCAACAAAGAACTCAATGCGTGGGTTTGGCGTGTCGAGGACCGAAAGCAACGCATGAATACACAAGGAAGACACGGTGAGGGAAGGAAAATGTCCGAATCATTATTATTTGCAGGATGAAATGCATCAGACATAACGTGGGCAAAAGAAAAAACGTGAGGAACGACCCAGTTCGACAATCTTCGTGGAAGACCGAGAGCGTGGAAGGTGATTTTCGATTGCCCGGTGCTGCGTGTGTGGTCTCGCCGGGGAGGGGAAGGGGAGGGGGGGGAGGTGTTGGGTTTCGTTTCGGTGATCCAACTGGGACTTTGGAGTTGCTTTTGAATCTTCCGTTTGAGAGGGGACGAAGAAGAAGAGCTCTGAAGTGTGCTGCCGAAGGTAAAGAATCGCTTGCTCTGTTTTGGCACTCCAAAAACAGGGGTTTAGCGTAATGTGCTCTCTTGTGTCTTTCCGTCGATTTTGATGCGGACCCAATTCGTGATTTGAACTGCTTCAGTATTCATTTTCGCATTTACCCGATTCGAAAGAGAGTTTCCCACGATTTTACTTCTCTTGCAATTTTTGCTTCTGTGAATTATTTGGGGGCGGTGAGAGAGAGAGAGAGAGCTTGTTCACTGATCTTGATATACTTCATCCCTCATGCTTCGGTTCTGTTTTTCAGCTACGAAGACCGAGAGCGTCGAAGGTGATTTTCGATTGCCCGGTGCTGCGTGTGTGGTCTCACCGGGGAGGGGGGGATGGGGGGGTTGGGTTTCGTTTGGGTGATCCAACTGGGACTTTGGAGTTGCTTTTGAATCTTCCGTTTGAGAGGGGACGAAGAAGAAGAGCACTGAAGTGTGCTGCCGAAGGTAAAGAATCGCTTGCTCTGTTTTGGCACTCCAAAAACAGGGGTTTAGCGTAATGTGCTCTCTTGTGTCTTTCCGTCGATTTTGATTCGGACCCAATTCGCGATTTGAACTGTTTCAGTATTCATTTTCGCATTTACCCGATTCGAAAGAGAGTTTCCCACGATTTTACTTCTCTTGCAATTTTTGCTTCTGTGAATTATTTGGGGGCGGTGAGAGAGAGAGAGAGAGCTTGTTCACTGATCTTGATATACTTCATCCCTCATGCTTCGGTTCTGTTTTTCAGCTACGAAGACCGAGAGCGTCGAAGGTGATTTTCGATTGCCCGGTGCTGCGTGTGTGGTCTCGCCGGGGAGGGGGGGGAGGGGGGGATGGGGGGGTTGGGTTTCGTTTGGGTGATCCAACTGGGACTTTGGAGTTGCTTTTGAATCTTCCGTTTGAGAGGGGACGAAGAAGAAGAGCTCTGAAGTGTGCTGCCGAAGGTAAAGAATCGCTTGCTCTGTTTTGGCACTCCAAAAACAGGGGTTTAGCGTAATGTGCTCTCTTGTGTCTTTCCGTCGATTTTGATTCGGATCCAATTCGCGATTTGAACTGTTTCAGTATTCATTTTCGCATTTACCCGATTCGAAAGAGAGTTTCCCACGATTTTACTTCTCTTGCAATTTTTGCTTCTGTGAATTATTTGGGGGCGGTGAGAGAGAGAGAGAGAGAGAGCTTGTTCACTGATCTTGATATACTTCATCCCTCATGCTTCGGTTCTGTTTTTCAGCTACGAAGACCGAGAGCGTGGAAGGTGATTTTCGATTGCCCGGTGCTGCGTGTGTGGTCTCACCGGGGAGGGGGGGATGGGGGGGTTGGGTTTCGTTTGGGTGATCCAACTGGGACTTTGGAGTTGCTTTTGAATCTTCCGTTTGAGAGGGGACGAAGAAGAAGAGCACTGAAGTGTGCTGCCGAAGGTAAAGAATCGCTTGCTCTGTTTTGGCACTCCAAAAACAGGGGTTTAGCGTAATGTGCTCTCTTGTGTCTTTCCGTCGATTTTGATTCGGACCCAATTCGCGATTTGAACTGTTTCAGTATTCATTTTCGCATTTACCCGATTCGAAAGAGAGTTTCCCACGATTTTACTTCTCTTGCAATTTTTGCTTCTGTGAATTATTTGGGGGCGGTGAGAGAGAGAGAGAGAGCTTGTTCACTGATCTTGATATACTTCATCCCTCATGCTTCGGTTCTGTTTTTCAGCTACGAAGACCGAGAGCGTGGAAGGTGATTTTCGATTGCCCGGTGCTGCGTGTGTGGTCTCACCGGGGAGGGGGGGGGGATGGGGGGGTTGGGTTTCGTTTGGGTGATCCAACTGGGACTTTGGAGTTGCTTTTGAATCTTCCGTTTGAGAGGGGACGAAGAAGAAGAGCTCTGAAGTGTGCTGCCGAAGGTAAAGAATCGCTTGCTCTGTTTTGGCACTCCAAAAACAGGGGTTTAGCGTAATGTGCTCTCTTGTGTCTTTCCGTCGATTTTGATTCGGACCCAATTCGCGATTTGAACTGTTTCAGTATTCATTTTCGCATTTACCCGATTCGAAAGAGAGTTTCCCACGATTTTACGTCTCTTGCAATTTTTGCTTCTGTGAATTATTTGGGGGCGGTGAGAGAGAGAGAGAGAGCTTGTTCACTGATCTTGATATACTTCATCCCTCATGCTTCGGTTCTGTTTTTCAGCTTCCCAAATTTGGATCCATTGAAGAGAAGAGCATTGAAGCGAGTGAGCGAGAGAGAGGAAAAGGCAAAAAAGACGAAGAAGAAGGAGAAGAAGAAAGGAAAAAAGAAGCGAGAGACTGAGAAAAGGGCAGGAACAGTTGCTGTTAGCTTCGGTGAGTCATTTTCGTATAGTAAATGATGCAATCCCTTTCTTTTCTTCTATCTACAAAATTTTAAAAAAAAAACAAAACACCTAAACCAGACATTGTCGAACTGGGTCGTTCCTCACGTTTTTTCTTTTGCCCACGTTATGTCTGATGCATTTCATCCTGCAAATAATAATGATTCGGACATTTTCCTTCCCTCACCGTGTCTTCCTTGTGTATTCATGCGTTGCTTTCGGTCCTCGACACGCCAAACCCACGCATTGAGTTCTTTGTTGCATCCCCAAATTTTTTTTCCCTCCTCCTTTTCCATTTCTTTAAATCTCTAAATTGCTTTCCGCTGGTCCATCATCAAACACCCCCCCACACGAAAAAGAGATTCTAGCGTCTCTTCTCTCTGTCTTTCTCTTCATCCCTCTGTTTTCATGTCCCTCCTTCTTCTCTCTCTCTCTCTCTCTCTCTCTCTCTCATGATCAGAGACTCTTTCTTGGGAGAAAATATTAAATGGTTTAACATCACCACGACATCCGTCATACGTCATCCGCATACGTCAGGTGCTTACGCTAATGTGGTTCCACTCAAAACGGGACGTATGCACTTACCACTTAAGCGTAAGCACGAGACGCATGCGGATGACGTATGGCGTATTGCCGTCACCTATTCTGTCCTTCTCTCGCTCGCGTTCCCCCCTCCTCTCTTCTCTGTTCTTCTTCACAGGTTGCACGAAAGGCCTCAAACATTTTCTCTGTCTCCCTTTCAAATTTCTCTCCCTCCCAAGAGCGAGCCCGCCGATCCTGAGCTCAGATCCGCCGCCTCCGGCACGATGCCTCCGCCTCCTCCGTCGCCTCCAGGAGCCACTCCCTCAAGCCAAGAGGCCGCCGGTCGCATACCGAGCTCAGATCCGCACCTCCGCCACGTCGCCTCCAGGGGCCAGCCCGCCGGTCGCAGCTGCTGGGTCCCGAGCTCTGACCGCCTTCGCCTCCGCATTCTCCGTTGTTCCTGCTCGCGGACGAGACCGGCTTACCCGTTGCGACCGGCGGGCTGGCCTCCTTTTGTGCGGCTACAATGACCGGCCGAAGGAGTCCCGCCACAGAACTTCACCGTTCTCGGTTCAAGACCCCAAAGGAAACTACCCACTGGCGGCTACGTCGAAGAGACAAGAGGACTGGGCCCAGAACAAAGAAGCCCCTGTATCTCCTTTATTTTCTATTTTTCTAATTACCCTCGTCCTTCTTTTCTCTTATTGTGCGGCAACATGGGCTAAAAGAGAGTAAAGAAACACAATGACCCTTTTTACCCCCACAATAAAAAAAAAAATTAAATTAAGCGTGTCCCACTCTTTTACCTTCTAATGTAGTTAAGATTCCGTACACTGCTCAAATTCGAAATATAATATAATAAATATTATACTCACATGCCAAAACATTGATCACCATCCGAAGTTCTTGTCTTGGTACAATTAGTAACCTACTACTGTTAGGCCTGCTCTTGTCATGTCGATAAGATTGTGCTTTTTCTTTGGACACTCAAGTAAGAATATTTGATTGTGTATTAGTTCTCTGGTACGATTCACAAAGGAATCGGAAAAAAGGAAAAGTTGCATCATTTCTCTTCTTCAATCAATTTCAGTCGAAAACTAGTCCGGTTCCATCTTCTCACCCATTACAAGCGGGAATGACATAATATGGCAGGTGAGCAAATACAATCGAACTCGACGAGTTCACGTATTTTGGTTCCAGAGCAGGTATGCCACCGGATGGGCTCACGGCTTGTTTCCATTAAGCAGCACCGTCCAGCTATGCAGATTCCCATCCCATCCTTCGGTGTCAAATGGTATTCTCCTCTCATATTTGCATTGTTCAGACCTCTTGGAAGCCAAATGTTTCTTCATTATCTTGGAGCAGTGCCCATGGTGCCCTGCAGATTTTCAGTTGCCAGCAACCATGACCTCAGAGCTAGTGCTGCTGTCCAGGTTTATCATCAGTGATGCGACCCCTGTCTGCAATGTCGGGCATTTCGGATCAGATGGGGCAAGTGCGAACTCAAAGGATAGACCCGACGCTTTAGCCAATTAATATGCAAAACAAACTGACGGAGCCTTTTGCACAGTAAGCATAGGCACAGCTAGCTCGCTCCTGGAACATTCATCCCCATGACTTGGTGGCAAAGCAGGACACGAAGGGGAAGAAATCAGAATCAAAAGGTCTTATTTCGATAACATGCTGCAAAGAAAGGGAGTGCTGACTAACTGAGCTCTTGTTTACTCTTGGTCTCTAAATGTACAGGCAAATTGCATCAATACGTAGGTTTTAGGACTTTGAGGGAAGGCGTAGCCAAAACAAATACGTCGCTCCCTCAGGTAGAAGTGAGAGAAAAGGATTTAACAACGAGGACCCACGAATAAACCATGAGATAAGAAGAGACGCCCCTATCCATAAGCTAATGGAGAAATCCCTACCCAAAAAACAAAGAGAGCTTGAAAATGTTGAATTTGGAAATTTAAAGACTGCTGGAAGAATTCAAATATTAATGACCTACAATAGTCATGATTTGGATCATTGGAAGTTGCATTGAACAAACCATAATTTCCACCTATCTGTGATTGCCTGCAGCAAGTTTTTGTATCAAAAGTAGATGGAATGCCCATCTGATCCACATACCTGTTTTCCACACAAAAAAGCATCCGTGTATCATCACTATTTCTGCATAACAAGATCGAGACCATCTATTTCATCGGTGCATCAGGATTAGTACCGGACGCTGTACACAAGTGCAATTGAAACACCATCGCGGCCGCTGTTGAAAGCTCCTCCTGCTTTACCAACCCATCGAGTTGCTGATCAGCCCCTACAAGCAGGACAAGTTATCTCAGATCCAAGATGATTTAAGTAGCCGAAAAGAAACTAAAGAAGGCACCTGATCCGAGATTGTAGATGTTCTTATCAGTGTTGTTTTCTTTTTAAGCGGAAGATCGGGATCGAGTGTCGAGTTGTCGTTTGTAAGGTTTGGAGCTTCGCTTCAGATGCTTATCTAAGTAGATTTGGGGATAAGTTTGAGCAGCTTCTGGAGATACCACTTCGTTAGTCGAGGAATCAGGAGTTTCTGGGAGAGAGAAGGACGAGGAGGCTCCGCCGAAAGGAAGGTTGTGAATGTTGGTGTCAACATCTAAAATGAAAAAAAGAAAAAGTGAAGAGGGGGTGGTATAAAGTAGCCAAAGAGGAATTCTTTTCTGCACACATCATAATTCTTCCAATTTACGGTTGGAGAAGAGGTTGTGGACGACGAAGAGGCGGAGATTGCTTTTGTCATCCGACCGAAAAAAAAAAAAGAAAAAGAAAAAGAAAAAAGAAATCCCAAATGCCCAAATCATCCCCCGAAATCCCCGAACTTTCCAAATTATTCCCAAATTTTCAAAAATAAAAAGATTGCTTTTGTCAATTTTCAAAATTTCCAAATTATTCCCCGAAATCTTATTTTGAAATCCCAAATGCCCAAATTTCACTTCGTATTTAAACTCAACCCTTGTTCGTTGCCGCTGACTGTCATTGCTCGCATCCACCTCTTCCTCGAGCCCTAACCCTAGGCGCCTCCAGCTCGCGCGCCACGGCCTCTCCTTCGACTCTTCTTCGAGCTTTTCGATTCGCTTCAACCACTTGAGAATCGCGCCGTTCTTGGAGCAGATCACGCCCTCGAGCTTGTCGGATCGGAGCGAAAAGAACGCCAGTGCGATTGCCATGGATCCATGGGATGGATGTTGTAGGAAAAACAACACCTGTCTCAGCTTGTGTTCAATGATGATGCGGTGAAGGAAAATTAACAGGACAAGCTTCCAGCTCTTCCTTTCGCTAGGTCCTCGACGAGAAAGCATCCAAGGAAAACAGAGGAGGGAAGTTACAAAATAAAGAAGAAAATGAGTGCCCGTGCCCTACTTCGACCGCTGGCTCGGTACGCTTCAAGATTCCCGACAAGCGTGGCCCCTCGGAACTACGACGTGTTCTTGAGCTTCGGAGGCTCAGACCCTCGCACCGTCTTTGCCGATTTCCTCTACAAAAGCCTCTCAGCTGCTGGGCTCCGCGTGTTCAGAGACGACGCCACCTTCTCGGTTGCCAATCAGCAGATTAGCCCAGAGGTTCTCCAGGCCATCAGGACTTGTAGGATCGTGATCCCCATCATCTCCGAACGCTATGTGCAGAATAAATGTTGTCTCCGCGAGCTCACCGAGATTATGGATTGCCACGGCAAGCACGGCAAATCAGTCTTCCCTGTGTTCTATAAAGTGAATGTTGCCGATTTAGGTAGCCAATGCGGTAACTTGCGTAACTTTGAAGAGGCTTTTTGTGAACATGAGATGCAGTGCAGGCCAGAAGAAGTGCAAGAATGGGTAGAAGCGCTGTGTACTCTAACGAGGATTAGAGGATGGATGTCACAGGCCATTGCTAATGGGTATTTATGTCTGTCTGTATCTACGAATTTGAATTGGAAACCCCGTGCGCTTGGACGGGAATGACCTGTGCGCCTAACTCTGTTTTATATCTATATGTGTGTGTGTGCAGGCATGAAGGAAAGCTGGTGAAAATGGTTGTCGCAAAGGTTTTGAGTGAATTACAGATGAGCTGGATCGAACGGTCTTCCATTTTCATAAAATCAGGTATATTCTAGTACCATTTGAGCCGTTCTGTAAATATTTGAGCCATTCTCTAAATATTCCTAGACCGTTTTCTTTGCTTTTTAAATTACTTCTGATTCGCAGTCATCATCACTTGCAGTGAGTCATTATTTTTCGGAGAAAAATAGAAGAGAAAGTAAATGCCAAGTCTTCTTGAGCTTTCGTGGTCCTGATACTCGATATAACCTTGCTGCTTTCCTCCACACCAGTCTTGTGGCCGAAGGAATCCGAGTTTTTAATGATGACGATCCGCTCCTCATAGGTAAAGATGCTGTTCACGAGATACGCAATGCCATCGACCACTGCACGATATCCATTCCAATTCTCTCAAGCAATTATGCATCCTCTCAATGGTGTCTCGAGGATCTGGCTCAAATGGTTGAATGCAAGAGAGCAAAGGGGCAAAAGATATTGCCCATCTTCTATAAAGTGAAGACGTCGCACGTGCGAGACGTATCGGATTTGTTTGGAAAGTACATGCTTCGACATAAGGAGCTGGTCGACGAAATTACTTATGAGCGGTGGGAGCGAGCTCTTAGGGAGGTTGGGTGCTCCAAAGGATGGGCATCAGAGAATATTGCCAATGGGTACTTTATTTCATCATTCCCACCAAAACCTTAAACTGGACAGAACTACTTATACCACTTGATAGCTTACTTTGATTTTATTTGGCTATTTGGCAATTGGCAGGAATGAAGCGGTACTTGTAAATGAGGTCGTCAAGGAGGTTTCCAGGTTGTTGATCAATCCCCAAACACATGATCCCCCGTCCCCATCCAATGAATGTTGACTCAATCCTGGAGTTATTTACAACTCAACTTATTTTTACAGCAGGACTTTCCTCGACGATCAAAAGTGTCATCCTTTATTGTTTATAATTTGCATTAAATTTGCTAAGACTCTCGAGGATTTCTTTTGAAGTTAAAGAAGCGTGTTTCGTATATTTTGTTGCATAATGTGTTTAATTAGCATGTCGTTTTTGGATTCAAATGAGACACGATTGACGGATGTCTTGTGTTTGGATTTGACAAGTCGGTTCTGTTATGGAGATCAAAATGTGCAAACAAAAGAAGTCCAGTCAGCTTAATTAGTTGTTTGAAGGTGCTATAAAGGATTTTCTAATTAAGTCAAGTAGATCTTCCTTACTATAACTAGGCGAAAACTCTGCTCGTTCCAGCGAGCGTAAAACAAGAGGAGAAAATGAAAATGGGAAAACAATTGCAATTTGCATCGACATAGCTTGAAATATACTGCAATGTGCTGGATCACTGGAAGAGAATATCTCCTCAATTTTTTTTTTAGCTTTTTCCTTGTTTTTAAAACTTAAATCACGCGTGGGAAAAGAATCTATCTTCATACCTGACTAACGTTGCCGAGAGGGGCTTTTTAATAGGAACTTTTTCATAGGAAGAGAGAAGGCAACGATTAGATCTGTTCAAGGATTTAGCATGTCGATCTCAATGTGACTTGTCGCAAACGTTGTACATGTTTATTGCCATTAATAAGAAGAAGCCCAGGAAGAACCGCGCTGAGATTGCCTGCCTCCTTCACAGCACCTTCAATACTCCCTCAGAAGCTGATCTTTCTGGTGAGTTCCCCTTTTTCTTTTGTTTTCCCTCAATTTCTCCATGCCCCTTTTACGAATTATATTCTTTGGATTGAGATGGAAGAATTGAGCGCCGTTCACCGTTCAGAATCTGAGTGGAAAGAAGTAGGGTATTGGGTCTATGGAGAAACGGTCAGAAAGTTGGAAAATTTGTGGTAAAAGCAGATTAAAAGATGTATTTTGGCAGGGAATGCAGAGAGGCTCTTCCATCTCAGATTGATAAATTAGCAGATGCTGTTTCTGTTACTATTGGACCAAGAGGTGTGTGAATTCTTTTATTTCTTCTTCTGAAATTGCTGTTTCTGTCATTTTAACATTGGAATTATTTGTTCATTTGATTGTCATTCTATTTTGGGGGTTGAGCCGGAATTGGATTAATTGGCGGCCGGTTTGAAAGAGTGAGAGATATTGTGTTTTTGCGTAAGTTACCGGCTCCTTCAAATACTACCGTTGATGTACGAGAAAGTTCTTTCATAGACTCAACTAAAATAACGACAAAAAAGAAATACAACACTTAAATAACGTCAAATCACACAATACCAAAACCATTACAAATGACATTAATTACCTGGATATAGCACTCTATCTGCAAGCTAGCTGCTTTCAAGATGCTTGTTTTCCCCATTTCATTGAAACTTAATCATAGATGTAACAATTCCAGTATATTTTTTTTTTTGGGTAAAAAATTCCAATATAATTGAGATGGAACTTTTATTATAGTAAATACGAAATGATGAACCTATGCTACGTTTGTCAAAAAAATGCGAAACTGCTTAACAAAGTCATCTTATATTAGTAGCTAGGTAGCTAAACTAATATTTTGATTGTGGGCGGTGGGAGGAAAAGGAATGGGATATTGAAATGCCATGCACATTCCTATCTGATGATTTATTCTCTCAATGCGTCACGCCATGTTCAACTTCTATAGTCGTCGCTCAAACATGAGTCATAAAATGTCAATTTTAAATGCATGGATAATTATACATCTATTTTGCACAAACATTATTAGCTTAAACCCAAGATTGCTAATCTCATTTCGGAATCATGTCAAGGTTTTGTCATGACGTGGTCCACGAGCTGCCAAGTGCATAAAAGATATGCTTTGGACTTGGAGCGACGTTAATGTTCAACCTAGAAGATCACTTTTTGATCGATAAGCTTCCATTATTTATCCGATTATTGTGTAGTTTATCCAGTGCTTTAATAACATCACTTCTAGCTGGTAATCGTAATTTCGCATTTTTCTCACCAAAATGCTTTTGCATTTATTTACAAGAACCTATTTTTGAAACTTGTCAAACATGTCATGTGTCATGCTTAAAAACATGTCATCTTCGAGTTTCAAAGTTGCAATAGGATTATATGTAGCATCACACTATTATGCCATGAACATGCAAGTTGTCAATTATTTTAATGAGTACAAATGCTACGTGCTGAAATATTTTACTAAAAACTGTTTTCCACGACATGCCATAGAACAATTAATAGAGCTTGTCTAATTAGTTATATTGTTGGGTTCAACATTTTGGACAGTAGATATAAGACATGGTCTATACATGCAAGTCAAATATGCATGAGTTTGTAAGTGTATTTCCGGAAAAGGATTAGAGAAACACTTGTCGTGCCTCTAGATTAGCGTACCCTAAACATAATTTGCACAGATCTTATGTATGGTACTGTAAAGTATCCATATTCAAGAAAATTCTTTTTCTAAGGAGGGGACTGTGTTCTGTCTATAGTTATTTCCCATCGCATCCAAAACAATTCGATTGTGTGAGTGCGTTGTCAAATAACTATCTTCTGTGAATAGGATATCTAAGAGTACTCTGTAGATTACTTCAACATCATGGTGAAGAATAAGGACTGAAGCAACAAAAAAGAAATGAAGAAGAAAAGAATAACGACAGAATCTGGAAAGCAAGACATGTCAGTAAGCTTGGAATGTAGGAATTTAAAAGTTCGGAACATCTAGCATCGCCCCCTTGACAAAAGGAAAAGTTCATACACTAAACTCGAGCTTGGAAGAGCACAATTCTGCACATACGCCTTCAAGATAGTTCTCAACTCCGATGTTGCACAAAACTAGACCAGCCAGCTCCCTCACAAGTAATAAGCAAAAACACAATATCTCTCACTCTGTCCAAACGGCCACTACATTAATACCAATTCCAGCTCAAACCTCCCATAATAAATAAATAATCAGATGAACAAAAATTTCCAAGATTAAAATGACAGAAACAGGAGTTTCGGAAGAAGAAATAGAAGAGTTACACACACCTCTAGGTCCGATAGTAACAGAAACAGCATCAGCTAATTTATCGATCCCAGATTGAACAGCCTCTCTGCATTCCTTGCCAAAAGATATCTTCTTTGGACCTGCTCTTACCACAAAATTTCCCAACTTTTTGCCCGTTTCTCCATGGACCCAATTCCCTCCTCCTATTTCCACTCAGATTCTGAACGGTAAACAGCACCCAATTCTTCAATCTCAATCCAAAGATCATAATTCGTGACAAGGGTATGAATCAATTGAGGGAAAACAAAACAAAAACAGGAACTTCACCGGAAAGAGCAGATTCTGAGGGAGGATTGAAGATGCTGTGAAGGAGGCAGACATTCTCAGGGGCGGTTCCTTCCTGGGTTTTTTCAGGGGTTTAGGCTTTTACTGTCGGGGCCGCTATTTCCACCCCTCCATTTTCTTACAGCCGCCGTCGCCGTCGCCCCCCGAGAGGATAAGCCGCGAGGCGGAGAATGATCGCGAGGCCGGCGAAGCAAGCTCCGGCGAGGAGGATGATGAAGCGCTTCGAGGACAGACCGGCGGCGAAGAGGAGGGAGGGAGAGAGAGGCGGAGATTAGGCCGGCGAAATGCGGAGAAACGGGGAAGTGGGGACCCACTTTGATGTTCATGAGAACCGCCGGTTCTATCAAGATGGACCGGAGAAAAAAAACACGAGATGGGCCGGTTCAATCAATATGAGCGTTAGATTCATGTAGCCAACATTATTTAGGGTGAGTTTGTTTAAAGGAAAGTATGTTTTGGAAATTCCTTTTTTTGTACTTTCGTCCGTTTAGTTCGCAGAAAATGATTAGTCAACTAAAAATATTTTCCAATCAAGGAAAATATTTATATATAAAATTTGGAAAGTGAATTCCCTAATTTAAGAAGGAGAAAACACTTTTCGAAATTGCTTCTCATGACTTTTTTAATATTTTTTTTCTTTTCTTTTCTTTTTTATTTTTAAAACTAAAAATATTAAAAAATTCGAAATTATTTTTTTGCTAGAGATAAAATCACGGGATTGAAATTATTTTCCAAATGAGATCCAAATACCAAAAAACGTTTGCGATTACATATCGCTACATAAAGGAAAACTAACTATCTTCCTGGAAAATGATTTTTCGAAAAACATTTTCCAAAAACGTTACGTTTTTCATGAAACAAGCACACCCTTAGTGTGGTAAGATTTGGTTCGTTGTTATAGGTATTTAAAACTTGCGATATTAGCACGTGCTTGTATTCTAGTCAAACATTCGACGAAGGAAATGTGGGGAGGATGATTTTAGTCTAACTCGGGATTTTTTTTTTTATAAAAATTGATATAGACATTTATTTCTTGCGTCGTATTTCAATGTCTCTCCAATTAAAAAGAAGAATCCGATCACACAAATGCTGCAGAAGCATTATTGATAAAGTTAGAGAATGTTACTAAGACTCTTAGCTATAAGTTGTTTCGATTGAATGTTGACTTGCTCAATAAGACGATTTCAAATAATTAATGAGTTGTTATGACATTTACAAAGTTACTAATGTTATAATTTCAACTTTACGAAAGAAATTACTAACACACGAGGAAAATTATCTCGTGCCAATTAAGCTTTTGTTCTTGAGAGTTGCTCCTGTCGGCGTTGTCTTCTTTCGATAGAATGATCAGGGAAAAATAAAAAACCATGAGTCAAATTAAGACGAGCATCCACCCTTTAAATAGTCGAGAAGATAAACTTAAATACAAAAAAGAGGGGCAACATAATCAATTCGGACAAAAAAGAGCCCATCCGGTGGCATACCTGCTCTGGAACCAAAATACGTGAACTCGTCGAGTTCGATTGTATTTGCTCACCTGCCATATTATGTCATTCCCGCTTGTAATGGGTGAGAAGATGGAACCGGACTAGTTTTCGACTGAAATTGATTGAAGAAGAGAAATGATGCAACTTTTCCTTTTTTCCGATTCCTTTGTGAATCGTACCAGAGAACTAATACACAATCAAATATTCTTACTTGAGTGTCCAAAGAAAAAGCACAATCTTATCGACATGACAAGAGCAGGCCTAACAGTAGTAGGTTACTAATTGTACCAAGACAAGAACTTCGGATGGTGATCAATGTTTTGGCATGTGAGTATAATATTTATTATATTATATTTCGAATTTGAGCAGTGTACGGAATCCTAACTACATTAGAAGGTAAAAGAGTGGGACACGCTTAATTTAATTTTTTTTTTTATTGTGGGGGTAAAAAGGGTCATTGTGTTTCTTTACTCTCTTTTAGCCCATGTTGCCGCACAATAAGAGAAAAGAAGGACGAGGGTAATTAGAAAAATAGAAAATAAAGGAGATACAGGGGCTTCTTTGTTCTGGGCCCAGTCCTCTTGTCTCTTCGACGTAGCCGCCAGTGGGTAGTTTCCTTTGGGGTCTTGAACCGAGAACGGTGAAGTTCTGTGGCGGGACTCCTTCGGCCGGTCATTGTAGCCGCACAAAAGGAGGCCAGCCCGCCGGTCGCAACGGGTAAGCCGGTCTCGTCCGCGAGCAGGAACAACGGAGAATGCGGAGGCGAAGGCGGTCAGAGCTCGGGACCCAGCAGCTGCGACCGGCGGGCTGGCCCCTGGAGGCGACGTGGCGGAGGTGCGGATCTGAGCTCGGTATGCGACCGGCGGCCTCTTGGCTTGAGGGAGTGGCTCCTGGAGGCGACGGAGGAGGCGGAGGCATCGTGCCGGAGGCGGCGGATCTGAGCTCAGGATCGGCGGGCTCGCTCTTGGGAGGGAGAGAAATTTGAAAGGGAGACAGAGAAAATGTTTGAGGCCTTTCGTGCAACCTGTGAAGAAGAACAGAGAAGAGAGGAGGGGGGAACGCGAGCGAGAGAAGGACAGAATAGGTGACGGCAATACGCCATACGTCATCCGCATGCGTCTCGTGCTTACGCTTAAGTGGTAAGTGCATACGTCCCGTTTTGAGTGGAACCACATTAGCGTAAGCACCTGACGTATGCGGATGACGTATGACGGATGTCGTGGTGATGTTAAACCATTTAATATTTTCTCCCAAGAAAGAGTCTCTGATCATGAGAGAGAGAGAGAGAGAGAGAGAGAGAGAAAGAAGGAGGGACATGAAAACAGAGGGATGAAGAGAAAGACAGAGAGAAGAGACGCTAGAATCTCTTTTTCGTGTGGGGGGGTGTTTGATGATGGACCAGCGGAAAGCAATTTAGAGATTTAAAGAAATGGAAAAGGAGGAGGGAAAAAAAATTTGGGGATGCAACAAAGAACTCAATGCGTGGGTTTGGCGTGTCGAGGACCGAAAGCAACGCATGAATACACAAGGAAGACACGGTGAGGGAAGGAAAATGTCCGAATCATTATTATTTGCAGGATGAAATGCATCAGACATAACGTGGGCAAAAGAAAAAACGTGAGGAACGACCCAGTTCGACAATGTCTGGTTTAGGTGTTTTGTTTTTTTTTTAAAATTTTGTAGATAGAAGAAAAGAAAGGGATTGCATCATTTACTATACGAAAATGACTCACCGAAGCTAACAGCAACTGTTCCTGCCCTTTTCTCAGTCTCTCGCTTCTTTTTTCCTTTCTTCTTCTCCTTCTTCTTCGTCTTTTTTGCCTTTTCCTCTCTCTCGCTCACTCGCTTCAATGCTCTTCTCTTCAATGGATCCAAATTTGGGAAGCTGAAAAACAGAACCGAAGCATGAGGGATGAAGTATATCAAGATCAGTGAACAAGCTCTCTCTCTCTCTCTCACCGCCCCCAAATAATTCACAGAAGCAAAAATTGCAAGAGACGTAAAATCGTGGGAAACTCTCTTTCGAATCGGGTAAATGCGAAAATGAATACTGAAGCAGTTCAAATCACGAATTGGGTCCGAATCAAAATCGACGGAAAGACACAAGAGAGCACATTACGCTAAACCCCTGTTTTTGGAGTGCCAAAACAGAGCAAGCGATTCTTTACCTTCGGCAGCACACTTCAGTGCTCTTCTTCTTCGTCCCCTCTCAAACGGAAGATTCAAAAGCAACTCCAAAGTCCCAGTTGGATCACCGAAACGAAACCCAACACCTCCCCCCCCTCCCCTTCCCCTCCCCCTCCCCTCCCCGGCGAGACCACACACGCAGCACCGGGCAATCGAAAATCACCTTCGACGCTCTCGGTCTTCGTAGCTGAAAAACAGAACCGAAGCATGAGGGATGAAGTATATCAAGATCAGTGAACAAGCTCTCTCTCTCTCTCTCACCGCCCCCAAATAATTCACAGAAGCAAAAATTGCAAGAGAAGTAAAATCGTGGGAAACTCTCTTTCGAATCGGGTAAATGCGAAAATGAATACTGAAACAGTTCAAATCGCGAATTGGGTCCGAATCAAAATCGACGGAAAGACACAAGAGAGCACATTACGCTAAACCCCTGTTTTTGGAGTGCCAAAACAGAGCAAGCGATTCTTTACCTTCGGCAGCACACTTCAGAGCTCTTCTTCTTCGTCCCCTCTCAAACGGAAGATTCAAAAGCAACTCCAAAGTCCCAGTTGGATCACCGAAACGAAACCCAACACCTCCCCCCCCTCCCCTTCCCCTCCCCGGCGAGACCACACACGCAGCACCGGGCAATCGAAAATCACCTTCCACGCTCTCGGTCTTCCACGAAGATTGTCGAACTGGGTCGTTCCTCACGTTTTTTCTTTTGCCCACGTTATGTCTGATGCATTTCATCCTGCAAATAATAATGATTCGGACATTTTCCTTCCCTCACCGTGTCTTCCTTGTGTATTCATGCGTTGCTTTCGGTCCTCGACACGCCAAACCCACGCATTGAGTTCTTTGTTGCATCCCCAAATTTTTTTTCCCTCCTCCTTTTCCATTTCTTTAAATCTCTAAATTGCTTTCCGCTGGTCCATCATCAAACACCCCCCCACACGAAAAAGAGATTCTAGCGTCTCTTCTCTCTGTCTTTCTCTTCATCCCTCTGTTTTCATGTCCCTCCTTCTCTCTCTCTCTCTCTCTCTCATGATCAGAGACTCTTTCTTGGGAGAAAATATTAAATGGTTTAATATCACCACGACATCCGTCATACGTCATCCGCATACGTCAGGTGCTTACGCTAATGTGGTTCCACTCAAAACGGGACGTATGCACTTACCACTTAAGCGTAAGCACGCGACGCATGCGGATGACGTATGGCGTATTGCCGTCACCTATTCTGTCCTTCTCTCGCTCGCGTTCCGCCCTCTCTTCTTGAATGATTTTTTGAATGATTCGTATTGGCTACATCTTATCGTCATCACTTTGGTTTGTCTTGCTGGATCGCAATGTTTTTGTACTTTTTGGAGTAGAAAAGAAGAGAAATTCAATGGCAGCCTTTCGTGGCCCGATATTCAATATGGCTTGGCTGCTTACCTTGACGCCAACCTTGTGGCTGCAGCATTTATAGTGCTTAGCAATGATGATCCGTCTTCATGAGATTCGTCTTAGCGTGATCATATCCTTAGCGTGATCTTGGCGTGATCATATGCCACCATGGCATTCTTATTCCATGAGTTATTTTATTCAATTTCTTGGTTGTATTTGCCATAACTATAGGAGTAGATTTAAGAAATATAATTGTAAATGGTGTATAAATATGTACATTTAGAATACAAGAAATTGAATCGATTTATATTGGGATCGTCCATTTTGCATCATTTCTTATGGTATCGGAGCAAATATCGATCCCGGTGTAGTTTCTTATTCATGGTTGATCAAAACACTTCCAATGTCTCATCCGAGATCGATGTAACTTCTTCATATTTTCTTTCCTCAAGTGAATCCGAATGCCCTTCTAGTTTCTCCTCCTATAGATGGAGACAATTATCCAACATGGCATCGTGTCATGCTCATGGCCCTTGAGGCGAAAAATAAACTATGCTTTGTTGATGGGTCCTTGCTATGTCCTAGTTCAACCTCTTCGGATTATCCCTTATGGACATGTTGCAATAGCATGGTGAGGTCCCGGTTGATTCATTCTACTGCACCAATGATGATCTCACATAGCCTTCTTTGGCATGACTTGGCAAATGATGTTTGAAATGATCTTTGTGAGCGCTTTTCCCCTTGCAACACTCCTCGGATTTTTGAGATCCATAGGGCTTTATCTACACACCAACAAGGTACAGCTTCGATATCTGCCTATCACACTATAATTAAATCCTATCGAGATGAACTATTGTCGTATCGAGCCTTGCCAACTTGCAGTTATGGAGCAATGTCGACCTTGATACAATTTTTCGAAACGGATTCATTATTAGATTTTCTCCAAGGCTTTGATGAATCTTATGCCACGATTCAGAATCAGATCCTCCTATGGATCCACTCCCTACTGTCAACAGAGCATGTGCCCTTACTATTACAAGAAGAACGACAACGCACTGTTCAGGACTTGCTGCCATGGCCACGCTTCGTCTTAATGATACTCGCACTTCTCTACCTACGGGTTCTTCAAAATCCATTTTAGATTGTACTCACTGTGGAAGGGATGGACATCTTGAAAGCAAGTGTTTTAAGAAGTACGGATATCTGGAACGGTGGAATGACCATAACAAGCACCCCTCCAATAATTTTGGCCGGCAAAGACGTTCACACCGAACTAGTTCTCCAACTGTTGCCTAGCTGCCACTGTCGATTCCCCCACTCCACCGACCTTTACTGCTGCACAAATAGAACAACTCCTTCATTTACTTCCGGCTGGTAATACCGCACCTTCTTCTCACCCTTTTGTGAATTTAGCATGTACTTCCATTTATTTAAATATCGGTTTATCCTGGATCCCAAACTCTGGTACGACGGATTATATATCTTGTGATGCATCCTTGTTTTCTGAATTTTGTGATAATATAACTTCCAATCATGTGTCCCTTCCTGATGGGACTATGGTTCCTGTTCAACAAATTGGGCGGACTTCTCTAATGCCAGATCAAACTCTCGATCATGTTTTATTCATTCCCCAAGTTCAGTAAGAGCACACACCGAGGTGGAATTTGAAGACCGTAAACTTGGAACAGAGGATGCAAAACAGGCCACAATTGCTGCGATGGACGAGCTGATTGTACCTGGTACTGGTTACATCTTTCTGATACTGATGTAACTGCTGAGTGCTGATGCATCTCGATGGGTGGTTTGCATAGAATTAATCGAGTCAAAAGTATCAAAAATCCTGTGTAACAGGGGAAAAACATATTTAAGCAACAAAGGATGGACAAAAATGAAATGGTCGAGCTCCAAATACCTAAGTTTTCTTCAAACTACTCGTTGGAATATGAATTACACACAAAATGATGCGCACGAAGAGATGAAGAAAAGTAGAAATCATACTGTTGCTATGACGATCCACACGTACTTTGGTCCAATGAGCATCGCCCGGCGCCTTTGTTGATCGTCAATCTTGGTGTGCAGTGATAATGGCGGCTTTGAGGATGATTTCTTTGACATTCTAAGTGGAATGCATTGAGTCGAGGATCATCTCTATCATTTTGCTGTTGTTCTGGAGGTGTCTTTGTTCTTATTGTTGGTCAATGACGGGTTGCAATTTCAGGCGCTCCTCCAGCGAAAGCCATTGCAACTGATGCAGGAGCAGATGGCCATACTGTAGTGGAGAAAAGCCGAACATGCGGTTAGGACATTGGTTACAATGCAATGACCCCACATCATTTAACGCTTACAATGCAATGATGGGCATGACATATTTCGTGCTTCATGAATGTCGATTCCGCACCAATTTCCAAAGTCTTCTTCTTGCCTAGATCTCCGAACAAGAAGTCGGTCTCCTTTTAACTTTTGGTAAGTCAGCGTGAACATTTGCTTGAAGCTTGCTCCTGGAAATGATAATATAGCGGTTGATAAGGAAGTAGATTTACTAATTTAAATTGACTGGGAGAATGTGGCTTCTTGTGATCATTCGTCTGCTATGTTTCGTAATGATAATGCATGGAATGCTCGGATGTTGATACTTTCTGTATTTGGTGGTTTAATTCTCATAATTTGGGTACGTCTTCCCTGTCTATGCTGGCTCGATTCCAGCACTTACGGTTAATTCAGGAGCAGAGATACTGAATTTAACTAGATCATAGGAATGTCGCTTTTGGTAATCGTTGTCTTTACATGCTTGGTGTGGATTATGCACGAACCGGCAGCTAAAATATTGAAACTTAGTTGTTCACTTCCAAGTATTTCCACTTTTTTATTCCCATGATGCAAGTCTTGAAATTAGAGGGGACTGGAGTCGACTTCTCTGTTCTTGCCAACTCTGTTAAAGTAGTACTATGAGTTTCTTGTTAAATTTTAGCAAGTGTATTTTTGTCTTTTCTAACCCATGGCATTTATGCTTAAAAAATCCCTCTCTCTCTCTCTCTCTGCAAGCCCACCCGGACACGTGTTTTGAGCACTCTCTCAGGAGTATTTTTCCAGTTATACTGACTTTGTGCTGGAAGAACAGCGGTTTTGTGTGCTGCTTGTTTCTGTACCTAGTATGCTTAGTTTCTGTTTCATAGCATCATGACCACAATCGCGGGAAGAGTTAACATTTTACTTGCTAATTGAGCTCCTTCTCCTTCTAGAACCGCATTTGTCGCAACTTTTTACCTATAAAATTTTTTAGCTGCAAAATGATTGAATTACCCACAAGCGCCACTAAAGTTTAGCAAATGATCGGAGAACATGAATGCAGGTTGACAGAGCTGCCTTGGATGCCTTGAATGATGATGCCGAAGTTCATCTGCAAAATTTGGAACCATGGATTCAGGTCGGACATCTTTATATTTCATTTTACGTTTGGGTCCAGTATTGGGAAGTTAAAGATGTTTCTCTTGTTGTTAACTATGATAAGTTTTCATACCCATTATGGCTTATGCTTTATTCATATAGTGTCTGTTATCTCTAGCAATCAGCACTTCTCTGCACCGAGTCTCTTAAGCTTGTTTACCTAATTTCTCCACTGAACCATGACACAAGGTCTTGCCACTGTGCATTGTTCTGTGAAGAGCTCGAGCTCTATCATTGATAGCTGTGGAATTACTACTAAAATACTGTCGAAAGATCTGTTAGTTTGTTATTAGATCGTGAGAGATAGCTTACATGGCAATTTTTGTGAGTTCGCTCCCTCTGGACTTGATGGCATATCAAGAACAAGCTCTGCGACTTATTCTGGATCTCAGCAGTGCAGCCATTACCCTGCCAGTATGGTGCTGAGTTGGTTTTTTCTTCCATTTATCACAAATCTATTGTTGGGTTTTGTTCAATAGCGGCCTTTGCAAAAAAAGTTGCAAGACTAAAAAGTAACAATTGCTCATGACATTAGACATGTAAAGTTCTCTTCAAAAAAGAGAAGGATGAGTGCGTATGAAGTAAAATGCATATTCAGGCCTTCGAATTGTTCATCATGTGAGAGCTTTTGCCTCCCTTTAAAGGGTAGGCATGTCAGCTTCGCATGTTTTATGAACTAGATGTTAGTGGTCTGCCCTAAGAATCAATCAAGGTTGATACTCTAATATTAGTTGTGGATTAGGTTGTGTCGGAAAACCGATCTTCACTATACTTAGGTAGTCATAATGTCTTGCTAGAGACCGCTTATGACTTGTGGGCCAAAAGGGTTTTGGGCACACTGCTAATGTTTAGTGAACCTATAGGGTCGCACACAATAGCGAACGGACTTAATATTTTCTATGCGCCTTGATCTACTTAAGAAGTAGATTTTAATTTATTCTCCTATTCAAATTATCTATGCGATCGTGCGCATTATGAGATAACGATTAAACGTACGATTAAGGGTGGACGGTTTGGCGGGCCCAAATAGCCCGGCCCATTTCTTTTAATTCCGCTAGATAATGAGGCTGTATAAATAGAAAGAGAATCGTTCTCTATCTAGGTTTTTTTTTTCGACAGAGTATCGAAAATAAAAAGGCGTTCAAGAAAAAGGAACTTCAAGATCTTTCGCTAGCACATGGATCGTTGGAGAATTCTGTTCGTGTGTGTGGATACCGGTAGAGGCGCAACACTTGGGGCGCTCATCCAGACACAATCAGTTGCTTATTTATCTTCGATTTGCGAAAGGTATGTATCGAAATTCCTTTTTGATTTCAATATACGCATGGATCCTGTCTAGGGTTCTATATTCCGCTGCGTTGTTACTGTTATCAAACCCCTACAGTGGTATCAGAGCGACTTGTGATATATTGAAGTTGAATTGGAAACCCTAATTGTTGATACATATGATGTATGCCTGAAGTAAGTCTAAATTAGGGTTAGATGAATGTTCAATATGAATTGATATGATCAATTGAGAAGGAACGAAGCAGGGATGGGTAGATCATGTTCCGATCGTGCCTGGGTTGTTGCCCGAGGCGGGGCCGGCGTTACGCTTGGGCTTGTTGCCCGAGGCAGAGGTGGCGTCGCGCCTGGGCTCGTTGCCCGAGGCAGAGGCGGCATCGCGCCTGGGCTCGTTACCCGAGGCTGAGACAGCGGGCGGAGATGGCGGCGCGCCAAGTCAGCTGGTGCGTCGAGGCGCTCGGCCGAATGGGCACGACGAGGTGCGGGAGGTAACAGCGACGGATAGTCTCCCGAGAACACAGAATTGAGAATTCTGTCTATGTTTTCGGGGCTCTCCTGGAAAACAGAATTGAGAATTCTGTCTAGCTTTCGGGGGCGCTGCCCCCGAGCCCCCGCGAGGGGCGCTGCCCCTTCGAACCCCGCTCGCTGACCGGTCAGCGAGACCACCGCAAGGGGCTCTGCCCCTTGACCCCGCGAGGGGCGCTGCCCCTCGACCCCGCAAGGGGGCGCAGCCCCCTTGACCCCTGCATGGAATTGGTCGTTCCCATATGCTTTATGTATCTTTGTTGTGATAAGTGATGTTTTGTTTATATTCATAACATGCATGCATTCGTCGTTAAGAGTCCCTAATAAAATTAAGTAATAATATGATGCCTTTTCAATCATACACCTATTAAGACTTGAATCGTCAATAGATGTGCCTGCCAAAGCTGGGTGTCTTTAACTATTTGAGTAAAATAAGATGGATAATGGTTATCCATAAGCCAAGATTGATTTACTTAACGAGGCTATCAAAACAGTTTTGGGCCTTGAGGCATAGTATTTGGGGATAAGATATGAGATGTCAACCTCAACAACCAAGAGTTGTATTCAATATAATTGACAAAGAGTTGTCTACCTAAATAACTTAGTCTTGAGCGGTAAACCAAAGTTTACTCGAGTCTTGGTGAAATATGGATCTTGGTCCACTATACTTATTGGGACACATATTATAAAAGTATAGTGGGAGTTTATTATAAGTAATATTAATGAACAATTCACTTTGCATATTTGTTGTAGATAATGGCAAATAGCTCTGCATCACATTTTTCACTGCGATCTGTCCTTGAGAAGGACAAATTGAATGGTTCAAACTTCTTGGACTGGTATAGAAGCTTGAGAATTGTTCTCAAGCAGGAGAAAAAGGATTACGTCCTGGAGAAACCAATCCCTCAGAAGGCACCTCCTTCCAATGCTCCCCATGCTGAAAGGAATGCTTATCAGAAGCATAAAGATGATGCATTGGATGCATCATGTCTAATGTTAGCTACCATGAACTCAGACCTTCAGAAGCAATTTGAGAACGTGGATGCCTATGATATGATCATGAACCTGAAAAATTTGTTTCAGGAGCAGGCACGCACTGAAAGGTACCAAACGGTAAAGACCTTAATTGAGTGCAAGCTAGCAAGTAAGAGCTCAGTTAGCCCACATGTCATAAAGATGATAGGTTATATTGAAAACCTGGAACGACTGGGCTCTCCTATTAGCCAAGAGTTGGCTACTGACATTATTCTTCAGTCATTGCCTCAAGATTATGACACGTTTGTTATGAATTATAACATGCATAATCTGAACAAGTCTTTGACTGAACTGCATGGGATGCTCAAAACTGCTGAGTAGAATATCAAGAAGGACCGTACCCCTAATATTCTCATGGTTCAAAAGGGGAAAGGCTTTAAGAAGCCAGGTAAGGTTAAGGGTAAGGGCAAGGGCATTAAACCCAAACCCAAATCCAAGACCAAACCGGGTCTGACTGCTGATGCTGTATGCTTCCATTGTGGGGAGAATGGACATTGGAAGAGGAATTACAAGAAATATTTGGAGGATCTGAAGAAAAAGGGAAGTGAGACTTCCGATTCAGGTATTTATGTTATAGAAGTAAATGTTACTACTAGTTCTATTTCATGGGTATTGGATACTGGTTGTGGTACTCACATTTGTATGAATGTACAGGGACTAAAATGAAGTAGAACACTTGCAAAAGGTGAAGTGGAGCTACGTGTTGGGAATGGAGCAAGAGTTGCTGCATTAGCCGTAGGAACATATGATGTAACTTTACCTTCTAGCATGATTTTAGAACTGAATAATTGCTACTATGTACCTGCTATACGCAGGAATATTGTTTCTGTTTCTTGTTTGGACAAGGAAGGTTTCTGTTTTGATATAAAGAACAATAGTTGTTCGTTTTATCTTAATGGATTATTTTATGGTAGTGTCCATATTGTGGATGGGATATATGTTCTAAATCTTGATGTGCCAATCTATAATATAAAAACAAAAAGGTTTAAATCTAATGATTTGAATCCAACCTACCTATGGCATTGTCGACTAGGCCACATAAACGAGAAACGAATTCACAAGCTTCATAGCGATGGACTATTAAATTCATTTGATTTTGAATCATTTGATATATGTGAATCTTGTTTAGTTGGAAAAATGACAAAAGCTCCTTTTACTAACCAAAGTGAGAGGACAAAAGAATTATTGGCTCTTATACATACTGATGTGTGTGGACCACTAAGTTCTACAGCCATAGGAGGTTATCAGTACTTCATTACATTTACTGATGATTTCAGTAGATATGGATATGTTTACTTGATGAAACATAAATCCGACTCCTTTGAAAAGTTCAAGAAATTTCAGAATGAAGTACAGAATCAACTTGGCAAGAATATCAAGGCTCTTCGATCTGATCGAGGAGGAGAATATTTAAGCCAAGAGTTCAATGACCATCTCAAAGAGTGTGGAATTGTTTCACAGCTCTCTCCTCCTAGAACACCACAGTGGAATGGCGTCTCTGAGAGGAGAAATCGAACTTTGTTAGACATGGTTCGATCAATGATGAGTCATTCAGATCTTCCATGATCTTTCTGGGGATATGCACTCGAGACAGCTGCGTTTACACTAAATAGAAGTCCATCAAAAGCTATATAGAAGACACCATATGAGATGTGGACAGGAAAAGTTCCTAGTATGTCTTTTCTAAAGATTTGGGGTTGCGAAGCTTATGTAAAACGTTTACTTTCTGATAAGCTTGGACCCAAATCTGATAAATGCTTCTTTGTGGGATATCCTAAGGAAACGAAAGGATATTATTTTTACAATCCATCAGAGAACAAAGTGTTTGTTGCTCGAAATGGTGTCTTTTTAGAGAAAGAGTTTCTTACTAAAGGAACCAGTGGGAGTAAGGTAAACCTCGAAGAAGTTATAGTGCCACAAGAGGGTGTTCCAATTCATGAGGAACCTCAATTAGATCTACAAAGAGTTGTAGAGTCTACTCCAGTGGCACCTATAGTTCGTAGGTCTGAAAGAACACATCGTGAGCCTATGAGATATGGTTTTCACGTGACAGAACATCGTCATCTATTGTTAATAGAAAATGACGAACCTACGACCTATACAGAAGCTATGATGGGCCCAGACTCCGATAAATGGCTTCAGGCCATGAAATCCGAAATGGACTCAATGTATCAAAACAAAGTTTGGACTTTGATTGATCCACCTGAAGGTGTCAAACCTATAGGGTGTAAGTGGGTTTTCAAGAAGAAAACTAATATGGATGGAAATGTTCACATCTATAAAGCACGGCTAGTAGCTAAAGGTTTCAAACAAACTCATGGTATTGACTATGACGAGACCTTTTCGCCAGTGGCCATGCTTAAGTCCATTCGGATTATCCTAGCATTTGCTGCATATTATGACTATGAGATATAGCAAATGAATGTAAAGACAGCTTTTCTTAACGGAAATCTAGAGGAGGATGTGTATATGACACAACCTGAAGGCTTTACATCACCAGATAACACTGGGAAGATATGTAAGCTTCAACGTTCTATTTATGGATTGAAGCAGGCATCACGGAGCTGGAATATTCGTTTCGATGAAACTGTCAAAGAGTTTGGCTTTATCAGAAACAAAGAAGAAGCTTGTGTATACAAGAAGTCTAATGGGAGTGCAATTGTGTTTCTAGTATTGTATGTGGATGACATACTACTCATTGGAAACGACATTCCTATGCTTCAGTCAGTTAAGACATCGCTAGGAAAATTTTTCTCCATGAAGGACATGGGAGAGGCAAACTATATCTTGGGGATCAGGATCTATAGAGATAGATCTAAGAGACTTATTGGACTGAGTCAAAGTACATATGTTGACAAAGTCATCAATAGGTTTAATATGCAAGACTCCAAGAAAGATTTTCTCCCGATGACACATGGCATAAGTCTTAGCAAGACTCAGTGTCCTTCAACACAAGATGAGCGAGACCGCATGAGTAGGATTCCTTATGCATCAGCTGTGGGATCCATCATGTATGTTATGTTGAGCACTCGTCCCGATGTTGCTTATGCATTAAGTATGACAAGTAGATACCAGTCAGATCCAGGGGAACCTCACTGGATTGCTGTAAAAAATATCATTAAGTACTTGAGAAGAACTAAGGATTTATTCTTAGTCTATGGAGGTGAGGAACAGATCACTGTAAGTGGTTACATTGATGCTAGTTTCCAAACCGACAAAGACGACCTTCGATCGCAGTCAGGTTTTGTCTTTTGCGTGAATGGTGGAGCGGTGTGCTGGAAGAGTTCCAAGCAGGACACTATTGCAGATTCTACGACAGAAGCTGAGTATATTGCTGCTTCAGAAGCATCAAAGGAAGCTGTTTGGATTCGAAAGTTTATAGAAGAACTGGGAATTAGTCCCACAAGTTCAAATCCAACGGACCTCTATTGTGACAGCAATGGGGCCATAGCTTTGGCTAAAGAGCCTAGGTCTCACCAGAAGACCAAACACATACTCAGGAAGTATCATCTCATTCGAGAATTCATTGAAAGAGGTGATGTCAAGATGTGCAAAGTTGCAACGGAGTTGAATACAGCTGATCCGTTGACGAAGGCTCTTCCACAATCTAAGCATGAGCGTCATTGTAACGCTTTAGGCCTTAGACACATTAGTGATTGGTCTTGATGTGAGTGTGAGTATATGTGATATACATTTTCATTGTTCATTGATAAAATATATATTATATTTGATTTCGATTTAATTTTAGTATATAATTGAATGTGAAATCTTTATCCCCTGAATATTAAATATTCTTAATTGATAATCAAATACGTGATTTGATCGTGAAACTCTATTAATAGAGTGGATATTAATATTCTAAATGTCCCTAGTCAATTGCCATTGTGCATTGGGAAGCAAATGGTGTTTGAGACTAGCATGTGAGTCAACTGATGACCAAGTTTCACGGGTCATGAATATAGAGATATAAAGTTGATCACATGGAATACATGTTAGAGAACATTGTATTGGACAGACCCACTATGAGAATACTGTAGGATTGTTATATAATGTCATTAGTATTTCTCATCACAACTATAGAGTATAATCCTTTGACCTGAGTCTGCCATGGTTTCCTAGACGTGGATTGGCATGCTTTAACATTGCCAAACGTCAGCCGTAACAGGTGATTATAAAGGTAATGGCTGGGTATGTCATGAAGCGTGCCAAGTGATGTGAGTAGACAAGATGGGATTTGTCCCTCTCATATAACAAGGGTATGATTTCCTGGCCTCCCGTAGAGTTGAGACTGTGAAATGCATGGCCATGCTCAAGTGAGTTGAAGAGTCAACTACTTGTTTTGACAGTCTAACTGCGGTATCGGGAAAATGAGTTTAAGCTATATAAGAATGACACTTGTCCTGCCTTATGCTTAACTCGGAAATCAAGCAACAAAGAGACTTAGTTTATATGATTGGTTCTAGTGCAAGTGGGAGATTGTTAGTGGTCTGCCCTAAGAATCAATCAAGGTTGATACTCTAATATTAGTTGTGGATTAGGTTGTGTCGGAAAACCGATCTTCACTATACTTAGGTAGTCATAATGTCTTGCTAGAGACCGCTTATGACTTGTGGGCCAAAAGGGTTTTGGGCACACTGCTAATGTTTAGTGAACCTACAGGATCGTACACAATAGCGAACGGACTTAATATTTTCTATGCGCCTTGATCTACTTAAGAAGTAGATTTTAATTTATTCTCCTATTCAAATTATCTATGCGGTCGTGCACGTTATGAGATAACGATTAAACATACAATTAAGGGTGGACGGTTTGGCGGGCCCAAATAGCCCGGCCCATTTCTTTTAATTCCGCTAGATAATGAGGCTGTATAAATAGAAAGAGAATCGTTCTCTATCTAGGTTTTTTTTTTCGACAGAGTATCGAAAATAAAAAGGCGTTCAAGAAAAAGGAACTTCAAGATCTTTCGCTAGCACGTGGATCGTTGGAGAATTCTGTTCGTGTGTGTGGATACCGGTAGAGGCGCAACACTTGGGGCGTTCATCCAGACACAATCAGTTGCTTATTTATCTTCGATTTGCGAAAGGTATGTATCGAAATTCCTTTTCGATTTCAATATACGCATGGATCCTGTCTAGGGTTCTATATTTCGCTGCGTTGTTACTGTTATCGAACCCCTACACTAGATTGACTTCGTGGCTTTAAAAATTTACCTTGGTCTTATGAAAATTTCATATGATTTGTATTGGTTAAATCTCATCATCATCACTTGGTTTGTCTTGTTGAATCGCAGTGTATTTTAAGTATTTAGAGGAGAAAAGAAGAGATAATAAATGCCAAGTGTTCATGGTTTTTCGTGGCCCTGATACTCGATATAGCCTTGCTGTTTACCTCTACATCAGCCTTGTGCCTACCGGAATTAGAGTGTTTAACGATGATGATCAATCCCTGGTAGGTAAAGGTGTTGCCGACGAGATTAGCAGCGCTATCGACCACTATAAGATATCGATTCCAATTTTCTCTGAAAATTATGCCTCCTCTCCTTGGTGCCTAGAGGAGCTAGCTCAAATGGTTGTATGCAAGAGAACAAAGGGGCAAAAAATATTGCCCAACTTCTATAAAGTGGAGCCCTCGCTTGTGCAACACATCTCAGGTTGTTTTGGTGAGAAGATGCTTCGGCATAGGGATCTTGTCGACAAAAGTACTTATGAGCGATGGGACCGAGCTCTCAAGGAGGTTGGGTCTTCCAAAGGATGGGTATCGGAGAAAATCGCCAATGGGTACTAACTTCCATCATTCCCATAAGAACCTTAATTTGATCCCGTTACTGGAAACTCATACTACTCATAGCTTACTCCAAGGTTATTTAGCAAACGGCAGGCATGAAGGGGTACTTCTGAAACAGGTAGTCAAGGAGGTTCCAACTTCGAGGTTGTTGAAGGATACCCAAACGCATGATCCCCCATTCCCATTCACTGAATATTGACTCAATCCTAGAGTTAGTAACAACTCATTTTTAGCATCTTTGATTCCTGTTTTACAAGAGGATTTTCCTCGACGATCAAACAATGTAATTATAGTTTGCTCATCATTTCATTTCTTTTCTAAAGACTGGCGAGGAATTCTTTTGGAGTTAACAAACAAGCATGTAACGCATGTGATGTTGTGTTGTGTAACCTGTTCAATGAAAATGTTCACCAAAGCTATAAACACTCGCTCGTGAGAAGCTATGAGGCGAACGGGTTCTGTCGAATTATTTCGAGAATAAGATGTTCAGGCTGATTTACTTGTTTGTCCACCGTTATCCGGCTTGTGGATGCACAATTAATCGATGAAACTAGCTTTACAAAAGTCGCAGGACGCAGAGCTGAGGAAACGCTCGGCGCTTAGCTCAAATGGAATGAGGACATACCTGACCTTATGGGGTAATTAGACATCAATATAGGAGATAGAGGGAGCCGTTCGATCCACGTCGTCTTCAATTCACTCGAAACCTTTGTGACCACCAATTTCACCAGCTCTCCTTCATACCTGCCCACACAAATATGTGTGTAAAACCAAAGTTAGGCATACAATTTGATTCCTTCCTGCCCCTAACTCTGTGATTTCGGATCGATCATTCCCATCCAAGTGCACAGAGGGTCAAATTCAGATTTGTGATGGATGTCGATCCGTAGATTCATAAATAATTACATACTACATATGTACCTACCCATTAGCAATGGCGTGGAATATCCATCCTCTAATCCACGTAACAGAAAATAGCGATGTCGCCCGTTTCTGCAATTCTTCCGAGCTGCACTGCCTCTCATGTTTTGGAAATATTGGATAAATTGATGGGTGAATGAATGAGAAATTGATGCTTAAATAACACCCTTGAGTTGGAAGTGGGAAGTGAAAAGTGGAAAAACACTAGTCCCACATTGAAAAGGAAAGAAGGTTTTGGAGTGCTTTATATACAGTTACATTCATTTAAAGTGATAACTATCATAGCACAAATATTATGCCTCGCGCGCAAGCGCAGGGGGGTGCACATACGACGCCCGAAGAGTCGAATCTTGGACACGATTGCAGAACCGAAAAGTGGGCCTGGCGATTAGCCCATTTTTGCCTTCTGATTTATTGAAAAAGAAAAAACATCGAAATCATTCTTCCTCTCTTTCTATTCTCTGCATTTGCACTGTTTTTCGATAGTGTTCGGTTCCAATTTGTTTGAGTTCGCCGTTCGCTGTCAACCGTTGTATCTTGGAAATAAATCTGTTTTAAGGAAACTGTGTCAAACACAGGTCTCGGTATTCATTTGTATCGATTTCAATTCTGTTATTGCAATTTCATTTCTTTACAATTCTGTATTATTTGTAATATTTATACTAATGCCAATTTGAATTTCACAACATCATGTTCACTTGGAGCCTTTTTAAAGTTACCACGTTGGTGATGCACATCATCGACATTTACCTTGTAGAATATAGGGAAGACTGATTGACCTTGCTTTCTGCGGCATTCCATAATCTCAGTGAGCTCGCCGAGGCACGATTTACTCTGCACATACTGTTCGGAGATGATGGAGATCGCAATCCTACAACTCCGGATGGCCCGGAGAAGCTCTGGGCCTATCTCCTCGCCAACTGGGACCGTGTCATCGTCCCTGAACACATGGACCCCAGCAGCAACCAGACTGTTGTAGAGGAAAGAGGTGAAGCCGGTGTGAGTGTCTCCGCCTCTAAAGCTCAAGAACACGTCATAGTTGCGAGGGTCTCTCTTGCTTTCTCCTGCAGGAATCTGAAAACATACACGGCCAGAAGGGCTAGTAGTGGAACAATTGCGAAGTCATACATTTTCTTCTTAGTTCGTAACTTGGCTTTCTCTTGTCAGATCTAACCATGTCTTCTTTCAAAGCTTTATCTCATTCAGGACTTGATGCTTTCAATATTCAAGTCAATGTTTTCGTCTACCTTGACAGATCTCAAAGGGGCCTCCCCGTCAAAGTTGACTATATTGCACACTTTTCTTAGTTCGTCTTCTTTACTGTTTCAAAGGGTGTATATACTATTCTTCCCTAAAATTTGAGGCTTGTCATAATTTGACTTGGTTTAAATTTTCCCCGATCGTTCTGTTTAAAAGAAAACAGCAATGATAAGTGCAACTTTTGAGAGCAAAAATGAATATGCATAAGATAAGCTAACTGGACATATAATTATCCAAAAAGAATACCGTAGTGAGCTGGTTTTGGTGGCTAAAATGGTTTTGCTAGTGATACTCCGATCATACTAAGTAGATTTTGATGGATACATTTTTACAGGTGGTGGTGATTTTCCGAATGGGTTGGTAATTTCTTTAGTAAATTCAAAATCGTTTCGTTAGTAACTTCGTAAATGTCCTAACAACTCATGGATTATTTAAAATCGTCCATTGAGCAAGTTAATATTCAATCAAAACAACTATGACTCACCAACCTTAGTAACATTATGTAACTTCATCAATAAGTATTCTTTTTCTTAACTGTGAAACATTGAAATCAGCCCTCCCACATTATCTTTGTTTCGTGCTACATAATTAATTATTGCCATAAAAGAAATGCTTGCACGTCCCCTAATTGCATAATGGTAATTATAATATATAGTGCATTAGAGTTCAGTGAATAATGCCATGACCTTTGCATTACCCTTATCTTACTTAACCATGGATGCACCACATTCGCATCAATATTATTCTACTTCCTTTTTAACTCCACCAAATGAGTACTATCTTAGTGAATTTCATTTATAATTGGATAACCGAGTCATATGAGCACACGATCTTGAAAGTCATCTATTCGAGGATGACTTGAGAAAATTGGCTTCGGTTTCTTTTTTCCTCTTTTTTGGTAAATTTTGTTGAATATGTTCCATCCTAGGATGTATCTGACAAAAGAGTGATTATATGATGTGGACGGCAAAGAGTGAACATATATTTAAGAGCATATTATGCTAATGTTGCTATGAAATGCAAGAATATTTACTAAATCGGTCCAAATCTATTATATGAATGTCAATTCGATCTTAAATTTTTCAATTTTGTTAATAATAGTCCCCAACTTTTGATCCAAAAGAAAAATGTAGTCCTCAACCTTTACACGAAATTTTAATGTAATCCTCTTAGCCAATTGCAACCAAAATTGGACGCGGCGTCTAATCATCGCTGACCGTCTTACGTGGCACACTGGCATGAACAACTTTATTTGAAATGAAATTCTACGTGAATAGCTACATTAGCGATTTCTGGCGGTAAGTTATGAGAAGGACTACATTGACAAAATTGGAAAGCTAAGAATTAAATTGACATGTATACTGTATAAATTTGAAAAAAAAAATCCATCAGAATAAATTTGAAAATTGAGTTCAAACAATTTTGGACAAAAAATGCTCCTATTCATGGCATGACACGCGCACGTGGTCTTGTACGGCGAAGATTTGTATTCCTGGATTAATTGAGAAATCACCGACATCAGGAGCTTCTTTGAGATGCATATTCCTCTCGGAGTTATTTTGCAAAAAAATATCATGATTGATTATGTTGCCCCTCTTTTTTGTTTTAAAGTTTGTCTTCTCAACTATTTAAAGGGTGGATGCTTGTCTTAATTTGACTCGTAGTTTTTAATTTTTCCCTAATCATTCTATCAAAAGAAGACTACACCGATAAGAGCAACTCTCGAGAACGAAAAATTTAATTGGCACGAGATAATTTTCCTCACGTGCTAGTAAATTCTTTGGTAAAGTTGAAATTATAACATTAGTAACTTTTTAAATATCATAACAACTCATCAATTATTTGAAATCGTCTTATTGAACAAGTCAACGTTCGATTCGAAACAACTTACAACTGACGAGACTTAATAACATTCTCAAACTTTATCAACAATGCTTCTGCATCATTCGGTGCGATCGGATTCTTCTTATTAAATACCTATACCAACGAACCAAATCTTATCACACTAAATAATGTAGGCTACATGAACCTAAATATATATATATAATTATTTCGTCGATATTGATTGAACCGGCGCATCTCCTCTTTTTTCTTCTCCGGTCCATCTTGAATGAACCGGAGGTTCTTATGAACGTCAAAGTGGGTCCCCACTTCTCTATTTCGCCGCATTTCGCCGGCATAACCTCCGCTTCTCTCTCCCTCCTCCTAGCCGCCGGCCGGTCCTCGAAGCGCTTCATCGTCCTCTCGCCGGCGCTTGCTTCGCCGGCCCCGTGATCATTCCCCGCCTCGCGGCTTATCCTCTCGGGGGGCGACGGCGACGGCGATGGTGGCTGTAAGCAAATGGAGGGGCGGAAATAGCGGCCCCAACAGTAAAGTCTAAACCCTTCAAAAAAACCCAGGAAGGAACCGCCCCTGAGAATGTCTTTCTCCTTCACAGCATCTTCAATCCTCCCTCAGAATCTGCTCTTTCCGGTGAAGTTTCTGTTTTTGTTTTGTTTTCCCTCAATTGATTCATACCCTTGTCACGAATTATGCTCTTTGGATTGAGATTGAAGAATTGGGTGCTGTTTACTGTTCAGAATCTGAGTGGAAATAGGAGGAGGGAATTGGGTCTATGGAGAAACGGGCAAAAAGTTGGGAACTTTGTGGTCAGAGCAGGTCCAAAGAAGATATCTTTTGGCAAGGAATGCAGAGAGGCTGTTCAATCTGGGATTGATAAATTAGCTGATGCTGTTTCTGTTGCTATCGGACCTAGAGGTATGTGGACTCCTCTATTTCTGCTTCTGAAATTCCCGTTTCTGTCATTTTAATTCTTGGAACTATTTGTTCATCTGATTATTTGTTAATTATGGGGGGTTGAGCTGGAATTAGTACTAATGTAGTGGCCGTTTGGACAGAGTGAGAGATATTGTGTTTTTGCTGCTTATTAGTCGTGAGGGAGCTGGCTGGTCTAGTTTTGTGCAACATCGGAGTTGAGAACTATCTTGAAGGCGTATGTGCAGAATTGTGCTCTTCTAAGCTCGAGTTTAGTGTATGAACTTATCCTCTTGTCAGGGGGGCGATGCTAGATGTGCCGAACTTTTAATTCCTACATTCCAAGCTGACTGACCTGTCTTTCTTTCCAGATTCCATTTTTATTCTTTTCTTCTTCAATTTCTTTTTTGTTGCTTCAGTCCTTATTCTTCACCATGATTTTGAAGTAATTCACGGAGTATTCTTATATATCCTATTCACAGTTGATAGTTATTTGACACCGCACCCACCCACCGCTGCAAACCGATCCCGCTCCATCACCTCCGGCGACCGTCTCACCATTGAACTCCGCCACGCCATGCCACGCCATGCCACTCCACACCACCACCGCCGTCGCGCCTGTCCTCGATCTTCTGAAATTCAATCGACTTCTGCTCTCACTCAACCGCCTTCCTCCACATGTCCAGGTACAAGCCCCCACCTCCATCTGACGAAACCCTAACACTCCACCGGATTCAACCCCGACTTGTTGCGATGTCACTCGGCTCGCACCATCGCGTCCACACGAGCGACGGGCATCGCTTGCACGGGTGAGTGCAATATTGATAATAGGCAGCTGCGAGAGAGCAGGAACCGAGCTACGAAGCCATTGGCAGAGAGCTCCGGTGGAGGTTCAAAGGCAGAAATGGCGGCGAAGGAGCGGGGGAGGTCCCTTTGAAGGGAGATTATGCGACATTGATGTGTATTGGAGTTGAGGAACCCGGGAAAAAGCTTGGATTGCTTCGTGTAGCAAAGTGCAGTACTGCACTTTGCTTGTCAAAGGAGGGATTTTCGTGCGATCGAAGGAAGGTTCTTATTCATTCCACTGTGTTTGGATTTTTCGCTCCCCGTGACTCGGTGAGTGGGACTCGGAATTTAAAAAAAAAAAACCAAAATTGTTTCGGTTCGGTTCGGTTACTGGCAAAATATAGCTTGTTTTCCTTGTAACCTGAACCGAAAATACCCGAAATTTTCGGTTGCAATTCAGCTTTTGACACCCCTACCTGAATGGTATAAGACCGTCCCCCTAGGACGGTTATGTAAGTGTCAGTCATATGAAATAAATTGCTATTTTATGCATCTCTCTATGTTTACATATGCATGAACATAAAGCTGGATGTTATAGCTAGATTCGTTTTACTGGGAATGTCTAGTGGGTATTAGTAATATGAAGTAGGGAAATTACCCACCTGTTCATGTGTCACTCTATGTTTTCATAGATATGGGTAGGAGTTCGATGTTGTTGGTAAATTGGTTTTTACCCCTAATATAAAGTAGGTGTTCACTCGTTCATGTTGGCCATCCTTCACCTAAGAGATTATGGAGAAACCCGATGCCCTGTATTGGAACTCACTACATGATGTGGAGTCATAGTTCATCGATAAGGGTTTTGATATAACCTATCAGCATGGCGAGAGCAGGCTTAACAGTGGTAGGTTACCGATTGTACGACGACAAGAAGTTCGGACGGTGATCAATGTTTTGGAAGGTGAGTATAATAATATTATTGAGAAAAGTCAAGATCAGCTCCATGCTGATTCCCGTATCGATTATACTATCATTCAATAATGATTCTATGCCTTGTTTATTTGAACTTGCATGCTCATAAGGAAGTGATAAACGATAAAGAATCGATTTTAAACTTTGAATAGTCGAGAAGACAAATTAAAAGACAAAGACGTGCAACATAATCAAAGTTTTCACGCTGAGGAAATCCAATTGCCCTAGCAATTGTTCTATTACTATCCTTGCTTTCAGAGGCTTAGACACTCCTACAACGCCCGGGTAGCTGCTGCGGTCGTCCTCGCTCCTAGTGGGCATGCAGATAGGACGTAGCTGCTCCGGGCCGCCAGAACTTGTAGGATCGCAATACGCATCATCTCCCAACAGCAGAGAGTACATGGTGTACTCGGGAGCTGATGGAGATGATGAATTGCCGCATAGAGCATTGCAAATCAGTTTTCAGTCACAGTGGATGTCGTTGATGTAGGTTGGTGCCAGAATGGAGGAAAGCAAGGACGATAGACGTCACAGGCCACTCCTTATGTAATCTTGTATGAGAATCTATTTACCTCGACCTGTAATGGCAATCTAAACCATCAATTTCGTCACCTGCTCTTCCATCATATTTTCACTGCATTTGCAGAACAGGACACGAAAAATCCTAGAAGGGAGATATCATGAACACAGAGAATACTTACAAACCTTTGCGACCACCATTTGCACCAGCTTGCCTTCGTTCCCATGCACATGTGAGCGTAAATCCAAAGTTAGGCGCACAATTCAGAGATTCATAGATATATATATATAGGTCATTCCCATCCAAGTGCACAGGAATTCGGATTCAGATTCATAAATTCATAAATACATATGGACATTATCATACGTGTGTACATACATACCCATTCACGATGGCAAGTGATATCATCTTCTAATCTTCCTTGAAGACCACAGCCCTTCCACCTTGTGCCGCACCTCAAGTTCATAGAGAGAGGGAAGACTGATTTGGCATGCTTTCTGTGGCAATCCGTCATCTCGGCCAGCTCGTGAATCACCATTTACTGATGATGGGAATCACGATTCTACAAGTTTTGACGGCCCGGAGAACCTCCGAGCCTATGTGCTTGCCGACCGAAAGCAAACAGCAGCAGCTATAAGACAGCTTTTGTAGAGGAAATCGGTGAAGCCGGGGCGAGTACATCCGCCTATGAAGCTCAAGCAGATACGGCTAGTGATCGAACAATTGTTTATGTTGTAACTACCCTTCTCGCTTTTCTCCGATCAAAATATGTTTTCCTTCGAGAAAGCATCGAGGACCTAGAGAGCTCGAAGCTTGTCGTGTTGATTTTCCTTGACCACAACATCATTGATCACAAGCAGAGACAGGTGTTGTTATTCCTACACCGTCCATCCCAAGAATACCAATCACACTGGTGTTCTTTTCGATCCGATCCGACACTTTGATTACCACCTCCTATTGGTCCTTTTTTTTTGGGTGCTCTTGGTCATCGTCTTTATGTTTTGGGTCGAGCCTCCTTGTCCTTCTCTCTCCCAACAACTCCTGATTCCTCTCGCGAACACCTTATCTTAGACCCAACACTTCTCTCTGCTTCCCCACACTCTCCAATATCTCCAGAATCGAAGAAAGTGAGGCTAGGGTTTATTCAAACGGTGAATGCTTGTCGTTTAAATTTTCCTTCACCACACCATTATTGAACACGAGCTGAGAAAGAGTTGTCTTACCAGTACCAGCAATGGTAATCACACTGGTGTTCTTTCGGCTCCGATCCGAGAAGCTCGAGGGTGTGACCTGCTCCAAGAACGGCGAGATTCCCAAGTCGGTGCAGCGAACCTTCCAAGAGGTCGGTGCAGCGAATCCTCCAAGAGCTCGATGCGTCGAAGGAGAGGCAGCGGCCAGAGCTGGAGCTAGGGTTCGAGGAAGAGGCGAAGCGAAGCGAAGCAAGTGGTCGCGACTACGGTTCAGGTTTTAAACGAGGGTAAAGCAGTGAAATTTGGGAATTCGGGATTTAAAAATAAGGTTTCGGGGATAGGGGTTTCAATTTGGAAAATTTGAAATTTGAGAGCACTTTGCCGACACCGTTCAAACTTCAACCTAACGATTGCAATCACACGCGTCTCCTTTTCGGTCCGATCCCACAAAACAACTCTCTTTCCTTTCTCTTTTTTAAGAATAAATGCATTAGGAGTTCGAAAATTGTCGCGACCGAACTCTCCCGAGCCTCTTTTTTCGGACAACATGCGAAAGGAAGGAGGGCTCGCCTGGTACGTGCTAAGTCTAGGTTCAGGACTTAACTCGGGCTCTCCCAAGCCCATACCATATCGCGACTTAGGGTTTAAAATTTTTAACATGCAAGTGGTTTATACCAAGGAGTCGCCACTAATCGATTTGGGGTAGGCCGATTAGAAACCTAAATAGGGTGACGGGAGAATCACCCTATTCCTACGAATCAGAGATTAACTGGGTTCGGGGACTTGATTACATTAGTTAAATAACTAATGCCCTTTCGGTACCTTTCTACCCTGTTCATTTCATGAAAATATTTATCAGGCAATTTGAATTGATTTTAGGACCTTTCTCCTAACATGTGAGGTGATCAAGCGAGTGCATAATCAGAAACGATCAGCAGTCAGGAACACAATAATTTATACAACCTAAGGTTCTAACCTTAACTAAGTCAGATGACATTCAAAATACAACAGCTCATGCAATTGTATTAAAAACATGCATAACAACAGTAGTGAAAAACACATGCAAAGTACTAACACAACCTCAGGTTTATCTAATTTAAACAAGACAATGACATGCATAATAATATAACAATGGATTAAAACATTAGATAACCCACCTAATAAAAAAAACTTTTCTTAAAAAAAAATTTTTTTTTGAAATTTTTTTTTTCGGAAAAAAAAATAATAATACCGAAAGAAAATAAAATAAAAATAAAACATTTTTTTTAAAAATTTTTTTAAAAATTTTTTAGAATTTTTTTAAGAATTTTTTTAAAATTTTTTTAAAATTTTTTTATTTAAAAAAAATAAAAATAAAATAAAACAAAATAAAATAAAAAATAATATAATATTAACCGGGTCGGATTGGGTCCGACCCGGGTCAACGGACCCGACTCGGGCGTTGACCCGGGTCGGTTCGGCTGAGCCGGGTCAACGGATCCGACCCGGGCGTTGACTCGGGTCGGATCTGTCGATCCGGGTCGGGCGGAACGGGCCCGAGTCAACGGATCCGACCCGGGCGTTGACCCGGGTCGAATCTGTTGATTCGGGTCGGACCCGACCCGAACAAACAGAACCGAGGGGGAAGACGCCGGCGAGGCCAAAATTGGCCGTCCGCCGGCCGGCCCAGGCCAGCGCCGCCCCCCAAATCGGTACTTGGGGTCGCCACCAACCTCGCCGACCGCCTGGCTCACCGTCCGGCCACCTGTTCGCCGGCCGGCGACGGAACAAAAACCAACCCGGTTGAAGCATTTCGTCGAGCACCTGGCGGGCGCGTGGAAAATCAGCCGATTTCGATCTCCTCCGGCGGCACGGTCGACTCCAGCGGCTTCGGTTCACCTCCGATGGCGACTAAGGACCGGGACCGGCGACGGCATGGGCCGGGAATCGCGCGACTCGGCCGGCGCGAGTCCCGGCCAAACCGTGTCCGCGAACAGGGGAAAACAGAGGTGGAACTCGGCCGGAGGGCTCACCGGTCGGCGGCGCGTCTGAGTGGCTTTCCGGCGACTACGTGGGCGACGGCGACGCTGCTGGCCCTTCTTCGACTCCGGCGGACCTCGGCGACTCTCTCTCTCTCTACTCTCTCTCTTTTCTCTCTGTTCCCTCTCTGTTTCTCTCTGTACTCTCTCTCTTTGTGTCGCCGCCGTCGGCTCGACGGCGGGGATGGACGGATGAGGCGCGGTGGTCGCCGGAGACTCCCTTTCTCTCTCTGGCTCTCTCTATGTTTGCCCCTCTCTCTCTCTCTCTAAATTTTTCCAACCGGGCCTCCTCTCCAAATCGGCCGGCCGGGCGCTCTCTTTCTCTCTCTGGCCTTTTATAGGCGGCGACGACGATGGCCCTCTGCTCCGTTACGTCTGGTGACGATGGCCTGCACCGGCCTAGGCTCCGCGAATTCCGCGGCCATAGGCCGGTGCAGAGGGGGCGTCAGTTCTAGGATGCAGAGCACAGAGAACCGGGAGAGAGGAGGGGATAAGGGGAGCCGGGAAAGCGGGGAGACGGGACTGGCCTTAATGGCCAGTCCCTGTGCGTGTTTGTCTCGGCCCTCCTCTGGCTAGATAGCGACGGCGAGGAGCGGCGCCGTCGTGCGTCGGCGTGACGCCTGGAACAGGGCGAAACAGGGGCGAGGAGAGCGACCGGCGCGTGGGGGGAAGAAGGAAGGAGAAGGGCTGGGCCGGGCCAGGCCCAGTTGCGCGCGGGGGAAAAAAAAGAGGAGCGGGCTGGGCCGCGCGGAGGAAAAGAAAAGGAAAGAAGAAAAGGGACCGGGCCGGGGGGCCCGCGCGCGGAAAGAAACGGGCCGGGTTGGCCCGGCCCCGTCCGATTTGATTTTTTGATTTTTTTTAATTAATATTTACTCTAATAGCCATATTAATGCAAAGTGTGCCTAATTCTATATGCAATGCAATTAAATTGAAATATTTTTTGTTTTAGGAATTAAAGAAAATTAACTCCTAAATTTTGTGCAATTAATTTTGGGCAATTCAAAAATAGGTGTCTACAGCTGCCCCTCTTTGAAGGTGAGCTCGCAGAGATTAAGCTCGCAGAGGTTACATTCAAAGATAAAATGACACCTAAATTTGACCCATGCATGCTCAATGAATGTTATTTTTGGTGAGACTGAGTCTCATTTTTATGATGTAATATAAGATGATGCATGCTAAAGCAAATAAAAATATACCTGAGGCTACTTACCTTGCCGAAGGGTAGAGTGATTCCGGACAGTTGATATTGTGTGTCGAGGACCCGAACCTATCTTCGGTCGCCTTGACGAAAAAAATGGTTTGTCTAGGACCCGAACCTTTCTTCGGTCGCCTTGACGGGGATTGCTGTTGTCTAGGATCCGAACCTTTCTTCAGTCGCCTTGACTGGATTGTTTGTGCGTCTAGGACCCGAACCTTTCTTCGGTCGCCTTGACTGGGGAAATCGCTTGCCTAGGACCCAAACCTTTCTTCGGTAGCCTTGACTGGATTTCATTTGTCTCGGACCCGAACCTTTCTTCGGTCGCCGTGACTGGGTTGTGTCTGTCTAGGATCCGAACCTTTCTTCGGTCGCCTTGACTGACTGGATTTTGTACGTCTAGGACCCGAACCTTTCTTCGGTCGCCTTAACTGAGGAAATCGCTTGCCTAGGACCCGAACCTATCTTCGGTCGCCTTGACTGGATTTCGTTTGTCTCGGACCCGAATCTACCTTCGGTTGCCGTGACTGGAGAAATCATTTGCCTAGGACCCGAACCTTTCTTCGGTCGCCTTGACTGGATTTCGATTGTCTGTCTAGGATCCGAACCTTTCTTCGGTCGCCTTGACTGACTGGATTTGTACGTCTAGGACCCGAACCTTTCTTCGGTCGCCTTGACTGGGGAAATCGCTTGCCTAGGACCCGAACCTATCTTCGGTCGCCTTGACTGGATTTCGTTTGTCTCGGACCCGAATCTACCTTCGGTTGCCGTGACTGGGGAAATCATTTGCCTAGGACCCGAACCTTTCTTCGGTCGCCTTGACTGGATTTCGATTGTCTGTCTAGGACCCGAACCTTTCTTTGGTCGCCTTGACTGACTGGATTTTGTACGTCTAGGATCCGAACCTTTCTTCGGTCGCCTTGACTGACTGTATTTGTTTGTCAAAGTACTTGGAGATTCTTGCCCAAGGATTTGACGATTTGCCTGGTGGGTCCTTGCCAGCAGGTCTTGAAAAGGCTCAAACGATGAGCACCTGGGGGTCCTCACCCCAGGATTTGATGTGAACAGAGGGGGTCATTCCTGGGTGTGTTCCTGCCTCCTACGGGCGTGTCTCCTGTCAGACAAATTTTATGGGATTTCTTATCCGGAGGTTGAATGCATCATCTGCTGAATACCCGACCTTTTTCGGGGCATCTCTTTTGGGATGATAATGAGGGCTTCTCCAACACCCGAATTTTGTGTTCCATCACTGGGGATTAGAACGCTGAGCTGTCAAAGATGATTAACGCAAACATGCATGCATTGATCAAGAATAGACAAGTTAGTCTATTCTAGAATGTGTATTTGAAAATTCATGCATGATGATTTTGCCATGTTTGCATCACCAAAAATCCACCGATGGTCAATTCAGACAATTTTTGCTCGCGACGTGGACTTCTCGAGACGCTGAACGAGGGACCTTCAGTCAGAAAGGACTTTCCACTCGCTTTTATTGAAAAGGGCTGTTTGTCCCGTCCACTAATGCGGGAACATCGAAAACACTCAATCTGACCTCTATCATATCAACAAGGGTCTGAGTTTTCTCGCAAGCGATACGACACTGCCAATCTGAGAGGTCTTCTTCAGGGTCGTAATGTAGGCTTGGTCAATGGCTTAACAAATGTGACTGTCCAAGTCAAGGCCATGAAAGAAAATATTTTACAATTATCTCCAGGTTTACAAGTCAAGAACCCTGCAAAAGAGATAGAAGTAAACTTGCTCGCACTTCTTCGAGCGGTGTTTATAAACATTTGAAATTTCACGTTAAATCAATTGCCCTAGTCAGAAGAGACTTCATGAGGGACGTAACGTGATTTGGTTCACAGGTTGAGAAACGAAATGATCGTTAGGCTCAAAAATGTGTGTGAGGGTGAAAAATTGGTGATCATCTAGCATTGTCACCAGTCTTCTTTTCCGCCGTCAGGATTTTTCTGGCAAACTCCCTGGGTAATCCTGTGTTTTAGCATCTTTGACAACTTTTTCTTGAGGAGCTTCTGCGTCAAGCATTTTCCAGGATACCATTCTATCTCTGTCCCAATTGCTTTCTCAAGAATAGGTTCATCTTCGTTTATCATGTGGCAGATCTTTGCCAAGACAAAGTTCCTAAAGTAGGAATTTACATCGAAGAAGAACTCAAGTTTAAATCCTTTGGGGTCATTTATTCTACACCACTTAATGTCTTTGAGATATTTGAGAGCGCTTTCATCGTGCTCATAAATCTCATTCATGGGCATTGGCCTTGCTTTTACCAGGCACACTGCTTTTTCATGCCCCCAATTTTCAGCATTTTTTTTGTGTTAGGACTAGCCTAAACGAGTTTGAAGTCTTCATCTTGATTCGATGCTTTGACCCCTGATGCTCAAATTGGGGTGACTTTTGCCTTGCTCCAGTGTAGGGGATGATCATCAACTGGGTTTCGTACGAAATGAAATCGTCGGCTCAATTGGGCTAGCAAATGATATAAGTGTATGGGATAGAAAAAGAATTGCTCTTCGTCATCCTAGGGCACTTAAATTATCGTGAGAGTTCATCTGCAATAAAAACACTCAAAGATTAATGCAAGTGAGAGCAAGAAAACTTCTATTCATCTTTTCACCTTGTGTGAGCTGTTGCAGCTGCTGATGATAGAAAATTTTAGATATTACAAACTCCTCATCCATCTTAGTGAAAATATCGGTGTTATCAATAAGATATCGTCATTTTGGACAGGCTTTAGTTTGCTGCTCCTCTCTTGACAAAGCCCTCTTAGCCTCGACCGTCCGGCCGTCGATGGTGTGCTTGTCTAGGAGGACTCTGTCGAGGATCGCCAGACCTCAAGTTGCCCCAATGTGGGGTGGTTCTTGACAGGGTTGATTTAAAAGAAACCACTAAGTGTATGGGCTCAAATGGTTAAGCAAGGGATTAATGGTAGTGCATGGGGCAGAGAAATGAACTGCCTTTCGTCATTTTGGCTACCGTACCTTATGCGAGGAATCCCTTTACCTTGTAGAAATGAAATCTTTTCGCTCATCTTGCAAGGGTTTGGTACTTGAGAATGTGTATAAATCAAGGATTGCCTCTCATCATCTCGACACACCTCGTTCAATACATCGGAGCAGTTCGACACAATTCGTCAAATTGTCAAAATTTTCTCAGGGAATTGGTGAATTAAACAGGTAAAATTACCATGCAAAATTACTTCCCACGTAATGCACTTGAGGAAGAAAATAGTATCGATTTTCTTTGATTATTTCTTCCTTCTTGTTTCTTTCTACTCTTACGAGAAGAGTTTTCTTAGGGAAAGAGATACTTACCTATGCTGCTATAGTAGAGCAAACCTGCAAGGTAATAAGGAAAACAGTGTTAATGAACAGTTCTTTGAGGGATAGGAATTGGAAACGATACAACATTACCCTTCGTGAATCCCTTCATTTGAAATTAAACCGGTAACTCCTTGAGTTTTCTCGGATGTTGATAATTTCCTTCTGACAAAAACATGAGTTTATGTTAGGAATGAGGCGATTGAGGGTCAATTGAGAACGATACAAATTACCCTTTTTCCATTTTGCCTTCAAAGCCAGCAGAGTCTTTTCTACTCTTTACTTTGTTCAGCCTTCTCTGACTCAATCTGCTCCTCCATACTCTTGGTCTCGAAGCTCGAATGAAATCCTCTATTATTAGGGATGCTTCCAAACAGAGAGTTCTATTGTCAGGGCATGTTGTGTCAATGCGGCTCCGGTATGTTGAGGAGTTTCTCGGGAATCATATGATTCCTGACAGGCACAGGGCATGCGCAATTGCTTGCATGGGGAGCTTCGCGGCAAAGCTAATCTCTACTTTAAAGGTCTTTGACGGGCATGGACGTGACCACCATCGAGGCTTCTGTGGTTGTCAAGATTGGCTCCGACGCCATTTTGCCATATGCGAAGTCCTTTCCAGGTTTGATCCGCCGACAGGAGTGTTCCTATCAAGAACTTTTCTGCCAATTCCCTTGTTATCAATTGAGACATAAAAGTTATTTCAAGGATAGTACTTCTTCACAGCATCCGAGTTGACCGGGTTGGAGAATTGGTATCCATCCATTTCAGTCAGAATCAAAGCCCCTCCAGGAAGTGTCCTTTTCACGACATAGGGACCCTTGTAGTTTGGAGCGAACTTACCTCCAAGCTCGGGAGGTAGTGGTAGCACTTTTCTTAGGACTAGATCGCCTACTTCAAAGCGTCTAGGGCGTACCTTCCGATTGAACGATCTAGCTATCCCCTGTTGATAGCATTGTCCATGACAAAGAGCCTTCAGCCGCTTTTCATCAGTCATATTCAGCCGCTCCAATCTTTGCTGCTTCCATCATGAGTGTTGTTTACTCAATTTTATCCTATATAAAAGGAAAAGATATGTCATTTCTATGCTAAAGTGAATAAACTTTAGGAACGAAATACACCCTTTTTGATGGACTGGGGGATTGCATGCCCCCTAGTCTACTCCTCCAATTGAGCACTTCTTCGTCGTGTTTCATTCGAGAAGTCCTAACATTGGTGTTCCATCCGGCTTGCTAGCACGTTAGAGTCTAGCATGTTTCCCAGCTCATTATCTGCAAAAGAAAAGGGATAGAATGTCATTTCCAAAATTTATTGAGGAATGAGACATACCTTTTCTTTCAAAAAGGGTAATCTTTTCTTGATTTGCCCCCGATTTTTGTACGAGATGATATTTCGCTCATCATGGAATCAGGGAATGCTCAGCAGTCTCATTGACTTCCTGGGGCTAATGTCACCCACTGGTAATAATGAGATTTGCCCCATGTTTCATTTGAAGATTGGACGATCTTCGCTTGGACTGCCCCTATTAGATGAGTTGGTCCGTTATCATCATCAGGGTCTGATGTGCGCTTTAGTTTGTGTCATTTCCAAATGTCTCATTTGTAATAAAAAATGAGTATGCTCTGAGACATGAAGTGAGCAAGTCAGAAAAACAAACAGGGTTATGAGCATGTATGCTTTTTCACCACCATTTTTGACCTTTTGAAAAATGATAAAACATTTGTTTTATTTTCAAAAGTTTAGAAACAAGGAAACATGAGGAAGCCCGGGCCTCAGAACACTTTCCTTTACACGGCTGGATATCATCAACGGGCCGGTTTGGGATACTCCCTCATGCCCTCAAAACATTGTTTATTTACAATCCATGGATTTACAACCTCAAAAGAGGGAGAGTTTAAAAAAAACATTTCTTCCAACAGAAATGACGACAAAAAACAAAATACAAGGATAACCCCTTTTCCAGGGATTCATGCAAAAGGATGAGAGGAGTTCTACTCAGGCGGGCTTGCGCTCATTCCCTTCACTCGTCTCGAATGAGAAAGTCCCGGTATCCAGCAGGTTTTGAATTCGGTGTTTGAGAGTATAGCACCCATCAGTTGAATGCCCTACCTCGCCCATGTGATAATCACATTTTTTTGAACGGATTGTAATTTGAAAAACTCTCAGGATTAGGTCGCTTTGGTTTAGTGGAAAGCAGTCCCCTTTTCCCGGAGAATAAGCAGGATCTGAGACATAGGCAAAGGGAGTGGGGTGAACTACTTTTTGTTATTTCGCCTTTGGGGCGGCTTGCGGCTTGAGGCCGGTTTTTGTCCACTGCTCATCTGAATCATTAGGGAAGGACGAACGGTTTGGGTGTATGCGACGTCCGCATCTGTTAGGGGTTCTTTCTCCTTCTTCATGCCGAGTTTCTCGCTTGTGGAAGTGGGGTCTGTGAACCACCCTTCACGCAATCCCATTTCAATTCGTTCACCCATAGGAACAAGACGATTAAGGGACTCAGCGGTGGCCCCAACCAGGCGGTGTCTATATTCGTACGGAAGGGACTTTATGAACAACTTCACTTGTTCATGGTCAGTGAGTTGTGGGGTAACCTGGGCGGCCAAGTTTCTCCATCTGGTGGCATATTCTTTGAAGGACTCAGTCTTCTTCTTCTCAGCGCGTTCCAGATCGTCACGAGTAAAGGTAATGTCGAGGTTAAATTGATATTGCTTGAGGAATGCATCAGCAACATCATCCCAAGACTTAAAAGCATCCACATCCCTCGACATGTACCATGTCAAGGCTGGCCCTGTCAAACTTGCTTGAAAAGTTTGAATCATGAGGGGTTCATTATCAACGTACTGGGTCATTCGCACATAGTACATGTGCAAATGGTGTCTGGGACATGAAGTGCCATCATATTTCTCGAATTTTGGCATCTTGAACTTTTCTAGTACTTTGACCCGTTTGTATATAGACAGGTCAAGTAGGACAGCATGCTGCGGGCCTTGTAGCTGTTTCAGCATTTCCTCGACCTTTGCAAGGCGTTTGTCATGCTCCGTCATTGGTGCAGCTTCAAGTTCAGGTTTCCTGACAGCAAGGGGAAGTGGATTTTCCTCTGGCGGGGGCATTTTACTGTCGCTGGCGGAGGCTTTGTCTTTTCCAGTAGACGGTGGCGATAACACTACCTCAACTGCTGCAGGCGTGGGTGTAAGTTTGCCCTGAATGGATTCCACCTGCTTTGCAAGATTTTGAATCGCATTGAGGACCATCTTCATCTCGTCCTCCATGTTATTGATACGGACGTTTTCTTCGGTCATCATTTTTTTAACTACCTGGGAAAACGTTGAAATGATGAGTATAATGTCCAATAAAAAATCACTTTATGACTTAGTCATATTATTATTACATATTTTCTTTATTTGCAAAGAAAAAAATGAGAAAAAAGGGTTTTATTAATATCAACATTACAAACGGCGTCCCCGGGATTCGAACCCCGGTCGCCTCGGACCGTTACGCCTCACACCCGGATACCACTGGGCCGAAGGCCGCGGTGGTGTCTCAAAGGGGCAAAAAATTTTATTTAAAGTATAAAAAACGGCCCGAGTTATATTAACATTAGTATAACCCAAAAACACTTTGAAGGAAGAAAACCAAAACCCCTGAGCATAATTACTAGGAAATATAAAATATAGGGATTTTTTAACAAAAAGACGCCCTTCCCGAATACTCATTTTATAAACGATGGGAAAATCACGGTCTCTCGGAGTCGCTTATTTTAATGGACAATCTCCGCAATAAGCGTATCCTTCGTATATAAACTGCAATCAATGAGTGGCCCATCAGTGATAAAACAATTAAACAAGTAGGCCGTATAAAAAATGAGAAGGGATAGAATATATACGTTTCCTTAAACCATGGCAATCACAACGACATGCACATGAGGAGTGAGGCTCGATTTCTATCTAGACTGGCTCAACAAAATGAAATTAAAAGGGTGTCTGACCGTCGCAGTCTCGCGTTGGTGTCAAGTCCTTTTAACCTCGGCCAAATCGAAAGGAATATCTTATAGTCACGCGAATAGCGGCTAAAGATATTTCTTTACGATTTTTTAGAAATAAATTTCGGGGAAAAGAAAGGCAACCTCTACATCGCGGGCTCGCGTTCGAGGTCGTATCTTTCTTAACACCATCCTAAAAAATCCTATTGCGGCCCAGGTCCGGCAGCGTGGTTGTGTGTGCAATAGTGTAGTGCTAAATCATTAAAACATGCACAACAATTTATAAACAATCAATTTGAACCTGCAAAAACAAATAACACCTTAATGTCAGGATCATACCTGGAGTCCTTGCTGCCAAACAAAAATTATTTTGAACAGGATAAAAATTTTTGGCCTAAGTCCACTTTTTTTAAAAAAAAAAAAAAACAAGTCCCCAGCGGAGTCGCCAGTCTGTCGCGACCGAACTCTCCCGAGCCTCTTTTTTCGGACAACATGCGAAAGGAAGGAGGGCTCGCCTGGTACGTGCTAAGTCTAGGTTCAGGACTTAACTCGGGCTCTCCCAAGCCCATACCATATCGCGACTTAGGGTTTAAAATTTTTAACATGCAAGTGGTTTATACCAAGGAGTCGCCACTAATCGATTTGGGGTAGGCCGATTAGAAACCTAAATAGGGTGACGGGAGAATCACCCTATTCCTACGAATCAGATATTAACTGGGTTCGGGGACTTGATTACATTAGTTAAATAACTAATGTCCTTTCGGTACCTTTCTACCCTGTTCATTTCATGAAAACATTTGTCAGGCAATTTGGATTGATTTTAGGACCTTTCTCCTAACATGTGAGGTGATCAAGCGAGTGCATAATCAGAAACGATCAGCAGTCAGGAACACAATAATTTATACAACCTAAGGTTCTAATCTTAACTAAGTCAGATGACATTCAAAATACAACAGCTCATGCAATTGTATTAAAAACATGCATAACAGTAGTGAAAAACACATGCAAAGTACTAACACAACCTCAGGTTTATCTAATTTAAACAAGACAATGACATGCATAATAATATAACAATGGATTAAAACATTTAGATAACCCACCTAATAAAAAAACTTTTCTTAAAAAAAAATTTTTTTTGAAATTTTTTTTTTCGGAAAAAAAAAATAATAATACCGAAAGAAAATAAAATAAAAATAAAACATTTTTTTTAAAAATTTTTTTAAAAAATTTTTTAGAATTTTTTTTAGAATTTTTTTTAAATTTTTTTTATTTAAAAAAAATAAAAATAAAATAAAACAAAAATAAAATAAAAAATAATATAATATTAACCGGGTCGGATCGGGTCCGACCCGGGTCAACGGACCCGACCCGGGCGTTGACCCGGGTCGGTTCGGCTGAGCCGGGTCAACGGATCCGACCCGGGCGTTGACTCAGGTCGGATCTGTCGATCCGGGTCAGGCGGAACCGGCCCGAGTCAACGGATCCGAACCGGGCGTTGACCCGGGTCGGATCTGTTGATTCGGGTCGGACTCGACCCGAACAAACAGAACCGAGGGGGAAGACGCCGACGAGGCCAAAATTGACCGTCCGCCGGCCGGCCCAGGCCAGCGCCGCCCCCCAAATCGGTACCTGGGGTCGCCACCAACCTCGCCGACCGCCTGGCTCACCGTCCGGCCACCTGTTCGCCGGCCGGCGACGGAACAAAAACCAACCCGGTTGAAGCATTTCGTCGAGCACCTGGCGGGCGCGTGAAAAATCAGCCGATTTCGATCTCCTCCGACGGCACGGTCGGCTCCAGCGGCTTCGGTTCACCTCCGATGGCGACTAAGGGCGACTAAGGACCGGGACAGGCGACGGCATGGGCCGGGAATCGCGCGACTCGGCCGGCGCGAGTCCCGGCCAAACCGTGTCCGCGAACAGGGGAAAACAGAGGTGGAACTCGGCCGGGGGGCTCACCGGTCGGTGGCGCGTCTGAGTGGCTTTCCGGCGACTACGTGGGCGACGGCGACGCTGCTGGCCCTTCTTCGACTCCGGCGGACCTCGGCGACTCTCTCTTTCTCTTTACTCTCTCTCTTTTCTCTCTGTTCCCTCTCTGTTTCTCTCTGTACTCCCTCTCTTTGTGTCGCCGCCATCGGCTCGGCGGCGGGGATGGACGGATGAGGCGCGGTGGCCGCCGGAGACTCCCTTTCTCTCTCTGGCTCTCTCTATGTTTGCCCCTCTCTCTCTCTCTAAATTTTTTCGACCGGGCCTCCTCTCCAAATCGGCCGGCCGGGCGCTCTCTTTCTCTCTCTGGCCTTTTATAGGCGGCGACGACGATGGCCTTCTGCTCCGTTACGTCTGGTGACGATGGCCTGCACCGGCCTAGGCTTCGCGAATTCAGCGGCCATAGGCCGGTGCAGAGGGGGCGTCAGTTCTGGGATGCAGAGCACAGAGAACCGGGAGAGAGGAGGGGATAAGGGGAGCCGGGAAAGCGGGGAGACGGGACTGGCCTTAATGGCCAGTCCCTGTGCGTGTTTGTCTCGACCCTCCTCTGGCCAGATAGCGACGGCGAGGAGCGGCGCCGCCGTGCGTCGGCGTGACGCCTGGAACAGGGCGAAACAGGGGCGAGGAGAGCGATCGGCGCGTGGGGGGAAGAAGGAAGGAGAAGGGCTGGGCCGGGCCAGGCCCAGTCGCGCGCGGGGGAAAAAAAAGAGGAGCGGGCTGGGCCGCGCGGAGGAAAAGAAAAGGAAAGAAGAAAAGGGACCGGGCCGGGGGGCCCGCGCGCGGAAAGAAACGGGCCGGGTTGGCCCGGCCCCGTCCGATTTGATTTTTTGATTTTTTTAAATTAATATTTACTCTAATAGCCATATTAATGCAAAGTGTGCCTAATTCTATATGCAATGCAATTAAATTGAAATATTTTTTGTTTTAGGAATTAAAGAAAATTAACTCCTAAATTTTGTGCAATTAATTTTGGGCAATTCAAAAATAGGTGTCTACAAAAATTTATTACGAAAGTATAATTAAGTCATACAACTTTAAAAAATTACAATCAAGTTCTAAACTTATAACGAAAGCCTAATCGAGTCCTAAAATTGGATTGCTTTAGGACTCGATTGTGCTTTCGTGATAAGTTTTAGGGCTTGATTACACTTTTGTGATAAATTTTATGACTTTCGATGACATCTAACAAAGCCTTTGTAACATCCTTTAACTTTATCAACAATGCTTTTGCATCATTTTGTGCGATCATATCCTTCTTTTTAAGTGGGAAGACATCGAAATATGGTGTGAGAAATAAATGTTTCCATCTATTTTTCAAAATATCATAAGTTAAGATAAAATCATCCTTCCCACATTATCTTTGTTTTATATTGACTAGAACCCAAACATGTGCCAATATTGTGAGTTTTAATTACCTATAACAACAAACCAAATCTTATCACATTAAATGGTGTTGGTTATATGAATTTCATTATGTCACTATTTGTGCCGGTATGCCCATCATCTACCATAATTTTGTGCGCGTGTCAATATTTATTTGCCCTGCGATTTGTGTCATAAGACTTCCCCGGCCTTATTATCGTCCTATAATTTTTTTTTTCTTTCATCTGATTAAGTGGCATTCCATAATCAGTCACACTTCTCCACTTAGCCCCATCCTGTCTGAACTCTATGGGTGATATCTCCATCGATGCAAAATTGATTCGAATCGTACACATAAACTCCTTGGCACTCCATGTTGTTATCTAAGTGTCCTTTAAGCTTCTACTCTTATGGACCTTACTCATCATGCATTTCATCTTTGGTCAACTGACTTAGGGTTTGTTTAGTAACGTTTCTGTTCCCAGAAACAATTTCCATTCAGAAATAGTTTTTTCTATTTCTATTCCCTAGACGAGTTTCTAAGCAGGAGAACGCGTTTGGTAACTTCATAAAATTTCTATTCCCAGAATAGAAAAGAACATAAATGCGTTTGGTACGACCCTAAAAATTTCTACTCCCAATTTTTTCATTTAATTATAAAAATGTCAATGGAGACATAACAATTCATGTTTACATAAAACTAAACTAGAAATATAATCAAAATATATTATGATATGGAATTGAATGATCTTAATACAATCATAAAAAAAATTACTCTTTATAGACAAAGCAAATACCGGGTGGTGGGAGGAAATTGCAGTTTAGGATTTTTAAGGTTTGGGGTTTTGGGTTTTGTGTTTCAGGTTTAGGGTTTGGGGTTTTGGGGTTTAGGGTTATGTTTCAGGTTTTGGGATTTTATGGTTTGGATTTTGGGGTTTAGGGATTTTGGTTATAGGGTATAGAGTTTAGGCTTTTGGGGTTTTGCAATTTGGGGTTTTAGGGTTTGGGTTTATTGTTTTAGGATTTGGGGTTTAGTGTTTCGCGTTTTGGGTTTTAGTGTTTGGGTTTTAGGGTTTGAGGTTTAGGGATTTGGGTTTTAGAGTTTAGGATTTTAAAGTTTAGGGGTTTAGGGTTTTGGGTGTAGGGTTTGGGATTTATGATTTTGGGGTTTATGGTTTTAGGACTTAGGGTTTTAAGGTTTAGTGTTTCGGGTTTTGGATTTTGGGTTTGGGGTTTTAGAGTTTGGGTTTTTGGGTTAGGGTTTTAGTGATTCGAGTTTCGGGCTTTGGGGTATAGGGTTGAGAGTTTAGGATTTTAGGATTTTCGGTTTATGGTTTAGGGTTCGGGGTTTTGCGGTTTAGGATTTTAGGGTTTGGGTTTATGATTTTAGGGTTTGAGGTTTAGAGTTTAGGGATCTGGGGTTTAAGGTTTTAGTGTTTTAGGGTTTAGGGTTTATCATAAGAATTTCTTGTGAAAGAGAAAGCTGATCTTGTTTCTCTTTTTTTGCTTATTGTTTCTGTTCCAAATATATTCCCAAGCCACTTTTTTGTTCCGGGGAAAAAAAAATTAACCAACATTACTAAATGGATTTTTGTTCCTTTTCTGTTTCGGGAACAAAAAAATAGAAAAACAGAGAAACATAAACATTATTAAATAGGCCCTTAGCCTTGTGACCAAAAAAAAAAAAAAACTAACTTAGCCGAAAACCTTTCGACTCTAAAGTGTCTTTCCAAAATTCGAGTGTCTGGTTAACTCATTTCAGCAACAAGCACATTTTCATCCGATTGAAAATAAAGAAACAATCTCACACTAGTAGGGAAAATTTGTTGTTTGCCCTAGAAATGGCCATTTGACCCGATCCAAAAAGGGTATGGTGCATCTTGTTTTTTTCCGGTCCATCTTGATTGAACCAGCGGTTATTATAAGCATCAAAGTTTAAAACCCTTGGAAAACCCAGGAAGAACCGCCTAGAGCACGTCGGCCTGCTTCGCCGGACCTTCAACCCTCCCCCAGAAGCTGCTCTTTCCTGTAAGTTCCTCTTTTTCTTTTCGGTAAGGTCCTCAATTTCTTCATGCCCTTTTACGAATGATACTCTTTGGATTGAGATTGAATAATTGGGCGTCTTCACCGTTCAGGATCAGAGCGGAAATAGGAGGGCATTGGGTCTATGGAGAAACGGGCACAAACTTGGAGACTTTTTGGTAAAAGCGGGTCCAAAGAAGATATCTTTTGGCAAGGACTGCAGAGAGGCTCTTCAATCTGGGATTGATAAATCAGCAGATGCTGTTTCAGTTACCATAGGACCTAGAGGTACGTGAACTCTTCTTTTGCTTCTTCTGACATTCCTGTTTCTGTCATTTTAATCTTGGAATTGCTTGTTCATCTGATTATTTATTTTTCATGGGGTACCGGGCTGATATTGGTATTAACGTAGCGGCGGTTCCGACAGAGTGAGACATATCGGGTTTTTGCTTATTAGTTATGACGGAGCTGGCTGGTCTAGTTATGTGCAACATTGGAGCTGAGATTTATCTTGAAGGCGTATGTGCAGAATTGTGCTCTTCTAGCCCGAGTTCAGTATATGAACTTTTCCTTTTGTCGAGGGCAACGCTAGATGTTCCGAGCTTTTAATTCCTACATTCCAAGCTGACTCACCTGCTTTGCTTACCAGATTCCATTTTTATTCGTTTTACAAGTACCCCTTGTTTCCTGCCAATTTCCAAATGAATTGAAGTAGCTCTGAGCAGTAACCAAATTTTCCAGTAATCGATCAAATCAATGTTTTGGTGGGAATGATAAAAGTACCCATTGGCGATATTCTCCGATACCCATCATCGGCCAGACGCAAGCTCCCTGAGAGCTCACTCCCACTGCTCGTAAGTGCTTCTGCCCTCGAGATCCTTATGTTGTTGAAGCAGTGATATGTGTCAGCATTTGTGAGGGCTTCACTCTAAAGAAGATGGGGTGTATCTTTTGCCCATTTGTCCTTCTTGCATTCAATCATTTGAGCTACTGCCTCGAGGCAAGAATATGAGTAAAAATTTTCAGAGACAACTGGAATACATATCTTGCACTGGACGATGGCATTGCGAATCTCATGAGCAATGTCTTTACCTATAAGGGACAGATCGTCATTGCTAAACACTCTGATTCCGGCATCCTCAAGGCTGACCTTGAGGTAATCAGCCAAGTTGGATTCCATATCCTGGCCGTGAAAGACCAAGAAAACTTGCCATTCACTTTCTCTTCTTTTCTTCTCCAAAATGAACAGATACACGGCGATCAAACAAGACAGACCAATGTGACGGTGATAAAATGGAGCCAATAGGTATCTTACGAGATATTCTAAAAGACCAAATTAACTTTAAACCACACAAAGCTCCCACATGATGAACCCAGAGAATACTTACGAATGGTAGGCCTTTGGCTCAAATGGAATTGGGAGATACCTGATCCTAAGATGCTGACAAGCTGTTTGATCCAAATTGTCTTCAATTCACTCAAAATCTTCCCGACCACCATTTCTACCAGCTCAGCTCCATGCCTTCCCACACATATATGTGTAAAACCAAAAGTTAGATGTGCAGTTTGATCCCTTCATTTCTATCCAAGTGCACAATTAACAACAATAAATGTTTTCATGCCCTCTTGGGCGACTTTCTTTCACACCAAAACAGTGAACAGAACATAACATATACAGAAAACCAGATCCAGTCTCACATGATTAAATGAGATTACCTTGACGAAATCACAGAATTTGACCCACTACCCATATTTATAATGAACACGTTTCAGATCCTTTTTAAGTGTAGTTCAGTGATTGACGACATATGATGGTTTCGATTGCTATTTTATAGGTCAGGCAAGCGACTAGATACATACCCATCCACAACGGTCTGCGATGTCCATCCTCCAATCCTCGCTACAGAAGTCGGCGCTTCCCTCCAATTTGGCACTTCTTCTGAGCTGTACCTCATCCCATGTTTACATAGATCCTCTCCAAATTTACTGCTTTGGCAACCTACATCAACATGATTCACCTTATAATATATAGGGAAGACGGGTTTGCCATGCTCTCTGTGGCAATTCATCATCTCGGTGAGCTCCTGATTACACCATCTACTCTCCACAAACGGCTTGCAGATGAGGGGGATCTCGATCCTACAAGTCCTGATAGCCTGGATAAGCTCCTTTTCTACCAGCTAGCCAAATGGAAGCATGTCGTTGCCCCCGTACACAGAGACCACAGCAGCTACCAGGCCTTTGTAGAGGAAGTTGGCGAAGCCGGTGCGAGTGTCTTGGCCTCAGAAGAAAAAGAACACATCATAGATCTGAGGGACCGAGCTTGTTTTCCCCAGCAGGAATCTCTAAGCGGACGCGTATAGTGGAAGAACAATTGCCAGGGCATGCCTTTTCTTCTTTGTTCGTAACATACCTTTTGTCTTTCGGATCTAAGTATGTCATCTTTGAAGCCTCAAGTTAACGTTTTCCTCAGCGTGAAAGCTTTAACTATGTTGCACCATTTTTGTCTTTTAATTCGTCTTCTTGATCATTCAATGTTTAAAATCAACTCGTCCTTTATCATTTCCTTAGTAGCCTACAAGTTCGAACAAACGAGCACAGCAACATAAAATCACTGTTGAATGATTATAACTGGTACAGAAATCAGGACAAGGCTGGTCTTGACTTTTCTCAATGACATTATAACCACATGCCAAACATTGATCGTGACCACAAACCTGTTGCTATGGTACCTAGGCCTGCGTTCCCCGTGGTAAGTCCAGTAGTTATCGGTTATATCGAAATGTGATGTAGCAAGTGCCAATACCTATTCCTACACCATATTCCTCAACCAACAACAGAGGCATCAATTTCTTATGTGATTGATGGCCATGTGTATGAATGACTCAACACCAACTTGATATTCAGGGCAAAACGTATCTGCAATCAACATCCAACTCCTATCCATGTCTATGTAAACATAAGGGTGAGTAATTTCAGTACTTTATATTACTAACACAAACTAGATATTCAGGGGTAAAACGAATAGCAACAACAGTAATCCTAGGCAGGAAAAAGGAAATAGGGCACAGATCTCACCTCTAGGCGCAGCAAGCCTGACAAATGGAGGACGAGCTGCAAGGCTCTCACCTCTAGGCACTGCCAGCTTGACAAATGAAGCTGCAAGGGTCGAGAATTGCAAGGATAGGAGATGACAGAGAGATTTGTCAAAAACACAACAGTAAGGGAGAGACAGCCCTTACTTGAGTGAGGCGAGCAGTAGCGAGTGGCAACATGAGGGAGAGTAAAGTAGCGGTAGGAAGGTGCGAGTGAAGGGCGCGCTCACTTGCCAGCAGACAGACTCTAATTGAGAGAGATAGAAAGGGGAAAAACAAAGCATGGACACGAATGCGGAGGAGGTTCTGGTGGTCGCAGTCAGCGAAGAGCAATGGTACGCCAACAGGCAGATATCTTACCTGTAGTCGCAGACAGCTTGGCAAACCACAAGCAGCGAGTGGCAAGGGGAGAGGACTGCGAGGATGGGAGCTGCAAGAGAGAGGAACTGAGATAGTGATTCGTCAAAAACGAGAATGTGAGGGAGAGACGAACCTTACCTTGAGACCGACTGAGCAAAGGCAAGCGGTAGCGAGCTGCAACAAGTGGTCACTGCGAGGCCCGGCAACGAGGGTGAAGGGCAACAGCACTGCGCTGCCATCGAGGAAAGGGGGAAAACCTAGCATGTCTAAGGTAGCAGGAAACATGAGCCATGAGCCACAGCACAGTGAATACTCCAAACCTTACAAAAGAGAGCTCGAGACTCGATCCCGATCTTCCGAAGCAGAGGCTGTGGCATGAGCTGGAGGCATCTAGGTTTAGGTTCGAGGAAGAGAAGGCGAGTGAATATTCGAAGAAAGTGAGCAGCGACTAGGGTTTAGTTTAAATGAGAGTACAGCAGTGAAATTTGGGAATTTGGGATTTAAAAATAAGATTTGGGGGATTAGGGTTTCATTTTGAAAATTGAGAACACTTTGCCTACACCGTCCGACCCAACAATTGCAAATGCACTGGTGTCCTTTTAGCTTCTTTTCAGCTTCTCTTTTTCAAATGGGCCACCCCCTGGGCTTCAGTGGGCGAATTTCCTTGAACTTCTTCAGCTGAAGAAAAGAATAACAACGAAATCAAGATAGCAAGACACCCCCAGCTTGGAATGTCGGAATAAAAAGTTCGGACCATCTAGCATTGCCCTCTTGACAAAAGGAAAAGTTCATACTCAATCCTCAAGCACACCTCTGCACATATGCCTTCAAGATACCCTCAACTCCAATGTCGCACAAAACTAGACCAGCCAGCTCCCTCATAACTAATAAGCCAAAACACAATATCTCTCACTCTGTCAAACTGGCCACCAAATTAATCCAATTCCGGCTCAACCCCCAAAATAGATAGATAATCAACTGAATAAATAATTCCAAGATTAAAATGACACAAACAGCGATTTCAGAAGAGGAAATAAAAGAATTCACACACCTCTTGGTCCTATAGTAACAGAAACAACATCAGCTAATTTATCAATCCCATATTGAAGAGCCTCTCTGCATTCCCCGCCAAAATACATCTTCGAACCTGCTTTTACCACAAAGTTTCCAATGTTCTGACCGTTTCTCCATAGACCCAATACCCTCCTATTTCCACTCAGATTCTGAACAGTGAACAGCTCTCAATTCTTCCATCTCAATCCAAAGAGTATAATTCGTAAAAGGGCATGAAGAAATTGAGGGAAAACAAAAGAAAACGGGGAACTTACCAGAAAGATCTGCTTCTGAGGGAGTATTGAAGGTGCTGTGAAGGAGGCAGACATTCACAGGGCGGTTCTTCCAGGGTTTCTTCTAATTAATGGCAATAAACATGTACAGCTTTTGCGACAAGTCACATTGAGATCGAAATGCTAAATCCTTGAACAGATCTAATCGTTGCCTTCTCTCTTCCTATGAAAAAATTTCTATTAAAAATCCCCTCTCAGCAACATTAGCCAGGTATGAAGACGGCTTCTTTTTCCATGCGTGTATGATCAGATTTTAGTTTTAAAAAAGACGAAAAAAGCTAAAAAAATACACAGAGATATCCTCTTCCGGTGATCCAGCACGTTGCAGTATATTTCAAGCTATGTCGATGCAAATTGCAACTGTTTTCCCATTTTCATTTTCTCCTCTTGTTTCACAAACAAGCAGAGCTTTCGACTAGTTATAGTAAGGAAGATGTACTAGACTTAATTAGAAAATCCTTTATAGCACCTTCAAACAACTAATTAAGCTGACTGGACTCTCTATAACAAAACCGAATTGTCAAATCCAAACACAAGACATCCTATCAATCGTAACACATTTGAATCTAAAAACGACATGCTAATTAAACACATTACACAACATAATGTACGAAATATGCTTCTTCGATCCAAAAGAAATACTCGCGAGTCTTAACAGAATTTATGTAAATTATAAACAATAAAGGATGACATTCTTGAGGAAAATCCTACTGTAAAAATAGGTCGAGTTGCTACTAACTCGAGGATTGAGTCAATATTCAGTGGATGGGGACGGGGGATCATGTGTTTGGGGATTGTTCAACAACCTTGAAACCTCCTCCACGACCTCTTTCACAAGTACCGCTTTGTGCTTGCAAATGGCCAAATAGAATTGAAGTAAGCTGTAAGTGGTATAAGTAGTTCTGTCCAGTTAAGGTTTTGGTGGGAATGATGAAAGTAAGGTACCCATTGGCAATATTCTCTGACACCCATCCTCTGGAGCACCCGACCTCCCTGACAGCTCGCTCCCACTGCTCATAAGTACTTTCGTCGACCAGCTCCTTATGCCGAAGCATGTGCTTTCCAAACAAATGCGATAAGTCTCGCACGTGCGACGTCTTCACTTTATAGAAGATGGGCAATATCGTTTGCCCCTTTGTTCTCTTGCATTCAACCATTTGAGCTAGGTCCTCGAGACACCATTGAGAGGACGCATAATTGCTTGAGAGAATTGGAATGGATATCTTGCAGTGGTCGATGGCATTGCGTATCTCGTGAACACAATCTTTACCTATGAGGGACGGATCGTTGTCATTAAAAACTTGGATTCCTGCGGCCACGAGACTGGTGTAGAGGAAAGCAGCAAGGTTATATCAAGTATCAGCACCACCGAGGCTCAAGAAGACTTGGCATTTACTTTCGCTTCTTCTTTTCTCCGATAAATAATGACTCACTGCAAGTGACGATGACTACGAATCAGGAGTAATTTTAAAAAGGCAAAGAAACCGGTCTACTCGCGCGTGGCTTCTCTGTATTTAGAGAATGGATCGAATGGCACTGGAATATACCTGATTCTATGAACATGGAAGACCGTTCGACCCAGCTCATCTCTAATTCACTCAAAACCTTTGCGACAACCATTTTCACCAGCTTTCCTTCATGCCTGTACAGACACACACACACACACACACACACACACATTATGGATATAAAACAAAGTTAGACGTACAGATCATATCATTCCCATCAAAGTGCATGGGTCAGATTCGAAGATACAGGCAGACATACATACCCATTGGAAATGGCCTGTGACATCCATCCTCTAATCCTCGTTAGAGAACACAGCGCCTCTTCCCATTCTTGCACTTCTTCTAGCCTGCACTGCATCTCATGTTCACATAAAGCCTCTTCAAAGTTACGCAAATTACCGCATTGGCGACCTAAATCAGCAACATTCACTTTATAGAATATAGGGAAGACTGATTTGCCGTGCTTTCTGCGGCAATCCATAATCCCGGTGAGCTCGCGGAGGCACCATTCACTCTGCACATACTGTTCGGAGATGATGGGGATCGCGATCCTACAAGTCCTGATGGCGTGGAGAACCTCTGGGCCAATCTGCTGATTGCCGACCGAGAAGGCGGCGTCATCTCTGAAAACTTGGAGCCCAGCGGCTGATAGGCTTTTATAGAGGAAATCCGGGAAGCAGGTGCGACTATCTACGCCCCTGCAGTTCAGGAACACGTCGTACTTCCGGAGGTGAGCCATACTTAATATTCCCTTGGCGAACGCGTACGCAGCTAGCAGTCGAGAAAGTGCACCCATTCTCTTTTTTGTTCGGAACTACCCTTCCTCTCTTGTCTCTCTTTTCTCCAATCAAAGTATGTTTCCTTCGATGCTTAATTTTCCTTCGCCACACCATCATTGAACGCAAGCTGAGAAAGAGTTGTTGTACCAGCACCACCAATGGCAATCACACTGGTTGTTCTTTTGGCTCCGATCCGACAGGCTCGAGGGTGTGATCTGCTCCAAGAACGGCGAGATTCCCAAGTCGGTGAAGCGAATCCAAGAGCTCGATGCGTCGAAGGAGAGGCTGTGGCGCGAGCTGGAGGCGTCTAGGGCTAGGGTTCGAGGAAGAGGAGAAGGCGAGCTAAGGAAGGGGCTTTATTTTAAACGAGAGTAAAGCCGTCTCCTTTTCGGTCCGATCCCACAAAACAACTCTCTTTTATTTTTCTTTTTTCTTCTTTTTTTTTTTTTTAAGAATAAATGCATTAATAGCTCGAAAATTTGTTACGAAAGTACGATTGAAGCGTATAACTTTCAAAAATTATAATCGAGTCCTAAATTTATCATAAAAGTCCAATCGAGTTCTACAACAGGCGGGATATGTTTACTAAAAATCCTAAAACTTATCAAAGTGATTTAAATAAGTCCTAAAATTAACGCCGTCAAATTTATTAACTAAAAATACTGACGTGATGCTGACGTGTATTACTTTAATATTTTCTCTCTACTAGAAGTACTGAGGACATGACCAACGGACCCGGCACGCCCTCTCGGACTTGGTACGACAGCTTCCGTGTAGTCACCGAGAACACGAGAAGTTCGCCGACTGGACATGTCTGTGAAGTCCATGTAGGGGACGCCGGTACTGATGAGGGTGTACAGCAAGATCCCCACCCAAGGAGTGCCAAACAATTTAGACCATGCGGCAAAACACTCAGGCGGGATCCCGATATCCGCCATGCCAAAGACCTGGTAAGCGCTATTGTTGAGCTGGGCCTCGAAAAGCCGGATCGTCGACAGCACTGCGCCAACCTCGATCTAGATCTCAAGCCACTTACTGGCGATCATCTCGACCGCAATGATGTGGAGCCACTTGCTCTGGTCACGGTGGACAGAGTAATCAAATAAGAGACACTAGGAAAATCACCGCCACAACCAGGGCTAATGGGAAATTCCCCTGTGGCCGCCCGTTGGTATTTTGATGAATGGAATTTGCTCATGAGGAGAGCGGATAGGCTGAAAATATTGGTTTTCAAAAGACAGTACTTGAAGGGGACCGTAAAGTTTCCTCGGGGATCCAAGACGAATGAAAGAGATAAGGTAAAAATCATTCAACTTATGCATATGGACTTCCTTGAAATGGTTCAATTGTGCTGTAAAACGAGTTGCACATGCTGGCTCTCGTTAGTGAAAACTCTACTTAGAATAGAAGCAATGACAGCAAGCATATGCCAGAAGACAAAACTAGCGAATATTGTTCCGTTAAACCTAAGGAAACAATATCGAAGTGATCAAGTTTGTCATCTTTTTTATTTGGTCTTATTTAGAGATATTTAGAATTAGACCATATCGAAGTGATTTTCTCATTAAAGTCCATGTATAGATGACTTATTTTTTTACTGAATTGAGTAGTTAAATTTGTACTCTGCCATGTAAAAATCATGCTGGATATCATTTTAGTTGTAGCAACTAGAAAAAAAAAATTAAATGTGACATGAAACCGGTAAAGCAAATAGAAAATAACAAGTAAAGAGAATGAATAAGCAAAACGAGAACCACGGGATAAGCAAAGACAACAATAAGCAAAAGATTCTCTCTCTATCTCTCTCTTTGCTTATCTCGGTGTCAGGCTTGCCTCAAGTATGGTTGACAGAGACTGAATAAAGCAAGTTGTCCGATTTCTCCTGCTATATGTGCAGTGGTGAATGCGCAGTTTGATGCCACCCAATAACAGCTCCGTCAGCTTCCAATATACATCCACATATTTGGGCCCCAAAATAAATTATCTTTTGCTTCAGCGTCACGAAGACGATACGGGAAGCTTTTGTGCTCTTGAGAAACATTCATTATTTGAGGGCAAATATTAAAATAAGAAAATGGAGAAAGAATGATGAACATATGAAATATTTGAATATTACCCTGTATCTCAGCAGTGCAGTCGTTACCCTGCTGTTATGGTGCCGAGTTGGTTTTTTCTTCCATTAATCACAAATCTATTGATGGGTTTGGTTCGATAGTGGCCTTTGTAGGCTCATCCAGAGTCTCGCTGCCTTTTGACTACTCACATATGGCAATTTCTATGACATTGAATGATGCTTGACAGGCAGCCAAGTCTGATTTCTTTGTTTTTGTCTGAAATCTCTTGTAACTTGACAGTCTTTTGCCGCCACATCAGAATTCACTTGTTCTGCATGCTTTCATGGATCTCTTTTGTTCGTTTGTCCGTGTCAATCTCTCCTCCGAGAAGGCAAGTTTTCTTGCGTTGCGTGTCCGTTTTCTCTGCTTGATCTAATTTTCTTAACCATGTACTGCAAAGTTAAATGCATTTTTCCTTGAAATGTCCTCTCTCACATATATCTTATTTTTATCTAATTACAGCTACCATAGAAAAATGATGGTGCGAACTTGCCACCATGTACACTCCAAGGCAAGAAATGAGGGAGACTGTGACTTCTACTATAAGATGGAACCTTCACTATTTGCTAGTTCTCCAACTTTATTTTTCAGTCCTTGAGAATGTGATTTTGCCAAAGTCGCCATTCATTTATGATTGTTTTGATCTTTATACCTGCTTGATTCTCGCTAAGGGCTGAAGGTAGTCATAGTTGTGTGGAGGGAAGTGCTAATCAGTATAGGACTTGGTAAATGCAAATTATTCTGTGGAGTCCCTTGGGGGCATTATTTTTGGGGTAATACTGAAAAGTTTCGTTTAATCTAACCTTCGAAGTCTGGAATTCTCCAGCATGTATGTTCGCCTTTGCTTTGTCAATTTAACTGTAGGATGATCTGGTAAAAGACATTTCAATATGATGAAACCAAAACAGAGAGAAACATATTTTGCTGCTCACTGAGGTTCAGCTTTTCCTCTTCTATTTATGCTTAGTTCTGTTGAGAAAACTTCCTTACGAAGGGTCTCAGTTGTTTCTTCTGTAGGCTTTTAACATCTCATAGAATTATTTGTCCTAACGTTATGAGCCATTTCTTGCTTGGTCTTCTAGTCGTGGATGAGTTTCAAATGGTAGCTCTATCCCCTGTTATCTCACCAGGGAGGTCTCGTGATGAAGCTCTTTTCTTCAGGTTTCTTTCCTCGTTGATGGATGCAGCATGTCATTTAGGACGCGTTTGGTAACGTTTCTATTTCTGGGAACAATTTTTTTCAGAAATTATTTTTTCTATTTCTATTTCTTGGATGAGTTTTTGAGCAAAAGAATGCGTTTAGTAACCGCAGAAAATTTCTATTCCTGAAATAGAAAAAGATCAGAAATGCATTTGGTACAACCAAAAAAATTTCTATTCTCAATTTTTTGCATTCAAATCTATATCTTTTATTTAACTATAAGTACAAGTTATAAGTGAAAAAAATCAATAAGTATGGTTTTTTGGTTTGTCTAATCATTTTTAGGGGTTTAAAACCCCTTTTAATCCCTAAACTAAGGAATCTTCAAAAATATCACTTGGGCACCAAAAAAAATTTAAATTTCACTCAAAGTGGGTGGCCACAGATATTCTAAGTCATTTTGTAAATTTTTTTAAATTTTTTTGGGGTAAAATTTATTAAAATTTTTTACTTTCCCTAAATCTATTTCTTTTTATTTTCCAAAAACTTATTTATGAATTTTTTTAAAATTTTTTCAATTTCAGAATTTTGCAAATTTTTATGGGTTTTCTGAGTTCTTCTTATTTTTATGGATTTTCTAAGAATTTTCTGATTTTTATGAATTTTTGGAATTTTTTAATTTTCTAATTTTTTTAGGGATTTTTCTGAAATTTTTCTAATTTTTATGAATTTTTGGAATTTTTTAATTTATTCTAAGCCATTTTGTGAATTTTTTATTTTTGATTTTTTTGGGGAAAAGTTTATTAAAATTTTTTACTTTCCCAAAATTTGTCTCTTTTTATTTTCCAAAAACTTTTTTATGAATTTTTTTAATTTTTTCAATTTCAGAATTTTGCAAAATTTTATGGGTTTTATGAGTTTTCCTGATTTTTATGGATTTTCTGAGAATTTTTCTGATTTTTATGAATTTTTGGAATTTTGGGAATATTTTAATTTTTTTAAATTTTTTATGAATTTTTTTTTACTGGACCGGTGCTTTGACATGGTCTACAGACGACGGAGGATGGAGGAGGAGCTGAGGTCGTGGCTTGAGGACCGGACCTTTCTATTTCTTTTTTTGTTTCTAGGAACAAAGAAGTATTTTACTTCTTATTTCTGTTCCAAATCTATTTCTTGGCCATTTTTCCATTCTAGGAAATAGAAAAATAAAATGCGTTACCAAACAGATTTATGTTCTTTTTAATTCCAAGAAACAGAAGAACAGAAAAATAGAGAAGTATAAACATTACCAAACGCGTCCTTAGAATCTCAAATAATAGTATCTCTGGCCGATCTGCAATGTAGAATATTGAATGTTTAACATATCGTCTCATTCATCTCCTTTCACAGTTATTTTTTACCTATCAAATCATCAGAAAAAACAGCATGTTTTGGGCCACAAAAAAAATAAATAATAAATAATTAAAAGTTGCCGTGATATCCACTTCTTTAAGAATTTGTAGCTCACAACAAAGTAGCCCAAAAACTATTATGTTAGCAAAACCCTTGTTTGTATGCTGTCTTAAGTTCCTTCAAAAAGCACTCTCATTCAAACCGCATGAGTATTCCCATCATCAGAGCACATTTTCTGCTATTTTTTCGTTCCATTAACATTGTAATAACAACATCAGGTGCTGATTTTCTCTTTGGAGACTTGGGTCTAACTCTCAATGGTGTGACGTCCGATCAGCTTTGGCCTTGCTAGAAAAGTAACCATCAGTAGTAACTCAACAATCATTGTTGCTGATCCTTCTACTAAAGCTGAAATCCAGGCAAGGTCCTCCCAAATTGGAATGCCCTTGCACTAACATTCACGAAAGCTTGCAGAAAGAATTGCCAAACTCACTGGTGGAGTCGTTATTAAGGTTTGCAAGAACCCACATTTGGAGACAATTTCCAATCACATATAGTCTATTTAAGCACCTTGTTTGAAGAACTAAAAGACGTACAAAGCTCATGAATTGGAGATCCTACCAATGTCCTCAGAGATAAAATAATTGGACTTATAAATCAGACTCAAAATTCTGTATTGCCTACGAGTCCATCAGAAAGTTCTATAAAAGCGATTCAGTGTTGTCTCTATTCCATATTAAGTAATGTGGATTCAATTTAGGTAGGAGCACGCACTGAGGTGGAACTTGAAGTCCGGAAACTTAGAATAGAGGATGCAAAGCAGGCTACATTTGCTGTGATGGATGAGGGAATAGTACCTGGTGGTGGTGCAGCTTATGTACATCTTTCTGAGTATATTCCCGTGATAAAGAGCAAGATGGAAGATCAAGCGGAGCAGACTGGTTCTGACGTGGTGACAGCAGTATGATATCTACTTTCATTCTTTATCTCTTTTTGCGCATCCTCATGTGTAATTTAAATTTCAGCAAGTAGTTTGAAGGAAACTAAGGTGGTTGGCGCTTGACCAAATGTTGTTCATGCATGCCTAGTTTGCTCCAATGAGCATCCTCTGGTGCCTTTGTTCTCTAGCAAATTGTCGACCTTGTTGTGCAGTGATAATGGCGGCTTTGAGGATATACAGGGAGAAATCATGGCCAAGTTGATTAAGTTGATTGTGTGCTCTATATATTTGTAATGGAACACGTGCAGGCAAATCATCGATTAGTCTATACTTTATTTTTGGGAGAAGAACAGCACAAGTGCCAAAACTTATGTACGGCACTCACTTTAGTGCCAAAAGTTTTCGTCGGCTCACTTAAGTGCCAAATCGGAGGAAAAATGATCACTTAAGTGCCAACGGCGAGATATTCCGACCAAAATGTATACGTGGCATTTTTAATTAAATCTTGTAAATGACTTGGCAAATTTTTAAATAAATAAAGTCCACGTGGACTTCAAAAACGACGTCGTATCGCCTACATGGCTTGGGAGAAGAATGCGACGTCGTTTCCTCCTTGATAATTGAAGGACGTGGACGAAGAAGACCAAATTAGGGCTCGTCTGGTCATCGTGCAGGAGAAGGAAGTTCCTGTCGCCGTTGCTGTGCTTTATCGCCGTTGCTGTGCTCCGTCGCCGTCGTCGCTGTGCTCCCTCACCGTTGTCGTCGCCGTTGGCTGCCGCTCGCATGTCGTCTCTTACCCTAAGTCATTCAGGTTTGTCATATTCTCTCCATGGCTCCATTAGATGGCAAAATTAGGGCTCCGATGGGACAATTAGGACTTCGAGGGCTAAATTGTGGCTCCGAGAGTAAAACCAAGGCTTGGGGGGCGAGATAAACTAACTAGGCATGACCGTTTTGTCTGTAGGAATTGCGAAATAGTGATTGTGGGGACCTCAAGTTCTGATTGTGAAGGCAAAAGTAAGGCTCAGAGCCAGCTGTGTTGCTTCGTTTGTACTATACAACAGTGACTGAGGTTATTTTACTTCGTTTGACTGAGTCTAACGAGACAATTAGAGCAATTTGTTGGCTTTTGTGCATTGTGGTCCCAAAAGCTGATTATTTTGTTTACTTTCGGTGTAGCAGGGGCATAGGGGACAATGTTGTCGGCATCATTGTTTGCTATGGTGAGGAATTTATCATTGGCATCGAGGAATGGGAATATGGTAGTGGAAATGAAGGTAATATTTTTTTGGATGTAAGAAGGCCATCATATATTGAATTCATGAGGGACATAGTGCATTATTTACGATGCAAAGTAGATAAATTGCATTATTGTGTTCTTGGGAAGGGCTTGAAGGACGGATTGAGATTCTTGCATGATGATAATGGTGTCAAGGACATTATTTACCATTATCTTCATGGTGAGGAAGCTAAAGTCTATGTTGAGTATTATAGTGACTCTAAAGATGATGAAGGTGATGGGAGCACTGAAATAGGAGAAGTAGGACAATGTACTCAGGCTGGGGACGAAAGGCAAGAGCCGAGGCCGGAGACGCTGACAAGTCATATAGAGAGAGTTGAGCAAATGGGAAGATATCCCCAAGTTTCTAGTGAAGATATACCTGATGAAGAATTGACCGAATTAAATTGGGAATTTGCTCAATCTAGTGAATCGGATGATGAAGTTTTGGGAAATGTAAATTTCCTAAGTGATGACGATGATGATGAAGAACTTGCAGAATCAAGGCAAAAGGAGAAACTTTCTGAGAAATAAATTTGCTTCATTGAGAGAATCGCATGAACCACAATCAATGAATAGCCACCAAGAAGCTCCAGCTGATGGTAATCAGACTGAATATGAACAGAGTGGCGGTGAAGATGAGAGTGCTAGATCCGAGAACGAGCTTGAAGATGACGAAGTACCTATCCGTAGAAGGAAAAGTAAGTATCATTCCTATGATTCGACTGCTGCATGTTCTATTTTGTCTGTAGGAATGAAATTTGACAATGTGAAACTATTTAAAGAAGCTATTGTCAAGAACTCCATTGTTGAACAAAGGAGTGTCAAATTTATTAGAAATACGAAAGAATTTGTGAGAGCTAAGTATTCGCAACCAAATTGTTCATGGAAGATCTATGGTGCACTGAATAGGAAAAGCGGGTCTTTCCAGATTAGATCATTGCAGGAGGAACATATTTGTTCCATTATTTTTTAGAATAAAAGAGTAACAAGTGTATGGTTGTTGAAGCACTTCTTTAATATTATCAAAGCGATGCCCGAGATTAAGGGTCCTCAGTTAAAGCAATTGGTGAAGGAGCGGGTAGGGGTTAATGTATCGAGAAATCAGTGTAAAAGAGCCAAGCAGAAGGTGATAAGTACACTGATGGGTCGGTACAAGAAAGAATATGACCAGGTTTGGGATTATGCTTGCGAATGTATGCTTCAAAACCCTTCCAGTAGAGTATATGTAGAGGTTATTGAGAGGCCATTGCCTGATTGTGGGACTAAGTTTGATAGGTTTTATGTTTGCTTTGATGCATGCAAACGGGGATTTTTGGTTGATTGTAGAAAAATTGTAGGATTGGATGGATGTTTCTTGAAGGGTTTAGGCAAGGGAGAGTTGTTAGCTGTTGTTGGGAGAGATGCCAATAACCAAATATTTCCAATAGCTTGAGCTGTTGTCAAAGTAGAGACTAAGGACACTTGGTCCTGGTTTCTAAAAAATATAATGGCTGACCTTGAGATAACCAATGGGGAAGGTTGGGCATTCATGAGCGACCAACAAAAGGTAATGCCATTTAAAACTGTTGACTTTTTAATATTAATCACATATTTGATCTTACAAGTATTTTTTGGTTTGAATTATTGTAGGGACTTGTTCCTGCATTACCTGAGTTGATGTCATATGCTGAACATAGAATGTGTGCAAGGCATATATATGCAAATTGGGCGAAGAATTATAAAGGAGATAAGTTGCAAAAGCAATTTTGGCATATAGCAAAGAGCACAAACATGGCTGATTTTAGAATAGCCAAACAGGAGTTGTTTCGGTCGTCAAATGAAGGTTTTCAAGCATTGTTCGAAACGGAACCTAAGCATTGGTGCAAGGCCTTCTTCAGTGAAGAGTTCAAGTGCGATATCATTGACAACAACCTCAGTGAAGCTTTCAATAGCAGAGTACTAGAGGCTAGATACAAACCTATCATCAGCATGCTTGAAGACATACGAGTTATGGTCATGACTCGGCTCCAAAGACAAAGAGATGAGGCTACAAAGTGGACTAGACAATGTGGTCCCAGAATTGTAAAGAGATTGGATGAGAACACAGCTGCTAGTAGGTTCTGTCATCCAATTTGGAATGGAGATGATGGATATGAGATCATGAACAATGCTGATAAGTATGTCGTCCATCTAGAGAGGCGAAAGTGTTCATGTCGAGCTTGGCAACTAACTGGAATTTCTTGTGCACATGCCATTTGTGCCATCTAGTTGAAGCAACTAAACCCAGAGGATTACTTAGATGATTGATACAAGAAAAGCACATATGTTGCTTCGTACCAATTCATGATGCAGCCTATCAGAAGTAGCAAATTCTAGGAGCCAACAAACCATGAAGCCCCTACACCTTTTCCACTAAAGAAGAAACTTGGAAGGCCAAAAAAGAAACGAAGAATGCAGGATGGAGAGATTTCAACTCAGAGGATGAGCAGAACTGGTGTAAAGATGACATGCTCCTATTGCCAAAAGGAAGGGCACAATAAAAATGGTTGTGCATTGAAGAAACAACATCAACAACAACAACATCCATATGTAGAGGCTGTTATAGGGCCAGCCCAAGGGCTAAATGAAGGGACTGCTATAGAGTCAGGTGTAGGGGCTGATGCAGAGCCAGCTAGAGGGCCAGCTGAAGGGGCTAATGTAGGGCCAGCTGGAGGGCCAGCTCAAGGGCAAACTGAAGAGTCAGTGCAAGCGCCAACTGAAGTGCCAGCCCAAGGGCCAACCACTGAGTCGACTGTTGAATAGACGAGGAGAAAATATCCTATAAGTTGTATAATTGGTGTTTGTGTTATTTTTTGGGCTGAAGTTTAACACTGATATGTCTTTATTAGGTGAGAAGAAGACCAACTGTAAAAGTTGCTCAGAGTGAGGCACCACTACGAACAAGAGGGGCTCTCGGGAAAAGGCTAAGACAATATGGTTATGACCTTTTTACAGATGAGCACACCGGAATGACTATTTTGAATGTAAGTTTTGTAGGACTCCTACATTTAATTTATTTATGGTATTTCCTTTTTATTGACAGTATCGTTATGTTGTTGTAGCCTGGGAGAAGTTCGGAAGTGCTTATCTCTCAAGATGGCCCAACTCAAGAGTCAATGGCTGCATCGAAAATAGGAACCCAAGTGGCAGGAAGAAAGACAAAGGAGACGACGGCAAAGACCATTGCCCCAAAAAAGATGACAGCAGGTGCAACTCCAAAACAGCCATCAACAAGGAACCCAACACCAGTTGCGTCTCAGTCAAGTCATCCTAGCACCAATATTGACCCTACTCAAAGCTCTCATCAAATGACGCGCCCTATACAGAAAATGGCAGCTACTAAGAAGAAGGTACATGGGACAGGAAGGCCAATTGAAGAATCGGGCCAGATAGTTAGAAAGAGTGCAATGATCATGAATCAAGTCAAACGTCTATTTACAGGAAAAGGAACTTCAGGGTTGTTCATATTGACTAATGGGAGGGTGCTAAATATGGTAGTTTTTATTTTTTGCTGAGAGGTTGTGCATATTGACTCGTGGAATTGACATTGTACGGCGTTAAGTCAGTTTAATGTTTTTGTTTGGTGGGAAGCCATACCCTGGATGTGGATGTTGTAGTTGGTTATTCATATTGACCACATGTAAAAACTAAGTTTAATGTCAATGGACCGATATTTATTTTTTCTATGCTTTTGAAATTTTCATATTTTATTTTTGGTTGTGCTAGTTGTGTTGTTAGTGTGATAGTTCTGCCGGATGTTCTAGTTGTGCTAGTTGTGCTTGGCTGGTGCAGTGGTGGCGTTGGTGGTGCAGTGATGGTCATGGTGCAGTGGTGGTGGTGGTACATTGGTGGTGGTAGTGGTGCAATGGTGGTATTATTGGTGCAGTGGTGCAAGTGCAGTGGTGGTGGTAGTGGTGCAGTAGAGGTGGTATTGGTGCAGTGATGGTGTTGCTAGTGCAATGGTGGTAGTGGTGGTGGTGGTGCTGTGGTTGTGGTGGTGGTGCAGTGGTGGTGGTAGTGGTGCAGTGATGGTGTTGCTGGTGCAGTGATGGTGGTGTTGGTGCAGTGGTGATGGTAGTGGTGCAGTGCTGGTGTTGCTGGTGCAGTGGTGGTGGTGGTGGTGGTGGTGGTGTTGCTGTGGTTGTGGTGGCGGCGCTGTGGTTGTGGTGCAGTGGTGGTGGTAGTGGTGCAGTGATGGTGTTGCTAGTGCAGTGGTGGTGGTGGTGGTGCAGTGGTTGTGGTGGTGCTGTAGTGGTGGTGGTAGTGGTGTTGTGGTTGTGGTGGTGGTGCAGTGGTGGTGGTAGTGGTGCAGTGATGGTGTTGCTGGTGCAGCGGTGGTGGTGGTGGTGCAGTGGTGGTGGTGGTGGTGGTGTCGCTTGGCTCGTATAGGTGGTGGTGGTGCAGCGGTGGTGGTGTTGTTGCTTGGCTAGTAGTGGTGGTGGTGGTGCTGTGGCTGTGTTGGTGTACTGGTGCTGCACTAGTGATGGTGGTGGCGCATTGGTGGTGTAATGGTGATGATAGTGGCGCATTGGTGGTGCAGTGGTGATGGTGGTACTTGGTGGCTGTAGGGCTTGCACGAGAAGTTATATATGCTGGTGCGAGGTGCAAGTTGGTGGTGCGCTAGTACACCAACTATGTGTTAGTGCAGCTCAAAGGCATCTTGTGCTTGCACTAGCTATGTATGGGTGCAAGCACAAGATGCACTCTGTACCAACACATAGCTGGTGCAAGCAAGCACACCAGCTATGTGATTGTTGCTGGTGCAGTATCAGTGAAACGAACATATCAACAACTAGTACTTAAGTGCTCACTTTTGAACAATAACTAGCACTTAAGTGATCAGTTTTCACTACGTTGGCACTTAATTGATCACTTTTGACCACAATTGGTACTTAAGTGATCAGTTTCAAAAAAATTTGGCACTTAAACTATCGCTATTTACAACGTATGACACTAAAATAAGGACTTCTGAACTTGGTACCACTCCTTCATTTGACAAGCGTTTGTAGCAACAATTGCAGCAAACCAGCATCCCATTACCAGCAAATAATGCAGCAAACAATTACCAGCCATACCAACAAACCATTGCACCAATCCAAACATCTCAAGCAAAACTAAGCAAATTAGAATTGAGAATACACAACTAAGTAAGAGAACTTGTCAATGGTCACAACCAATGAATTTCAACCTTCCATTTCCACCATAGATTGCAACAAACTTTTGTTCCATACAAAAATAGGTTAATACAAATATACTTACAAATTACCCAATACAAGTACATATTCCACTCATCTTCAACTATGGTAGACTGAGAAACTTTTTCTCATCACTTGCTTTACATTTGAGCATAAAATAGGATACACAACAAAATAACAACACAATCAATGCTCGATAACACTTCCTTTTAATTTTCATTCTTGAAACTTCCTTCTTCAAATGATTGGCCAGAGATGCTAACGCCTTCATTTCAGCTTGCATTGAGTCCACATCCTCCAATTCATCCATTAATGTAGGTGGGCATTGATGGCGTTGTTGACACCTAAATTTTAGCGACCATTTAGTCGTAATTTGTATAGAAAATTAGGGATTAAATTTTTAACCCCTAAACAAAAATATTTAGGTTGCATAACATATAGTTTAAATTCATTTTCGATTAATTGCATTTTGCATCGGACTGGCGGTGACGAACGAGCATAAATTTCATCGAATGGGACTCGACTCGCTTGAAATGCAAGGGCCGGGAATTACAAGTCAAACGGGCTCGGTCGTTTTAATTTGAGCTTAATTCAGCCCATTATCCTTAATTAATTCAGCCCATTTAAATTAAATTAAAATCTAAACCCAAGCCTAAGCCCATTAGGACTAGAGAGCCCATCTAATTGACCTAGATTAGCGCTATATATGCATCATTAGGTCAGGATTTTAAGAGGGCCTCTCAGAATTTCAGATCAGAGTTTTTTTAGGTGAGAGTAAAAAAAAAGAGAGAGAGGAGGGAGACCGGCGAAAACCGCCGCCGCGTGGAGCCTCCCCGCCGTGCACGCGCCGCTGCTTCCCGCCGCGCGCCACCGCCCGCTGCCGCTGCTCCCTGCCGCCCGCCGCCTGGAGCCTCCCGCCGAGCGCCACCGCCTGCTGCTGGTGAAGTCGCTGCCTCACGTCGCCCGCCCCGCCACGCGACGCTGCTCCCTGCCGCGCCTCACCGCCTGCACCGCCTGCTGCCGGTGAAGTCGCTGCCTCACGTCGCCCGCCCCGCCGCGCGACGCTGCTCCCTGCCGCGCCTCACCGCCTGCTGCCGCGCGTTGCTGCCTCACGTCGCCCGCCCCGCCGCGCAACGCTGCTCCCTGGCGCGCGCCACCGCCCGCTGCCGCTGCTTCCCGCCGCGCGCCACCGCCCGCTGCCGCTGCTCCCCGTTGCGCGCCGCCGCCCGCTGCCGCTGCTTCCCGCCGTGTGCCACCGCCCGCTGCCGCTGCTCCCCGCAGTGTGCCACCGCCCGCTGCCGCTGCTCCCTGCCACCCGCCGCCTGGAGCCTCCCGCCGAGCGCCACCGCCTGCTGCTGGTGAAGTCGCTGCCTCACGTCGCCCGCCCCGCCGCGCGACGCTGCTCCCTGCCGCGCCTCGCCTCACCTCCTGCTGCCGCACGTTGCTGCCTCACGTCGCCCGCCCCGCCGCGCGACGCTGCTCCCTGCCGCGTGTCACCGCCTGCCGCCACGCGCCCGCCGCCTGCCGCCACGCGCCCGCCGCCTGCCGCGCGCCGCTTCCCGCCGAGCGCCACCGCCTGCTGCCGCTGCTCCCTGCCGCGTGCCGCTGCTCCCCGCTGCGCGCCATCGCCTGCTGCCGCTGTTCCCTGCCGCGCGCTCCTGCACCGCCGCTGTCCGGACGTGTCATCGCCGCGAGCTGCCATCGCTCCCGACACCGCGCCGCCGATCCACCGTTCGCCGCTCATCCCGATCCGCAAGTTCGAATTTGGGAATTATCTGCAAATTAGGTAATTGGACATTATCCGATATTTTTTCAGAATATTTAATTTACCAATTTGAGTGTTTGAATATTGCGTGAATATCGTGTGGAATATTAGATATATTAGGATAATTATCTGATATCCGCAATATTTTTAAAATATTCAAAATTAGGAAACTTTCCTAATTCGGCAATGTATCTGGATAACTATCTGACCTTATCCCTAAAGTACGATACGTGGCGATACAGAAAATCATTATTCTATCCATAATCATTTGGGTACGATAATGACTTTTATCTGCTTTCCAAATTTGAATGATCGATTTTCCGTCAATATCTATAACCCTATAGATATGACTGATAGTTCGATTTTTGTGCCTAATCCGAGTTTGAAACGAATCTTGCGGATCGCGTGGCTGTTTTAAATGTGGATGCTATCTCTGTTTAAATTGTCTTTCCTTTTCAAATAAAAAAGAAAATTCAAAAATATCAGTTAGGATTTGAATTTGAGTTTTGCATGTTTAGGAATCCTAAATATATCTAGACGATAGAGTAATTATTTAATCTAAATTAGGACTTGAGATAATCTATTTCCTAGTTTAAATTAAGTAATATTCTAATCTTAATAGATTATTTAGGTTATTTTTTAAATTCCGAATTTTCATGAAAACCCTAAAAAAGAATGAGTTGCTTTATGATAGGTTAGGATAGATTGCATTCTTAATTTAAGTAGTTTATTATTTCGAATTTTAACAAAAATCTAAAAAATAAGTCATGTTAGGATATGTTAAGTTATCATAGGTTGCATGTTAATTTAGGCATATTTTTATTCCGAATTTCATTAGAAAATACCAAAAATAAATCATTTGCCCGTCATCAGAATTAGGTCACGTCGTCGCATGACATATAGTTTGCATGCTAGGTTGCATTACTTGCATGTCATTTTTGCACGTCATTGCATGTAGATTAGCTTTCATTTAAATAAGCGAAAATCCAAAAATTGAGTGAATTCCTTGTTAATTAGAAATCATGTTAAGTTATTGATGTGATTTTCTAGCTAACAATGCAGATGTTTACGTTGCTTCGAGATAAGTAATTCTTCCAACTTGCAATTTATTTAATGCTTTCTTGGGTGTTAAATTGATGGTTTGCGCACCCGCATGATCACCTCACATGCTAGTGACTAAGTTAAAATGGATCCAGATTGCTTGCCAAAATATTTTTGAAAAGAAAAGGTACCGAAAGGGCGTTAGACTAGGTCTAGCGTAATCAAGTCCCCGAGCTTAGAATCTCTGGTTCGTAGGAATAAAACATATCTCCCTATGTTTTATTTAGGTTTCTAATCGACCTACCACAAATAGATTAGTGGCGACTCCGAACATGAAAACTTTTGCATGTTAAAAAACTTAAACCCTAAGTTGCGAATTGGTAGGGCTTGGGAGGGCTCGAGTTAGGTTTAGTCCTAATAATCCATTAGCCTGAGAGGAATTTTAGGTCGTGATAGGCGTCCTTCGAGTAGCTCCAAGATCACCTTTGTCGCTCGACTGGAGAATTTCGCATCAACCCATTTGAAATATTTGCACTTCGAGCATTCTCTATACCTAGCACAACCATTAAATCTTCTTCCGGGATTCAACCGAGTCCAAAATGTTCTTATTGGACTCGGCAACCCGCAAAAACAGTGACATTCGGCCTCTTGTTTGCTTCGTTGAAACGAATTTGAGTTGCTGCTGAAGCTGCTGCTCCCCATTTACAAGATTGAGCTTGTAACTATGGGGGCGAATCAAAATAGGATTTCAATTGGGGAGAAGATAGCCGGTTAAGAGAAGATCGCCGGTTAGGGTTGCAAATTGAGGGATTCTCTCAATTTGGGGATTTAGGATTCTTATTTGGGGGGAAACAGCACTAAACTGCGTCGTTTTAGGGATGAGATGCTGACTGGACTCTGCGGCGAGCCACGTTGGCTTAAGAAACTAATAAAAAAAAGGCCACATCGGATTTCCAGCTAAAATGATCGGAGTTGGCACTGAAATGAGCGTTTTTCAAAAAATTTGACACTAAAGTGATCTAAATGAAACTTTTGACACTAAAGTGAACACCGTACATAAGTTTTGGCATTTCTGCTGTTTTTTTCCCCTTTATTTTTCAATCGCTTGAGACAACATTGTGCCTTGAAAATAAACCCTTGGAAATCTATTGTTTAGTAAGACTTGGGATTGGTGGTGTTGCATATCAAATGAAAAGTTCAAATTGGTGGGAGTAGTAAGCTATTGCTGAATCAATAAATGCGAGACAACATAGACAAGGCCGTATGCTGGCATTGCCTGATATAGAGGGGTTAATTCCAAAAAAAAGCACCAACTTTAGGTCGAGGGACAATTCTGGCCCGAACTTTTTTTTGTTCCATAAAAAAGCATCAACTTTAGGTCGAGGGATAAATATGGTCCGAACTTTTTTTTGTCCTGTAAAAAAGCACCAACTTTAGGACGAGGGACAATTCTGGCCTGAACTTTTTTTTGTCTCGTAAAAAAACATCAACTTTCACTTAAATCCCAAATCTGGCACTTATTGACTTAAAACCATTGATTTTCCAACTTGACTATTTCACATTAGCAATAAACCCACGTGACTTGCTGACTGGATTTAAAGCATTATTCATTGTCTTATTTTCTAAACCACAGCTTGAAGAATAATGGTGAAACTGTTCGTCTCCTTCACTTCACCGGCAAGTCAAAAATATCTCCAGATTGAATCTTTCTGGCTAATTTTCGTCGTTTTGTCGTAATCTGAAGCTGTAAACCACCGCCTGTCGACAGACACCATGAAAGAGATTTGCCAAGCTCACCACCATAACTTTTTTTCTCAAACAAGGGTAACTTCAGACAGAAAATCAATGGAGGGCCAAATTTGGGATTTAAATGAAAGTTGATGCTTTTTTACGAGACAAAAAAAGTTCGGGCCAGAATTGTCTCTCGACCTAAAGTTGATGCTTTTTTTTAGGACAAAAAAAGGTCGGGCCAGAATTGTCCCTCGACCTAAAGTTGGTACTTTTTTTTGGAATTAACCCGATATAGGGGTGTGCGCAATGATTCTGGAGTGGATATGCTTTCTCTCTGTTGATGATTGAATTTTATGCATCAACTTTTTCTCAGTTGACCAGTGTAACAACCTCTCGTCTGGGCTTGAGGAAACTATGTTCCACTTTTTCCTGTGAATGATAACCTGCCTTATGTCTTCAATAATTGCTTGGGCATTCTAAGTGGAATGCATCGAGTTGAGGATTGTTTCTAGCATTTTGCTGTTGCTCCGGAGGTGTCTCTGTTCTTATAGATGGTCAATTACGGATTGCAATTGCAGGCACTCCTTGCTCCAGCGAAAGCCATTGCAATTAATGCAGGAGCAGATGGAGATACTGTAGTGGAGAAAACCCGAACATGCTGTTGGGAAATCGGTTACAATGCAATGATGGGCAAATATGAAGATCTTCTCAGTGCTGGAGTCATAGATCCATGCAAGGTTTCAAGGTGCGCACTACAAAGCGCAGTCTCCATTGCAGGGACAGTCCTGACAACCCAGGCGATACTGATGGAGAAAACAAAGAAGCCCAAGCCACCCATTCCACTTGTGCCCGGAATATCACCTTAAGTGAAACAAACCAGCGGATGCTTCATTGCTCGGGATAAATGTCGAGTCAGAGCTCTCCTCGAGAAAAAAATATCCGTGCTTCATGGATGCGTGCTTTTAAAATTGAAGATGGGCATGACATATTTCGGGAACTGGAAAGGTGTAATCTCACTTATTTGGCTGGTCTTCAAGATCTGGCACTGTCTTGATTGAAGTAATCGAGGTTGGATATCCAAAGTCGGATAGTTTCTCTGAGTTGCTTAAAGTAGAGATGGCCACGGTTCGGAACCGACCGGTTCCGGTTCGGAACCGGCGGTTCCGGTTCGTGGCCAAGTGTGAACCGGAACCGGAACCTCCTCTGGCGGTTCCGGTTCCGGTTCTGAACCGTACGGTTCAGGGCCGGTTCCGGTTCGGAACCGGTTCCGGGCCGGTTCCGATTTTTTTTTCTATTTTTTTCTTCCTCCGCCCGTCCGCCGCGGCCGGCCATAGCCGGGGTCGGCGCGGAGGTCGGCGGCCTCAGGCGAGGCGGCCCTCGCCGGCGTCGGGCGAGGCCGGCCCTCGCCTGGGCTGGGCGAGGCCGACCTCGCCCGACGCTGGCGAGGTCGAGCCTCGCCCGACGCCGGCGAGGTCGAGCCTCGCTAGATCTGGCGAGGCTCGACCTCGCCGGCGTCGGGCGAGGCTCGACCTCGCCTGGGCTGGGCGAGGCCGACCTCGCCCGACGCTGGCGAGGTCGAGCCTCGCCGGCGTCGGGCGAGGCCGGCCCTCGCCGGGGCTGGGCGAGGCCGACCTCGCCCGACGCTGGCGTCGCGAGGTCGAGCCTCGCCCGACGCCGGCGAGGTCGAGCCTCGCTAGATCTGGCGAGGCTCGACCTCGCCGGCGTCGGGCGAGGCCGGCCCTCGCCTGGGCTGGGCGAGGCCGACCTCGCCCGACGCTGGCGAGGTCGAGCCTCGCCGGCGTCGGGCGAGGCCGGCCCTCGCCGGGGCTGGGCGAGGCCGACCTCGCCCGACGCTGGCGTCGCGAGGTCGAGCCTCGCCGGCGTCGGGCGAGGCCGGCCCTCGCCGGGGCTGGGCGAGGCCGACCTCGCCCGACGCTGGCGTCGCGAGGTCGAGCCTCGCCGGCGTCGGGCGAGGCCGGCCTCGCCCAGCCCAGGTGAGGGCCGCCCTCGCCCGACGCCGGCGAGGGCGGCTCTCGCCCGACGCCGGCGACCTCCGCGCCGGCCCCGGCCATGGCCGGCCGCGGAGGAAGAAAAAAAAATTGTAATATAAATTATAATTTTAAAAAACAGAAACAAGAAAAAAAGACAAAAGAGAAAAAGAAAAAATAGAAAAGGAAAAGAAAAAGAAGAAAAACAGAAATGAAAATAAAAAAAACTTAAAAAATACTATTCTTGTGAATTGTGGTACAACATTATTCAATATAAATTGTGATTAAAATACAAATTGTACTCAAATTTGATGACAAAAAGATAAGAGAGAAAGAGAGGGCTTCAAATTAATAAATTATCATTAAGCACGTTACAATTCGTTACAACGATCTTAAAAAAAAAGAAGTACAATATATATATCCTAAAATTATCCCAAAACCTAAGCATTCCGTGCGTAGGGGACCAAAGGTCACATATCGTCGGATTATATTTCGGTTTCCCTAAGCTCATGTGGGCGTACCCGGTATGAGAAACAAGAGTTCCCGAAATATTTGCCAACTCCAATAGTTCTTTTACCCTCAATTGTCACTACCCGTTTCAGTACCGATACTGGTAGCGGTAGTATCTCCGTCGTTAAAGAATTCGGATTCATTATTCCGATCTATCTCTTGTTGCCGGTATTGAGCCTTCGTCCAATCAGCAACACAAGCTTGCATCTCCACTGATTCTGGATCTAATCTTGAACGATGTTCGTTCAAAATATTACCTCCGGCACTGAATGCTTGTTCGACCGCAACTGTGGAACAAGGGGTTGAAAAAATCTGTTTTGCAATAAGAGAAAGGATTGGGTATTGGCTTGCGTGCCTCTTCCACCAATCCAAAATTAAAAAATCTGTACCACCTTCGGCTTCAGTAAACTCAAATAAAATGGTTAGATAACTCTCTAATTCAGAAATATTTCCCATTACTCCCTTTTGTTTTTTTTGTCTATGTAATAAAAGTTTGTACCCTCTACTAATTTTACCTGTATTGTCATTTTGTATATCCGTAGATTGAGAAGATCCAATATCACCTAAATTATATTTAGTATAAAATTCATTATATAATTCTATTATTACGTTTTTAACCTCACGTACAATGGTTGTAATATTTATCGCGTCATAATGTAAACATTGATAATATACACGTAAAAAATCATTTAAACCATCCAATTTGCAACGTGGATCAAAAACACAAGCAACTAAATAAATCATGGGAATTTCACTATAATAATGAAGCCATTTCATTTTCATTGCAACTATAGTATGTTGTAATTCAATATCATTTTCATATTCATCAAAAGTTCCAACAATATTAGTACACTCTACTAAAAATAAATGTGTAGTTGGATAATAAACACCGGACAAAGTATAAGTTGCATCATTAAAAACCTTTAAAACATCTAAAATTTTTTGGCAAATATGCCACTCTTGTGGGTATAAATTAATATGAGGTATATTATTAGAAATGAATGCACATAATAAATCTTTATATGGTAAAGATTCATTAAGCAAGTGGAAAGTAGAATTCCAACGAGTTGGAACATCTCTTGAAAATTTTTTTGGCTTTGCCTGATTTTCTCTACAAAATTGACCCCATTCTTTCATTTTTTTGGGATGTTTCCATAAAAATTGAATCGCCGTTTTTATTGGTTGAAGAAAAATATCAAGAGTTTTCAAACCATCTTGTACACATAAATTTAAAACATGACAAGCACATCTAATGTGAAAAAATTTTCCGCCAAAAGCAGGTTTACAAATATTTTCTAACTCGGCAATTGAAGCGGTATTTGCTGCGGCATTATCAAAACCAATTGAAAAAGTTTTGTTAAGCAAATAATATTCTTCTAAAACTTGCCTAATTATTCTATAAATATTATTTGCCGTATGATGATCATCGAAAACTCTAAATGCAATAATTCTTTTTTGAATAGTCCACTCGTCATCTATCCAATGACATGTTATACCCATGTAAGAATGACTTTGCCAATGATCACTCCAAATATCACTACCTATATGCACGCATCCATTAAATTGCATAAAAAAGTTTTTAAAATCTTTTTTTCCATTTTTGTAAAGATCTTTAATTTGTCGTTTAATTGAATTTCTAGGAACACGTTTTGCTTGTGGAGCACATGCTTTTTGTACAAATTCATTAAAACCAAATCTTTCTCCAAAATTAAATGCTAAATGCTCAACGGAAATAAATTTGCCTAATTCTTCCTTATAAGTTTTTTCATTAAAACGAAATAAAGGGGAAGTGTTAGGATTGACGTACCCGGAAATTTGTTGTTGCCTGATATCGATTCCCGTTTCGGTTGGATGTTTGCTTCTAAGATGTCGTTTAAATGTTCCATATCCTTGTCCACCTGTATGTTTATATATTTTTCCACAATATTTACAAATTATATCATACCTTTTTTGACCGATATCAAACCTTTCCACTTTCGTGAAGTGATTCCAAATGTCAGATGTAAATTCCCGTTCCGCTTCCTTTGTTGTAGATATTTCGGCAGGAGGATGAAAACTTTCTTGCGTCGGGACGTGCTCCACATCAGGAAAAATGTTGATTCCATCATCTTGAAAATCTGCATATTCACGAGGATCAAAAGAATGATGGGATTCCGTCGCGATATTCTTACCTTTGTCAGTTGGCACTCGACTTCCACTTGCCATTTTTCGAATGGATTGAGAGAATTGAGCGGATTAATTGGGAGAATTAAGAAAAAATTGCGTGGATTGAGAAAATTGAGAGAATTTCAGAGAATTTGAGAGAATTTTGAGTATTGAGAAAATTTGAGACTTGAGAGAAGAGAATTTGAGAGAATTGTGTGTGTATTGTGAGAATTTGAGAGAATTTATAGGGAAAAAATAGAAGAAAATTTAGAATTAAAAAAATAAAAACATAACCGTTGCAATTTGCAACGGTTATGTCTTTTTTTTTTTTTTATTAAAAATGCCCGTTGGGGCGTCCGGCGTAGCCGTTGGCGCCCCAACGGGCCGCTGCAGCAGGGCCTGCACGTCTGCAGGCCCTGCTGCAGTTTTTCTTTTTTTTTTTTTTATTTTTTGGCCGTTGGGCCGTTGCCAGGGAGGGGCCTGGCAACGGCCCAACGGCAACGGGCTGCTGCTGCTGCTGCAGCGCGCCGTGCACGTGCAGCCTGCAGCAGCAGCGGAAAGGCCCGTTTTTTTTTTTTTTTTTTTTTTTTTTTTTTTCGTAGAACCGGCCCGGAACCGCCGGTTCCGGGCCGGTTCAAATTTTTCTGGAACCGGAACTGGGCCCGTATGCCACGGGCCGGTTCCGGTTCCGAACCGTTGGCCCGGTCAACGGGCCGGGCCCGGGTTTGACCGGGCCGGTTCCTGGCCGGTTCCGGGCCAAACCCGGCCCGTGGCCATCTCTAGCTTAAAGGCAGACACATTTATGCAATCTGGGCAACATGTTAGAATCTCTCTCTCACACACACAAATTGTTCAAAAAAAGCATTGCTCATCCACCGTTATCCAGTGTCTAATACCTTGAACTTTCTTTTAATAGTGAACAATGTAATGCCTCGTCACTTTTTTTATTTGGTCGAAATAATGCCTCGTACTTTAAGGATAGTTATTGTGCTACTTTCATCCAAAAATGACGATCCCCGCGAGTCCCACGCCCTAATAAGAAGCTTTAGCAGCATCACAAGCATTGAGGAAGGCACATTGGCGGCCAGTGAAATCGGCAAGCATTATTTTTTTGGGCGGTCTCGCCTTTTGTCTTTTGCGCCAAGCAGGTTGGGTCATTGTCATTGAAGTTGAATGTCAATTTTGAGATGGCACTTTCCTTTTTCTCAAGTAAGAAGATCAAAGGTTGACCGGCAAGGAAAAGTCCCTGTTTAAGGTTTGCCATTCACTTTCATCTCGAGAAGGTGAAAATTTGGTAATTGGCGTCATTAGATGATGCATGTATTTGTTCTCACCCACGTTGCTGTCGTGCCAATTTGCAATTTATGTAAGAAGTATGCCATCAGGTTCTCAACGATTAGTGCTCCACAAGAATAACTCCACCTTGAAGCTCACTTTGAGAAGAAAATGGATGGCTGCAATGGACCATCATGTCTTTGTTCTATTGGTGAGGGAAAATGACACAAATAATCCCTAAATTTTAGGTCAATGTGCAATATGGTCCCATCATTTTTAATTTGTTCAATATGGTCTCTGAAATTTAGCTTAATGTGCAATGTGGTCCTTCAACTTTTAATTTATTTAATGTAGTCCCTAAACTTTTGGTACATATTCAATTTAGCCCCTAAACAATATGAAAGATATTCAATATTGTCCCTAATCTTGAATTAATGGAAAGACAATATTAAACATTTTCATATAGTTAAGGGATTACATTGAACATGTACCAAAAGTCTAGGGACCAAATTGAACATTATGCTAAATTTGAGGGATTATGTTGAACAAATTAAAAGTTCAAAGACCATATTGCACATTGGACCAAAGTTCAAGGACCATTTGTGTCATTATCCCCTATTGGTAAATACGACCTCCTTTTATACAATAAAAATTGCAATCACGTTGGCTTGATCTCTAAGCTAAGTATGTTTTCTTTTCATTCATATCCTAATGAACTGGTCCCGTCAAACTCCACTTCCATAAAAATGGAGTCAGTGACTTTGTGAGAAAAATAATTCATGTTTCGTAGATCAACGACAAGGGCCTGATGATCGTCCATACCACTCACTTGCGGTTCATCTTAGCTTATTTTGTTTTTCTTGTTATAATTGATCCATTTCAATTTGTTTGCTTTGTTAGTAACAAAAAGAGATAATGACACAAACAGTCTCTGAACTTTGGCTCAATGTGCAATTTGATCCATAAACTTTTAATTTGTTTAATATAATCCCTGAACTTTAGCCGAATGTTTAATGTGGTTCTTGAACTTTTAATTCGTTCAATATAATCCGTGTAGTTTTGGTACATGTTCAATTAGTCCCTGAACTATATGAATATGTTCAATGTAGTCCCTGAACTTGAATTAACGGAAAGATCACATTGAACATTTTCATATAGTTCAGGGACTAAATTGAACATGTATAAAAAGTTCAGGACCACATTGAACAAATTAAAAATTCAGGGACCACATTGAACATGTAACATTCTGAATTTCAACCCATTTTCGGGATTTATTAAATGAATATTTCTTCAATGCGCTTTCAATTAAATCTCGCTCGGAATTGATCACTCTCGAGTAGATTAACCGTTATGGAATGGCTAGCTAGGAATCAAATACGTGGACCTAATAACTTGACCATGGATTGACACTCCGACCATAAGGATTGGCGAGGAAATATTTTGGACCGTTAAAGGGTGATCCAAGGATAGTTATGGAATGATTTGCAAATGTCGTGCAATTGGATCGCGGGTGATTCCGCTTGGCCATTGTATGAATTTCGAACGATCCTAAACCTAATCCGAACGATCGCGTTATTTGAAACTAGTGATTGACCCTCGTAATTACATGACAATTGAGGTCGCAATGGCTCGAGTAAACTTAGATATGGCTCGATATCGAATTGGTCACGAGTCGATACGTGTAATTTTTAAAAGCCGCCCGTTAGTTCGAAATGCACTAAAGTTGCATTCGATTGAATTTGACCATTAATTAGAATTCGAATTAGGTATCGAAGTTTCAAGAATTCCCAGCTAATTTGTCAGACGTCGTCTCATTAAACGTGACCAATCGTCGAGTCGATCAGAATTTCGAAAAAGGGAAAATTACGGACAATATATTTGGGTGGATAACGTTGAAAATCTCTCCTCTCTCTGTCCTCTCCTCCTCCCCCGCTGAACCCCCACGCCTCTGCTGAACCCATACTGTTTCTGCTGACTTCTGCTTCTGCGTTTTCTTGGCTGACTTCCTTTTTGTTGACCCCTAGCCGCTACTTCCGCTGACTCCTCAAGCTGCCCCACGCTGCCCCACGTTGTTTCTGCCCTGCTGCTGACTGCTGACCATGCTGTTTCTGCTGCCTTGCTGCTTCTTCCTCTGCTCTGCTGCTGACTCCCCTCGTCCCTGCTGTTGACCCCATGCTGCTGCTGACTCCTCTGCAGCCCCACGTCGCTGCTGCTTTCATTCCCGCCACATTTCTTTTCCTTTCCTTCCTTGCCGACTGGGTGACTTCATCACGTACCAACCCCGTTGAGGTAATCGGTTCTCACGCCTTACGTTTCTGTTGACTTCTCTCGCTTCCGCAAATGGAAATTTCCCTCTTCTAGAGATCCAAGAACAAAGCAAAAAAGCACACAAAAAGCACAAAAAGCAAAACGAGGCTTCTGCTAAAAAAATTTGACATAAAAAGGTATTATGGGCTCATTTGGCAAATTACCAAACAGTGAAAATTTCTGTTCTTTTGCTCCTAGAATTAATTTGGAAACAGAAATTCATTTGTTAAATTTTTTGTTTCCGGGCACAAATTTGCAAAAAATTGTTCCCAGAATCAATTTTAGAATAGAATCAAGAAGCAAAAAAAAGTAGCTTCTTGATTCTGAGAATAATTTTTCCATTTTTTATTCTTCTTGGTTTTCTTCTTCCTTCTTGGTTTGTTCTTCTTCTTCTTCCTGGCCTGCCGTCGGCCACAGGCTAGGGTCGGCGAGGGTGTCGCGGCCCTCGCTGCCTGGGCGAAGGCGACTCGCGGCCGCAAAGGCGAGGTCGAGCCTTGCCAAGCCAAGCCAAGGCCGACCTCGCCGTCGCAACCGGCGAGGGCTGCGACGCCCTTGCTGGCCTTGGTTTGTGGCCAGTCGCCGGTGCTGACGATCGGCCATGGCCAAGGAAGGGAAGGGAAAGAAAAAAAAAAGAAAAATTCAAAAATTCAAAATATTATTAATAAAAAGAAATTTTGTATAATTACCAAACGTATTTCTGTTCTTTTTCTATTCCAATAATAGAAATTTTGGGTAGTTACCAAATGCCTTTAAATGCTTAGAAATTATTCCCGAGCACGGTATTAAAAAGAATCATTTCTGAATAGAATCAGTTCTCGGGTATAGAATCATTGTCATGCACACCCTAATTGTTTTAATCCTGAAAAGAAAAAGGATGATCCATGTTGACACTTTAATTTTGGCTAACCATTTAGTAATTAATTATATAGAAAATTATGGATTAAATTTTAATCCCTAAACAAAACATTAAAATTGCATAGCATATAGACTAGGTTCATATAGGTTAATTGCATTCCATGTTGAACCGGCGGCGGATGAACTTAAATGGATGGGTTTGAACTTAATAAAATTAGGCCAAGCCCATTGAAGAATATATAGCCGAAATTTTAGTTATGTGTGCCAAGTTGATAAATTGGTCTTTAATTATAGATGGTATATCCTAGGGTTTTCATGGGAAAAAACAGAACCCAATTTCCTTCCAAGAATGTCTAGAATATATTATATTTTATCCTTTCCTTTTTTCAACCCTTTCTTTGTTGACCAAATTTTGTACGCAATCCACAGAATCAATTTTACCCTCTTTATATATATATATATATATATTTGGTCAAGCCCTCTTTCTTTATATCCACTTCCTCGTATGCACATACAAATTCCACGAAGATTATTTCCGATTATTCATTATGTGAATAATTTAGGGCGCGTTTGATAACGTTTCTATTTCTGAGAACAATTTCTTTTTAGAAATAGTTTTTTTTATTTCTATTTCCTGGATGCGTTTTTGAGCAAAAGAATGCGTTTGGTAACTGCACAAAATTTCTATTCCTGAAATAAAAAAAGAACAGAAATGCATTTGGTACAACAATAAAAATTTATATTCCCAATTTTTTGCATTCAAATCTAAATCTTTTATTTAACTATAAGTACGAGTTATAAGTGAAAAAAATCAATAAGCATGGTTTATTGATTTGTCTAATCCTTTTTAGGGGTTTAAAACCCCTTCTAATCCCTAAACTAAGGAATCTTCAAAAATACCACTTGGACACCTCAAAAAATTTAAATTTCACTCAAAGTGAGTAGCCACAGGTATTCTAAGTCATTTTGTGAATTTTTTTTATTTTTTTGTCATAAAATTTATTAAAATTTTTTACTTTCCCTAAATCTGTTTCTTTTTATTTTTCAGAAACTTTTTTATGAAATTTTTTTAATTTTTTCAATTTCGGAATTTTGCAAATTTTTATGGGTTTTATGAGTTTTTCTGATTTTTATGAATTTTTTGAATTTTTAATTTTTAAAATTTTTTTATTGAATTTTTCTAATTTTTATGAATTTTCCGAATTTTTTAATTTATTCTAAACCATTTTGTGAATTTTTATTTTTGATTTTTTTGGGGGAAAAGTTTATTAAAATTTTTTACTTTCCCAAAACCTGTTTCTTTTTATTTCCCAAAAACCTTTTTATGAATTTTTTTAAATTTTTTAAATTTCAGAATTTTGCAAAATTTTATGGGTTTTATGAGTTTTCTTGATTTTTATAGATTTTCTGAGAATTTTTCTAATTTTTATGAATATTGGGAATTTTTTTATTTTTTTTATGAATTTTTTTTATTATTCCCGCTGGGAATGGATAGGATCAGTGCTTTGAGACGGCCTACAGATGACAGAGGATGGAGGAGGAGCTGAGGCCGCAGCTTGACAACCGAACCTTTCTATTTCTTTTTTTGTTTCTGGGAATAAAGAAGCAGAAAAAATCTACTTTTTATTTCTATTCCAAATCTATTTCTTGGCCATTTTTCTATTTCAGGAAATAGAAAAATAAAATGTGTTACCAAACAGATTTCTATTTTTTTTTTGTTCTAAGGAACAGAAGAACGGAAAAATAGAAAAGTAGAAACATTACCAAACGCACCCTTAAGGCTCTGTTTAGCAACATTTCTATTCCCAGAAATAATTTCTTATCAGAAATAATTTTTTCTATTTCTATTTCCTGGAACACTTTCTGAGCAAAAAAAAAGCATTTAGTAACTGCATAAAATTTATATTCCTAAAATAGAAAAAGAATAGAAACGCGTTTAGGGCGCGAATGATCTATTTTTATTCCATAGATGAGTTTCTCCCTTCCGGGCTGCCAGTGGAGGACGGCGAGTAGCGGTGGGGGGTGGAGGACGGTGGCATGCTGCGACAGAGGATGGTGGCCTGCGGTGGGAGATGGTCGGCACCGGGTGGTGGCCGACGTTTGGTGGTGGAGCACGGCAGTTAGTGGACGAGCACGGCGGCCGATGGCGGCATCGGGCGGCGATGACTGACAGTGGGGGGCTGCGGCGGGAGGTGGCAGGCGGCAGAGGGTGGCCAGCGTCGGTCGGTGGTGGGTGGCCGTCGGTGTTGGGTGGTCGGCATCGGGTGGCGGCCGATGTCGAGCGATGGAGCATGACAGCCGGCGGCAAAGGACGATGGCCGGTGATGCGTAGCCATCGGCGGGAGGTGGTAGGCACCGAGTGGCGGCCGGCGTCGAGCGATGGAGCACTGCGGCCGATGGCAGAGGAAGGCGGCTGGAGGCGGAAGGCGTCGGGGGGCAGAGGATGGTCGGCGGCAAGAGGCGGCCGGTAGGCGAGAGGCGGCTGGCGGGCGGCAGCGGAAGGCGGCCGGTAGGTGGCCGCGAAGGACAGCAAGAGGCAGCGGTGGGCAGGTTGCAGCCAGCGTTGGGCGACAGCGAACGGCGGAGGATGGCAGTGGGAGGAGGCAGTCGACGAAGGATGCCGGCGAGAGGCGATCGACAGCGGGAGGCGGTCAGTGGTGGCGGGAGGTGGCCGGCAGATTGTTTCTTGTTTTTGGAGGGTTCCAGAAAAATCGTTTCTTATTTTTGTTCCAAAAACAAAGAAATAGATTTTTTTTGTTTCTTGTTTCTATTTTCAATCTATTCCAGGATCATTTTTTTATTCCGGGAAATAAAAAAACTAACTGACATTACTAAACGGATTTCTGTTCTTTTTCTGTTCCGGGGAACAAAAAAAAATAGAAAAATAAAGAAATAGAAACGTTACTAAACAGGCCCTAAAAAGGCCACTTATGGACAAAGGTGAAGGGGAGGCCACACAATTTTATACATGGTCACAAGAAAGCGAGAGAGAGGAGAGGGGAGCGTCCACCCAAAAGGTTCTCGGAGGGGCTTGGTTCATACAGGGATACACACATACGGGCACATATTGAAAGGTCACAGAATTGAAAGAAAAGATAGGTCTTGAGAAGGAAGTCCCTCCGCGGCCGCCGTTTGTGTCCCTTGGAGTTGGACTTCCACGCTGCAAATTGCAGCGCCTCAGCCTCACTCCCTTACACTCTCGACGGTCCATACCAAATCCTAGCGACACCGACGAGATCCATTGCTGTATTCAAGTTGAAGACTTATCCAAGTTGAAGGTTGAAGGCTATGAGATCAAGAGGTGGATTTTGGTGCCTTTTGATTACATCCTGCCAACTAGGGTTAAGGATATTGAGTCAAAGAAGGTCATAGTCACATGATCTTGAGTGGAGAAATTCAACCAAAGTGACTCTTCCTTTTGCGGGCGTGCGGTGGTTCCCTTTATGAACAACTATTGTTCTGCTTCTTATTGATATCACGTCTCCCAGTGCACCACCGCCTATTCAAGACACTTCGCTGCAGTCCTGCTGTTGACACCTAAATTTTGACGCATCATTTAGTGTAATTTGCATAGAAAATTAGGGATTAAATTTTTAACCCCTAAACAAAAATATTTAAATTGCATAACATATAGTTTAAATTCATTGCATTTTTGCATCGGACCGGCGGTGACGAACGAGCTTAAATTTCATTGAATGGGACTCGGCTAGCTTGTAATGCAAGGGCCGGGAATTACAAGTCAAATGGGCTCGGTTGTTTTAATTTGAACTTAATTCAGCCTATTATCATTAATTAATTCAGCCCATTAATTCAGCCCATTTAAATTAAAGCCCAAGCCTAAGCCCATTAGGACTAGAAAGCCCATCTAATTGACCTAGATTAATACTATATATACATTCATTAGGTCAGAATTTTGGGGGGAGACACAATTTTCAGATCAGAAAATTTTTAGAGTGTGAGAGTGAGAAAGAGAGAGAGAGGAGGAAGACCTCGCGCGACGCGCCCGCTGCCGCGCCCGCGCCCGCTGCCGCGCCCGCTCCCGCGCCCGCGCCCGCTCCCGCGCCCGCTGCCGCGCCCGCTCCCGCGCCCGCTGCCGCGCCCGCGCCCGCTGCCGCGCCCGCTCCCGCGCCCGCGCCCGCTGCCGCGCCCGCTCCCGCGCCCGCGCCCGCTCCCGCGCCCGCCGCCGCGCCCGCTGCCGAGCGCCGCTGCCTCCCGCGCCCGTCGTCGCTGCCTTGCTGTTCCGTCGCCGTTGCCCCGCCGTCATCCCGACACCGCGCCGCCGGTCCACCGCTCGCCGTTCATCCCGATCCGCAAGTTCGAATTTGGGAATTATCTGCAAATTAGGTAATTAGATATTATCTGATATTTTTCAGAATATTTAATTTACTAATTTGTGCTTTTGAATATTGCGTGAATATCGTGTAGAATATTAGATATGTTGGGATAATTATCTGATATCTGCAATATTTTTAAAATATTCAAAATTAGGAAACTTTCCTAATTTAGCAACGTATCTAGACGACTATCCTACCTTATCCCTAAGGTACGATACGCGACGATATGGAAAATCATTATCCTATCCATAATCACTTGGGTACGATAATGATTTTTATCTGCTTTCCAAATTTGAATGATCGACTTTCCGTTAATATCTATAACCCTATAGATATGACCGATAGTTCGATTCTTGTGCCTAATCTGAATTTGAAACGAATCTTGTGGATTGCGTGGCTATTTTAAATATGGATGCTATCTCTGTTTAAATTATTTTTCCTTTTCAAATAAAAAAGAAAATTCAAAAAAATATCAGTTAGGATTTGAATTTGAGTTTTGCATGTTTAGGAATCCTAAATATATCTAGACGATAGAATAATTATTTAATTTAAATTAGGACTTGAGATAATCTATTTCCTAGTTTAAATTAAGTAATTTTCTAATCTTAATAGATTATTTAGGTTATTTTTTTAATTTCGAATTTTCATGAAAATCCCAAAAAAGAATGAATTGTTTTATGGTAGATTAGGATAGATTGCATTCTTAATTTAATTAATTTATTATTTCGAATTTTAACAAAAATCCCAAAAATAAGTCATGTTAGGATATGTTAAGTCATCATAGGTTGCATGTTAATTTAGGCATATTTTTATTCCGAATTTCATTAGAAAACACCAAAAATAAATCGTTTGCCCGTCATCAGAATTAAGTCACGTCGTCGCATGACATATAGTTTGCATGTTAGGTTGCATTATTCGCATGTCATTTTTGCACGTCATTGCATATAGGTTAGCTTTCATTTAAATAAGCGAAAATCCAAAAATACTGAGTGAACTGCTTGTTAATTAGAAATCATATTAGGATGGTTGATGTGATTTTCTAGCTAACCATGCAGATGCTTACGTTGCTTCGAGGTAAGTAATTCTCCCAATCTTGCAATTTATTTAATGCTTTGATTATTGGGTGTTAAATTGGTGGTTTGCGTACCCGCATGAACACCTCACATGTTAGTGACTAAGTTAAAATGGATCCAAATTGCTTGCCAAAATTTTTTTTGAAAAGAAAAGGTACCGAAAGGGCGTTAGACTAAATCTAGCGTAATCAAGTCCCCGGGCTTAGAATCTCTGGTTCGTAGAAATAAAACATATCTCCCTATGTTTTATTTAGGTTTCTAATCGACCTACCACAAATTGATTAGTGGCGACTCCAAGCATGAAAACATTTGCATGTTAAAAACTTAAACCCAAAGTTGCGAATTGGTAGGGCTTGGGAGGGCTCGAGTTAGGTTTAGTCCTAATAATCCATTAGCATGAGAGGAAGAAATTTTTAGGTCGCGACAGCTGCGATCATCTAGCAGCGCCGGCCAGTAATATAGAGACCTACACAACTTGCCGCTTTGTCTATTCTCTTGCAGGTTTCACTAAAAGTCCAGCGAACAACGGTCCTCCTTGCAGACCAACTCTCTACCACACGAGTCCCACAGAGTGCCCAACGACAGTCCCTTAGTCACGTCCTCGCCATCGTCGGCTGCCCGTCGCCGCTCATCCCGATCCGCAATCCCAATCCGCTGCAAATTCAAATTTGAAAATATCTGCAAAATTATGAATATTTTTAGAATATTCTTATCCATATTCTTAGAATATTTAATTTCCTAAATTTTCGGGTGTATGAATATTTTGCGAATATTCTATGGACGGTTAGATATCTTAAGATAATGCATGTGATATCTGCAATATTCTAAGGGTCTGTTTAGTAACGTTTCTGTTTCTTTATTTTTTTGTTATTTTGTTCTTCGGAACAGAAAATGAACATAAATCTATTTAGTAAAAAAAATCTATTTTTTTGTTTGTGGATCAAAAAAGTGATTTGGAACAGAAAAAAAAAGCAGAAAAAATCTACTTCTTTGTTTTTGGAACAAAAATAAGAAACGATTTTTTCTAGAACCCTCCAAAAATAACAATCCGCCAACTGCAACCCGCCTATCGCCGCCTCTCGCCGTCCTTCGCCGCCACCTACCGACTGCCTTCCGTCGTAGCCTGCCGACTGCCTCTTGCCGTCGACCACTGTCCTCTGCCGCCCGATGCCTGCCGCCACTGGCCGCCGGCCACCGTGCTCTACTGCCCAACGCCAGCTGCCACCAAGCGCTGACCGCCTCCCGCCGCCGGCTACCCGATGCCGGCGGTCACCCACCACTGGCCGTCGTACTCTACTGCCGGCTGTTGTGCTCCATCGCCCGATGCCGATCGCCACCCAGCACCGGCTGCCCTCGGCCGCCTCCAGCCCCCAGCCACCCAAGACCGACGGTCACCCACCACCAGCCGCCGTGCTCCACTGACCGACGCTGGCCACCCTCCGCCGCCAGCCACCTCCTGCTACCGGTCACCGCCGCTCGACGCCATTGTGATCCGCCGCTGGCCACTGTGCTCCACCGCCTCCCTCTGTCGGCCGCCATCCTTCGCCACCGCCGGCCAGCCGCCTCCCACCGCTGACCACCGTCCTCCGCCCCCCACCGCCACCTGCCGTCCTCCGCTGGTAGCTCGAAAGGGAGAAACTCGTCCATGGAATAGAAATAAATAATTCGTGCCCTAAACACGTTTATATTCTTTTTCTATTCCAGGAATAGAAATTTTGTGTAGTTACTAAGAGTGCGCATGGTAATGATTCTGTGTTTTGCTCATAAATGATTCTTTTTGATTCTGTGCTTGGGAACTGATTCTGAGCATTTGAAGGCGTTTGGTAACGGCCCAAAATTTCCATTTCTGAAATAGTAAAAGAACATAAATGCGTTTGGTAACGGCATAAAATTTCTTTTTATTAATAATATTTTAATATTTCTTTCTTTTTTTCTTCTCCTCCTTCCTGGCCATGGCAGGTAAAATATTTTTTTTATTAATAATACTTTTATGAAAAATAATTTTTTTATTTTTTTAGTAATTGTCGGTAAATTTTTTTATTAAAATATTTTAATAAAAAATATTTTTATTGAAAATATTTTTATCTTTTTTTTTTCGCCATGTCTTGGTCGCTGGCCATGGCCGGTAAAATATTTTTTATAAATATTTTTTTATTAAAATATTTTAATAAAAAATATTTTAATTGGAAATATTTTTTTTATTTTTTTTCGCCATGGCATGATCGCTGGCCATGGCCGGTAAAATATTTTTTTATAAATATTTTTATATTTTAATAAAAAATATTTTTATCGAAAATTTTTTTTTCGCCATGGCCTGGTGGTTGGCCATGGCTGATAAAATTTTTTTATTAATAAAATTTTTTTATTAAATATTCTAATCTCACCAGATATGGCGAGGGTGGCCCTCGCGCCGAACATTAGAAGCTACATCAAAAACCAAGAAAATAAGAAGAAAAAAAAATTGATTCTCATTTTTGTTCCCAGAATCAAGAAGATACTTTTTTTTATTCTTGATTCTGTTCCAAAATTGATTTTGAGCACAAATTTACAAGAATTTGTGTCTAGAATCAAAAAATTAAACAAACGGATTTCTGTTCCCAAACTGATTCTGGGAATAAAAGAACAAAATCAAATACTATTTGGCAAGTTACCATGCACAGCCTAAACGCGTTTTTTTTCTTAGAAATTGTTCCAAGAAATAGAAATAAAAAAAGCTATTTCTGATCAGAAATTATTTCTGGGAACAAAAACGTTACTGTGCACACCTAAGAAACCTCAAATTAGGAGTTTATCCTAATTTGGTAATGTATCGGGACGACTATCTAACCTCAACCCTGAGGTACCATACGCAGCGGTACAGAAAGATTATTATCTTATCCATAACCACTTGAATATGATAATATATCTTATTCGCTTTTCAAGTTCGAATAGTCGATTTTCCATTGATATCCGCGACCCTGTGGATATGATTGATAGTCCGATTCATTTTCCTACTTTTAAATGTAATAAGAAGGGTTTTGTGGATTGTATAGATTGTTTGAGTGCGATTACTATCTTTGTTTGATTTCTTTTTAAAAATAATGAAAATCAAAAAAATATTAGTTAGATTTTAAATTAGAAGTTTTGCATGTTTAGGGAATCCTGTATATATCTAGAAGATAATTGCTTAATTTAAATTGGAATTTAGAGTAGTTTATTTCCTAGTTTAAATTTGGAGTTATTCTAGTCCTAATAGAATATTTAGGGTATTTTAGAATTTCGAATTTTCACAAAAATATCCAAAAAGAGTCACTTTAGGATAGATTGAATTGCCTTTTCTATGATAGATTGTATGTTAATTTAGGCATTTTTTTATTCCGAATTTCATTGAAAATTACCAAAAATACATCATTTGCCCGTCATTAGAAGTAGGCCACTTCATCGCATGACACATAGATCGCATGTCAAGTTTCATTAATCGCATGTCATATTTTGCATGTCATTGTACTTAAATTAGTTTTCATTTTAATTAAGCGAAAACCCTAAAGAACAAATTGTGTGAATTGCTTTGTTAATTAGAAATCATATTAGGATTGTCTGTGTGATTTTTTAGCTAACAATGCAGATGCTTACATAGCTAAAATGTACGTTATTCTCCTAAGCTAGTAATTTATTTATTGCTTTCTTTATTGGGTGTTAAATTGGTGGATTGCGCACTCGCATGGTCACTTCACACGTTGGCAACTAGGTAATAAAATAGATCCAAACTGCTTGCTCAAAAAAAATTGAAAAGAAAAGGTATCGAAATGGAATTAGACTAGCTCTAGCGTAATCAAGTCCCCGAATCCAAAATCTTTGGTTCGTAGGAATAAAACATATCTCCCTATGTTTTATTTGGATTTCTAATTGACCCACCACAAATAGATTAGTAGTAGCTCTAACATGAAAATATCTACAAATTAAAAATTTAAACCCTAAGTCGCGAATTGATAGAGTTTGGGAGAGATCGAAATAGGTTTAGACTTAATAATCCATTAGCCGAACTCCTAGGTGGTACACCGCGGGAGCCTGGAGGTTTAGGTCGCAACAATCCAATTCCATATCTGCCACAGCAAAAAGTGGACTTTGGGTGCTCTACTTTTATTATTTAAAAAAAAAATTTGATTCTTGAGTTTCTTGAGTTTTGGGTGCTCGAAAACTGACCTGGACACTAAAAAAATTACACGGCTTTCTTGAGGTTTTGTTATTCTCTTGTTTGATGCCAAAAAAAAAGAGATTGTGCTAACGAGTGTTTTATGATATTTTTCAATAATGTTTGCTGGTGTGTATGAAACAAGATGACTACCACATCTGATCGGGACTAGTCGAGTGTTCAAAGAGCCTTGTGCATCTATTAATAGAAGAAACGGTTAATTTGGAATAATTCGCTTTATTCCAACATGACAAAGATTACACGACATATTAAACTATGCAATATCGTGAATAAGTTGCTTAATACTCGTCCGGAGGACAAGTGTTGATAAAATTCAACAAAAGAATTGTTTGAAAGCGGTTGTAATGATAAACGAGTTTCTTTTTTACTATCAATAAAAACTATATTCAACCCGGGATATTGATTTTTTTTATTGGATATCTCTGAAAAGACCGGGATATTGAGTTGGAATGAATAATTATGAGGACAAATTTTCTAATTTTTTTTATTATTTGGGCCGAATTGCAAGTTCCGCAATTATTCATTATTTTAAAAATATTATATCTCGAAACTCTTCATTTTTCTATTTAAACTAAATTGCGGCCCTCGCCTGTGGCTAGTCGTCGGCCATGGCCAGGTACCGGCCACATAAAGTTAATCAAAACTAGCGATGTTGGCGGGGAAAAGTAGCAAAAAAGTTTAATTGGACTAATTTAATCCTAAACATTTTCATATTGATATCAATTCAGTGCATCTGACCAATTTAGGCTGGAAATCACTGACATGGATGCCAGCCATTTTACGTGACACAACCGGCATTAATGTTGACAATTTTTAATAATTTTTTGAGTTTTTAAATATTTTTCCCTTTTTTTCCTTTATTTTTGTTGACACCTAAATTTTAGTGACCATTTAGTGTAATTTGCATAGAAAATTAGGGATTAATTTTTTAACCCCTAAACAAAAAATATTTAAATTGCATAACATATAGTTTAAATTCATTTTAGATTAATTGCATTTTGCATCAGACTGGCGGTGACGAACGAGCTTAAATTTCATTGAATGGGACTCGGCTCGCTTGGAATGGAAGGGCCGGAAATTACAAGTTAAACGGGCCCGGTTGTTTTATTTTGAGCTTAATTCAGCCCATTATCATTAATTAATTCAGCTCATTTAAATTAAAACCCAAGCCTAAGCCCATTAAGACTAGAGAGCCCATCTAATTGATCTAGATTAATGCTATATATACATTATTAGGTCAGGATTTTTGAGGGGGGTCTGACAATTTTTTAGAAGATAATTTTTGAGGGCACGAGAGACACACGTGAGCGAGAGAAAGAGTAAGAGAGGGAGAGAAGGAGACCGGCACGCCCCGCCGCCGGAGCCATCCCACGCCGTGCGTCGCCGCTGCTCCCGCGCCTCACGCCGCTGCTGCGTGCGACGCCGCTGCTTCCCACCGACGCCGCGCCTGCTGCTGTTGCTTCTCGCTGACATCGCTGCTGCTCCACACCGGTCGCCGCTGCTGCCTCCCGCGCGACGCCGCGCCTGTCACTGCTGCTCCACACTGGTCGCCGCTGCTGCTTCCCGCCGCCGCCTGCTGCCGCCGCTCCCTGCCGCGCCTGTCACTGTTGCTCCACACTGGTCGCCGCTGCTGCTTCCTGCCGCCGCCTACTGTCGCTGCTCCCTGCCGCGCCTGTCACCTGCCGAGCGCCGCTCCCTGCCGCGCTTGTCACCTGCCGAGCGTCGCTCCCTGCTGCGTGCTCACCGCCCGCCACCCGCCGTGCGTCGCTCCCCGCCGTGTGTCGCCACCCGCTGCCGCCGTTCCCTGCCGCGCCTGCTGCTGCGCGACGTCGCTCCGCCACTGCTGCTGCTGCTTCTCGCTGACATCGCTGCTGCTCCACACCGGTCGCCGCTGCTGCCTCCCGCGCGACGCCGCGCCTGTCACTGCTGCTCCACACTGGTCGCCGCTGCTGCTTCCCGCCGCCGCCTGCTGCCGCGCCTGCTACCGTCGCTCCCTGTCGCGCCTGCTGCCGCCGCTCCCTGCCGCGCCTGTCACCTGCCGAGCGCCGCTCCCTGCTGCGTGCTCACCGCCCGCCACCCGCCGTGCGTCGCTCCCCGCCGTGTGTCGCCACCCGCTGCCGCCGTCCTCGTGGTCGCGCCACCGCCGGTCCGCCGTTCGCCGCTCATCCCGATCCGCAATCTCGATCTGCGAGTTCAAATTTGGAAATATTTCGAAATTAGGTAAGGATGTTATCCAATATTTTCAGAATATTTATTTTCTTAATTTTTGGATGTTTGAATATTCTGTGAATATTGTGTGGATTGCTAGATATCTTAGGATAATGTTTGCCTTATTCGCGATATTCGAAAACATTCAAAATTAGGAAATTTTCCTAACTTGGCAACGTATCTGGACGACTATCCTACCTTATCCCTAAGGTACGATACGTGGCGATACAGAAAATCATTATTCTATCCATAATCATTTGGGTACGATAATGACTTTTATCTGCTTTCCAAATTTGAATGATCAACTTTCCGTCAATATCTATAACCCTATAGATATAACTGATAGTTCGATTTTTGTGCCTAATCCGAGTTTGAAACGAATCTTGTGGATCGCGTGGCTGTTTTAAATGTGGATGCTATCTCTGTTTAAATTGTCTTTCCTTTTCAAATAAAAAAGAAAATTCAAAAATATCAGTTAGGATTTGAATTTGAGTTTTGCATGTTTAGGAATCCTAAATATATCTAGACGATAGAGTAATTATTTAATTTAAATTAGGACTTGAGATAATCTATTTCCTAGTTTAAATTAAGTAATATTCTAATCTTAATAGATTATTTAGGTTATATTTTAATTTCGAATTTTCATGAAAACCCCAAAAAAAGAATGAATTGTTTTATGGTAGATTAGGATAGATTGCATTCTTAATTTATTATTTCGAATTTTAACAAAAACCTCAAAAATAAGTCATGTTAGGATATGTTAAGTCATCATAGGTTGCATGTTAATTTAGGCATATTTTTATTCCGAATTTCATTAGAAAATCCCAAAAATAAATCATTTGCCTATCATCAGAATTAGGTCACGTCGTCGCATGACATATAGTTTGCATGCTAGGTTGCATTACTTGCATGTCATTTTTGCATGTCATTGCATGTAGATTAGGTTTCATTTAAATAAGTGAAAATCCTAAAAATATTGAGTGAACTGCTTGTTAATTAGAAATCATATTAGGTTATTGATGTGATTTTCTAGCTAACAATGCAGATACTTACGTTGCTTCGAGGTAAGTAATTCTCCCAACTTGCAATTTATTTAATGCTTTCTCGGGTGTTAAATTGGTGGTTTGCGTACCCGCATGAACACCTCACATGTTAGTGACTAAGTTAAAATAAATCCAGATTGCTTGCCAAAACATTTTTGAAAAGAAAAGGTACCGAAAGGGCGTTAGACTAGATCTAGCGTAATCAAGTCCCCGAGCTTAGAATCTCTGATTCGTAGGAATAAAACATATCTCACTATGTTTTATTTAGGTTTCTAATCGACCTACCACAAATAGATTAGTGGCAACTCCAAGCATGAAAACATTTGCATGTTAAAAACTTAAACCCTAAGTTGCGAATTGGTAGGGCTTGGGAGGGCTCGAGTTAGGTTTAGTCCTAATAATCCATTAGCCTGAGAGGAAATTTTTTAGGTCGCGACAGCTTGGCGACTCCACTGGGGAATTGAGTTAAAACTCTTAGTGGACTTAGGCCAGTTTTTCTTTTTTTAAAAAAAATATTTTTGCTTGGCAGCGAGGATCCCAGGTACGTCCCTAATATTTTAGGTGTTAAATGTTTTTGCAGAACGGGAGGTATAAGGGGAGGCATGATTGTTAACCCTTGTTTTGCATGGAGGTGTTTGAATGAATGGTTTATTTTATGCACGAAGCGCTGTATGATATAACTTGTTGTGCATGCCTTGCATTTACACTACACCGCACACACTTCCCGCTGCCGGACCTGGGCGGCACAGGTTTAGGATGGTACTGAGAAAACGGACACCTCGACCACACCCGTGTGGTATGGGTCGCCTTTCTTGGTCCCGAAAGTTCTTTCATGGTGTCATTGAATACCTACCACGGTTGCACCCTTTGCAACCCGGGTCGGCTCTTTGACTAAGCCGGAGTCAGGGGAATCCCAGCCTAACCACCACCATGACTGGTTTAGCTTGGTAATCCTCATGTCTCCATTTCGCAAGCCAGAGTCTAGGTAGAAATCGAACCTCACGTTTCATGCGCATGTCTATGTGATTACCATCATTCTACCGGGTGAAGTAAGACTTCTAAACCTTTATCTCGCAATTTATTTATGTTTCGTCTTTTTCTTTGGTCGGTCCATGACATTAGGTCGGTCGTGAGTCTTGGTCTATACACTATGGGAGGGGCAGACATCCGGATTCTTGATGCTCCTAAGGACGAGCTCCGTGCCTGGTGGAATCTACTCAGTCCGACCAACCGCAAGCTAGTTGAGGGCCACATCGGGAGGCTGCTCCCCCTACTGGAGGTCAAAGTCCGTACCGGCCTCGTTCGAGCATTAACGCACTTCTGGTGTCCCGAGACCTCTACCTTTATATTCGGTAAGCACGAGCTCACCCCAACGTTGGAAGAATATAGCGTGCTCATTGGAAAACCATTGGAGTCGGAGTTAGTCACATCACCTTTGGGAATTGATTCTACTTTAATGTTGGCTGAATTTTTGAATGTCGGAAAAGATGAATTGGGAAAAGTGTTAAAAGCAAATCGTGGCACATGTCCTTTTTCATTCTTGAGTCAGTGTTTTGAAAAAGCCACATCTTTTCAAAAAGGCAGAATCTTTTTGCTAGCATTTTTCGGGTTCGTGATTTTTCCTTACTGTAAGAATGCATGTAATCCGTCAATCGCATGGTTGGTCCAACAGGTCTGTCTTGAAAAGAATTTTATCAACATCATTTTAGCCGAGACTTTCATTTCCCTCACTAAATTTAAGCAACATGTTGACAAAACTTTTCATGCCCCCCTCGAACTTTTGCAAATCTGGTTTTTGTCTCATATAAAAGGGTGCGGCGATTTACTCACAATATCCGAGCTTAGTGATTCTAGCCATCCCGTCTTGAGGTATAAAGAAAAATAAGGGGGTGCACCCGATTATCATTACTCTGAATGGATCATTTTCATGAAAAACGCTAGACCCCAAGGTTTCCAATGGCATGCTAACTGGTTCAAAGTCGAGGAAGCTCGGCTTACATGTAATGGTATTGGACCGGTTCCACTATTGGGTTTCACCGGTGCAATTGAATACTACCCCGCCAGAGTGTCTCGTCAGTATCAGATTCTCCAAGGGCTCCCTCCAGCGTTACAACCAGAACTCCTCCAAGTTGACTTCGCCAATGATGATAAAGACCACGAAGCGACCGTAGCTCAGCTCAATAAGATGTGGAGGAAGTGTCGTGTGTTAAAGATAGCTCGGCCCGAAAGAGAACTAAAGGGAGAGCAGAAGTCCTATTTCGCGACGACCCAATACATTCGACGGCACAGAATCCCGCAGGATTTGCTCCCGAAGATACCCAAGGTGCCTCTCAAGTCCGCCAATCGCTCAGAGAACAATCGCCTCAAAAGGAAGGCCAAAGAAGCTGAAGAAAAGGCATCCAAGATAGCTCGAGCTTATGAGCAATTGAAGAAGGAAGTCGCCTCCCATATGTCTATAGATCAAGCTAAATAAAAAGCTCGAAGTTCTTTTCTCATTTCAGTTTCAATTTTTAAAATTTGTTTAGGAATTGAGTCATTTGTCTTTATATTCAGTTCAATTTCAAGTCATTAATTGATGTAAAAATTTTCGCCATTTCAATAAAGGGGTCCTTTCAATTCAAAGCGGTTAGACCAATGTCATGGATTGGCATATGATTTTGCTTAACACTCATGTATGCCTGTTTCATTCCAAAATTAGGTAGCTACGGACCGATCACGATCGCCCATTCGTACACGGTCGAGAGCCAGAATGGCCGATCAAACCGACTTGCAAGAGCGTATTGTTGGTGTGGAAGACCAGATCAAGCAACTTGTCATCGCGATGCAACAAATGTCCGCTGAGATCAAAGCTCTCCGGTCGGTTCCTGTTTCGGCATCCCTCGAAGCATCAGTCCCAAAGCAAAAAATCAGAAAAAGTGTCGATGTTGACGGAGATGACGATATTCCTGATTTAGAAGATGACCCCGTCCAGATCATCGTCAACAAGGACAAACCTGATGAACGGGTCAATAAACTTGAAGAAAGAGTGAAACAGCTGGAAGGTTCGCAGGATTCACCTTCAATCGATCTGTCCCTGTACTCACAGATCAAAATCCCAAAGAAGTTCAAAATGCCAGACTTCGACAAGTACAATGGCACCACATGTCCAAAAGCCCACTTACAGCTCTATCACGTACAGATGACTTCATACGTTGATAACGAACTCCTGATGATCCATGCCTTTCAAGCAAGTTTGACGGGTCCTGCTTTGAACTAGTATCTCATGAAGAAGATAAATGGCCTCAAAACTTGGAAAGAAGCTAGTGAAGCATTCTTGAAGCAGTACAGATTTATAACGGACATCATTCCTACCCGTGATGATCTCGAACGTGCTCAGATGAAAAAGACTGAGTCCTTCAAAGACTATGCTATCAGATGGAGGAATTTAGCTGCTCAGGTTGTCCCAGAACCCATAGACAGTGAGTTAAAGAGGATGTTCGTGAAAACTCTCCCGTTCGAATACCGTAATCGGATGGTTGCCATTCCGGCTGACAACTTCAACCAACTCATCCCCATAGGCGAACAAATTGAAATAGGGCTGAAAGATGGATGGTTTGTCGAGCCGTCCTCCTCGACCAGAAGATTTGGTGCGAGAAAAGAGAAAGAACCGGCAGCTGAAGTGAATGTGGCTTATAACCAACCGAGCCGGCGGAATGCTAACTCCGCCCCAGCAATCCAAGTAGTAGAAGCTCAGCAACAAAACTCGGGTCGTCAACCTTTTCAGAGGAGGAACAACAGGAGGCAATTCACCCCCCTCCCCGGATCGTTGTCTCAAGTATTGACAGTGCTCCAGAAGAAAGGCTTGCTTACTACTGAGCCAAAGCGGCCCAATCCTGAGCGGTTCTATAACTTCGACCCGTCAAAGAAATGTGATTATCACATGGGTGAGCTGGGACACTCAACCGATGATTGCTATGCCCTCAAGCACCGAATCCAGAACCTCCTAGATACGAAGGCTTTCTCATTTCAGCCTGCTAAGCCGAATGTTCAGAACAACCCACTCCCTGATCACGCAGGCAATGTGAATGCCATATTTAGCTTCGACGCTGGTCGAATCAAGAATCTTAAGGTGTATACTACTGATGTCTACGGTGAGTTAGTGAAAGCCGGTTGTTACCCGAGTAATGAGGACCTTCCCCTTGCCATCATGAGAGAAAGAATCTCAAGGATGGTAGAAGCTGGGATGATCGTTTATGCTGACCACACTGGCATCATTTCCACTATCTCTGAATTGGTTATTAATTGGGAGGAGGAGTTTGCTTCGTTGAACACCGGGAGCGACGAGGGCGACCCTCTGCTTGAAGACATGCCTCCGCTTGAAGACGCGTCCGATAATGAGGAAATCATTGTAAGCACGCCTACAACTGATGAAGGGATAGTGATCGAGATACCTCAACCGTATGAGTACAGTGATAATAGGGCGGTTCCTTGGTCCTACAGTCTCGATGTCGACTTAGTTACCAGATCTGGGCGTTCCTACGGCCAAGCTAATGCTCAACCTACAAAACCTGTTACTGATGAAGAAGCCAAGGAATTTCTAGCTGTGATTAAGGCTAGCGAATACAACATAGTTGAACAATTGCGCAAGCTGCCCGCACAAATCTCTCTGCTTGAGCTACTCCAAACATCTGTCAAGCATCAGAAGGCCTTAATGAAGGTGTTAAGTGAAGTCCACGTGCCAAAAACGATCGATCATGACAAATTAGAGGAATTTGTGGGTTCTATACTCCTCAAGGACCTCATAGCCTTTTCAGATGAAGAGTTCCCTCTAGAAGGGAGGGGGCATACCAAAGCACTCTATATTTCCGTCAAATACAAGGCCTCACATGTAGCCCGGGTACTCATTGACAACAGATCAGCCTTGAACATCTGTCCTTTGGCAACTTTACACCGCCTTAAGATAGATCCTTCTAGGATAAATTCTGCAAAAACCTCCGTACGAGCTTTTGACGGAACGAAGAAAGAAGTAATGGGAGAAATCCACCTTGACATACAGATAGGACCAACGATATTCAATGTCCTATTTCAAGTTATGGACATTCCCACTGCATTCAATTTTCTGTTGGGTCGTCCATGGATTCATGCTGCCGGAGCTGTGCCATCCAGTCTACATCAGATGGTGAAGTTCGTCGTGGAGAGAAAGTTAATCACAGTTCACGGTGAAGAAGAGCACCCAATCTACCATGCAACGGCTATCCCCTATGTTGAGCCTGATTGCAAAATAGAATCGAGTTATCAGTCGCTCGAGCTTGTATCAACCATACATGCGTCCAGAGGATCATCACCGCCTATTCCCGAGGTGTCAAATGCTGCAGTTATGGTTGGAAAGGTAATGGTCTCTCATGGCTTTACTCCGGGTGAAGGCCTTGGTAGAAATGGTCAAGGTATCCGCCAACCGTTGGAAGTTTCTCAGAGGCCCCGCATTACTGGGTTGGGATACCTGGGGTCAAGTGAGTCAAATAATGGGGCACGTAGACGTGGACGTGGACGTGGTCGAGGTCGAGGTCGAAGAAATGGACAGAACAGATCGCGATCCGAAGAAGAGCCGAATGGTGAAGAACGTGGGCGTGGTAGGTTGCTTCCACACCTCCGCACCACATTCCCAGGCCCTGCAAGAATGATGCATGAAGAGAAGGAAGTGATCGACACTCTGGGGCAACCAAGCGGCAAGTTCGATTATTATGTAAAATATTCAGCACCCCCGAGCTTCTATGTTGACCCCCGTGACATTGTCCCGGATGGATGGGGAGGTATGGATGATCCAACACCTCTAGTGACAGAAGATCCTGATGATGCAATGGAGGGAATCACTGCCATGTTCGATGATTTCTTCATTGGAGCTATTGAGGAAGGACCGTTGGAGGAAATGGGCACTGGCCCGCAAGAGTAACACATTTACTTTTTTCGCACACTCCCCTACGCGGGAATTTTTACTGCTTTTTAGGACTTGCCCCGTCTCGGGAGCTACTTTTTAGGACTTTTCATTTCTAGGATTTGATTGTTGCAATTTCCATTCCAATAAATGTAATTCATTTGGTGATAATCAATGAAATTACAAGTTATTTTCGTTTTGAGGGCATGTTGAGGTACATCAAACCAGCCCGGTGATGATATCCAACCGATAAAAGAAAATATAGTCCAAGGAGAATTCTGAGGCCTGGGCTTCTTCATGCTTCCTCGTGTTAAAACCTTTTGGAAAAGAATTTCAAAATAAATAAATTAATCAAAAGAAATAAAAGTACACTGTTTAGCCCTGTTTGTCCTATTGAACCCCCTACTTTATGTTTCAGGGGCAATTTTGTGACACGTAAGGGTATGGGAACGGTCCAATTTGACGAATTATGTGCCACCGAACCTGATCTCGATGACACCAATGAACTCGAAGATTCCTCGGACCTTCAGCGTGATCTAGAGCATCATGAAAGACCTAAAGTCCTAACGGTAGACCAAACTATCACCGTCAACTTGAGTGATTCCGGAGAACCCAAAGAGGTGAAGATAGGGGCAACCCTTCCCGAAGGTGAAGCTAAACGCCTGGTCCAACTGCTGAAGGATTACCAGGATATCTTTGCCTGGTCGTATGTCGATATGCCGGGTTTAGACCCTTCTATCGTGGAGCATAGTCTACCTATTAATCCGGACATGCCGCCCAAGAAACAGAAGCTGCGAAGAACCAAACCTGAACTTTCGAAGAAGATAGAGGAGGAGGTCATGAAACTTTTGAAAGTAGGGTTTATTGAAGTCACCCAATACCCCAGCTGGGTGGCTAATATTGTGCCAGTCATGAAGAAGGATGGTCGAGTTCGGGTTTGCATCGACTATCGCGATCTAAACAAGGCCAGTCCTAAAGACGATTTCCCATTGCCACATATAGACGTTTTGGTGGACAGTACTGCAGGGTTTGAGCTGTTTTCCTTCATGGATGGTTTTTCGGGCTATAATCAGATAAAAATGAAGGACGATGATAAGGAGAAAACGGCGTTCATCACTCCTTGGGGGACATTCCACTATAAGGTCATGCCTTTCGGCCTTAAAAATGCCGGGGCAACATATCAACGGGCAATGGTGACGCTCTTCCATGATATGATGCATAAGGAGATTGAGGTTTATGTCGATGACATGATCGCCAAGTCTCGACCTGGGAAGAGTCACGTCGATACTTTGAAGAAATTATTCGAGAGGCTCCGTGAGTTTAAGCTCCGTCTCAATCCAGCAAAGTGCGTATTCGGAGCAACCTCGGGTAAATTACTTGGGTTCATAGTAAGCAGTAAAGGCATTGAAATTGACCCCTCCAAGGTGAAGGCTATATGTGAGTTGCAACCCCCGTCGACCGTAAAAGAAGTGCGGAGCCTCCTGGGTAGATTGAACTACATAGCCCGTTTTATTTCTCAGCTCTCCGCAACTGCTAAGCCATTCTTCAAACTTCTAAGGAAGAATGCTCAAGTGAAATGGGACGATGATTGTCGGGAAGCGTTTAACGAACTAAAGCAATACCTGATGAAACCACCAGTGCTAGTCCCACCAATGCCGGGCCAGCCTTTGATCCTTTACCTCACGATTCATAGTGAGTCTTTAGGTGCGATGCTAGCCCAGAAAAGTCCTGAAGATGGAAAAGAACGAGCCATTTATTACCTAAGCAAGAAGTTCACCGTCTCGGAGTTGAATTATTCTGAAGCCGAGAAGACTTGCGCTGCGCTAGTATGGGTGCTCCATAGGCTGCGACAATATACACTGCATCACCAGACTTTGCTTGTGACTGAGACCGATCCCATTAAGTATTTACTTGATCAGCCAGCTTTGGTAGGGAAGTTAGCCAAGTGGCAGATTTTAATTTCAGAGTTTGATATCCAGATGAAGCCACAAAAGTCAGTTAAAGGTCGAGTAATTGCTGATGTGTTAGCTGAAAATCCTGGAGTCCCTGATGATGATAGATATTCTCCAGAAGATCACATTTTGGTAATAAAGGAAGATACATGGACCATGTTTTTCGATGGAGCTGTAAACTTGGCCGGTTCCGGCACTGGGGCAGTTTTAATATCCCCAGATGGGCAACATTATCCAGTAGCAGCAAAGTTGATGTTCCCCTGTACCAACAACATAGCCGAGTACGAAGCTTGCATCCTCGGACTCCAAGCCGCAGTGGAAATGGGGATAACCAAGTTGAAAGTGTTTGGTGATTCTGCTCTGATTATTCTCCAAACTGTGGGAGAGTGGAAGACGAGAGACACCAAACTAGTGCCGTACCATGAATACCTTGAAGAAATCATAGAGGAATTCGAAAATATCTCTTTTGAGTACTTATCGAGGTCTCATAATCAGTTTGCTGATGCGCTAGCTACGTTATCATCCATGTTGCAAGTGATTGATGGGTTAGAGGTAGAACCCTTGAAGATCGAAGTCCTGACAAAACCGGCCTACTGTATGGTTGTGACCAGAGAACCTGACGAAAAGCCATGGTATTACGATATCATGAGTTACATCCAGAGACAAGAATTTCCTGAGGGAAGCACCCCGGCCGACAGGAAGTACATAATGAAAATGGCTTCAAAATTCTTTGTTAGTGGTGAGAAGCTGTACAAAAGATCATATGATTCGATCCTATTAAGGTGTGTGGATGCGGCTGAAGCTACCAGAATCATGCAAGAAGTACACGAAGGGATATGTGGTCCACACATGAATGGCCACATGTTAGCTAAGAAGATTATGAGGTTGGGTTATTATTGGCTCAGTCTTGAGAGTGACTGCATCCAACATGTTCGAAGATGTCATCGTTGTCAGGTTCATGGGGATAAAATAAATGTTCCCCCGACAGAATTACATCAGCAGTCTGAGCCATGGCCTTTTTCAATGTGGGGCATCGATGTGATTGGCCCGATTAATCCCAAGGCATCAAATGGACACCGATTTATCTTGGTCGCGATTGACTATTTCTCTAAGTGGATTGAGGCGTCATCTTATGCAAACGTCACCGCAAAGAATGTTGTAAAATTCATCAGGCGAGACATAGTTGCTCGTTATGGTGTCCCTGAGGCTATCGTCACTGACAATGGGACAAATTTGAACAACAAGTTCATTGATCAGTTGTTCAACGAGTTCAAAATCCGGCACCTGAATTCATCTCCTTACCGTCCACAGATGAATGGAGCAGTTGAAGCCGCTAACAAGAATATCAAGAAGATCTTGGCCAAAACGGCTGAAAACTATCGTGACTGGCATGAAAGGTTACCATTTGCACTAATGACGTATCGAACTTCGATCCGAACTGTTGACACCTAAATTTTAGCAACCATTTAGTGTAATTTGCATAGAAAATTAGGGATTAAATTTTTAACCCCTAAACAAAAATATTTAATTTGCATAACATATAGTTTAAATTCATTTTAGGTTAGTTGCATTTTTGCATCGGACCGGCGGTGACGAACGAGCTTAATCGAATGTGACTCGGCTCACTTGAAATGCAAGGGCCGGAAATTACAAGTCAAACGGGCTCGGTTGTTTTAATTTGAAATTAATTCAGCCCATTGTCATTAATTAATTCAGCCCATTGTCATTAATTAATTCAGCCCATTTAAATTAAAGCCCAAGCCTAAGCCCATTAGGACTAAAAGCCCATCTAATTGACCTAGGTTAATACTATATATACATTATTAGGTCAGAATTTTAGAGGGGGACACAATTTTCAGATCAGAATTTTTGAGAGCACGAGAGACACACGTGAGTGAAAGGAAAGAGAGTGAGAAAGAGAGAGCGGGAGAGAAGGAGGCCGGCTCCCACCGCCGCCGCGCCCGCGCGCTGCCGCCTCCCCCGCCGGCGTCGCGCCTCACGCCACCGCGGCTGCTGCCGCCCCTCTCCGCGCGCGCCGTCGCCTGCTGCTGCTGCTCCTCGCCGCGCGCCGCCGCGTGCTGCCGCTGCTTCGCGCTGCCGTCGCTGCTGCTGCTGCCGTCGCCTGCTGCCGCTCCTGCCGCCTCACGTTGCTGCAGCCGCTCCTCCCACCGCCGCCGTGCCTGTTGCTGCCGAAGCCCGACGTCCCAGCCGCTCTCTGCCAGGCGCTGCTGCTTCCCGCGCATCTGCCGTTGCCGCTGCCGCTGATCCTCACGCCGTCGCCGCCGCTGTTGCTTGCTGCTGCCGTGCCTGCTGCTTCCTGCCGCGCGACGCCGACACCGCCGGTGCTGCTGCTCGCCGCTGCTCCTCAGGCCGACGCCGACGCCCCTGCTGCCGTTGCTGCCGTGCTGCTGCTTCCCGCTCACGCCGACGCTGCCGTGCTGCTGCTGCCGCGCCCTACACCGCCGCCTCTCCCGCCGACGCCGTGTTTCCCGCCGGAGCTGCTGTTTGTCCTTGCCGACGTCCCAGCCGCTGTCCCCGCCGAGCCCGACGTTGCTGCCTCCGTCCTCGCCGGAGCCGTCACACGCCGGCGCTGCCTTGCTGTTCCGTCGCCGCCGCTCCGTCGTCGTTCCCGTCACCGCACCGCCAAATCCGCCGTTCACCGTTCGTCCCAATCCGCAAGTTCGAATTTGGAAATTATCCGCAAATTAGGTAATTGAACATTATCTAATATTTTTAGAATATTTCGTTTCTTAATTTTTGAGTGTTTGAATATTCTGTGAATATTGCGTGGATTGCTAGATATCTTAGGATAATGTTTGCCTTGTTCGCAATATTTGAAAATATTCAAAATTAGGAATATTTCCTAATTCAGCAACGTATCTGGACAACTATCCGACCTTATCCCTAAGGTATGATACGTGGCGATACGGAAAATCATTATCCTATCCATAATCACTTGGGTACGATAATGATTTTTATCTGCTTTCCAAATTTGAATGATCGACTTTCCATTAATATCTATAACCCTATAGATATGACTGATAGTTCGATTCTTGTGCCTAATCTGAATTTGAAACAAATCTTGTGGATTGCGTGGCTGTTTTAAATGTGGATGCTATCTATGTTTAGATTATTTTTCCTTTTCAAATAAAAAGAAAATTTAAAAAATATATCAGTTAGGATTTGAATTTGAGTTTTGCATGTTTAGGAATCCTAAATATATCTAGACGATAGAGTAATTATTTAATTTGAATCAGGACTTGAGATAATCTATTTCCTAGTTTAAATTAAGTAATTTTCTAACTTTAATAGATTATTTAGGTTATTTTTAATTCCGAATTTTCATGAAAATCCCAAAAAAGGAATAAATTGTCTTATGGTAGATTAGGATAGATTGCATTCTTAATTTAATTAATTTATTATTTCGAATTTTAGCAAAAATCCCAAAAATAAGTTGTGTTAGGATATGTTAAGTCATCATAGATTGCATGTTAATTTAGGCATATTTTTATTCCGAATTTCACCAGAAAATACCAAAAATAAATCATTTGCCCGTCATCAGAATCAGGTCACGTCGTCGCATGACATATAGTTTGCATGTTAGGTTGCGTTGTTCGCATGTCAATTCTTGTACGTCATTGCACGTAGGTTAGCTTTCATTTAAATAAGTGAAAATCAAAAAAATGTGGAATGAACTGCTTGTTAATTAGAAATCATATTAGGTTGTTGATGTGATTTTCTAGCTAACCATGCAGATGCTTACGTTGCTTCGAGGTAAGTAATTCTCCTAATCTTGCAATTTATTTAATGCTTTCTTGAGTGTTAAATTGGTGGTTTGCGTACCCGCATGAACACCTCACATGTTAGTGACTAAGTTAAAATGGATCCAAACTGCTTGCCAAAATATTTTTGAAAAGAAAAGGTACCGAAAGGGCGTTAGACTAGATCTAGCGTAATCAAGTCCCCGGGCTTAGAATCTCTGGTTCGTAGGAATAAAACATATCTCCCTATGTTTTATTTAGGTTTCTAATCGACCTACCACAAATTGATTAGTGGCGACTCCAAGCATGAAAACATTTGCACGTTTAAAAACTTAAACCCTAAGTTGCGAATTGGTAGGGCTTGGGAGGGCCCGAATTAGGTTTAGTCCTAATAATCCATTAGCCTGAGAAGGAAAATTTTTAGGTCGCGACAGCTTGGCGACTCCACTGGGGACTTGAGTTAAAACTCTTAGTGGACTTAGGCCAGTTTTTCTTTTCAAAAAATATATTTTTTGCTTGGCAGCGAGGATCCCAGGTACGTCCCTAACATTTTAGGTGTTAAATGTTTTTGCAGTATGGGAGGTATAAGGGGAGGCGTGATTGTTAACCCTTGTTTTGCAGGGAGGTGTTTGAATGAATGGTTTAGTTTATGCACGAAGCGCTGTATGATATAACCTGTTGTGCATGCCTTACATTTACACTACACCGCACACACTACCCGCTGCCGGACCTGGGCGGCACAGGTTTAGGATGGTACTGAGAAAACGGACACCCCGACCACACCCGCGTGGTATGGGTCGCCTTTCTTGGTCCCGAAAGTTCTTTCGTGGTGTCATTGAATACCTGCCACGGTTGCACCCTTTGCAACCCGGGTCGGCTCTTTGACTAAGCCGGAGTCAGGGGAATCTCAGCCTAACCACCACCATGACTGGTTTAGCTCGGTAATCCTCATGTCTCCATTTTGCAAGCCAGAGTCTAGGTAGAAATCGAACCTCACGTTTCATGCGCATGTCTATGTGATTGCCATCATTCTACCGGGTGAAGTAAGATTTCTAAACCTTTATCTCGCGATTTATTTATCTTTCGTCTTTTTCTTTGGTCGGTCCATGACATTAGGTCGGTCGCGAGTCTTGGTCTATACACTATGGGAGGGGCAGACATCCGGATTCTTGATGCTCCTAAGGACGAGCTCCGTGCCTGGTGGAATCTACTCAGTCCGACCAACCGCAAGCTAGTTGAGGGCCACATCGGGAGGCTCCTCCCCCTACTGGAGGTCAAAGTCCGTACCGGCCTCGTTCGAGCATTAGCGCACTTCTGGTGTCCCGAGACCTCTACCTTTATATTCGGTAAGCACGAGCTCACCCCGACGTTGGAAGAATATAGCGTGCTCATTGGAAAACCATTGGAGTCGGATTTAGTCACACCACCTTTGGGAATTGATTCTACTTTAATGTTGGCTGAATTTTTTAATGTCGGAAAAGATGAATTGGGAAAAGTTTTAAAAGCAAATCGTGGCACATGTCCTTTTTCATTCCTGAGTCAGTGTTTTGAAAAAGCCACATCTTTTCAAAAAGGCAGAATCTTTTTGCTAGCGTTTTTCGGGTTCGTGATTTTTCCTTACTGTAAGAATGCATGTAATCCGTCAATCGCCTGGTTGGTCCAACAGGTCTGTCTTGAAAAGAATTTTATCAACATCATTTTAGCAGAGACTTTCATTTCCCTCACTAAATTTAAGCAACATGTTGACAAAACTTTTCATGCCCCCCTCGAACTTTTGCAAATCTGGTTTTTGTCTCATATAAAAGGGTGCGGCAATTTACTCACAATATCCGAGCTTAGTGATTCTAGCCATCCAGTTTTAAGGTACAAAGAAAAACAAGGGGATGCACCCGATTATCATTACTCTGAATGGATCATTTTCATGAAAAATGCTAGACCCCAAGGTTTCCAATGGCATGCTAATTGGTTCAAAGTCGAGGAAGCTCGGCTTACATGTAATGGTATCGGGCCGGTTCCACTATTGGGTTTCACTGGTGCGATCGAATACTACCCCGCCAGAGTGTCTCGTCAGTATCAGATTCTCCAAGGACTCCCTCCGGCGTTACAACCAGAACTCCTACAAGTTGACTTCGCCGATGATGATAAAGACCACGAAGCGACCGTAGCCCAGCTCAATAAGATGTGGAGGAAGTGTCGTGTGTTGAAGATAGCACGACCCGAAGGAGAACTAAAGGGAGAGCAGAAGTCCTATTTCGCGACGACCCAGTACATTCGTCGGCACAGAATCCCGCAGGATTTGCTCCCGAAGATACCCAAGGTGCCTCTAAAGTCCGCCAATCGCTCAGAGAACAATCGCCTCAAAAGGAAGGCCGAAGAAGCTGAAGAAAAGGCATCCAAGATAGCTCGAGCTTATGAGCAATTGAAGAAGGAAGTCGCCTCCCATATGTCTATAGATCAAGCTAAATAAAAAAGCTCGAAGTTCTTTTCTTATTTCAGTTTTAGTTTTAAAGTTTGTTTAGGAATTGAGTCATTTGTCTTTATATTCAGTTCAATTTCAAGTCATTAATTGGTGTAAAAATTTTCGTCATTTCAATAAAGTGGTCCTTTCAATTCGAAGCGGTTAGACCAATGTCATGGATTGGCGTATGATTTTGCTTAACACTAATGTATGCCTGTTTCATTTCGAAATTAGGTAGCTACGGACCGATCACGATCGCCCATTCGTACACGGTCGAGAGCCAGAATGGCCGATCAAACTGACTTGCAAGAGCGTGTTGTTGGTGTGGAAGACCAGATCAAGCAACTTGTCATCGCAATGCAACAAATGTCCGCTGAGATCAAAGCTCTCCGGTCGGTTCCTGTTTCGGCACCCCTCGAAGCGTCAGTCCCAAAGCAGAAAATCAGAAAAAGTGTCGATGTTGACGGAGATGACGATATTCCTGATTTAGAAGATGACCCCGTCCAGATCATCGTCAACAAGGACAAACCTGATGAACGGGTCAATAAACTTGAAGAAAGAGTGAAGCAGCTGGAAGGTTCGCAGGATTCACCTTCGATTGATCTGTCCCTTTACTCACAGATCAAAATCCCAAAGAAGTTCAAAATGCCGGATTTCGACAAGTACAATGGCACCACATGTCCAAAAGCCCACCTACAGCTCTATCACGTGCAAATGACTTCGTACGTTGATAACGAACTCCTGATGATTCATGCCTTTCAAGCAAGTTTGACGGGTCCTGCTTTGAGCTGGTATCTCATGAAGAAGATAAATGGCCTCAAAACTTGGAAAGAAGCCAGTGAAGCATTCTTGAAGCAGTACAGATTCATAACAGACATCATTCCTACCCGTGATGATCTCGAACGCGCCCAGATGAAAAAGACTGAGTCCTTCAAAGACTATGCTATCAGATGGAGAAATTTAGCTGCTCAGGTTGTCCCAGAACCCATAGATAGTGAGTTAAAGAGGATGTTCATGAAAACTCTCCCGTTCGAATACCGTAATCGGATGGTTGCCATTCCGACTGACAACTTCAACCAACTCATCCCCATGGGCGAACAAATTGAAATAGGGTTGAAAGATGGATGGTTTGTCGAGCCGCCCTCCTCGACCAGAAGATTTGGTGCGAGAAAAGAGAAAGAACCGGCAGCTGAAGTGAATGTGGCTTATAACCAACCGAGCCGGCGGAATGCTAACTCCGCCCCAGCGATCCAAGTAGTAGAAGCTCAGCAACAAAACTCGAGTCGTCAACCTTTTCAGAGGAGGAACAACAAGAGGCAATTCACTCCCCTCCCCGGATCGTTGTCTCAAGTGTTGACGGTGCTCCAGAAGAAAGGTTTGCTCACTACTGAGCCAAAGCGGCCCAATCCTGAGCGGTTCTATAACTTCGACCCGTCAAAGAAATGTGATTATCACATGGGTGAGCCGGGACACTCAACCGATGATTGCTATGCCCTCAGGCACCAAATCCAAAACCTCCTAGACACGAAGGCGTTCTCATTTCAACCTGCTAAGCCGAATGTTCAGAGCAACCCACTCCCTGATCACGCAGGCAATGTGAATGCCATATTTAGCTTCAATGCTGGTCGAATCAAGAATGTTAAGGTGTGTACTACCGACGTCTACGGTGAGTTAGTGAAGGCCGGTTGTTACCCAAGTAATGAAGACCTGCCCCTGGCTCTCATGAAAGAGAGAATCTCAAGAATGGTAGAAGCTGGGATGATTGTTTATGCTGACCACACTGGCATCGTTTCCACTATCTCCGAAGTGGTTATTAATTGGGAGGAGGAGTTTGCTACATTGAACATCAGGAGCGACAAGGGCGACCCTCTGCCTGAAGACATGCCTCCGCTTGAAGACGCGTCCGATAATGAGGAAATCACTGTAAGCACGCCTACAACTGATGAAGGGATAGTGATCGAGATACCTCAACCGTATGAGTACAGTGACAATAAGGCGGTTCCCTGGTCCTACAGTCTCGATGTCGACTTGGTTACCAGATCCGGGCGTTCCTATGGCCAAGCTAATGCCCAACCTGCAAAACCCGTTACTGATGAAGAAGCCAAGGAATTTCTAGCCGTGATTAAGGCTAGCGAGTACAACATAGTTGAACAATTGCGCAAGCTGCCCGCGCAAATCTCTCTGCTTGAGCTGCTCCAGACATCTGTCAAGCATCAGAAGGCCTTAATGAAGGTGTTGAGTGAAGTCCACGTGCCAGAAACGATCGATCATGACAAATTAGAGGAATTTGTAGGTTCTATACTCCTCAAGGACCTCATAGCCTTTTCAGATGAAGAGTTCCCTCTAGAAGGGAGGGGGCATACCAGGGCACTCTATATTTCCGTCAAATACAAGGCTTCACATGTTGCCCGGGTACTCATTGACAACGGATCAGCCCTAAACATCTGTCCTTTGGCGACTTTACACCGCCTTAAGATAGATCCTTCTAGGATAAGTTCTGCAAGAACCTCCGTACGAGCCTTTGACGGAACGAAGAAAGAAGTGATGGGAGAAATACACCTTGACATACAGATAGGACCAACGATGTTCAATGTCCTATTTCAAGTTATGGACATTCCCACTGCATTCAATTTTCTGTTGGGTCGTCCATGGATTCATACTGCTGGAGCTGTGCCATCCAGTCTACATCAGATGGTGAAGTTTGTCGTGGAAAGAAAGTTAATCACAGTTCACGGTGAAGAAGAGCACCCAATCTACCACGCAGCGGCTATCCCCTATGTTGAGCCTGATTGCAAAATAGAATCGAGCTATCAGTCGCTGGAGCTCGTATCAACCATACATGCGTCAAGAGGATCATCACCGCCTATTCCTGAGGTGTCAAATGCTGCGGTCATGATTGGGAGAGTAATGATCTCTCACGGCTTTACTCCAGGTGAAGGCCTTGGTAGAAATAGTCAAGGCATCCGCCAACCGGTGGAAGTTTCTCAGAGGCCCCGCATTACTGGGTTGGGATACCTGGGGTCAAGTGAGCCGAACAATGTGGCACGTGGACGTGGACGTGGTCGAAGAAATGGTCAAAATAGATTACGATCCGAAGAAGAGCCAAATGATGAAGAACGTGGGCGTGGTAGGTTGCCTCCACACCTCCGTACCACATTCCCGGGCCCCGCAAGAATGATGCATGAAGAGAAAGAGGTGATCGACACTCTGGGGCAGCCGAGCGGCAAGTTCGACTATTATGTCAAATACTCAGCACCCCCGAGCTTTTATGTTGACCCCCGTGACATTGTCCCGGATGGATGGGGAGGTATGGATGATTCAACACCTCTAGTGACAGAAGATTCTGATGATGCAATGGAGGGAATCACTGCCCTGTTCGATAATTTCTTAATTGGAGCCATCGAGGAAGGACCGTTGAAGGGAATGGGCATTGGCCCGCAAGAGTAACACATTTACCTTTTTCGCACATTCCCCTACGCGGGAATTTTTACTGCTTTTTAGGACTTGCCCCGTCTCGGGAGCTACTTTTTAGTACTTTTCATTTCTAGGATTTGATTGTTGCAATTTCCATTTCAATAAATGTAATTCATTTGGTGATAATCAATAAAATTACAAGTTATTTTCGTTTTGAGGGCATGTTGAGGTACATCAAACCAGCCCGGTGATGATATCCAACCGATAAAAGAAAAATATAGTCCAAGGAGAATTCTGAGGCCTGGGCTTCTTCATGCTTCCTCGTGTTAAAACCTTTTTGAAAAGAATTTCAAAATAAACAAAAAAATCAAAAGAAAATAAAAATACACTGTTTAGCCCTGTTTGTCCTACTGAACCCCCTACTTTATGTTTCAGGGGCAATTTTGTGACACGTAAGGGTATGGGAACGGTCCAATCTGATGAATTATGTGCTACCGAACCTGATCTCGATGACGCCAATGAACTCGAAGATTCCTCGGACCTCCAGCGTGATCTAGAGCATCATGAAAGACCTAAAGTCCTAACGATAGACCAAACTATCACTGTCAACTTGAGTGATTCTGGAGAACCCAAAGAGGTGAAGATAGGGGCAACCCTTCCTGAAGGTGAAGCTAAACGCCTGGTCCAACTGCTGAAGGATTACCAGGATATCTTTGCCTGGTCGTATGTCGATATGCCGGGTCTAGATTCTTCTATCGTGGAGCATAGTCTACCCACTAATCCAGACATGTCGCCCAAGAAACAGAAGCTGCGAAGGACCAAGCCTGAACTTTCCAAGAAAATAGAGGAGGAGGTCATGAAGCTTTTGAAAGTGGGATTCATCGAAGTCACCCAATACCCCAGCTGGGTGGCTAATATTGTCCCAGTCATGAAGAAGGATGGTCGAGTTCGGGTTTGCATCGATTATCGCGATCTAAACAAGGCCAGTCCTAAAGACGATTTCCCATTGCCACATATAGATGTTTTGGTGGATAGTACAGCAGGGTTCGAGCTGTTTTCCTTCATGGATGGTTTCTCGGGTTATAATCAGATAAAAATGAAGGACGATGATAAGGAGAAAACGGCGTTCATCACTCCTTGGGGGACATTCCACTATAAGGTCATGCCCTTCGGCCTTAAAAATGCCGGGGCAACATATCAACGGGCAATGGTGACGCTCTTCCATGATATGATGCATAAGGAGATTGAGGTTTATGTCGATGACATGATCGCCAAGTCTCGACCTGGGAAGAGTCACGTTGATACCTTGAGGAAATTATTCGAGAGGCTCCGTGAGTTTAAGCTCCGTCTCAATCCGGCCAAGTGCGTATTCGGAGCAACCTCGGGTAAATTACTTGGGTTCATAGTAAGCAGTAAAGGCATTGAAATTGACCCCTCCAAAGTAAAGGCTATATGTGAGTTACAACCCCCGTCGACCGTAAAAGAAGTGCGAAGCCTCCTGGGTAGATTGAACTACATAGCCCGTTTTATTTCTCAACTCTCAGCAACTGCTAAGCCATTCTTCAAACTTCTAAGGAAGAATGCTCAAGTGAAATGGGATGAGGATTGTCGGGAAGCGTTTAACGAACTAAAGCAATACCTGATGAAACCACCAGTGCTAGTCCCACCAATGCCGGGCCAGCCTTTGATCCTTTACCTCACGATTCATAGTGAATCTTTAGGTGCGATGCTAGCCCAGGAAAGTACTGAAGATGGGAAAGAGCGAGCCATTTATTACCTAAGCAAGAAGTTCACTGTCTCGGAGTTGAATTATTCTGAAGCCGAGAAGACTTGCGCTGCGCTAGTATGGGTGCTCCATAGGCTGCGACAATATACACTGCATCACCAGACTTTACTTGTGACTGAGAACGATCCCATTAAGTATTTACTTGATCAGCCAGCTTTGGTAGGGAAGTTAGCCAAGTGGCAGATTTTAATTTCAGAGTTTGATGTCCAGATGAAGCCACAAAAGTCAGTTAAAGGTCGAGTAATTGCTGATGTGTTAGCTGAAAATCCTAGAGTCCCTGATGATGATAGATATTTTCCAGAAGATCGTATTTTGGTAATAAAGGAAGACACGTGGACCATGTTTTTCGATGGAGCTGTAAACTTGGCCGGTTCCGGCACTGGGGCAGTTTTAATATCCCCAGATGGGCAACATTATCCAGTAGCAGCAAAGTTGGTGTTCCCCTGTACCAACAACATAGCCGAGTACGAAGCTTGCATCCTCGGACTCCAAGCCGCAGTGGAAATGAGGATAACCAAGTTAAAAGTGTTTGGTGATTCTGCTTTGATTATTCTCCAAACTGTGGGAGAGTGGAAGACGAGAGACACCAAACTAGTGCCGTACCATGAATACCTCGAAGAAATCATAAAGGAATTCGAAGATATCTCTTTTGAGTACTTATCGAGGTCTCATAATCAGTTTGCTGATGCGCTAGCTACGCTATCATCCATGTTGCAAGTGATTGATGGGTTAGAGGTAGAACCCCTGAAGATTGGAGTCCTGACAAAGCCAGCCTACTGTATGGTTGTGACCGGGGAGCCTGACGAAAAGCCATGGTATTACGATATCATGAGTTACATCCAGAGACAAGAATTTCCTGAGGGAAGCACCCCGGCTGACAGGAAGTACATAATGAAAATGGCTTCAAAATTCTTTGTTAGTGGTGAAAAGCTGTACAAAAGATCATATGATTCGATCCTATTAAGGTGTGTGGATGCAGCTGAAGCTACCAGAATCATGCAAGAAGTACACGAAGGGATATGTGGTCCACACATGAATGGCCACATGTTAGCTAAGAAGATTATGAGGTTGGGATATTATTGGCTCAGTCTTGAGAGTGACTGCATCCAACATGTTCGAAGATGTCATCGCTGTCAGGTTCATGGGGATAAGATAAACGTTCCCCCGACGGAATTACATCAGCAGTCTGAGCCATGGCCCTTTTCAATGTGGGGCATCGATGTGATTGGCCCGATTAATCCCAAGGCATCAAATGGACATCGATTTATCTTGGTCGCGATTGACTATTTCTCTAAGTGGATTGAAGCGTCATCTTATGCAAACGTCACCGCAAAGAATGTTGTAAAATTCATCAGGCGGGACATAGTCGCTCGCTATGGTGTCCCTGAGGCTATTGTCACTGACAATGGGACAAATTTGAACAACAAGTTCATTGATCAGTTGTTCAACGAGTTCAAAATCCGGCACCTGAATTCATCTCCCTATCGTCCACAGATGAATGGAGCAGTTGAAGCCGCCAACAAGAACATCAAGAAGATCTTGGCCAAAACGGCTGAAAACTATCGTGACTGGCATGAAAGGTTGCCATTTGCGCTAATGGCGTATCGAACTTCGATCCGAACCTCTGTCGGAGCAACCCCTTTTTCATTAGTATATGGCATGGAAGCAGTCCTACCCGTCGAAGTAGAGATCCCTTCCTTACGAGTATTGTCTCAAGTGGAGTTGTCCGAGGCAGAATGGATGCGACTAAGGCATGAGCAGTTAAACCTAATTGATGAGAAGCGATTGAGAGCCATTTGCCACGGTCAAACCTATCAGCGGAGGATAGCTAGATCCTTCAATCAAAAGGTGCGTCCAAGACACTTCGAGGTAAATGATCTAGTCCTAAGGAAGGTACTGCCAGTCTTTCCTGTTCCTGGAGGAAAATTTGCCCCAAACTACATTGGTCCATATGTGGTTAAAAAGGTGCTTCCCGGAGGTGCCCTGATCCTCGCAGAAATGGATGGTCGTGAGTTCTCCACTCCTGTTAATTCTGATGCTGTGAAGATCTATTATCCCTGATAAGATCTAACATTTTTGCGGCGAAAGTTTTTAAATGTTCGGTTTTATATTCTGAATTGCAAACATCTCATTTATGAATAAATGGTTTCAATCAATTGAAAAATGGAATGTGTGCCTTGGCTTTAAATTATGTTTGATCATTTTGTCAGTCTGCATTATCGATTTCAAAAGGGGAATCTATTTAGACGATATGATAACTCACGTGGAATGAATTGAATGTGTTGAATGAGGTACATCGGGGTGATGAAAGGCAAGCCATATCCTATACACAGTCCCGTTCACTAATCCCCAGTGAGTTAAGTGGAAAAATTCCATGTCGGCAAGGCGAAGGGTTATCTCGCAAAAGGTACGGCAACTGAAATGATGAGAGGCAGTTCATTTCTCTATCCCAAACACTACAGGTTATCCGTTGTTTCGCCACTTTGAGCCTAAACACTTGGAGAAATTCATTCAAATTACCCCTGTCAAGAACCACCCCACATCGGGGCAAACTGGAGGTAAGTCAGCGTCATAAGGTGAAAAATGAATAGAAATTTTCATGCTCTCACTTGCATCAATCTTCGAGTGTTGCTTTTTCAGATGAATTCACGTGAAGTTCAAGTGCCTTAGGATGACGAAGAGCATTTCTTTCTCTATCCTATACACACTTTACCCTTTGTTAAGCCCAATTGAGCCTGCAAATTCATTTCTTAAACCCAGTTGGTGATCATCCCCCACACTGGGGCAAGGCAAAAGTCATCATTGTTCAGGCAGCATATCCGGAGCGCCGATAAAAGACGAAGACCTTGAGAGTCCAAATGTTAGTCATTCGGTCAAAACAAGCCAAAGTGTGACTGGCCAATGTATGCATTGTAGACAGTGTGAGTCAAAAAAAAAAAAAAAAAAAACTAGAGGGCATGAAAAAGCAGTGTGCCTGGTAAAAGCAAGGCCAATGCCCGTGAAAAAATGGAGAAAAGTGACGACTTTAGAAAATGTTGAGATGTGTCAAAGTCACAAAAATATCCAAAGTCTTGAGGAGTCAGGTGATAAACTCTCGAAACCAATGGAGCATCTACTGAGAAGACAATCCCTGATGAAGAAGAAGACCGGTGACAATGCCGAGATGATCACCAACTCTCACCCCAATTATACACATTTTGAGCCTTATGATCCATTCATTTCTCAACCCATGAGCCTAGCCTACGTTACGTCCCTTGCAAAGTCTCTTCAGATTAGGGCACTTGAACTAACGTAGAGTTTCTGATGTTTATAAGCTTAGCTCGAAGAAGTGCGAGCAAGTCCATTTCTATCTCATTTTGCAGGTTCTTGACTTGTAAACCCGGAGACAATTGCAGAGTATTTTCTTTCAATAGCCTCGACTCGAAGAGTCTCTTTTGCTAAGCCATTGACCAAGCCCTATGTTACAGTCCTAACAAAGACCTCTCAGATTGGTAAAGTCGTACTGCTTGCGAGAATACTCGGACCCTTGTCAACATGATGATGGTGAGATGGAGCGATTCTCCATAAATCAGCCTTTCGATGAGAATGAGAGAAAGCCCTTTTGGACCGGAAGTCCCTCATTCGACATTTTCAAGATATCCGCTTGTGAGTTCGGGTTGTCTTGTCATGATTTTTCCCCAGCGAAGTTTGTAATGCCGATTTGACAAAACCATCGTGCATGAAAATCAGTTGAAATCATAGTTCATGTGTATATGTATTCTTGACAGTGTGCGAATGCATATTACATGTTACTTGAAATCGTGTCTAACAGGAGACACACCTTCAGAGTTGGAGATGTCACCAGGTAAGTATGTCTCTATCCCTAGGATATCTATGACTATCTAGGTATCCCTAACCTGTTCAAGCAATTGTCAGGTCCCACATTTGATCATTTTTTGCAATCTCTAGATGCCTTTGATTGTGTTCAGGTGTCTATTGATCAAACCTTTTCAGGTACTTCTGATGATATCCAGGTACTTTGTCAAGGAACTCTTGAACACTTGGGCTAGCCCCTTTGTTCATCAAATCACAGATTTTCATACAATCTCGAGAAGATTCCCCCGTTACATGACTATGAGCAGATATAGGCATGGCGGCCAAATCTTTACATATGAACAGATATATGTAAAGATCGGAATATTTTCTCAAATTTCAGGTATTCCCCCGCTACTCACCTATGAACAGGTATAGGTGAAGCGGCCAAATCTTTACATATGAACAGATATATGTAAAGATCGGAATATTCTCCCAAATTTCAGGTATTCCCCCGCTACTCACCTATGAACAGATATAGGTGAAGCGGCCAAATCTTTGCATATGAGCAGGTATATGTAAAGATCGGAATACTCTCATTATCTCAGATGTTCCCCCGCTACTCACCTATGAACAGGTATAGGTGAAGCGGCCAAATCTTTACATATGAACAGGTATATGTAAAGGTCGGAATATTCTCTCAACCCCAGGTGTTCCCCCGCAGTTCACTTATGAGCAGGTATAAGTGCGGCGGCCAAACCTTTGCATATGAGCAGGTATATGTAAAGGTCGGAATATCCTCTTGATTTCAAAAGTTTCCCCCGCAATTCACTTATGAGCAGATATAAGTGAAGCGGCCAAATCTTTGCAAACACCTATGGATATATAGGTAGTTCGTAAAGATCGGAACTGTTCTCGCGAATCCAGATGATGATTGGATACGTCGAGTTTTCTTCGTGTGTTTTGACTTGACTGCAGATCACCGAAGTTCATCAACATATATCAGGCAATACCGATGGGAACTGAGCCCATACATTTGCCAAAACAACATACAAGTTATAGTTGTGCCTCGAATTGCATTATCTCGCTCCTGTCAGGTAAGTGATTCCAGGTATGTTTTCTACTCATGTCAGCATGTATCATTTCTTAATGCATTTAAAAATGGGACTCATAATCCCGACAAAAACAACATTCATTGCATTTGCATAAGTGAAATTTAGGTATCATTTAGTCTTTAAATGCAACCTCTGCGAGCTCACCTTCAAAGAGGGGCAGCTGTTGACACCTAAATTTTAGCAACCATTTAGTGTAATTTGCATAGAAAATTAGGGATTAAATTTTTAACCCCTAAACAAAAATATTTAATTTGCATAACATATAGTTTAAATTCATTTTAGGTTAGTTGCATTTTTGCATCGGACCGGCGGTGACGAACGAGCTTAATCGAATGTGACTCGGCTCACTTGAAATGCAAGGGCCGGAAATTACAAGTCAAACGGGCTCGGTTGTTTTAATTTGAAATTAATTCAGCCCATTGTCATTAATTAATTCAGCCCATTGTCATTAATTAATTCAGCCCATTAATTCAGCCCATTTAAATTAAAGCCCAAGCCTAAGCCCATTAGGACTAAAAGCCCATCTAATTGACCTAGGTTAATACTATATATACATTATTAGGTCAGAATTTTAGAGGGGGACACAATTTTCAGATCAGAATTTTTGAGAGCACGAGAGACACACGTGAGTGAAAGGAAAGAGAGTGAGAAAGAGAGAGCGGGAGAGAAGGAGGCCGGCTCCCACCGCCGCCGTGCCCGCACGCTGCCGCCTCCCCCGCCGGCGTCGCGCCTCACGCCACCGCGGCTGCTGCCGCCCCTCTCCGCGCGCGCCGTCGCCTGCTGCTGCTGCTCCTCGCCGTGCGCCGCCGCGTGCTGCCGCTGCTTCGCGCTGCCGTCGCTGCTGCTGCTGCCGTCGCCTGCTGCCGCTCCTGCCGCCTCACGTTGCTGCAGCCGCTCCTCCCACCGCCGCCGTGCCTGTTGCTGCCGAAGCCCGACGTCCCAGCCGCTCTCTGCCAGGCGCTGCTGCTTCCCGCGCATCTGCCGTTGCCGCTGCCGCTGATCCTCACGCCGTCGCCGCCGCTGTTGCTTGCTGCTGCCGAGACTGCTGCTTCCTGCCGAGCGACGCCGACACCGCCGGTGCTGCTGCTCGCCGCTGATCCTCAGGCCGACGCCGACGCCGACGCCCCTGCTGCCGTTGCTGCCGTGCTGCTGCTTCCCGCTCACGCCGACGCTGCCGTGCTGCTGCTGCCGCGCCCTACACCGCCGCCTCTCCCGCCGACGCCGTGTTTCCCGCCGGAGCTGCTGTTTGTCCTTGCCGACGTCCCAGCCGCTGTCCCCGCCGAGCCCGACGTTGCTGCCTCCGTCCTCGCCGGAGCCGTCACACGCCGGCGCTGCCTTGCTGTTCCGTCGCCGCCGCTCCGTCGTCGTTCCCGTCACCGCACCGCCAAATCCGCCGTTCACCGTTCGTCCCAATCCGCAAGTTCGAATTTGGAAATTATCCGCAAATTAGGTAATTGAACATTATCTAATATTTTTAGAATATTTCGTTTCTTAATTTTTGAGTGTTTGAATATTCTGTGAATATTGCGTGGATTGCTAGATATCTTAGGATAATGTTTGCCTTGTTCGCAATATTTGAAAATATTCAAAATTAGGAATATTTCCTAATTCAGCAACGTATCTGGACAACTATCCGACCTTATCCCTAAGGTATGATACGTGGCGATACGGAAAATCATTATCCTATCCATAATCACTTGGGTACGATAATGATTTTTATCTGCTTTCCAAATTTGAATGATCGACTTTCCATTAATATCTATAACCCTATAGATATGACTGATAGTTCGATTCTTGTGCCTAATCTGAATTTGAAACAAATCTTGTGGATTGCGTGGCTGTTTTAAATGTGGATGCTATCTATGTTTAGATTATTTTTCCTTTTCAAATAAAAAGAAAATTTAAAAAAATATATCAGTTAGGATTTGAATTTGAGTTTTGCATGTTTAGGAATCCTAAATATATCTAGACGATAGAGTAATTATTTAATTTGAATCAGGACTTGAGATAATCTATTTCCTAGTTTAAATTAAGTAATTTTCTAACTTTAATAGATTATTTAGGTTATTTTTAATTCCGAATTTTCATGAAAATCCCAAAAAAGGAATAAATTGTCTTATGGTAGATTAGGATAGATTGCATTCTTAATTTAATTAATTTATTATTTCGAATTTTAGCAAAAATCCCAAAAATAAGTTGTGTTAGGATATGTTAAGTCATCATAGATTGCATGTTAATTTAGGCATATTTTTATTCCGAATTTCACCAGAAAATACCAAAAATAAATCATTTGCCCGTCATCAGAATCAGGTCACGTCGTCGCATGACATATAGTTTGCATGTTAGGTTGCGTTGTTCGCATGTCAATTCTTGTACGTCATTGCACGTAGGTTAGCTTTCATTTAAATAAGTGAAAATCAAAAAAATGTGGAATGAACTGCTTGTTAATTAGAAATCATATTAGGTTGTTGATGTGATTTTCTAGCTAACCATGCAGATGCTTACGTTGCTTCGAGGTAAGTAATTCTCCTAATCTTGCAATTTATTTAATGCTTTCTTGAGTGTTAAATTGGTGGTTTGCGTACCCGCATGAACACCTCACATGTTAGTGACTAAGTTAAAATGGATCCAAACTGCTTGCCAAAATATTTTTGAAAAGAAAAGGTACCGAAAGGGCGTTAGACTAGATCTAGCGTAATCAAGTCCCCGGGCTTAGAATCTCTGGTTCGTAGGAATAAAACATATCTCCCTATGTTTTATTTAGGTTTCTAATCGACCTACCACAAATTGATTAGTGGCGACTCCAAGCATGAAAACATTTGCACGTTTAAAAACTTAAACCCTAAGTTGCGAATTGGTAGGGCTTGGGAGGGCCCGAATTAGGTTTAGTCCTAATAATCCATTAGCCTGAGAAGGAAAATTTTTAGGTCGCGACACGAACCTTTGTCGGAGCAACTCCTTTTTCCTTGGTGTATGGCATGGAAGTAGCCCTACCCGTCGAAATAGAGATCCCTTCCTTGCGAGTCTTGTCTCGAGTGGAGTTGTCCGAGGCGGAATGGATGCGACAAAGGCATGAGCAGTTGAACCTAATTGATGAGAAACGATTGAGAGCCATTTGCCACGGTCAAACCTATCAGCAGAGGATAGCTAGATCCTTCAATCGAAAGGTGCGTCCAAGACACTTCGAGATAAATGATCTAGTCCTAAGGAAGGTACTGCCAGTTTTTCCTGTTCCTGGAGGAAAATTTACCCCAAACTACATTGGTCCGTATGTGGTTAAAAAGGTACTTCCTGGAGGTGCCCTGATCCTCGCAGAAATGGATGGTCGTGAGTTCTCCACTCCTGTTAATTCTGATGCTGTGAAGATCTATTATCCCTGATGGAATCTAACATTTTGCAGCAAAAGTTTTCAAAAGTTTGGTTTTATACTCTGAATTGCAAACATTGCATTTATGAATAAATGGTTTCAATCAATTTCAAGTTAAGATGTTTGCATTGGCTTTAATTTCTGCATGGTTATTTGTCAACCTGTATCATTGACCTCAAAGGGGGAATCTATTTAGACAATATGATAATTCATGTGGAATGAATTGAATGTGTTGAATGAGGTACATCGGGATGATGAAAGGCAAGTCCCATGCACTAATCCCCAGTGAGTTGAGTGGAAAAATTCCATGTCTGCAAGGCAAAGGGTTATCTCGCAAAAGGTACGGCAACTGAAATGACGAAAGGCGGTTCATTTCTCTATCCCAAACACTACAGGTTATCCATTATTTTGCCACTTTGAGCCTAAACACTTGGAGAAATTCATTCAAATTACCCCTGTCAAGAACCACCCCATATCGGGGCAAACTGGAGGTAAGTCAACGTCATAAGGTGAAAAATGAGTAGAAATTTTCATGCTCTCACTTGCATCAATCTTCGAGTGTTGCTTTTTCAGATGAATTCACGTGAAGTTCAAGTGCTTTAGGATGACGAAGAGTATTTCTTTCTCTATCCTATACACATTTTATCCTTTGCTAAGCCCAATTGAGCCTGCAAATTCATTTCTTAAACCCAGTTGGTGATCATCCCCCACACTGGGGCAAGGCAAAAGTCATCATTATTCAGGCAGCATATCCGGAGCGCCGATAAAAGACGAAGACCCTGAGAGTCCAAATATTAGTCATTCGGTCAAAACAAGCCAAAGTGTGACTGGCCAATATATGCATTGTAGACCGTGTGTGTCAAAAAAAAAACTAGAGGGCATAAAAAGCAGTGTGCCTGGTAAAAGCAAGGCCAATGCCCGTGAAAGAAAAGAAAAGAAGAAGAAAAAAATGGAGAAAAAGTGACGACTTTAGATTAGAAAATGTTGAGATGTGTCAAAGTCACAAAAATATCCAGAGTCTTAAGGAATCAAGTGATGAATTCTCGAAGCCAATGGAGCATTTACCGAGAAGACAATCCCTGGTGAAGAAGAAGACCGGTGACAATGCCGAGATGATCATCAACTCTCACCCCAATTATACACATTTTGAGCCTTATGATCCATTCATTTCTCAACCCATGAGCCTAGCCTGCGTTACGTCCCTTGCAAAGTCTCTTCAGATTAGGGCACTTGAACTAACGTAGAGTTTCTGATGTTTATAAGCTTAGCTCGAAGAAGTGCAAGCAAGTCCATTTCTATTTCATTTTGCAGGTTCTTGACTTGTAAACCCGGAGACAATTGCAGAGTATTTTCTTTCAGTAGCCTCGACTCGAAGAGTCTCTCTTGCTAAGCCATTGACCAAGCCCATGTTACGGTCCTAACAAAGACCTCTCAGATTGGTAAAGTCGTACTGCTTGCGAGAATACTCAGACCCTTGTCAACATGATGATGGTGAGATGGAGCGATTTTCCATAAATCAGCATTTTCGATGAGAATGAGAGAAAGCCCTTTTGGACCAAAAGTCCCTCATTCGACATTTTCAAGATATCCGTTTGTGAGTTCGGATTGTCTTGTCATGATTTTTCCCCAGCAAAGTTTGTAATGCTGATTTGACAAAACCATCGTACATGAAAATCAGTTGAAATCATAGTTCATGTGTATATGTATTCTTGACAGTGTGCGAATGCATATTACATGTTACTTAAAATCGTGTCTAACAGGAGACACACCTTCAGAGTTGGAGATATCACCAGGTAAGTATATCTCTATCCCAAGGATGTCTATGAATATCTAGGTATCCCTAACCTGTTCAAGCAATTGTCAGGTCCCACATTTGATCATTTTTGCGATCTCTAAATGCCTTTGATTGTGTTCAGGTGTCTATTGATCAAACCTTTTCAGGTACTTCTGATGATATCTAGGTACTTTGTCAAGGAACTCTTGAACACTTGGGCTAGCCCCTTTGTTCATCAAATCACAGATTTTCATACAATCTCGAGAAGATTCCCCCGTTACATGACTATGAGCAGGTATAGGCATGGCGGCCAAATCTTTACATATGAGCAGGTATATGTAAAGGTCGGAATATTTTCCCCAAATCTCAGGTATTCCCCCGCTACTCACCTATGAACAGATATAGGTGAAGCGGCCAAATCTTTGCATATGAGCAGGTATATGTAAAGGTCGGAATATTCTCTCAAATCTCAAATGTTCCCCCGCTACTCGTCTATGAGCAGATATAGGTGAAGCGGCCAAATCTTTGCATATGAGCAGGTATATGTAAAGGTCGGAATATTCTCTCAACCCCAGGTGTTCCCCCGCAATTCACTTATGAGCAGGTATAAGTGAGGCGGCCAAATCTTTGCATATGAGCAGGTATATGTAAAGGTCGGAATATCCTCTTGATGTCAAAAGTTTCCCCCGCAATTCACTTATGAGCAGGTATAAGTGAAGCGACCAAATCTTTGCAAACACCTAGAGAGATGTATAGGTAGTTCGTAAAGATCGGAATTGTTCTCACGAATCCAGATGATGATTGGATACGTCGAGCTTTCTTCGTGTGTTTTGACTTAACTGCAGATCACCGAAGTTCATCAACGTATATCAGGCAAGACCTATGGAACTGAGCCCATACATTTGCCAAAACAACATACAAGTTATAGTTGTGCCTCGAATTGCATTATCTCGCTCCAGTCAGGTAAGTGATTCCAGGTATGTTTTCTACTCATGTCAGCATGTATCATTTCTTAATGCATTTAAAAATGGGACTCATAATCCCGACAAAAACAACATTCATTGCATTTGCATAGGTGAAATTTAGGTGTCATTTAGTCTTTGAATACAACCTCTGCGAGCTCACCTTCAAAGAGGGGCAGCTGTTGACACCTAAATTTTAGTGACCATTTAGTGTAATTTGCATAGAAAATTAGGGATTAATTTTTTAACCCCTAAACAAAAAATATTTAAATTGCATAACATATAATTTAAATTTATTTTAGATTAATTGCATTTTGCATCAGACTGGCGGTGACGAACGAGCTTAAATTTCATTGAATGAGACTCGGCTCGCTTGGAATGGAAGGGCCGGAAATTACAAGTCAAACGGGCCCGGTTGTTTTATTTTGAGCTTAATTCAGCCCATTATCATTAATTAATTCAGCTCATTTAAATTAAAGCCCAAGCCTAAGCCCATTAGGACTAGAGAGCCCATCTAATTGACCTAGATTAATGCTATATATACATTATTAGGTCAGGATTTTTGAGGGGGGTCTGACAATTTTTTAGAAGACAATTTTTCAGGGCACGAGAGACACACGTGAGCGAGAGAAAGAGTAAGAGAGGGAGAGAAGGAGACCGGCACGCCCCGCCGCCGGAGCCATCCCACTCCGTGCGCCGCCGCTGCTCCCGCGCCTCACGCCGCTGCTGCGTGCGACGCCGCTGCTTCCCATCGACGCCGCGCCTGCTGCTGTTGCTTCTCGCTGACATCGCTGCTGCTCCACACCGGTCGCCGCTGCTGCCTCCCGCGCGACGCCGCGCCTGTCACTGCTGCTCCACATTGGTCGTCGCTGCTACTTCCCGCCGCCGCCTGCTGCCGCCTCTCCCTGTCGCGCCTGTCACCTGCCGAGCGTCGCTCCCTGTTGCGTGCTCACCGCCCGCCACCCGCCGTGCGTCGCTCCCCGCCGTGTGTCGCCACCCGCTGCCGCCGTTCCCTGCCACGCCTGCTGCTGCGCGACGTTGCTCCGCCACTGCTGCTGCTGCTTCTCGCTGACATCGCTGCTGCTCCACACCGGTCGCCGCTGCTGCCTCCCGCGCGACGTCGCGCCTGTCACTGCTGCTCCACACTGGTCGCCGTTGCTGCTTCCCGCCGCCGCCTGCTGCCGCCACTCCCTGCCGTGCCTGTCACCTGCCGAGCGCCGCTCCCTGCTGCGTGCTCATCGCCCGCCACCCGCCGTGCGTCGCTCCCCGCCGTGTGTCGCCACCCGCTGCCGCCGTCCTCGTGGTCGCGCCACCGCCGGTCCGCCGTTCGCCGCTCATCCCGATCCGCAATCCCGATCTGCGAGTTCAAATTTGGAAATATTTCGAAATTAGGTAAGGATGTTATCCAATATTTTCAGAATATTTGTTTTCTTAATTTTTGGATGTTTGAATATTCTGTGAATATTGTGTGGATTGCTAGATATCTTAGGATAATGTTTGCCTTATTCGCGATATTCGAAAACATTCAAAATTAGGAAATTTTCCTAACTTGGCAACGTATCTGGACGACTATCCTACCTTATCCCTAAGGTACGATACGTGGCGATACAGAAAATCATTATTCTATCCATAATCATTTGGGTACGATAATGACTTTTATCTGCTTTCCAAATTTGAATGATCAACTTTCCGTCAATATCTATAACCCTATAGATATGACTGATAGTTCGATTTTTGTGCCTAATCCGAGTTTGAAACGAATCTTGTGGATCGCGTGGCTGTTTTAAATGTGGATGCTATCTCTGTTTAAATTGTCTTTCCTTTTCAAATAAAAAAGAAAATTCAAAAATATCAGTTAGGATTTGAATTTGAGTTTTGCATGTTTAGGAATCCTAAATATATCTAGACGATAGAGTAATTATTTAATTTAAATTAGGACTTGAGATAATCTATTTCCTAGTTTAAATTAAGTAATATTCTAATCTTAACAGGTTATTTAGGTTATATTTTAATTTCGAATTTTCATGAAAACCCCAAAAAAAGAATGAATTGTTTTATGGTAGATTAGGATAGATTGCATTCTTAATTTATTATTTCGAATTTTAACAAAAACCTCAAAAATAAGTAATGTTAGGATTTGTTAAGTCATCATAGGTTGCATGTTAATTTAGGCATATTTTTATTCCGAATTTCATTAGAAAATCCCAAAAATAAATCATTTGCCTATCATCAGAATTAGGTCACGTCGTCGCATGACATATAGTTTGCATGCTAAGTTGCATTACTTGCATGTCATTTTTGCACGTCATTGCATGTAGATTAGGTTTCATTTAAATAAGTGAAAATCCTAAAAATATTGAGTGAACTGCTTGTTAATTAGAAATCATATTAGGTTGTTGATGTGATTTTCTAGCTAACAATGCAGATGCTTACGTTACTTCGAGGTAAGTAATTCTCCCAACTTGCAATTTATTTAATGCTTTCTCGGGTGTTAAATTGGTGATTTGCGTACTCACATGAACACCTCACATGTTAGTGACTAAGTTAAAATGAATCCAGATTGCTTGCCAAAACATTTTTGAAAAGAAAAGGTACCGAAAGGGCGTTAGACTAGATCTAGCGTAATCAAGTCCCCGGGCTTAGAATCTCTGGTTCGTAGGAATAAAACATATCTCCCTATGTTTTATTTAGGTTTCTAATCGACCTACCACAAATAGATTAGTGGCGACTCCAAGCATGAAAACATTTGCATGTTAAAAACTTAAACCCTAAGTTGCGAATTGGTAGGGCTTGGGAGGGCTCGAGTTAGGTTTAGTCCTAATAATCCATTAGCTTGAGAGGAAATTTTTTAGGTCGCGACAGTTTTCTTTTCCTTCCTTCTCCTTTACTTATGGCCGGTATTTGGCCATGGCCGATGACCAGCCACAGGCGACCATAGGCAAGGGCGTCGCGACCCTCATTGACCACAAGGGAGGGTCACCCTCGACGGCTAGGGCGAGGGCTGGACCCTCGCGGCTAGGGGAAATATTAAAATATTTAAAAAATTATTTAAATTTGTCCACGTCAGCACTGGCCGTGCCACGTAGGACAGTCGGTGTTCACGTTAGTGATTTTTTACCTAAATTGGTCGGATGCACTGAATTGGTACAAATGTGAAAAGATTTAAGACTAAATTGGTCAAATTGAAAGATTTAGGACTAAATTGATACGAATGCAATAGGTTTGAGACTTTTTTAGTTTTTTTCCCATGTTGGCGGGCTTGATGTATTGAACTAAATTATAAGGCTTTGAGAATCGGAACAAAACTCGATAGAATGTATGGCCCAAAATACACATTTTAACATAGGACATATCACTACATCAATGACCCCCATTTTTTTTATTCGGTTTTACTAGTTATAGTAAGGAAGATGTACAAGACTTAATTAGAAAATTCTTTATAGCACCTTCAAACAACTAATTAAGCTGACTAGGACTGTAACACCCCCACCTCGGGGTTATTCAGGTGACGTCCCGTTCATTATTATCTTTCTTTAAACACAAGCGGAAGCATAATTACGGGACAATCACATTCAAAACAACTGCGGGATTAAGACAACTAGCATCATGAGCAAACCTTATCTTTACAGGGCATGCAAACATATTTTAACAAGCCCTTCAGGTCATAGCAAATAACACATATTTCACATGCACTATGAATAGAAAACTTGGCTTGGATTGTTCTATACCCACTACGGCTTCTCGCTCCTCGCTTCTTCACCTCCACCCCGGTCCCGTCCGCCTCGTCATCTCACATCCCACCCGTGGCTTTATCCCGGAGCTAGCACGCCTGCACCGCCAAAGCACCTTGAACCCACATAGGGATCCAACCCATTCTCCGTTCGCATAGTGATATCACGCCACGTACAGATGAGGCACCAAGTCCTTTAGGCCCTCATTGGTCATCACAAGCATCGTGATTCGACGGTAGGCACGATCTTCTCTGACATCTAACGCGGTGAGCACTTCGGCTCGCTGCTCCATGAGATTGCCAACACGGGTTGGGGGAGATGCCATCCTACGGACTTGAAAAAGGGGAAACAACAGGGGATGAGTTGGGGAGACTTAGTAAGTGAAAACACTAATATCAAGCGAGAATATATCGATCGCCGTTAACGTAAGTCGGCTCTTATCGCACCCGCATCAATAGCAGATCAATAGCAAAGTTCAAACAAGAGAACATCACGCATGGCCACATCATGTACACTTTACCAACCAAGGCCCGGTTCTATCTCAAAACAACATCAATCATGAAATATGATCAAACTAAGAAAATGAACCAACTACGACCAACCAAACGACCAAGAAACGGTCCAAGCAAACCACGTCACCGCGCATCTCAACATCCTTTCTCGATATTAAGGAATTCATTTACTCAATGATATCAAACAAGAACTAGAGAAAACGAGGCGTGAGTCTCGGCGATTCTCGGGCGATTCTTGGTGGTTCTCGGGCTTGAACGCGAACACTCAGGCCTTGGACGTGGCTTCCTCACTCGATCAAACCACAAGAGAGACACGGGCTAGCCGGTGAGCTTTTTCTCTCTTTCTTTTTCTTTCTAGGCGTGAACAAGAAGCAAGTAATAAGAAAGAAGGTTGGCTAGAGCTCTCGGGGCGTGAACTAGGAGAGAGAGACGTGAGAGAGAGGGAAGGGAGGCGTGAGAGAGGAGAGAGAGTGGCGTGAGAGAGAGAGGGGGGGTTCCCTATTTATAGAAGATTTTTCTTGGCCGTTACTCCAGGCCCTTAATGTCCGTCATGATGACGGTGCCTCAAAGTCAAGAGTCATGATGGCTTGTCATCATGATGGGGGCCTCAAAGTCTTCATTCATTTATTGCAAGTCATGATGAAGGCCACCAAAGTCCAACTTTAATAAATGCAAGCCATAATGAAGCTTGGAGGATAAGCTTTGACTTGGTCAAGACTTTTAGGTTCTTCTATCAATTTCCTGACCGTGGACTCCCTAGAGTCTTCTAGATTTACTGAATTTTCATACAAATGACTCGGACCAATCGGGTCACACGAAATAGATCAATTGGCACAAAAATCACAACCCGTGCCATACTTAATTATAAGATTTTCTGAGGGTTTTCCGCGATAAACACGCATAATAATTCCATCCAACCTGAGGTTCGGCACAGGAATGTCCTCAAATATCACCAAAAGACATCAAGTCAAGATTCCAACGTTCTCATATAGAAATTGATAAATCTTTGAAATCTGACGAAACCGGACAGTTTTGCACTGTTCACGAAATTAGGCTTGAAAACATAGTAAATGGACTTCAAAAATTCTCAAATTTGAATATGTCATAAACAAGACCTTAACAAACATTTTTCATGAATAACAAGAAATCTGTATCTTTTTGTAAATACCATTTTTAGTAGCTCAAAGACAGACTAAAAACAGTTCGCTGGAATAGAATTCTTGTTTCTCAAAGTAAGCTCTGTCCATAATCCAAATCATCTTGAAAAATTCCCAAATTTATATACGTTATAGAAAAAGAAGTTCTCAACAACTTTTGTGAAGGAAACTTTTCCAAAATAGGCCCAGAAAAGCTTGTAGAAAATAAATAAAGGGTGAACATCACCAAAATATCCATTCTGGACAGTTTTACACGGTCCGAAAATCAGGCCATCGTACCACTCATATTAAGTCCAAAAATTCTGAAATTAAAGTATGTAAAACTTCATGATATTTGGAGAAACTTTCAAGAAGAAAGTATTTGGTAATTCAGATCACAAAAATCTCCCCAAAAATAACAAAACGAAGGGGTACAAAGGATCCGAAATAGGGTTTTCCAAAACAAGAGTAAAACTTGGTTCCAATTGGAAAACTACCAAACTTAAACCATAGCCATTTCTCAGGGACTGAAATTGAGGATGTGACAATTCTCCCCTTTTAAAAGAATTTCGTCCTCGAAATTTAAAACGCATACCTAGTTTCTCGAATAAATGCAGGTATCAACTTTTCCTCAATTCCTTACTCTCCCTGGTGGCTTCTTTTATGCCCTCGTGACACTATAGGACCTTAACTAAGGGAATGGCATTACCTCTCAACACTTGTTCCTTACAATCCACGATCCGCACCTGCTCCTCAGCATAGGACATTTTGCTGTCCACTTTGACCTTGTCAAAAAATTTAGCACGCGTGCCGGATCGGGCTCTCACTTTCACAATATCAATACATAGAATACAACATGTACCTAAGCAAGTTTTGATGGCAATGCCAACCGATAGGCCAATTCCCTTTTCGTTCTCGAATTTTAAAAGATCTTACGTACCTGGAACTTATCTTACCTTAGTACCTTTATAGCATCCACTGTAATGTGGACTAGCTCTGGACCAACGACCTTTCCAACCTCGATCCAACATACTAGAGTGTAGCAAGCTGGACCACGTTTCTGCTGCGCTACTCTGATAAAATCTTCCTCAAACACAGTTTACTTACTTATAACAATCACGAAGATCACACTTATCATTTCAAGTAACAGTTCCCATCTTACTTTCAATTCAATATCTAGTTCGGTTTATTCCTTTTCTTACCCGCCATCCTAGAAGCCTGCCAGGAGCTGCACCTTTTTTAGGTCTTTAACTTCTGCGATCACTCTTGCTAGAAGCCGCACCTTGATCAGGCTTCTTGCCCCGGCGTCCACTTCCTAGCCAAGAGCCGCTCCTTGATCAGGTTTTACCTCGGCAATCACTCCCCACCCTCATCGGATCGAGTTATATCAAAATTTAATAGCCTTCTCTTGGCTCAACATCGAACTACAACTTACTAGAGGGAACCTACTTGGACTTACGGAAAATGTGTGTGAGAGAGGTTTTCATGGGTTGCACATCTTGATATTTCTTGCACTTGCGAGGCCTTCACACTTTATAGTAGGTGGGCAATATCTTTTGGCCCTTTTTTCTTGCATTCAAACATTTGAGCTAGGTTGATGGCATTACAAGCTCAAGGTTTTGACTTCAGCCTTTGTTCTCAGAGTTTTGCCCTAGTGAAGATTGTCAATCATCTCAACATAAATCTGACTGAGCTTTGATACTTTTGTACATAAATTGGATAGAGCTATATTACTTGGAAAGTCGACTTGAAGGCGACTGAAGTTTCAGAGTTGGCCTTTTATATTAATATGGATGAGTTTTGATTTTCGAAGAGGTAACAACAATTGGACATGTAACGTGAATTCAGGGACTACGTCCTCGTTCCAACGCTTGAGGGCGTGATCCGCTCCATGAATGCCGAGATTGCTAAGTCAATGAAGTGAATTGAAGAGCTCGAAGCGTCAAACGAGAGGCTAAGCACGAGCTGGAGGCGTCCAGGGCTAGGTTCGAGGAAGAGAAGAAGCCGAGCGAAGAGAGAGCGAAGGCGACGGAGGTGGAGATTTGGTAGTTGAGGGAGGCAGCGACTAGGGTTTAGTTTAAACGAGAGTAAGCGGTGAAATTTGGGATTAAATGATAAGATTTTGGGATTAGGGTTTAATTTGGGAAATTTGGAAATTGAGTTCACACAATTTTGGACAAAAAGGCCCCCATTTGGGGCGTGACATGCATGTGGTCTTGTTTGGCGAAGATTTATACCACGAGCAAATTAGAGGATTAATTGAGACGAAATCACCAATTTTAGGACCTTCTTCGAAACAAACACTGCTGTAGCAGTTATTTACGAAGAATGTTCCAATTTTTTGAAATTTTTCCTCAAAACTTTGACTATGTTGCACCTTTTTCGTTTTTAAGTATGTCTTCTTGACTATTCAAAGGGTGAATGCTAGTCATAATTTGACTCATTGTTTTTTAAGAGCAACTCTTGAGAGCAAATTTATTTTGCACCAAGTAAAGTCAAAATTATAAGGTTAGTAACTTTTTAAATGTCATAACGACTCATTGATTATTTGAAATCGTCTATTGAGCAAGTCAACATTCAATCAAAACAACTTACAACTAACGAGTCGTAGCAACATTCTCTAACTTTATCAATAATGCTTTTGCATCAATTTGTGTGACCAGATTTTTCTTCTTATCATGATATAAGAAAGCAAACAGCTTCTTCCAGCTAAACAACGAGTAAGGAAAGGTGATTCTTGAATCCCTTTCACGCTCATGTCATGACTTTATCCGTGTCAATAAACAATTCAAAATGTCTCGGCTTTTTTAGAACAGGTCCGAAAATGTTTGTATTGATTTTTAAAAAAATATTCTGAGTTGAACTAAAATCTATCCTCCCCACATTTCCTTCGTTGTATGTTTGACTAGAATCCAAGCACGTGCTAATATCGCAGGTTTTAAATACCTATAACAACCAACCAAATCTTATCACAGCAAATAATGTGGGTCACCTGAATCTATATATATCGTCGATATGCGCATGTCTTCGAACCGGCGCATCTCCTTTTTTTTCTTCTCCTGTCCATCTTGAATGAACCGGCGGTTCTTATGAACATCAAAGTCGGTCCCCACTTCTCTGTTTCCGCGCATTTTGCCGGCATAACCTCCGCCTCTGTCTCCCTCCTCCTTGCCGCCGGCCGGTCCTCGAAGCGCTTCATCATCCTTTCGCCGGAGCTTGCGTCGCCATCCCCGCGATCTTCTCCGCCTCGCGGCTTATCCTCTCGGGGGGCGACGGCGACGGCGGCTGTAAGCAAATGGAGGGGTGGAAACAGCGGCCCCAACAGTAAAGTCTAAACCCCTAAAAAAACCCAGGAAGGAACCGTCCTGAGAATGTCTTTCTCCTTCACAGCATCTTCAATCCTCGCTCAGAATCTGCTCTTTCTGGTAAAGTTCCTCTTTTTCTTTTGTTTTCCCTCAATTTGTTCATGCCCTTTTACGAACTATGCTCTTTGGATTGAGTTTGAAGAATTGGGCGCTGTTCACTGTGCAGAATCTGAGTGGAAATAGGAGGAGGGAATTGGGTCTATGGAGGAACGGGCAAAAAGTTGGAAACTTTGTGGCGAGAGCAGGTCCAAAGAAGATATCTTTTGGCAAGGAATGCAGAGAGAGTCTTCAATCTGGGATTGATAAGTTGGCTGATGCTGTTTCTGTTACTATTGGACCTAGAGGTATGTGGACTCTTCTATTTCTTCTTTCGAAATTCCTGTTTCTGTCATTTTAATCTTGGAACTATTTGTTTATCTGATTATATATGTATTATGGGGGTTGAGCTGGAATTGGTATTAATGTAGTGGCCGTCTGAACAGAGTGAGGGATATTGTGCTTTTGCTTATTAGTAGTGAGGGAGCTGGCTGGTCTAGTTTTGTGCAACATTGGAGTTGAGAGTTATCTTGAAGGCGTATGTGCAGAACTGTGCTCTTCTAGCTCGAGTTTAGTGTATGAACTTTTCCTTTTGTTAAGGGGGCAATGCTAGATGCGCCGAACCTTTCATTCCTACATTCAAGCTGACCGACCTGTCTTGCTTTCCAGATTCCATTGTTGTTCTATTCTTCTTCATTTTCTTTTTTGTTGCTTCAGTCCTTATTCTTCACCATGATCTTGAAGTAATTCATGGAGAATTCTTGTATATCCTATTCACGGAAGACTGTTGTTTGACAACACACACACACAATCGAGTTGTTTTGGTTGCAATGGGAAATAATTATAGACAGAACGCATTCACCTTGTTAGAAAATATAATTCTTGAATATATGGATACTTTACAGTACCATACATGAGATCTATGAAAACTATTTTTAGGGTATGCTAATCTAGAGGAAGGATAAGTGTTTTTCTATTTCGGGAAGTACACTTACAAACTCATGCATATTTAATATGCATTTAGGGCCAATTTGACATGGTCTATTTACTTATTTTTACTGTCCAAAATGTTGAACCCAACAATCTAACTAATTAGACAACCTCTATTAATTGTTCTATAGCATGTCATGGAAAACAGTTTTTAGTAAAATATTTTGGCATTTAGCATTTGACAACTCGCATGTTCATGGCATAATAGTGTGATGCCACATCTAATCCTATTGCAACTTTGAAACCTGAGGATGACATGTTTTTAAGCATGTAACATGACAAGTTTGACAAGTTTCGAAAATAGGTTCTTGTAAATAAATTTGTAAAATTTTTTATTATGTGCATCAATATGTCACACATCAATACGTAAATGTGTATAATGTGTCATGTTGATAATAGCATATTGACTTTTTTCACCAACATTCCCAAATGTGTTTAAATGGGTTGACCCGTTATGAGGCACATTCTTTTGTCTAATCCAACCCCATTTGACATAATACATTGTAAACACTTCATAGAAAGGAGGAGAAAGTTCAAAATGAAGAGAGACAATGGATGCCGAAAACTAGAAGTCTGATGTTAGTCTCTTCCATAGGACAACCGAGGTTATACTTATAAAAATGCTCAGTCGGTTTTGGCTTATGGAGTCAGTGTCGCGACCTAAAAAAATCGAGTTTCGATTTTAGGCTAATGGATTATTAGATCAATTAAATTAACTAACCTAGCTCGAGTTCTCCCAAACTCTACCAAATCGCAACTTAGGTTCAATTGTGAGCACGCAAATATTTTCAACGGGAGTCGCCACTAATCATTTAGGGTAGGTTGATTAGAAACCTAAATAAAATAGCGGGAGTACTATTTTATTTCTACGAACCAGAAATCATAAATTCGGAGACTTGGTTACGCTAGATTCCCTAACGCCCTTTCGGTACCAATTTCGAGAAAAATACTCAATTTGACAATTTTGATAAATCCCAACTTAGAGTTCAAAGGGGCAGAAATTTCTTTTTGATTTTTACTTATTTAAATGAAAGCTAACCTATATGTAATGACGTGCAAAAATTGACATGCGATTAATGCAACCTAACATGCAAACTATATGTCATGCGACGACGTGACTTATTTCTAATGACGGGCATATTATTTTTTTTGTTTTTTTAATGAAATTCGGAATTAAAAATGCCAATTATCTAAACATGCAATTTTAAACTAAAGAAATTGACCTATTCTAAAGCAATCTTTTTGGTATTTTTTTATCGAAATTCGAAATTAAAATCGAGTAAAAAAAATATAACCGCGAAATCTTTCGAATTAAGTTTCGATCTGAAGCCTGACAGATCGACCCTAAAATTCGAAATACCCGCTATGGAAATAATTCTATCTAAAGCCTGATAGATAGATTTATTTCCATGTGTGCAGTTGCGGATTAGGAAGTTTTCCTAATCGATCACATCTTGAAAAATTCTGATATCTTAAATATCTTGGATATATTCAAAGGATTTTGAAAATTCTAAATTCTATCCAAATTTGGTAAGCAACAGATATCCAAGATTTCAAAAAAGGAAACAAATCCTAATTGAGATAATGCTTATTATTCAAATATACAAAATTAGATATCAATAAGCACAAATTAGGCAACAAAATATTCAAATCAAATCAGGATAGGATAATCACCTGATTTGTAGATTTCTTTCCAAATTTGAATTTGCAGCGGATCGGGATTGCGGATCGGGATGGTGATCGACGGTGCGTTGGGAGCGGCGGTGCGGTGTCGGGAGCGGCGGCGTTAGGACAGCGGCGATGCAGCGACGTGGGTGCTACAGCGGCGGTGCCACGGCAGCGGGCGTGCAGCGGCTTGCGGCGGCGACGCGGCGGAGACGGCGGCGGTGGTGCAGGGGACCAACGGCGGGTTGCCGTTGGTGCTTGGCTCGGCTGCAGATTGGCTTGGAAATCCGCAGATGATGGAGCTTGATGGATGCCTCGGCTTGACTCGTGGAAGGGGGACCTCAATGACTTTGCAAATTACCCTTCTGCTTATAATTTTTTTTCTCTTCAAGATCACTACCTGTATCGTGCAGGCCCACTAACTCCAAGCTTGACCAATCCGTGAGTTTTTGACCAAGGAATCCACGTTCTTCAACAATCCACCGCTTCTTATTTTCTTTTCTGTTTTCAATTTACTTGGCCATTGTTCTTGTGCGCACGAAGGGTGTGAGATGGTCGTCCAAGAGTTGGACACCCCGCTAAGAGCCGTTGAAGGATGAGACTCGCTCACGGACAAGCAGCTCACGGTTTGACTCGTCGTGTGGAGTGAAGACCGTCGTCGAGGGGGAAAGCAGCAGAGAAGCAACGTCGTCAGGTAGCTCGGGTTGCTCCTTCGTAGCCGGATCAGCAGCTTCGTCGCCTGGGCTGGATAGCGCTGGCAGTGGGCAAGGTGGGCTCGGGACTCTCGTGGCTGCAGGTCTGGCCGCGAGGAAGGTGGTGGCACGGCACGGGTATGAGGCGGTGCGGTGAAGGCTGGTGCGTGTGCGACCGACTCTCTCTCTCACTTGCACTCTCACTCTCAGATGTATTTTCGCTCTCCTTGTGTGTTCTCTCTCACTCTCAAGAATGGTGTTCTGAAAATTCTCAAAACTGAAAATTATGAGAGCCCCTCCTAAGATTATGAGACATAACGATGTATTTATAATGTAAACCTAGGTCAATTAGCCAGGTTTTCTAGTCCTAATGGGCTTAGGCTTAGGCTTAGGCTTTAATCATCATTTAATTTCAAGTGGGCTGAATTAATGTGGGCTTTTATTTAATTAAGCTTGATGGGCTAATCTAAGCTCAAATTAAGACAACCAAGCTCTTTTACGTGTGATTTTCGGCCCTTGCCTTCCGAGTGAGTCGAGTCTTGTTCGGTACCCGAGCTCGATTTACGTGATGAATTTTAAGCTCGCTTGCCACTGCCGATCCAATGCGGAATGCAATTAATCTATATGAACCTAAACTATATGCTATGCAATTTTAATATTTTTGTTTAGGGGTTAAAATTTAATCCCTAATTTTTTATGCAATTAACATTAAATGATGCGCCAAAATTTAGGTGTCAACAGCCAGATGATTTATCAATTTTCTTCTCAATGAAATATGCTTAGTTAAGAATTATCAAGAATATCAATACTATTCTGGCGGATTTTGTTTTTCTTTTATGTTATTGATATATTTAGTGGTACGAGAAAGCCCTTTTAAAGGGAAATTCCTCACTATGAAAAAATATAAATTTGTCTGATCAGTTATTCCTCAACCGATCATAGTATAGATTTACATTTTTTCTAGTTATGTTCAGATTAGTGGATTGATTCTACCATTATGGCCTAATTGATTTATTTAATTTCTCTTTACTTCAGGACGTAATGTTGTCCTCTCAGAGTCCGAATCTCTGAAAGTAATAAATGACGGCGTCACAATTGCCCGAGCAATAGAACTTTCAGATGCAATCGAGAATGCTGGGGCAATGTTAGTCCAAGAGGTCATTCATGGTTGATATTTAATTCTCTCCAGAAGTTTGTTCTCATGCTTAACTCTTAAAATTCTATTTTTGTGCTCAAATTTATATATTTCCAGGTAGCTGGCCGCATGAGTGACTTGGCTGGTGATGGCACAACCACCGCAATCATCTTGGCTCGAGCAATGATTAATTCTGGGTTGTTGGTAGTTTCATTTGGGGCTAATCCAATCTCTATAAGAAAAGGAATGGATAAGACTATAAAAGAATTGGTCAAGATTTTGAAGGAAAAGAGCTTTCCTGTAAGAGGGAGTATCATATCAAAGGTTAGTGATGATTTTTATTTTTATTTTTATTTTTTTGTGCTTTGTCCAATAGATGAGCTATTAATGATGAAATTTTGAAATTTTCTCACCGTTTTGCAGCTGTGGCGTCAATCTCTGCGGGAAACGATGACTTTGTTGGAAGGATAATTGCTGATGCTATAGAAAGGATTGGTCATGATGGAGTAATCTCTATCGAGTCATCCTCATCTTCTGAAACCTTTGTTCTAGTCGAAGAAGGAATGAAGGTGGTAAATTTTGCTTTAGGTTTGAAATATTCAGGAGTTGGATGACTGTCTCCTTGCAAAATATGGAAAGTGTCACTCATTTCTTATGCTCTTTTGTGAGCTCTCTATCATCTAAACTCTATCTCCTAAAGGGATAAAGTCTTCCAATTGGACGCATCAATAGATCCTAAGCTTATTGAATCCATACACAACTTTCAATAATTAATTCCTCTTTGATGATTTCTTCACTTAAGTCGCATTTTTTTTCTGCCGGATTGATAAGGGCTATATGTCGCCTCATTTCATTACAAACCAGGATAGATCTCTCGTGGAGTTTGAGAATGCCAAAGTCCTCGTAACTGATCAGAAGATTTCAGATGTCAAGGAAATGATTCCTTTGCTGGAGAAGGCAACTCAATTAAGTGTCCCTTTGCTAATCATTGCTGAGGATATCTCAAGGCAAGTACTGGAAACACTTGTCGTGAACAAAATGCAAGGCCTGCTTAATGTAGCTGTTGTGCAATGTCCAGGATTTGGAGAAGGAAAGAAAGGTGTCTTGCAGGACATTGCTTTATTGACAGGTGAACTTGCACAGCGTGGCAATCTTTGTTTGTATGCTGTCTTAAGTTCCTTAAAGAAGTTCTCTTATTCAAAATGCACGAGTATTCCCATCATTAGAGCACATTTTCTGCTATTTTTTCGTTCCATTAACAATTTAATAACAACATCAGGTGCTGATTTCCTCTCTGGGGACTTGGGTCTAACTCTCAATGGTGTGACGTCCGATCAGCTTGGCATTGCTAGAAAAGTAACCATCAGTGGTAACTCAACAATCATTGTTGCTGATCCTTCTACTAAAGCTGAAATCCAGGCAAGGATTTCACAGATTAAGAAGGATTTAGCTGAGACTGACAGTGCATACCATTCCCGAAAGCTTGCAGAAAGAATTGCCAAACTCACTGGTGGAGTTGCTGTAATTAAGGTTTGCAAGATCCCACATTCTTTTGGAGGCAATTTCTACTCACATATAGTCCATTTAAGCTCCTTGTTTGGAGAACTAAAGATGTACAAAGTTCATGAATTTGAGATCCCCTCAAATGTCCTCAGAGCTAAAATAATTGCACTTATTCATCAGACTCGTAATTCTGTATTGCCTACGAGTCTGAAAGCGATTTAGTGTTGTCTCTATTTCATATTAAGCAATGTGCATTCAATTTAGGTAGGAGCACACACTGAGGTGGAACTTGAAGACCGGAAACTTAGAATAGAGGATGCAAAGCAGGCTGCATTTGCTGCGATGGATGAGGGAATAGTACCTGGTGGTGGTGCAGCTTATATACATCTTTCTGAGTATATTTCTGTGATAAAGAGCAAGATGGAAGATCAAGAGGAGCAGATTGGTTCTGATGTCATAGCAACAGTATGATTTCTACTTTTTTGCTTCATCTCTTTGTGTGCATCGTTTTGTGTGTAATTTAAATTTCAGCAAGTAGTTTAAAGGAAACTGAGGAGGTTGGCGCTTGACCAAATGTTGTTCATGCATACCTAGTTTGGTCCAACGGGCATTCTCTGGTGCCTTTGTTCTCTAGCAAATCATCACTCTTGTGCGGTAATAATGGCGGCTTTGAGTATATACAGGGACAAACCATGGCCAAGTTAATTAAGCTGATTGTGCTTTATATATTTGTAATAGAACATGCGCAGGCAGATCTATCGATCAGTCTATGCTTTATTTATCAATAGCTTGAGACAAGATTGTACCTTGAAAATAAAAATGTCTTAATTTTCTAATGCTCAGTAAGACTTGGGAATGGTGGTGTTGCGTGTCGAATGGAAAGTTTAAAGTGGCGGGAGCAGTTGCCCTTGCCAAATCAATAAATGGGAGACAAAAGAGACAAGGCCGGAAGCTGGCATTACCTGATATAGGGGTGTGTGCAATGGTTCTGGAGTGGATATGCTTTCTCTCTGTTGATCATCGAATTCTTTACATATCAGTTGACCAGTGTAACAACCTCTCGTGTGGGCTTGAGGAAACTATGTTCTACATTTTCATTTGAATGATAACCTGCCTTATGTCTTCAATGATTGCTTGGGCATTCTAAGTGGAATGCATCGAGTGGAAGATAGTTTCTAGCATTTTGCTGTTGTTCTGGAGGTGTCTGTGTTCTTATAGGTGGTCTTATAGGTGGTCAACTGTGGATTGCGATTGCAGGCACTCCTTGCTCCAGCAAAAGCCATTGCAACTAATGCTGGAGCAGATGGCGATACTGTAGTGGAGAAAACCCGAACATGCGGTTGGGAAATCGGTTACAATGCAATGACGGGCGAATATGAAGATCTTCTCAGTGCTGAAGTCACATATCCATGCAAGGTTTCAAGGTGCGCGCTGTAGTTCGGTATTGTAGTTCGGCTAAGTTCGTATACCAGAAATTAAAAACAAACGTTAAGAAAACAAACCTGAAAGCAGCACAACCAAATAAGCAGAATGTTGATCCGAGCCCAATGAATTAACGTCGTGTCCTTAAGACGAATTTGGCCCTTCAATCAGTACCCGAGGATATTGGACAATCGTCTCCCAGGATAGAACGGATCTCGTTCCTCCGAAGCGGTACGTATTCGGAGGACTCCTTCGAACGCAATTTTGCAGAATAATCGCACAAAATGACAATGACGAAGTGAATATGCGTAGAGTTCGGAAAAGAATGTCTCGCGAGAATGAATGCCACGAAATGATGTCACTGTTCCGAACTAAACTGTTCGGTCATATTCAAGTGGCGAAAATGAAAATGAAGAGTTGCAAGCTTTCGCGAACAGCAGCGAAGGTTCTCTTTGAATTCTGTGAAAGCTTTCATTAACTCCGAATTTCTGTCGAGTAGACCTTGTTGTTGTGAGAATTCTTAATTCATGAGTTGTAGGGAGGGACTTATGTCACCACAAACAGAGATTAAAGCAAGTGTTGGATTCAAAGCTGGTGTTAAAGATTATAAACTGACTTATGAAAAAACGTATAAAGAAAAAGCAATATGGCAACGGCGCGCGCGGGGAGAACCGACCTAGCTTGGCGTAGGTCCTCTCCCTTTTACAAAAGTGGGGTACCCCTTGGAACCCAAACTCATTTGTGAGGTTCAATTATTTAAACCCATCTCCCATCTCTCTTCTATTCAATGTGGGAAAATTTCATCCACGAACTTTTCATTCAATTTTATGGGTTTTGGATTTCAAAGTCCCAACTCGCGCTACAAAGTGCAGTCTCCATTGCAGGGACAGTCCTGACAACCCAAGCGATATTGGTGGAGAAAATGAAGAAGCCCAAGCCACCCATTCCACTTGTGCCTGGAATATCACCTTAAAGTAAAAAGAACGAGTGGATGCTTCATTACTTGGGATAAATGCCGAGTCAGAGCTCTCCTTGATTAAGAAATATCAGTGCTTCAAGGATTCGTACTTTTCTAAATGAAGATGGGTATTGCATGTTTCGAGGAACTGGAGAGGTGTAATCTCACTTATCTGGCGGGTCTCCTAGATCGGGCACCGTCATAATTGAAGAAACTGAGGTTGGATTTTGAAAGCTGGATAGTTTCTCCGATTTGCTTAATGGCAGTCACATTTTTGCAATTTGTGCAACATGTGAAAATCTCTCTCGCGCACATGTTGTTCGAACAAGCATTGTTCAGCCGATGTTCTCCAGTGTCTAATACCTTGTACTTTCTTTTAAGAGTGAACAATGTAATGCCTTGTACTTTGGGATGGTGCTTTCCTTTTTCTCAAGTAAGTTAATCAAAGGTTGACCGGCGGGAAAAAGTTTCTCTGTAAGGTTTAACACTCACTTTCATCTCAAGAAGGTGAAAACTTGGTAAGTTGGTGTCATTAATGCACGCCATGTTGTTGTCACGCCAATTTGCAATTTATGTAAGAGGTATGTCATCAGTTGCATGAGATCAGTAATCAGTTTAACTTTCTTCTTTAAGGAAATTGATCTCTTGAGGTTCAACTCTGAGATTACAAATTAAAAGAAAACAGATAAATGAAACAGGTTCTCTAGGATGGAAAGAACAAACGGAACAAGTAAGCCTTTTGTTGATTGCGATGGGAGATGATAAGAGACAAGAAGAAATTTCTTTAGTATATCAACATTTTGAAGTACCATACATAAGATCTGTGCAAATTATGTTTAGGGTACATACTAATCTAGAGGCATGACTAAGTGTTTCTCTAATGCTTTTCTGGAAGTACACTTACAAAACTTGCACTCATTTAACATGCATTTGTGGTCATTTTGAACGGCAACACTTCTTGAAGGAGCTTAAGACAGCAAGACCAACGAAGGTTGCCGCACTTTATGAGTTCACCGAGTTCACCTGTCGATGAATCAATGTCCTGCACGACACCCTTCTTTCCTTCTCCAAATCCTGAACATTGCACGACAGCTACATTAAGCGAAGCGTTCAATTTTGTCCACAAAGTATTTCCAGTACTTGCCTAGAGATGTCCTCTGGAATGATTAGCACGGGGACACATAATCGAGTTGCCTTCTCATTTCCTTGAGTCTGAAATCTTTTCAGCAGGTACGAGGACTTTGGCCTTCTCAACCTCCGCGAGAGATTATTAGAACACTCTTTCCACATTTTGAATTGAGTTAATCATATATCTCCAGATTATCTCAAACCTAAAGCAAAATTCACCACCTTCAATTAGATCAACGGTTTCAGAAGATTGAGTAAATTCACCAAGTTCGACTCCAAATTATCTCAATCCTATAGCAAAATAAACCGTGACTTTGTTGGTCTGCTGTCTTAAGCTCCTTCAAGAACATTTTGTGCTTTTTGTCCTTTGGTTCCATTAAGCATTAACTTCGTGATGATATCATACGGTACTGATTTTCTCTCTGGAGACTAGTGTCTGACTCTCGATTGTGTGACTTCCGATCAGCTGAGCATTGCTAGAAAAGTGTCCATCTGTTGCAGCTCAACTATCATTGTTACTGTTCCTTCTACTAAAGCTGATATCCAGGCAAGGATTTCACAGGCTTAAGAAGGATTTAGCAGAAACCGACAGATCAAACTATTCACGTAAGCATGCGGAAAGAAATGCCAACCCCGGTGGAGTTGCCGTAATTAAGGTTTGCAAGATACTAAAATCTTTTGTTTTCGTCACCTTGTTTGAAGAGCTAAAGATGTACAAAGTCCTTGAAATTTGAGGTCCCCCAATGTCCTTGGAGATACGATAATTGCACTCATTCATCGAAATCAAAATTCTGTAGTGTCTGCAAGTCCATTGGAAAGTTTTACAAAAGCGACTCAATTTTGTCGTTACGTATAAATATCTTAGAATTAGAGGAAGCAAAGTATGGTTAAGGGAATTGTGCCTGGTGGTGTTGCAGCTTATGTACATTCTTTCTGAGTATATCCCTGTGATGAGGAGCAAGATGGGAAGATCAAGAGGAGCAGATTGGTTTTAACGTCATAGCAAAAGCATGATGTCTACTCCTTTTCATTTCTTTGTGCGCATCGTGTTGTGTGTAATTTAAATTCCAGTGAGTTGTTTGAAGGAAACTGGGGTCATGGGCGTTCGACAAAATCTTGTTCCTGTATACCTATTTTGGTCCAATAAAAGCATCCTCCGGCAATCGTCAATATAGTTGTGCAGTGATATTTATGCCTTTGAGGATGTACCGTGACGAACCAAGCCGAGTTAATTAAGTTGATTGTGCTCTGTATACTTGTAAGAGAACGTGAGCAGATAGGTCTATCTATTAGGCTTCGTTTCTTTTGTAAAAAATGTGTCATTATTCAAAAATGTCTTGAAAGTCATTTTCTTGGAAAAAAGTGGTGTTTTGGCTGAAATTTGAGAATAAACTAGAAAATATTTCATGTTATTTCGTCAACAAAATATGATTTGATTTTTCTAAGTAGACCTTCATTATTTGAGCACTAATGGCTGGCGCATGAGTAGGTAGGTAATTGGGCATAGGCTTCAGGGTCTTGGGCCCAAATCCTTGGCCTTGGGTTACAAGCACAAGCACCGGTCCAAGTCCAGAAAATCCGAACCCAAGAACTTGGTATCCATGCTCGGTTCCCTGGCACCTCGGCTCAAGACCCCCATGGATGTGCCTGGGACTCTGGCAACGGACCTCAATTCTTGGGCTTGAGTCCATCAATGCTTGCCCAGTACTAGTGCGCCCTAGCCTGGGTCCATCGAGGCTCAGGCCCTAGCGTCCTCGCCTCGGTTTATGGAGGCCAAGCTCAAGACCCCAATGCTCGGGCTTGGCTTCCCAATTCTCAAGCTTGGGTCTATCGAGGCTAGGCTTGTGATTTGTTATTGTTGCCTTGGTCCTTGATGCTTGTGCCTAGGTCGATCAAGGTTGGGCCCTAAACTAGATCTGCAGCACTCGAGCCAGGGTCCCGTCGCCTCGGTCCATGTCCATCGAGGCCGGGCTTGGGTCCTTGGCTACCATGTCTGGGCGGGCACGAGGATCCTGAGCTCGACCTCAGGTTTTTATGTTTTTATGGGCCTAGGCTCGGGCGTTTTAGGCTTGAGGAAAACTATATTTTAACAAACTCTCGTGCGGGCTTGAGGAAACCATGTTCTACTTTTTTCTTTTGAATGATAACCTGCCTCACGTCTTCAATAATTGCTTGGGCATTCTAAGTGGGATTGCATCGAGTGGAGGATCATTTCTAGCATTTTGTTGTGCTGGAGGTCTCTCTGTTCTTTCAGGTGGTCAATTGCGGATGGCAATTGCTGGCGCTCCTTGCTCCAGCGAAAGCCATTGCAACTAATGCTGGAGCAGATGGCGATACCGTAGTGCACAAAACCCGAACATGTGGTCGGAAAATCGGTTACAATGCAATGACGGGAAAATATGAAGATATTTGCTGGGGTCATAGACCCATGCAAGGTTTCAAGGTGTGCGCCACAAAGTGCAGTCTCCATTGCAGGGACAGTTTGGATTACCCAAGCGATATTGGTGGAGAAAACGAAGAAAGCCCAAGCCACCCATTCCACTCGTGCCCGGGATGACACCTTAAAGTAAAACGAATGAGAGGATGCTTCATTGCTCTCCTTGATTAAAAAACATCCGTGTTTCACGGCTGCTCACTTTTCCAAATGAAGATGGGCATGACATGTTTATCTCCCTCATCTGGCGGGTCTTCAAGATCTGGTGCCGGGATAATTGAAGAAACCGAGGTTGGATATCGAAAGCCGGATAGTTTCTCTAAATTGCTTAATGGCAGCCACATTCCGCAATCTGTGCAACATGTGAAAATCTCTCGCACATTCTTCGAAAAAGCATTGCTCAACCAATGTTCTCCAATTCTTACCTTACCAAAAAAAAAAAAAACCAATGTTCTCCAGTGTGTAATACCTTGTACTTTCTTTTTAAGACTGAACAATGTAATGCCTCGTACTCCGAAGATAGTTGTTGTGCTATTTTCATTCAGAAGAGATAATCCCCATGCCCTAATAAGAAGTTGTAGCAGCATCACAGATTCACAGGCATTGAGGGAGGGCACTTTGGTGTGGCTAGTGAAACCAGCAAGCATCATGGTTTGGGGGAGTCTCACCTTTTGTCTTTTGCGCCAAACAAGGTTAGGTCGCTGTCATCGAAGTTAAAAGTCTATTTTGAGATGGTACTCTCCTTAATTTTTCTCAAGTAAGAGCATCAAGGGTTGACCTACAGAAGAAAAAAGTTTTCTGTTTTTAAGGGTTTACCCATTCACTTCCATCTCAAGAAGGTGAAAAGCTTTAGCAAGTTGGTGTCATTGGGCGCGCGCACATTTGTTTTCGCCACCCATGTTGTTGTCATTGCCAAACTTGCTGCAACTGATGCAAGAGGTATGTCATCAGTTGCATCATATGAATGATCCAAAGGGGTAAAAGACAAAAAACGAAACAGGTCTTCTCCGGGATTGCAGTGTGCTCCAGGGAAATGACTTCACTTTGAAGCTCACCTTGAGTAGGGGAATGGATGGCTACGATGGACCAACATGTCTATGTTCTATAGGTGAATACAGCCACATTTTTGTGCAGTGAGGAGGCAATCATGTTGGCTTGATGTCTAAGCCAAGTATGTTTGTTTTTTTCTCCTCATTCATGTCCTAATGAACTGATCCCATCAAACTCCACTTACATAAAGAAGTAGTCAAGGACTTGTGAGAAATCATAAATATTTCATATGTTCATGATCGTGCATCCCACTAACTTCACTTGTGGTTCATCTTAGCTTTATTTTTGTTTTTCTTGGTACGGTAGATTCATTTCAGTTTGTTTACCAAAGGATGGTCTGAGGGTGCAAATAGAAACAAAAAAGCAATAAACGAAGACGAAAATGGGATTTGACTGATATGAATTTTACTTCCGACTAATCCCGACAGATGCGCGTAAGTCATCCGGTTCTTCTTCATTGAAGGCGGCTACATCGACAAGTTCTTGGGCATAAATGGACGATCTCAAAGGTTATTTTGGGTGAAAGGTGCCGTAGATCCAAACAGGAAACCTGTTTTGTCTTAAGGTTAAGCTTTATATATTTTACACGCGAAAATGATGAAAGCCGAGAAAATCGAACCGACCTAGAAGTAGGGTCTTTAATGTTTAAACGTGTTTCGTTGGGCTACTGTAGTTATTTGATCCATGACTTGCTTCACAAACATAAATTATGCCCTGGGGAAGTGTTAAGGTGCTTTTGAACTGTAGGATGTATATATATCTATCTATCCATGTAGGGCCACCGGCCACATAGCTTATTAAAAAAAACCTAGATGAGCTAAAACCATGAGCAATTTCATGATTATAAAATGTGTACGGAGAGAGTGATTATATGTATAGAAGCATAATATACTAATGCTGTTATGAGACGTAAAGCGATGATTAGGGCAAAGAAATTGATTAGACTTTGGTCGAAATATGTTGATTTGCTGTATATTCTAGTAAGTTATCTCAACTTATTTTAAAAAAAGCCTACATACTATAATACGCAAATACAGCCCAATCCTATGGCCGACGGTACCGGATACGATTTGTTCGTTATATGGGATAAAACACAAGTCACATAGGAAGAGTTCAAATATGACACGGCATCGCATTTTTAATTTCTATGTTAATGCGAATTGGACACGAATTACTACTTTTTTTTTATAACGTGATTCGATTATCCGGCATGTAAAATCAAAATCAAAATCAAAATGTTAATAAATCAAATACGAAACAATACGAATTTACAAATACGATTACGGAGACGCGTACGTACTTTGCTCCGGGCGCGTCCCGTTCACTCGCGTCTCCTAAACTCCAACGCGCTCGCCACTCTCCTCCTCCCGATCTTCTTCTTCTTCTTCTTCTTCATCTTCTCTGTACCTGCTCTGCTGCTCTCAACTATTTCAGTAAACCACCTCTCCTCTTTCTCTCTCTAGAAACGCGCGCGCGCACGCGCACACTCTCTCTCCTCCCCCCTCTCTCTCTCTCAGATCTGAAGCAAAGAGGCTCGCGCATTCATTCTCTCCGTCTCCGCCGCTCCTCTTCTACTCCGAGCAGCTCCTCCTCCCTCCTCCCTCCTCCCTCCCTCCGCCCGCGGCGGAATGAGCGCGCGCTGACGAATGCCGGTTCCGCGCCGATTCCCGAGCTCTTCTTCTTCTCCGGCGGATCTCTGAACCGAGAGGTTGGTCTCCTTCTTCTTAACTCCTGGTAGCTCGGCGCGAGCATTTCGCTCGAAGCTGAGCTCTCTAGGGAATGATTGCGTGTCGCGGTTTTTTGATCGATTGGGAAGCGGAGTTGCTAATTTCGGAAGGCGACGATCGTTCGTTTTGCTCATGTGTCTCGTTTTGTTGACTGCGCTCGGGTGTTGATGCACACTATCTTTCGATGGTTGGATTCTCGGAATTTTGAGTACGTCTGCCCTGTCTGTGCTGGCCCTGCTCCGGCACTTGTGGTTAATGAAGGAGCAGAGGTTACTGACTTTTAGCTGGAACAATAGGAACTTACTTGCTAATTTTAGAAGGGGAATGCCGCGTCTTGCGATCGTTCGCTTGCTCACGTGTCTCGTTATGTTGCTGCGCTCGGGTGTTGATGCTCACTATCTTTCGATGGTTGGATTCTCGGAATTTTGAGGAAGTCTGCCCTGTCAATACTGGCTCTGCTCCGGTGCTTGTGGTTAATTGAGGAGCAGGGATTACTGAATTTAGCTAAAACTATAGGAATTTGCTAATTTAGAAGGGGAATGCCGCGTCTTGCGATCGTTCGTTTGCTCATGTCTCGTTATGTTACTGCGCTTGGATGTTGATGCTTCCTGTCTTTCGATGGTTGGATTCTCAGAATTTTGAGTACATCTGCCCTGTCAATATTGGCTCTGTTCCAGCACTTATGGTTAATTAAGGAGCGGAGATACCACGTTTAGCTAAGACTATAGGAATGTCGCTTTTGGGATTTGTCGTTTTTTTATGCCTTTTGTGGATTATGCACAAACAGACTGCTGAAATATTTAGCCTTGGTTTTTTTTTTTTTTCACTTCAAGTATTTGTGCTTTATTGTTCCCACGATGCAATTTTAAAAGGAAGTTTTCCAAAAATTTGACGGGACTGGAGTCCATTTCTCTGTTCTCTCTCTCTCTCTCTCTCTCTCTATGCATGCATGGGCATGCGTTTTGAGCAGTCTCCTTGGGAGCATATTTCCAGTTATGCTGACTTTGTGCTGGAAGAATAGTGGTTCTGCGTCTTGCATGCTTCGGTACCTAGCATGCTTAGTTTCTAATCAACAGCTTCTTGACCATCAGTCCCGGGAAACTTTTACTCTTTTACTTGCTAATGCAGTTCCTCCTCCTTCTAGTTTGCATTTGGCGCAATTGTTACCTATAAAATTTTTAGCTACCTTTCTTTTGCAAAATGATTGAATTTCCCACAAGTTGCCACTAATTTACATGCTTGATTGCTGTCGTTTAGTGCAGTTATTGATGGCGAAATCGCGTCAACATCTTCCCAGCCAAGATATATCAATGTCATCGACTTCCTCTAGGTCAAGAGAATGGGAAGGCCCCTCGAGATGGACTGAGTACCTCGGCTCTGAGACGAATTCTCCTGCCACAACCCGGGCCTCTAGGAATGTGGGTCATGATGAACAGGTCCAGAGCACAAGTGGATCCCAGAAGGGTCTAAATATGCAGTGGGTAGTTCAACTTAACGAAGTTGCGGACGGCCTGATGGCCAAAATGTATAGACTAAACCAGATTCTTGACTACCCGGATCCTGTTAATCATCTGTACACAGAATCATTCTGGAAAGCAGGCTTGTTGCCCAATCATCCAAGAATATGTTTGTTGCTCTCGAAGAAGTTTCCAGAACATTTCAGCAAACTACAGCTTGAGCGTGTAAGACCTGGTATTCTTTTCTGTTTAACTTTCCCTAAATGCTGAAGGTCGGTCAACTCAAACCATAAAGTTTAGCGAATGATTGGAGAACATGAATGCAGGTTGACAAAGTTGCCTTGGATGCCTTGCATGATGATGCCGAAGTTCATCTGCAAAATTTAGAACCATGGATTCAGGTCGGACATCTTTATACTTTATCTCATGTTTGGGTTCAACAACTGATATTGGGAAGATAAAGATGTTTTTCTTATTGTAAATAAGATAGCTTTTGTACCCACTAGGCCTAATGCTCTATCCATATATTGTCTGTTACTTCTAAGAATCAGCACCTCTGTTGGCTGAGTTTGTTAAGCTTGTTTACCTAATCTCTCCACTGAACCATGACACAGGGTCTTGCTACTATGCATTGTTCTATGAAGAGCTCGAGCTCTATTATTGATAGCTGTGGAATTGCTACTAAAACACTCTTGCAAGATCTGTTAGTTTGTTGATAGACTATGATGTATAGATAGCTTATGTGGCAATTTTTGTGGGTCAGCTGCTTCTGGACTTGATGGCATATCGAGAACAAGCTCTGCGACTTATTCTGGATCTCAGCAGTACAGTGATTACCCTGCTGGTATGGTGTTGAGTCGGTTTTTTCTTCTATGTTTCACAAATCTATTGTTGGGTTTGGTTCGATTGTGGCCTTTGCAGGCTCATCCAGAGTCTTGTTGCCTTTTGATTTCTCAGATATGGCAATTTCTATAAAATAGAATGACGGCTGATGGGCAGCCCAGTCTGGTTTCTTTGTTTTTCTCTGAATCTCTGATAACTTGAGACAGTCTTTTGCAGCCACATCAGAATTCACTTATTCTGCATGCTTTTATGGATCTCTTTTGTTCGTTTGTCCGTGTCAATCTCTTCTCTGAGAAGGCAAGTTTTCTTTGGGTTAACTATTAGTATTCCCTGCTCGACTTACTTACTTGACTATGTATTGCAAAGTTATATTTATTTCTTCCTGGAAATGTCCTCTCTCACATGAATCTTGTTTTTATCTTATTACAGCTACCCAGAAAAATGATGCTGCAAACTTACAACCTTGTACACTCAATGGCAAGAAATGAGCGAGATTGTGACTTTTACTATAGGTTGGAACCTTTAATATTTGTTAATTCTCCAGCATATTTTTTTTCACTCCTATAGAATGTAATTTAACCAAAATTGCCATGGATTCATGATTGGTTTGATTCTTATACATGCCGGATTCCTCACTTAGCAAAAGTTAATTTGTTGCCTTGACTCTTACAAAGGGCTGAAGGTAATCATAATTGTGTGAAGGGAAGTAGTAACTAGTACAGGACTTGGTAAATGCTATATATTATTATTTCTTTTGTAGAGTCCTGAGGGCTGGCATAAGGCACTTGGGTGCACTACTTTTGGGTTAATACTGAAAGATTTTCTTTACTCTAATCTTTGAAGTCCACAATTCTCCAGCATGTATTTTGTCTTTGCTTTGTCAATGTGACTATAGGATCATTTGGTGAAAGACATCAGTTTCTGATAGAACCAAAACAGAGAGAAACATTTTCCTCAAGTCTGCCTTTGCTGGATTTATATGTTATACCTGCAGTATATCTAGGAAAGATACACATACATCAGAAAAATTTAATGAAGCAGAGGCAACACCCATCTTTGAGTGTAGTTAATGAGTGATTAGCTTACTTTTGTGGCTCTATTTATGCTTACTACTTCTGGAGCTATATTAAGACTATTGTCAACTACTCTTTAATTTGATGTTGATTCAATTTTAATGCAATATGTGAGTGAATGTTATTGTTAAAATACGGGGAACTTAAATACATAGAATTTGCTTTCTCCATCTCTTTTTAATTACCATATTAAGCCATAATTCATCATACATGATGATCATGTGTGCACATGATTCAGACAAGTTGATCTGAAAGAAGAAGCTCTGAATAGGCAGGACACTGAGGCTATCTTGACACTCCCATTTGCATCAAGATTATTCTCTCATTTGAGACTCAACATGTGCATTGCGCACATAACAAAAAAGGGTTAAAACCATGATTGAAGCAGAAGCAGAATAACCAGAATGTCTTCCCATAAGACCCGGGCTGCAAATTAGGACCTTAGCTTTTTCCGTACAAATGAGTGTTTATCGTGAAAGTTTCATGATTGTTATATTTGTTTAGAAGTTGGATCCAAATTTTTTCAGCTTTAGTTTTAGCACTACTAGCACCAGTATCCCAATTGTACATATTCTTCATACTTTGTACTCTCTATCTGAACTCCAGGTTAGTGCAGTTCATAGATTCTTATGATCCACCATTGAGCGGACTGCAAGAGGACCTAAATTTTGTCAGCCCACGCATTGGGGAGGTCAGTTACATATTTGGGCTTTTAAAATCTCATAGAATTTTTTGTCCTAGTATTTTTAGCCACATCTTAATTGGCCTTCTAGTTGTGGATGAGTTTTAAACCATAGATCTATCCCCTGTTATCTCACCATAGAGATCTCATGATAAAGCTCTTTTCTTCAGGTTTCCCCCCTCTTGATGGATGCAACCTGTCAAATAGAATCCTATATAATAGCACTAGTATCTCTTGCCGATATGTCATGCAGAATAATAATATTTAACATAACATCTCAATTGCATCCTTTCATAGTAGTTCTTTACCTATCAAATCATCAGAAAAATGTTTGTTGTTAGTTCTTAGTATGGATAATATGAAAAGTTCCCCAGCATTGAATTCGCAAGAATATGTGTTACTTATGGTTGCAACATGCAACTTGAGACCGGAATCTCAGATGACCACGAAGTCGCTAGTGGTTATCTTGTGGGCTTGTCTCCTGTTATTAGTTCCTAAGGTTTCTTACATATATTGTGCAATTTATACCTTTATTTTCCTTTTCCAGGTCTTAGAGGCTGTGGGTCCTATAATTTTTCTCTCTACAGATACAAGGAAACTAAGGAATGAGGGATTCTTAAGTCCATATCATCCGAGATACCCAGATATACTAACCAATTCTGCTCACCCAATGGTACGTCTCACTTTGAATTAGAATGAAGCTTTTTAATGTAAATTGTAATTTCGGTTGACCTGATTTTTTCTCTCTCGATGCAAATTCTACATGCAGAGAGCACAAGATCTTGCAAATGTTACTTCCTATAGGGAGTGGGTTTTGCTGGGTTATCTTGTTTGCCCTGATGAGCTGCTTCGTGTTACAAGCATTGATATTGCTCTGGTAATCTGAAAATTTCACGGTTTCATTTGACCCCTGAAATAATGATTTAAGCAAGTGCTGCATCTCTATTACAACAGACTTGAAGTTTCTGCATGCCTAGTCTAATATAAACAATTGTGTGAAGTTTGTGGTGCTGAATTTTTGTTTTGCGTAATGCATATTGCTCAGAAAACCACATTGGCTACATGATTGTCAAAAGATAGTTTCAATCTAACATTGAGTTTAGTTTGAATGCAAATTCGACTTTTTGAGGACGAAAACAATAATGACATCAATATGTTTCTTAAATATGCGAATGTATAAACATTGTTAGAATACACCACCTAAAGTTTAATGCTTCAACCTGCAGCTTCGTACATGCGAAGACAAGTTCTTTTATAATGTTCTGATGTAGAGTTTCGAATGATTCAAGCTATTCGTAAAGTACTTGTTGTAAGATTGAATCCTTTTAATGTTTCCAACCTTGAATAATATCATAGCCGCACTCTCAAGATTTTAGTACTTTTGCTGAGAGTTGCAATTGTACCATTGACTTTGTCAACTGCCAATTTCCATTTGTTCGGGGGCCTTACATGAATGGGTAGAAAACCAGATTACTAATGGCGAAGTTTCTGGTTGACTGACACTTTTGGGTGGCTGATTTTCTGGTGGATTCATGTTGCTAAAATATCATCTTACTTGGTGTCTTACTTGTGTTGACACTTGATATTTAGGTAGTACTGAAGGAAAATTTGATCCTCACACTATTCAGGGATGAGGTGAGTCTGATTGGCCGTTATGGAGACGGATTCTTCTTTTATCTCTTTTGATTTTGAGCTTACTCTTAAAAACTGCAGTTCGTGCTATTGCATGAGGATTACCAATTGTATGTCTTACCAAGGATACTAGAATCAAAGAAGTTGGCAAAATCTGGTCGTACAAAGCAAAAAGAAGCAGATCTGGAGTATAGCGTTGCAAAGCAGGTTGAGAAAATGATCAAGTACGGTTAAACTCCTACTCTAATTAGCTGTAATATGACACGTTGAAGGAGGAAAGCCATATAAACCGATGAATGATTTTCTCAATTCTGATTTAAAAAGCACACAAGAAGTTCACTGTGAACATGCTACTGCTGGGTCCTTGCCTGTTTTGCTGGACATTTTCCTAGATTGAGTGTAATACTTATCATTTACTTCACTTTATTCATAAAAATATTTTATTAAACGCGCATGCTCAAGGGACTTATCAGGTCATAACTTGTGCTTTTGGAACGTGAAAAGATATATTTTGCACGTCTGATTTTCTTCTTTTGTGCGAATTTATTGTACTTTGCTAATTCTCAATGTCTTGAAACGCGAAATTCAAAAAATAACGAGCTACTCTTACCCATTTCGGATTGCTGAGGAGCGATCAATATCGTTGATCCACCAGAGCCGGATGCAACATCCGTGTTTATCACTAAGTGATATGTTTATACCATATTTCAAAGGTTCATCTTATAGCTTACTAATGTACAGACTTTGAGTACCCCTGCAAGGGCAGGTGGGCATCTATGTCTTAGCTTACTATGCACAATCATCAGCAGCTTACTGCTGATTGTTGTGCTTGTGTCTGACAACCATACCTTTGGACACTCCTGTTCGGTATGGATATTGTGGGGTAAGACTGTGGGACGATGTGCGTTAAATAGGCAGATGTTCCTCTTTCATACAGGTTAATCGGATCACTTTCTGAAACATTCAGAGGGCCAGGATCGTTAAGGACTGTCGGTTTTTAATCTTCTTAGTGCTACCACGTAATTTTTGGTGCATCACTGATATTTGAACTGATGGTTCTACATTTTTGACTGCCGCAGTGAAGTGCATGAGCAAGCACTATACTCTTGTGATGCTATTCACCAGGAAAGAAGAATACTGTTAAAACAAGAGATTGGAAGAATGGTGCTGTTTTTCACTGATCAGCCTAGTCTGTTGGCGCCAAACATACAGGTAAAAATTTTGGGTTCCTTTTGATACATCATGGCTTTGGGCCTCTTATCATGATAAAAATGACTCTGGCATCCCTTAATTTGTCAGTCACTGCTGGACAACTAAATTTGAGATGGCCTAAATCAGTGATTTTAGTTCTAGTGGCCTGAGTGATATTAGAATCATTCCTTTAGTCTAGACTTTTCATTGTTGAATAATTGTTCAACGTGGATTTTACATCATCAATCTCAGCCCACTAGGACCAAGAAGAGGATGATGTAAGATAACATTAGGATTGTTATTTTTTCAATGGGACAATGTTTGAAAGAAGTGTTGGGTAATTTTCGGAAAAACAAGAGTGTCCCTGCAAGCAAACAAAACCGAGGGTTATTGTAATATTCAATGTGATATATGGGTTGTCTACTTTTTGTAAGAACATCATATGGCTTATGATTAGCCATGCTTTGCTCTCTGTTTGTTTGTTTCTGTTACCATTTTTGTAGTGCTAACTGGAATGAATGAGGTTAGCTCTGATTCTCATCATATAGGCAATATTGATGCTCACCTTAACCTTCTTGGTCGGTTGGTTCTTTCCTGCAGATGGTGTTCTCTGCCTTGGCTTTAGCTCAATCTGAGGTTCTTTGGTACTTCCAGCATGTAGGGATTGTATCCTCAAAATCGAAAAGCACTCGTGTGGTGCCAGTAGAAATAGTAAGTTGTCATTACTCTTATATTAACCTATGCCTTGTTGCATCAGTCAAGAGTAGCTTTCTTTCCCAGGTTTTACCAGGCTGGCTTAAGTTTAAGTGACATTAATGTTGTTGCAGGATCCAAGTGATCCAACTATTGGGTTTTTATTAGATGGAATGGACCACTTGTGCTGCTTAGTGCGCAAGTATATTGCAGGTTGGATTCTCTGTTTGAATCTTTTGTATAAAGGACAGAGTAGATATCTCTGTGTAATATGCCATATTGACTAAGTTCCAAAATTTTTCTCGTGGAAAACTAACCTTTTTATGCACCTTGTACATTATGGTTTCTAGATAAATGGTCCATACTTCTGGCTTTTAATGATGTCTTGTGACAGAAATCTCACTTTTTTGGCTTTCTCAGTGCTCCAACTTTCTGTTTTATTGGTCACATGAGCACTGTGTAAATCAATTTACAATGTTTGTGCAGCAATACGAGGGTATGCGTTATCATATCTATCTTCATGTGCCAGTAGAATTCGGTTCCTACTAGGTACTCCAGGAATGGTGGCTCTTGATCTGGGTCCAAACTTGAAAGGACTCTTTCAGCAGATTGTTCAGCACCTTGAAAATATACCAAAACCTCAGGGTGAAAATATTTCTGCCATAACGTGTGACCTATCTGTAAGAACTCATTTTATTTCAACTATCAATAGTCACATATAAGATTTAAGATCTCTCTGAAAGTCATAAGCATCACATTGATAGTTTTTGCAGTGTGTTGCCGACTTACATCAACACTGCCATCCAATTTTGAGTTTTATTATCTCTTACTCTTTCAGATCCTCTTCTGACTAACTGCATCTACTTTATGCATAGCTTGTTTACAAAATAATGATCTATCATTACTGATCAGGAATTCCGAAAGGATTGGTTGTTGATATTGATGATTGTCACGTCTTCACGGTCATCAATAAACATTAGACATTTGGAGAAAGCTACTGTTTCTACGGGGAAGGAAGGTTTACTTTCTGAAGGGAATGCAGCATACAATTGGTCGAGGTACTTGCTTATGATTGCAACTCTAATTGAAGTTCATTTTGTGGGAAGATAAAAGCATTTAAGCAAGGTAATGTGGTGCATGATTTTCAACATAAAATTGGAGATCCACATCAAACTATATTTCAAAATTGCATGGTACAAGAAGAATATCATTGAAGCATTAATTATATACAGAACTGAGTCTAAAAGACAATTTCTGAAGAGTCATTTGGTTGGGATGGATTTTGACATATACTGCAACCTGAAATATCAATTTTCAGTTCCTCTTTTACTTGCTGACAATGTAACTTCTGTAGTTTATAGTACATCTGGATTTTATATTTGCATTTCCATTTTTTGAATTTGCATGTGCACACTGGTGAAGGATCTGTCAGTCTTCCTACGGTTTGCAGATCAAAGTAATCAACCTGTAGCAGTTTCTTCCATCCAAAATATAATAAAATATGAAAAAACTGTTGCAGTTTCATCTTAACGAAAATTCGAATCCGCTGGCTCAATTATTAAGTTTCTTCAGCATAAGTTTACCTTAATCTCATCACTCCAAGGTTCCGTAGGCAAAAAAGTGGAAGTCCTATATTGATGCTTAAATTGGAGACAAATGGCATAAACAAATTTGATAATTTAGGTGTGTTGATGAGCTGGAGCTTCAAATATCAAAGCATGGAAGTCTTAAAAAGCTCTATTTCTACCATCAGCACCTTACCGCAGTGAGTTCAGCTTTCTCTGACTTTTGACTCCTTATTAACATAACTTTTATGCAATTGTGATTTAAACTCGTGTTATTATTGGAAAAGGTATTTAGAAACACTATGTTTGGACCAGAAGGACGTCCTCAGCATTGTTGTGCATGGCTGGGAGTCGCTAGCAGCTTCCCAGAATGTGCTTCTCCAATTGTTGCAGAAGAGGTAACCCTAGACATAATCTAACCATAAAGATTTTAATCGAATTTAGTGTTTTATGTCTTTCTTATTAGCCGGCAAGTTCGAACAAAAGAGGCATGACATTGCGATATAGAATCATTAGTGAATGTTTATTTTAGAGAAACTATGTACGGAAGAATCTACCCTGTTTTTAGTATGTTTACTCTGGTTTTAGTATGTTTTGTTATCTGACTATTTAATCTTAGATGACAAGTAAAAGATTAGTTTTTATTGCCCTTCAAATATGACTTTCATTTGGTATCTCATGATTTAAAGTTGTTGGAGAAAAATTTGCAAAAAATGAAGAAAAATGTGAATTGCAACATTACTCTCTTCTCTGCAGGTAACTAAAATTGGTCGAGATGCAGTTCTTTATGTTGAATCCCTCATAGAATCAATTATGGGAGGATTAGAGGGATTAATTAATATTCTTGATTCAGAAGGGGGCTTTGGTGCTCTAGAGACTCAGGTACCATATGCTGTACATGTAGAAACATTCCTACATTTCATTATTACATAACTGAACTTGCGAATATTCTCAGCTTCTTCCGGAGCAGGCTGCTTTTTATATGAATTATGCAACAAGAGTTGCAGTCCCTTCAGCAAAATCTCCAAAAGGACCTCTAGGTTTTCTTTTGCCAGGGCATGAAAGCTATCCTGAGAACACTAATTCAATTAAAATGTAAGGAATTTCTGTAAGACTGGCCTTTTCCTTTCCTTCTATTTTGTTCACATTTCTTTATTCATTCAAAAGAAAGAGTGTTTCGATCGTATAATATTGTAATTTCTGTTGTCTCATCTACAGGTTAGAAGCTGCAATGCAGAGGCTGACCAATTTATGCTCAGTCTTAAATGATATGGAACCAATTTGTGTTCTAAACCATGTATTTGTTCTAAGAGAGGTGAGGCATACCAACTTCCTCCTGTAGGAGCAATTAATCTTAATCGCTTATACTCCCCCATGACACTCCTTTCTTTCTCTTTTTACTCCAACAAAATCTGGAAAATGCAATGGTTGACTTGTCAGTAGTAGTTTGCAACCACAAAATTCACAGTACCGTATGATAAGCTATGGTGCTGCCTTGTGGTAAGTTTTTCGTGTGCTTTGACTGTATCTCACCGTGCACATCAGGCTTAGTATATCATGGGGAACATGCTCAGTAACACCCTTTGCAAGTTAATTCAACCCTTAAATACTGGTCCTTGTGTATAGTTGGATAAGTTTTCTGAGTGCTCCTGATATGTTACTACTGCAAATTTGTTGTAGTTTGTCAAATTGTAGAAAATGTATAGTTATATAGTTTTCATGAGCTAAGTGGCAATAGTTCACTCTTAATTATAAATCACAGACATATAGGAATTTGATTTTATTACCCTAAATTTACTTACATGTGCAGTACATGAGAGAATGCATCCTCGGAAACTTCAGGAGGCGACTGCTTTCTCTACTGAAAACTGATAATGATCTGAATCGTCCCAGCATCATGGAATCCCTGCTTCGAAGACATATCAGCATAGTCCACCTAGCAGAGCAGCACATCAGCATGGACCTCACTCAGGGTATTCGAGAAGTTCTACTCACAGAAGTCTTTGCTGGACCTGTTTCTTCTCTGCACTTGTTTGAGAGACCCGCGGAGCAACATACAGGATCTGCAACTGAGGCCGTATGCAACTGGTATATCGAGAATATAGTTAAGGATATATCTGGTGCTGGAATCCTGTTTGCTCCAATTCATAATTGCTTCAAGAGCACTAGACCTGTTGGAGGATATTTTGCCGAGTCAGTAACTGATCCAAGAGAATTACGAGCATTTGTTCGCATATTTGGTGTCTATGGTGTTGACCGCCTAGACAGGATGATGAAGGAACATACTGCCGCGCTGTTAAATTGCATTGACACGTCACTGAGGTCAAACCGTGAGATCCTGGAGGCTGTTGCTGGTAGCATGCACTCAGGTGATCGAATAGAAAGAGATGCCTGTTTAAAACAGATTGTGGATATGGACACTTTGATTGGATTCTGTGTTCAGGCGGGTCAAGCCCTAGCTTTTGATCGGCTACTTGCTGAAGCAGCTGGAACTGTGCTTGAAGGAGGTGCACCACTTATATACTCATTGCTTGGTGGGATAGTTAAACATATACCTGATGAAATACCAGAAAAGAAAGAAATTAGAAGGGTAAGAGGGGTGGCAAACAGTATGGGCGTTGGCGCTGATCATGATTCTGAGTGGGTAAGGTCCATTATGGAAGAAGTCGGTGGTGCAAATGATGGTTCATGGAGCTTGTTGCCATACTTGTTCGCCAGCTTCATGACATCCAGTGTCTGGAGTATGACTGCCTTCAATATCGAGACAGGTGGCTTCAACAACAACATTCATTGCTTGGCAAGGTTGCTTTCTGTGCCCTGTATACTGTCTTTTACATCTGCAAATTTAGTCTACTGTTAATTCATTGGGCCAGTGTTATACTTAAGAAACACCAGACTTGTTTTTGCATTGTCTCAGTGTAGGAGCACTTGGCCCTTGCGGTTACCTATATGATAGTTTTTTCAGCCAAAATCTCTTCATTGCTGCATCTGGATTGTTATCTTTAAATTAAACTGACAATACTGAACTATGATACATTTTGGTTTGAAAGTTTCTCCTGAAAGAGAAAAGTAAACCAGTCTTATAGTGGAGTTGAGAGAACAATAAATTGTTTATTTGATACTTTGGCCAGACTGTATACGAATCAAGCATTATATTAGTCTTTTGAGGTGTCTCATGACATTAATTCTTGTTGCTGGTGAATGCATGGACTGTGTGGTGCCAGGGAAGATCCTATTTCTACTGACTCTTGTTCTGTGCTTTCCACTGTTATTATATTTTATCTTGGTATGAGTGATTTTTCTGCAGTTACTGTGAACTTATAAATTTTGAATGTGTTATTGTGGTAAACAAATTGCCTAGCGAAGGCTAGGCAACTTAGTCAATGAAAATGTTGATCTGGCGTCCCATTGGCAGGTGCATTAATGCAGTAATTACAGGAAGTGAGTATGTTAGGATGGAGCGCGAACACCGGCAAAGACAGTCTTACTCGAATGGCCATGTTGGCGAGGCATTAGATGCTGACATACATAGTCGCTTTTCTGCTGAAGCAAGCATAAGGTCTTCAATGCAACTTTTTGTCAAATTCTCTTCAGGGATTGTATTGGAGTCCTGGAATGAGATGAACCGGTATGTGACATCTTTTCCATCTACACTGTATGTTCTTCATAAGTAGAGAGTGATACTGAGTTCGCCACAGTGCTAAAATGTTTACAGTAACTCATTGTAGGGACAAGCATGCAAGGTCACACGTGCACGTCACAGCAGTACTATCATTATTTATGTAGGTAGACGTAGGTTTTTCTACATAATCTGTGTTTTCATGAGATGAATAAACAGTGTTAATGCAGCCATTGGTCTGCATTTCTGGTTTCTATAAACCTGTCTACTTTGTACTTTCCGATCTCTATATAGGCCTTTGCATGCAACCCTAGGTTGCATCGGCGGAGGAGTGGATGAGATAATCCGTTCACATGATGATCGGATGGGTAATTCTATATTGAGAAGCTAAGGATAGAGATCCTAAAAAGTTTCGACCGCAGGCTCCTCCGGAAGATGTGCTTAAGATTCTATCTGGATGGTGTTTGCAGGCATCTTATGGTATTTTGAAATCTATGCAGATCTCATCTGGTGGCTAAACTCATATTCTTGGATCAACTTTGCGAGATCTCGCCATTCCTTCCAAGGAGTTCTCTGGAAGCCCATGTTCCTTACACCATTCTCCACTCTATATACGGCCAATACTATGGAAATACACCATCAACACCACTGGCATTGCTAAGCTCGTCACCTCGCCATTCACCTGCTGTATCATTGGCACACTCTTCTCCGGCATCAAGGCCGCTGCGTGGTGACTCGACTCCTCAGTACGGTGCTAACGACTCAGGTTATTTCAAAGGGTCCTCATCTCACAGCCAGGACCACCATTTCGATGCCGATGGCGGGAGCCTCCATGGTACTGAAAGCATGCAAAGGAACGTGCGGCGCTCAGGTCCTTTGGGTTATAGCTCGAGCAGAAAAGTAAAAGTTCCAGAGGGTTCGAGTTCGGAGAGAAGAGGTCCGAGTCCGCTGCCTAGATTTGCAGTATCTCGGTCCGGTCCAATATCATACAAGTAGAAGAGAGCGGGCGCATAAACGAAGAGAAGGCTTAGTAAGTTATGTAAAATCTGCTCGCGTTCATCGATTGCTTACGATCTGTTGCATAGCAATTAATGCCTTCATACATGCGAATTTAGCGTAGTGAATTTGTATCTCTGGTTGTATCTCACAGCTCTTTCTATGTTTACTTAAAAACTCCATTTTCTTCCGCCCCTCTCCAGATTACTTAGAAATTATTATGTTTTACATTAACTTGATAAAAAAAGCTTAATTATTCCACATCGATGATATTACTAAAAAAAATTTAAATGGATGCATGCAATATATAAAGATGTAATTTGTAATTAATTATATATGTTGACAAATGTGTAGTAACTTGTCATATATGTCGACTGCTAAAAAAAATACTAATTGATCGTAAAAAGATAAATAATATTAAAGTATCTATCTATAACTAATATATCATATTAAACTTTAAATAAGTTTTGACACAATTTTGATTTTCCACTTTTCTAACATTACTGTTCTTGAGAAAAACTAAAATGGCTTCAACCATATAGTATATCTTATCTTAGCTATATAGAAGAGGGGTTTTGTGCATTAACGATGTTTACTTAATTACTCATCCCTTTTTTCCTATTAAGCCCTTAAACAAGTGGTTTTCTAGAAAAAGATAAATTGATGCTGAATCATTACATTGAGAGACATCAACTATTAATAACACCAAATGCTATTGGAATTCAAAAGTAAGTGGCATTCATTATAAAAAGACTTGTGAACGTTCTAGGGAACGGTTTTAAAAGCACTATCCTTTTATACATGCAATGGCATTTTAAGTGTTTTTGGAAAGAAAAAAACAACATATATTTGTTAGAAATTTAACTATAGCGGAAGATTGAAGATTGCGATTATTCATGTATAAACTATAACCATGGATAATCAAAATCGAGTGTGGAAACGTGAAAAAATCTGTATTAATCTTCAGCCATTGATGAAATCGAGAACCTGATACGCGGAGTTTTGACGATCGTTGATAGGTGTTTCTAGCCAATTGCCCTCTTAATGTCAATGGTGTGTTTTTCGATATCTCATATCAATGAATAAGAGATCAATCTTAAAATTATGAGAGAGTTTGGCTTAGATGACCTATTTATATCCCAATTTATACCCTTATAGATAACTTTTCCTATCAAGATAATTATTTTAATATTGAGTGATCATAGTTATCACGTATTTAAATACGCTCAATAAATGTTGACGAAATTAATTAATGTGGGCAATAATAAACCAAATGTGGGATCACATTGTAGATAATATTCTCCTACTTGATCTTAACATTTCATCAAACGAAATATTGAACCAAACACAAAAATTTCATGTTGAAAATAAAACACATGAATCATGGCAATAAGTCCTTTTAGAACGAGTAAAATCTTTCATGTATCACAATGTGTCTTATTAACCTATACGTGATAACATAACTTAATAAATAAATCTTATGTTTATTCTAGGTCAAAAAATGATTGTTATTCTCAAAATAACCAAATGTGTATACCATAATTGAGAATGACATCACAATGAATAAGAGTTTCACATATTCGTCCATACGAAAAAATTTTACATGATAAGACCAATTCCCATCCTAAACACACGATCCTTATAACTTACTGGTTGCATGCCTTCAGTTAAATGATCAGCTAACATCAATTCAGTGCTAACGTGCTCAATGACTACTTTATTCTCTTTAACACGTTCCCTTATGACTAAATACTTAATGTCGATGTGCTTGCTTCAACTACCACTTTTGTGGTTTTTAACTATGAAAATAACAGCTGAATTGTCACAAAATATCCTTAATGGCTTAGCAATGGAATCCACATTTCTAAGTCCTGATATGAAACTCTTCAACCATACACTATGTGAGATAGCCTCAAAGCAAGAAACGAACTCAGCCTACATAGTAGAAGTAGCAACTAAAGTCTGCGTCGTACTCCTCCAGGATACAGCTCCGCCAGCTAACATAAAAATGTATTTAGATGTTGATTTTCGAGAATCAACGCAATCAGCAAAATCCGAATCTAAATAACCAACTACCTGCAGATTGTTGGTTCGTCTATACATAACATGTAATCTTTTGTACCTTGAAGGTACCTCATTACCTTCTTTGCAGCTCTCCAGTGGTCTATACCTGGATTACTCTTATATCTTCCCAACATTTCCACAGCAAAAGCAATGTCAGGTCGAGTGCAAACCTGAGCATACGTCAAGCTTCCAATAGCAAAAGCATATGGGATGTTATTCATCTGTTCCCTTTCTAAATTGTTCTTCAGGCATTGGTTCAAATTGAATCTGTCACCCTTCATAATAGGTGCCATACTTGGTAAACAATCTTTCATCCGAAATCTTTCTAAGACTTTATTGATATAGGTTTCTTGAGACAATCCTAAAATGGCTTAAGGCCTATTCCTATGGATCTTAATGCCAATGATATAAGATGCCTCACTTATATCCTTCATGTTAAAACTCTTAGAGAGGAATTGTTTCACCTCTTATAGTAACGCCTTATCATTGATTGCAAGTAAAATATCATCCACCTGGAGCACAAGGAAACAAATTTTGCTTCCACTAACCTTCTGGTATATACATTGATCCATGACATTCTCAACAAAAACGAATGAAGAAATAACGTCATGGAACCTTAAGTATCATTGGTGGGATGCTTGTTTCAAGCTATATATAAATTTCTTAAGCTTGCACACCAAATATTCACCATTACTAAAGGAGAATTCTTCTAGTTGTTTCATATAAACCTCCTTTTGCAGTTCTCCGTTGAGGAACGCCGTTTTCACATCTATTTGATACAATTTCATGTCAAAATGGGCAACCAATGCCAAAACTATAAGGAAAGAATCTTTCTTAGATGTAGGAGAAAATGTTTCCGTGTAATCGATTCCTTCCCTTTGAGTGAATCCTTTGGCAACGAGTCTAGCTTTATATCTTTCTAATCAAGGTGGTGGATTATTTCTCCAGACTTACTACCGAACTAGACTGGGCCAAGGCAACTGAGGTAAAGTTTGAAGGGTGGATGTCATTCCTCTCTCCAACACTTTGCCAAACTTGGCTAGGCCAATGTGGAAATTCAAGTTGAGAGCACGTATGTGCAGAAGGAAAACTCACTTGCAAGGGGGAGATTTGCTATCATAGTTGGATCATAATTTATTAAATTAAGATTTTGAGTGAAGTTGCGCCAACTGAATATGTAAACTAATTTGGACTTTGTCGCGACCGACCTCTCGCTTTTTATCGACAACATGCAAAAAGAAGGGTCTCGCCTGGTACGTGCTAAGTCTAGGTTCGGGACTTAACTCTGGCTCTCCCAAGCCCATATCATATCGCGACTTAGGGTTTAAGTATTTAACATGCAAGTGGTTTATATCAAGAAGTCGTCACTAATCAATTTAGGCTAGGTCGATTAGAAACCCAAATAAGGTGATGGGAGAATCACCATATTCCTACGGACTAGAGATTAACTGAGTTCGGAGACTTGGTTACACTAGTTGGGTAACTAATGCCATTTCGATACCTTTTTATCCTGTTCATTTTTTGAAAACATTTGTCAGGTAATTTGGATTGATTTTAGGACCTTTCTCCTAATATGTGAGGTGATCAAGCTAGTGCATAATCATAAACGATCAGCAGTCAAAATAGATATGCAACCTTAGGTTCTAGTCCTAATTAAGTCAGATGACATTCAAAACACAACAATTCATGCAATTATATTTTAATTAAAAACATGCATAATAATAACAAAATAGTAATAAAAACAACATGCAAAATACTACTGCATAACCCTATAGACTTATCTAATTTAAACATGACAATTTATACAATTATAACAACATTGCATAATAATACCACAATAAATTAAAACACTCAAATATACCACATAATTAAAAAAAATTAAAAAAAAATTTTGAATTTTTTTTAAAAAGGAAAATACGGAAGAAGAAAAAGAAAAAGAATTTAAATTTTTTTAAATTTTTTTAATTAATTAATTTTTTTAAAAAATAAAATAAAACCGGGTCGGATCGGGTCGTGGATCCGGGTCGGTCGGATCCGACCCAGGTCAATGGATCCTACCCAGGGCGTTGACCTGGGTTGGGTTAGTTGATCCGGATTGGGTTGGAACCGACCCGGGTCAACGGATCCGACCCAGGGCATTGACCCGGGTTGGATTAGCTGATCCGGATCGGGTCAGAACCGACCCGGGTCAACGGATCCGACCCAGGGTGTTGACCCAGGTCGGATCAGCTGATCCGGGTTGGGTCAAACCCGCGCACAGACACGCGAGAGAGCTAGCGGAGCCAAAATTGGCCTTCCGCCAGCCGACCCAGATCGGCACCGACCGAAAATTTGGCTCCCAGGACCACCACCAAGCTTCATCGACTACCAAGCTCACCGTCCGGCCACCTACTCGCCGGCCGGCGAGCAAAACTTACCCGGCCTCATTGAGGCATTTTATCGAGCAGGTGGGGGGCGCAGCAAAAATCAGGGGATTTTGACCTCCTCCAGCGACTCGGTCGGCTCTAATAACCACGGCTCACCTCGGACGGCGAGTGGGGACCGGGATCAACGACGGTATGGGTCGAGATTTGCGCGAAACGGCCGGCATGAGTCCCAGCCAAACCGAGCCAAAAAAAAGGGGAAAACGGGGGGGGTGTCTTAGCCGTGAGGGCTCACAGGTTGGCGATGCTTCTGAGGGGCTTTCGGCTGGTCTGGGGGCGTCGACAACCGCTGCTGGTTCTCTTTTGGCTCTGGCATGACCTCGGTTTGCTCTCTCTCTCTCTCTCTCTCTCTCTCTCTCTCTCTCTCTCTCTCTCTATTCTCTCTATGTTCTCTCTCTTTGTTTCTCTCTCAAATGGCCGATCGGGCTTCTCTCTCTCTGTTCGGCTTATATAGCCGACGACAACGTGTCTCACCTGCTTGCGTGTGCTGACGACAGCCTGTACTGGCCTACTCTGTCCCGCGACTTTCGCGACCGTTTAGGCCGGTGCAAGGGGGGCTGGTTCTGTGGACAGAGAAACAAGGAGAAGAGAGGAAGGAGGAGATAAGGGAGGCCGGGTTTTCGAGGAGGATGGGACTGGCCATTAATGCCAGTCCCGGTGGCATGCTTCCTTGGCCATCTTTTGGGGTGATAGGGACGGCGCGGAGGCGCTCGGCCGTTCGTCGCCTGTGGCTGGAAACAGGGGCGAACATGGGAGAGAAAGGGATAGTCGGCGGGGGGTAAGAAGGAAGGAAGGGGTTGGGCTAGGCCAGGCCCAGCCCGTGCGGGGAAGAAAAAAGAAAAGAAAGAAAGGCGGGCTAGGCCCGCCCGGGGGAAAAAAAGAAAAAGAAAAGGGGCTGGGCCCGTGCGGGGGAAAAGAAAAGAAAAAAGAAAAGGGCCGGGTCGACCTGGCCCCGACTCGGCCCAAATCGAATTTTTTTTTAAATTTTGAATTTTTTTAAAGTTCTAATAGACCCTATTAATACAAAATGTGCCTAATTTCTATATGCAATGCATTTAAATAGAAATATTTTTTTGTTTTAGGAATTAAAGAAAATTAACTCTTAAATTTTGTGCAATTAATTTTGGACAAATTAAAATAGGTGTCAACAGACTTGAACCCTCTCTTTGTGATCTCTAGGTAAAAATATCGAGCTTGTACGGGTCGACCCAAGAATATTACTTGTTTTTTTTTCTTATTTTATTTCTGTGTACTCTTAAATGATTAGAAAACCGATGGTTTGTTCTCTATTTGTAATTTTGCAAAGAAAATCGAGTACTTTCTAGAAGTGCGTGTTCTATATCCTTATACAAATAATTGATTTCTCAACTTTATTTGGCCGTTCTTATTGATGTTTTGCTCAAATGATTATCTAATCAGTATTTACAATAATTTTTCCTTGAATATGCCAAAGTCAAAAGAAAAAAGGTAATGCGACTTGTGTGAATAAGAAACCTTGTTAGGTACTACCCTGGAAACTACTCAGAAATGTTGACTAATATTATCTCACCACCTTGATGACCTCCATAAATACCGAATTCCTGAACAAAATGCAGTATTGCACTAACTATACATAGAGAACGATGATTGCATTTGAAAATGAAAACAAAACACAGCTCAAAAGATCCTTCTGCAGCCTGTTTAACTGATGTAAAATTGTAAATTTGTGATCATTCGCAAGAGCTCCGCAAATGAATATGTTCCTGGATCAATATCATCTGTCATTAGCAATTTGACGGGCAAACAAGCATCTAATAACTTATTGTGGTTCACCTTCACACTCCGAACTTAGGGAATGACGTTTAAGATCTATTAGCCAAGCACATTTTGGTATTCACCAGTCTTTTTCCAAAAAACGTACGGAGAATATGAGATCCTCCTAATTTAGAGCAATATTTGAAAGATGATGTGGTAATTTTTTTTGCTGGAAACTACTTCAAAATGGGACTTATGCATCTGTATTAAGTGTTTGATCTTGTTGCGAGGTAAAGAAGTAGTGTTACTGAGGATCAAAAACTTCCCTGAACACCGCGATTAAGCTTGCCGAAGCACTGCATGTTGGAAAGAAATCTTCAGATGTAATTTGAAGGTGAAGTCATTCAAACCTTGTCAGTTGCTCTACCTCTGCCAATCCAACTAGCTAATGATGGCTAATGAGATCGCAGATTGATCATCTCGAAACATGCAATCTTTGTAAAAGAACATGCATGGAATTGTGATTATAAGTTCATCATTTCTCCACAGAACACGATAAATCCACTAGACAGAGATGACAACACCGATAGTCAATTGCAGAAAACACAATGCTCGTGACGTTACTTCGCGTTCTTTGGAAATTAAAGATGCATCCCAGATTTATTACATCCAAAAGACCATCCTTAGAATGAAATATGACCCTCAACAGGACATTACAAGTAATCATATCGCACCTCTTCATCTGCGTACAAGTGCCTTCAGCCATCATCATTTTCCCCATAAATCCATGATGAATTCTTCACAGGAACCACTGCGGTACACAAGCTCCTGCTGCGTGCACCCAAGGGCAGGGGCCGTAGCTCCCGAATGCATGTACATGCCACCGAAATTCTCTACAATTTCAAGATCTCTCAGCGCAAGGAATTGTTCCCACAAGCTTTCTTCTTCTTCAATCGCGCTGCATGGTGAATACCAGCTATTCTCCGAGGTTTTGTCATCACAGTGAACTCCATAAGAGGTGCAGCAGCTATTAGCACTCCTTGTTGGAATTTCATTTTGAGATTGAATGTTGGGTTCTAATTTCGGAGTATCAATGGTGGGAAGAGATGCATATGCATGGGATGAGCTGTTATTGTGATCAGGCTTAACTTTAACATCACATGCGGTCAGAATTTGCAACTTGTTCCTGTTGCCATCGCGTTTCTTCAAGCGGGTGTTCCAATAATTCTTTATTTCATTATCAGTCCGTCCGGGAAGTCTAGCTGCTATTGCTGCCCATCTGCGAGTGAATTTAATCGAGAATCATACATATATCTGTTTACAAGTACAAACTTATGTTCAAGTAGTACACGTATTATACTTATATATGGACATGTCCTAATTGTATATATGCTCTGTCTGTCTCCCTCCCTCTCTCTCTTTATCTCTCAGATCTCATGCTCAAATTTTGCTTAATTTTGCTCTGTCTGTAGGTACTAGTTCCGTATATACCCTCACCAATTAATTTGAAGAAGCTATATACACAGTAGGTAGCTTAACATAGTTAGTCAATTCACATCAAAGTTATGCAATCATTGTTTCCGAAGCCATCGAACTTTGACTTTCTAGGAGTTATATTTGATTTTCTATCTCCGAAATCTTCTAATTCATAGATGTTACACCTTTCTCCGCTGTTTGAAGAGAATTAGCACTCTCTCTGTGCGTACATATGCATATGCACCTGTGTGACTTTGTGCTATACACTTTTAATAATTGTAGCTTGCCTAGAAAATGTATCCTTATAGTCAATGCTATTCATTTGAGCCAATGATCATATGAGAAGAAGGGTTTTCTTCCCAAAAAAATAAAAAAAATAAAAACAAAGAAAAAAGAAGAAGGCAAAGCAACAATCCAAAACAACAATTAATCTAGAAAAACCTGCAGTTCTATTGTTGTGGACTCGAAAGTCGTCTGTGAAAAAAGAAATGAAGTGTTTTGTGCAACAGTAATTTAATGATTGTACTTTCTCTGCGTTGCGAGGCTAGATAAATTCACAGATGTGATTTCTTTTTCAATCTTTTATCAGGTTATCACTGCGGTATGATTGCGCAAACTTACTTATTTCCGAAAAATCGGTGCAGCTCGATAATCAGATCCTCCTCTTCTTGGGTGATGTTTCCATGCCTGATGTTAGGCCTCAGATAGTTCATCCACCGAAGTCTACAACTTTTCCCAGTTCTTGCCAAACCTGAGTCATTCACACACATATTCAATACTCAGGTTGATACTATACCCAACCAAACCAGATACAGAGATCAGCGAAAAACAAGATCAGTAGATGAATATTTCATACCAGCGGGTTTGGGCATGTGAGTCCAGTTCCAAATGCCATATCTCCTGATATAAGCAATGAGCTTCTGATCTTCTTCTGCGCTCCAAGCTCCCTTCTTCAGTGTTGTATTGTCGTTCTTGTTGGTCCTAAGTGGGCGTCTCACCATTTTCGAGCTTGCTTATGACTTCGTGGGGGAAGAGACAGATATAATGTGGCTGTGCTATTAACTCCCTGGCTTAAATGATGCTCGAGTAGCTCCAAGACTCGCTTACCATTATTATATGGCGTTGGTCCCACATGCACATGCTTTGAAAAGTCCACCAAATTCAAAAGGTTTTTGTACTGATTTTTTTTTAAAGGCAAATTGAATTTCCAAGAAACTAGTCGCATGATGTCATTTTCACTGGTTGGGACAGGGTTTTTTTTTTTGGTGTATGTTTTGGCATCACCACTTTGAAAGCCCTACACCTAAGAGGCTACTGGACAGAGATTCCGTCGCTCGAAAAATTGAAACAAGAAATATGCTTGATATACGCAATACTTTCTAACCACATATGCTTTTAAAATAAATGGTCACCTGACATAATATTATATTTTATCAAATGTTCGAATCCTATTATTTCATCTTCTCAATATTTTGCTACTTAATCCAATTTGCTCGTGAATTATATATCGATACATTCACATCAACATATTGTACTTCACATGTGTTAGGCTCAAATGAATAATCGAAGCCTTTCTGTTAGTTTGAACATTAGATACATATAAGTTTTCGATGTTTATTAAGAATATGTAAGAAAAAGGAAACAAAAGGGACCTCGCTATAGTAAGAAAGCATCGAAGATTCATTTACACATGTCGCTTCCTATGATCATTGGACTTGCTATAAACTAAAGTCATAATAATGAATTTTTAGGTGTCCCAAATCATTCATTAGATAAGGTCTTTATTCCGTATATTATTTGTATCTATCACTTTGACTTCCATAAGTCTGATCTCTTAATTGTATGGTGAAGAAAGTTAAAGCAAACTGTAACTTCAAACTTTCATGTTTTATGAAAATCCATGGTCATAATAAGATGAATAGATGTGTATTACTATATAGTGCAAAATGATGATAATTAAAAGAGTCAACAAGGTGTTGGTTTAGATGGCAAATGAGTTTGCTCCTTTCCTTATGATCTTAAGTTCAAGGTTTGTGGGAGCACTCTAGGAGCAAAATTCTGAATGCACCTCGATGGCATGGGAAGTGCACCTTCAAGATCGTCTAGAGAAATAAACTAGTTGAGGTGGGAAAAATTGACCCGAACAGCATCTGATCTAGCATACAAAAAATAAAAAAGAGCTGTATAACTATCATGTTATCTAAAAAATCTCTCATAGATTTTAAGTTTATATTACGATTCCTATCATACAATCATTTCATCGAGTTTCCTAAAATAATTAAAATTACACTTTCTCTTTCTTTATCAAAAGCTTTTCCACTTTTGTGCACACATGTCTGTGCGACTTTTGGTTATCCTCAATATAGTAAGCTATTCTTATAATGTAGCGTATTTGAGAAAAAAAATATTTTCCGATAATGTCCCCAACTCTCTAAATCCAAGCCATTCATAACGTTATGAAAACGCTTAACTGAAAATCACCCTTTGTCTTGGAGTCTAGAGGCAATAGTGTTAGGGTGTGTTAGAACTGAAAGATACCTGCCAAAAACTTGCCACCGATAGTATCGATAACTCAAGGTGCTAAAAATAAGAAAGTTTTATTCGATAATAACCAAAAATTGAATAATGGCCGTGAATAATATTTTACCAAACATGGAGTTAAGGATATAATTTGTAGATTATAGCAACTTGGTAACAATATATTAAACCATACTATTTGCATAGCATGTATCCATGGGTGGGGATTAGTCAGGTCAACCGGGTTTGGAAATCTGGTGTATTAGTAAAAATTGCTTTGAATCCCATTAACTGAATTTAAAAACGTTGCTTGTTTATATAAGATTCAGTGAATTCTTTAATGAATTTAACATGTTAAGTCAAAACCAACTAATGTTATCAAATGGATAGTCTCATTAAGTGCTAAACTGTTAACTAAAAGCGTTGCTCAATATCATCTTGTATGCTTATCCAATGCAAACATTAAATGCTCATACATGGTAACATTAAATGCCATATTTTCATTTTTGGCCTCCATAAATGGCCTTTTCGTTTACTGAACCATCATTAAAACATAATTTAGTCACATTGACCATAATGAAAGACCAAACTACCTCGATTAGTTCATTCATATAGCAGCAACTTCTTATAGATACTTTCATAGTCCATGTGGATTGCAACTCAACATAAATGGATGGGTCAAAATTGCTGCTTGGCCTAAAGGACAGGTTCAGGTTCCTTAGATGCTACTGGGTGTGAGGCTTTGTTGTTCTTTCATAAAGTATATTTTTTTATTCCTTAAGGAGGCTAATAACCTAGCCAATGAGATCACAAACTTTAGCCTTATACTCAAAAAAATAAGTTTGCTGAGCAATTTCAGTTTGCTTTCATCCGGGAAGTCCTCTGCAATTAGAAGCACCGTCCACATACTGTTCTCAAGATTTATAAAGATACCCCCATTGGCTAGGTTATTAGCCTCTCCTGCAAGTTTGTGATCTCTTTCAATCATATGTCATGCTTGGAGATATACTGTTCTTTTGTTAGTTCACTCGTATACAAGTAGCTAGCCACCATTGTCCAACTGATTTATCTTTTGACATGTATCTAAATTTAATAGGGTAGCAATGGGGAAACAACTTGGTGGGCACAAGTTGTTGTATAATAAAACAAATAGACACATCTCTCTATTATTTTCGAAAACTGTGAAACATGCAACTTTAATTAATGAAAGTTTTTTTATTTGATTATTTGTGGAGATGGAACAGCCAACTCAAATAAGTGAAACCCCAGATAACGCGTCGCTTTAGTCAATGAAATGCACATTGTATTTTAATTCGTCAATGATAGTGGCTATGCCAGAAAATAATTCATCGTTAATGTCATACTCCCCAGGTTCATTGCCTCTGATGACCAGGTGGAGATGGTTTCCTTGCAGCCTGGGATAAAATACTAAAATCCAAAATCGAGAGAAAAGTTTGTCTGTTGAAATTGTCTAAACCCTAAATGATGACAAAAGTGCATCTTGCCAACAACAATCAAGCTGTTCATTATAAACTAACTGCCAAGCTTTTCTTTTGAGGAAACAAAAAGAAGACAATGTGTGCACACATCTCCCAATAGATCTGGTCAAATTGTCTTAAAGAAACAGCACATATATTCTTTTTAAGTCCTTTTGGCAACGTGCGTCTTATCCCATTATTACTTACTTAATAAGTAGATCCAATGTAGAACGCGAACGGGCATGATTGCGAGAGGTTCCATATAATCAATTGTCTGTGTAGATGAAGTCCTGCAATTGGGTTTCACTCACAGGACAATGAGAATCCTTTCTTTCCTATTTTGGTCGCAGCACAGCGAGTATCATTCATTTTTTTTTCCTTAGTGATTATTCTCATAAAAAGGAAGGAACCCGAAGGCAAAATTTGGAAAGAAGCTCAAGATCTGGCTTCACGACCCATGGTTAATCTTTATTCCTCTTTGTTAAGTCAATATGGAAAAGATTCAAGAAATAGAAACTGTTTGACAACCTCTTTTCTGCCCTATTTAGTTGGCTGATGCATAGTTCGCACACCGAATAGGATAAATTAAACACCCCCATAAGGTCAAGAAGGAAAATGTCTCAAGAAGACAAAGGTGTTAATAAATTGGGATTCATAGGTATTAACTCATACATAATAATTACTATCGCAGTGCATCGATGACACGTAGTTACTTTGGTCAAGGTTGAAATATTTACAAGAAAAAGGTATTGCATACAATCATGTCACTTTCTACATGATCGATAGAACTAATCACAGTACATAATAGGCGAGTTAGCTTGATTTATTAGAATGAGTCTAAGTAATAGTGTCTTTGTTTTTTTTTTGGGTGTAAAATGTTAGTATTAGTTAGTAGATGAAGTACAGAAGCATAGGGGCATCCCACGGTATTACAAATAGAACTAATAATGCCAGAAGATGAAGATAGGAAGTCTCCACATAGTAGCCAATACAATATTAGCCTCGGAAGATCTAATATTTTTGTAGAGTGAAGCTCTACCTTTAATGATTTTATACACTTTAGCCAAAATAGGGAAAATTGTCCAAACAGTCCTAAACCTATTACATTTTTGCCAATTCAGTCCTAAACCTTTCAACTTTGCCAATTGAGTCCTAAATCTTTTCATTTCTTGCTAGTTAAGTCCTAAACCTTTCATTTCTTGTCAATTTAGTCCATCCGATCAATTTTGGCCAAAAATCGCTGACGTGGACGTCGGATGGCCACGTGGCGCTGACGTGAACATTTTTAAATAATATTTTAATAATTTTATGATTTTTTTATGTTCTTTCTTTTTTTTCCTTTTCTCTATTTTTTTTGGGTTTGCAATTAGGGCCGGCAAGGATGGCTGGCCGACCTCACCAGCCATGGGTGAGGGCTGGCCGACCCTCGCCTGCTCTGGGCGAGGGCCGCGATGCCCTCACCGAACAAAGCGAGGGTGTGGGAGCCCTCGCCTAGATCCGGCGAGGGTCACGATGCCCTTGCTAGATCTAGCCAGGCGAGGGCTTGGCGGCCCTTGCTAGCCCTAGGCGAGGCACACGGTGGCCTCGAGTGCCTCACCTAGGGCCAGCAAGGGCCACCAAGCCCTCACCTAGCCAGATCTGGCAAGGGCGTCGCAACCGTTGTCGGATCTGGGCGAGGGCTCGCGCGCCCTCGCTTTGGTCGGCAAGGGGTTGCGGCCCTCGCCCAGAGCTGGCGAGGGCCACGACGCCCTCCCCCAGAGATGGCAGGGACCGCCGGCCCTCGCCTGTGGTCGGCGAGGGTCGTTGGCCCTAAGTTGAAACCCAGACAAAAAACATAGCAAAAGGAAAAAAAGAAGAAGAAAAAAGCATAAAAAATCATAAAATTATTAAAATATTATTTAAAAATGTCCACATCAGCGCCACGTGGTCGTCTGGCATCCACGTCAGCAATTTTTGGCCAAAATTGACTAGATGGACTCAATTGGCAAGAAATGAAAATGTTTAGGACTCAACTGGCAAGAAATGAAAAGGTTTATGACTCAATTGACAAAGTTGAAAAGTTTAGAACTGAATTGGCAAACGTGTAATAAGTTTATAATTGTTTGGACAATTTTCCCAGCCAAAATAACATGGATATCATTTGACTTGTTTCCAAAACATTTGCAGTCACACTTCATCCAAATGCAATATGTTGTCGCTAAGAATGATACCTTGAGGAGCCTTGCCGCCAAGCCTTTGCCCCCGGTAGCACTGATCATCCATTGAATTTCATCATTCCATCCTCCCACAGAATACCGAATCCCATGTTGTGCTAAGATACTACGCCATATACTTTCAGTCTAGCTGCATTGGAAAAATAAATGTGTTTTAGCCGAGATATTACACCAAATCCGGGCGATAGTTTCCTTAACAAAAAAACTTTGCACAAGATTGGTCATACTCTCATCCTTGTAAAAAAAAGAAGTGGTTCCCGCGTATTACTAGGACACTGGGTTGATAAACAAAATTGGCAAATTAAATTCAGAGTCAAATTGTATATGGATATTTAAACAAATACAACCATATGTGAATGCTCTATAGGAGTCGTCGATTAACTATATAGTTACAAGATTATGTAAATGGGACTTAGTAAAGAGTATTGCTAGAGATAGGATTAGCTTACAAAGTAGATTTATTAAATTATATGTCAAACTAGAAGAGGGCATTGAACTAGTGTATCATATTTAATCCTCCAATAGGATTCTGTCACACCCGCATTATTTCGTAAATAAATTTCGTTAACTAGTTTTAGCATCTCAAACATTTTTTTAAAAGAAAACAATACTGCTAGGCCAATCTATTGTTCCTACCTCCATTAAACTTCTAATGAGTAATTAATAAAGTTGTTATTTAATAGAATGTCCCATGTGATGATGACAGCTGTTTTCTTGGACTTCTTAATAGGAAATCTAATCGAGGAATCATATTGAGCACACTCTGTAAACATTAAGTCAATCTTGACGGGAGCGCAATAGAAGCCTGACTTACACTAGCTCAATCTTGTTGGGAGCACAGTAGCAGCCCGATTCTTGCACTCGAGGGATCATCAAGAGGGAAATCAAGTTGAGATCATCAACATATAAGTTGGAACCTTCACTGAAAAGCTTAACTCATTAAGTTGTAGTTGATATATTAACTATTCCATTCCGCAACAATTCTTTAATTTGGGACTTTCATAAAGCATGAAGGCTGCGCAAAAATTGCATCTTTCACCGACCATCGGCTCTAATAGCATTTGTTGGGAGCGCAGCACAAGCCCAACACATGCACCAGGGGATGTCATTAAGAAAGAACCCAAATTTGAACCTGTCAACATGACCTTGACTTAAAAACTTAAATCATGAGTTATGGGTCAATATATTAACTACTCCACACTACGACAATTTTCGAGATGACTTTTATAACACAATTACATCTCAACAAATCTATTGCTGTGAAAAGGTAAAATTTTCTCAAAGCTTAAAACTTTTAAAATGAACTGTTTGTGATGGACTTGCATTTTCCGAACTGTCAAATAATTTTTGACATATGACGACTCTTCGAAAGTTGGAAGGACAAGTCTTGCTTGATCTGTAAAGTGGCAATAATGAAAGGGTGCTCCTAAGAAAGTGAGAAAGTTATTGTGACTCTAGTTAGGTGATCTTTCCTTGTCCATCTATTTTTTCTTTTTGACCAAATTGTCCATCTATTTATAAAGTAGAAAAAGAGAAAACGACCCACGAGTGAAAAAAAAAGTGGTGAAAAAAGCTTTAAATAATTAAAGAAAGAGATAAAGATTTGAAGGTTTCTTTCATTTTCTAAAAATGAATTTCTAATTTATAAAATTGGAAAGATGCAATTTTAGAAAAGGTAAGTATTTTTAGGAACCACCTTCAAATTATCTTTTTTACTTTTAAAATATGATGATCATCAGTAAAAAGTACATCCTACCAACTTATATAAGCTTCATTATAATTTGCGAAAAGTTTGAGATTTTGAATTATTTCTTGTATTTACCTTATATGTGATAAAGATTCCTGAAGCTCGAATAGAGACAGTGTTCACGTGACTCATTGAGTTCATGTGTGGGTTTGCCACGCAACTTTTTAATCTTCTATCTAACATGACTTTCACTACAAAAAAACGATTTTTTTCCGACAAAATTTCCAACGAAAAATTCTGGAAAATTCGTTGGAAAAAGAATTTCCAACGAATTTTCCAACGAAAAAAAATTCGTTGGTAATTCGTCGTCGGAAAATTTTCCAACGAAAAATTTGAATTTTCGTTGGAAATTTGCGACGAATTTTTTTTCGTTGGAAAATTCGTTGGAAAACTCGTAGCTAAATTCGTTGGAAACGAACTTTTTTTTCCGACGAATTTTTTTTCGTTGGAAACTACAATTTTTTTTTGGTCGAAAAATCGTGGAAATTTTTTTCCATCGAAAAAATTTTTTTTGGTCGAATTTTTTTTTTGGGCGAAAAATAGCCCTCGCCGCCGGCGAGGGCCAGCCTCGTCGCCGGCGAGGGCCGAGCTCGCCCAGATCTGGGCGAGCTCGAGCTCACCGGCCATGGCGAGGGCCGAGCTCGCCATGGCCGGCGAGGGCGAGCTCGTCGCCGGCGAGGGCCGAGCTCAAGCTCGCCGGCCATGGCGAGCTCGGCCCTCGCCGACGACGAGGCTTGCCCTCATGGCCGGCGAGGCTGTTGCGCCTCTCTTGTTCTGGAAGAACAAGAAGATGAAGAAGAAGCAGCAGCAGCAGCAGCAGGGGCGGGAGCAGGCTTCGGGGTCGCCGCCCGTCGTCGTCTCCTAGCCTCGCCGGCGACGAGGCTTGGTGGCGTCGGGGGCGTCGGGGGCGTCGGAGGTTGGAGTCCATGGCGCCGGAGCCGGAGCCGGAGCCGGAGGAGGAGGGGGGGCGGCGGGGGAGGAGGCGGAGGGGGAGGCGGAGGGGGAGGCGGAGAGGGAGAAGGACAGAGAGGGCGAAGGCGAAGGAGAGAGGGTGAAGGCGAAGGAGAGAGAGAGAGAGAGAGAGAGAGAGAGAGAGAGAGAGAGAGAGAATGAATGTTCAAATTGGAATAATGGGCGCGAAAATATTGGATTTTTTTTGTAATTCATTGGAAAATTCGTTGGAAATTTCCAACGAATTTTCCAACGAAAATTGTACACACTGAATTAATTTCCCGGAAAATTGAAATTCGTTGGAAAATTCGTTGGAAATTTCCAACGAATTTTCCAACGAAAAATGTGCACTCTGAAGTAATTTTCCGGAAAATTGAAATTCGTTGGAAAATTTGTTGGAAATTTCCAACAAATTTTTTTTCGTTGGAAATTTCCAACGAATTTTGCGACGAAAATATTTTTGTTGGAAATTTCCAACGAATTTTGCGACGAAAATTTTTCGTTGGAAATTTCCAACGAATTTTGATTTTCGTTGGAAAATTTGTCGCAAATTTGCAACGAAAATTTTTTCGTCGGAAATTTTCGTGGCAAAAATCAAGTTTTTTTTGTAGTGTTTTAAGTTAAACATAGATCCATAGTTTATGGAATGGAAGATTGTTATGTTATTTATAAAAGGTTTCGATTTGAGTCGCTCTTTCTTGGTCGAGAGAATCAACAAAAGACTACATCTTTACTCAGTTGGCTTGTCATTTAATTGCTTAGAAGCAATGGTATTTATATGTGCACAATCTGCATAGAAAATGAAGTAATCTAATCAAAGAAGGAAATTAGCTATCTAAGAAAATAATAAAATATCAAATAATATTCCTAATATCTAATAATATCAAATAATACATGCAATGCATCAATTATTGATTTTTGAACTATTCAGTTTCATTACCTCTATTACCAATATGATTAGATTTTAACATGTATTAAATAGCTGATTATTATTCTATCTTCTATGCTAAAAGATTTGAAACACTTAAAAATATAAGAATCTTCTTTCATTGCATAACAATTGCGTCAATGGAAACGTAGTTATCTAAATTCCATTCGTTAAAACTTGGTGTTGTACTTCTAGAGAAGTAAAGTTTTTGCATATTGGGATTATTCATAATCTATTTGTAGTCTATCTTTTAGAATCGGATAGAGATAAAATCTCAAGTTAATATTGCCAAGTTACAAATCGATATATATATATATATATATATATATATATATATATATACGTATTTAAATATGTTGAGAAGAAAAGAGGATGATAAAATAAAAAAAGAGAAGTAAAAAGCCATATATTGTTGCATGGTGGTTGATAGATAAGACAATTTATCTTTAAAAAGATTACATCAACAATAAATCAATTGTAGGAACCCCTCGTCCCATTAGATAATGGATTAAATTAAGAAAACAAGATCAAAAGCTTGTCATATAAATTTGCCTGGGAATGTTTCAGAATGATTGATTGTACGTGTATCAACCAAAGGTTAGCAATAAATCAATAAACTTTTATAGAAAGCTCATCAGTTAAGACACATTTACCATATCTTACTGATCAATTTTTACGATATAAATAATGGGAAGATCTAAGAACAAAGAGGTTTTGCAAGTATTTTATTATTTCGTGAAAGCTATCTCATGATATCAGCAAATGGATAACGGAGAATGAAACGTGCGTGAAGGAGGACTGCAACATCAATAATTGATTACTAGGAAAACCCTCAAAGTGTGCAAAAGTTGTCTAGTGACGTTGCCGATGCCATGTAATCCAAATCATTCTTGGGTCATGTATGAGCGCAGCAGAGCATAATTTAATCATAAGCCGATAAGATAATGCAAATTGTAAGCCTAGCTAGTGTTTTATAAAAATTTACAAGAAAGACAACCAAACGTGCATCAACTTTGAAAGCATGAATAATTTATCTTTTCGGCCATCAACTTTGAAAGCATAACTCCACTGATATGCCTTTAACCACTGAATAATTTAATTCATGATCAGAAGAAAAAGGAAAATTGAGGGTGCATTGGGTCTCTAAAAAGTTGTTCAAATTTTTTATATTTATTTTCAGGTGGCTTAGAACTGTGCTTAGTGGCCTATCTTGTTTTCGATTTTTCTTAAAAACCGAAAAAGAGAATAAGGAGAAAGCTGAAATTCGTATGAAACTCAAATTGTCTGATTGATTTAAATGATAATGTGGAAATAGCACATATGTAGTGTGTGGAAAAAATAAGTTGAAACGTTAGATCAATTTAAAAATAATTTTAAATTGCGATTATTAGGTTGGAAACATTTGATATGAATTTGACAATACAATAATGCCATTTGTAAGCCTAGCTAGGGTTTTATAAAGATTTACAAGAAAGACAACCAAACGTGCATCAACTTTGCAAGCGGAATTTTTTTTCCCGGCCATCAACTTTGAAAGCATAATTAATTCCACTGATACACTTTCAACCACCAAATAATAGGATTCATGATCAGAAGAAAAGAGAAAGTTGATGGTACATTTGGTTTCTAAAGTTTGTTCAACTTTTTTCTATTATTTCCCTCTTGCCCGATACTATGCTTAGTAGCCTGTCTTGTTCTTGATTTTTCTAAAAAAACCGAAGAAGAGAATAGGGGGAAAGCTGAAATTCGTGTAAAATTGATATTGTCTGATTGATTGTAACGATAACATCAAAAGAGCACATATATTGGTGTTTGGAAAAATATAAATTCAGAAAGTTTGGGCAATCTAAAAATGAACTCAATCGTTATTATTAGGTTACAAATATTTAAAAAGAACTTAAAGATATTTAAGTGATTACTTTCCGGGTATCCTCACTAATCTTAAAGTAAGTTTATGTCTCTAATGAACATCTCCGATTCATTTTACAAGTTGTAGTTTCGAATTCATTTACATAATTCAAGAAACGAAATAAAGCAAGAAAGGAAAAGAAAAGACTTCCATATAAACAAACCCTAAAACCAGAAGCGGCAGATTCGGCCTGTTGGATTCTATTTTACCCGCACGTCGAGGCTATGGCGTTTAGACATGACTCTCTTCCTCTTGAAAACAACAAAATTATAGTCATTGCAAAAGTCTAAGGACGTTCTCCAGAAGGGAAATTTCATCAAAAGTCGTGGCGTGGATGAACCAATGCTCTACAAGCATGTGTGCCCTTTGACCAATTAATTGATATAAGTAAAAATTATAATGCACGAACTTGTTGGTGGTTCGGAAAATCATATAAGATCATGTGAACTAGCATAGCCACGCGTCCATTCCTTCTATAAGTTTTTAGGTTTTGTGCATGCCTGAAAAGTTCTCTAAAAGTTGAAGAAGAAGAAGATTTCAACCCATAAGTTTTTATTGCGTTTTTAAATTGCTTAAATTACCCTTTTTTCTTTCGCTCGTACGATAACGCCAACTCATTTCGCAAATAACCACTCAGTTCTTTTCTCTCTTCTTGCTTCAGACTTGCTAAATTATCTTTGCATTCTTTTTCTCATACTCATCTATTTCATACATAATCACTCATTTTGTTTTTATGCATCATTGTCTAATTATATGCACTCGTGTGACTAAAAAATTATGACTCACTCGCTCCCGTTTGAGATTTAATTTGGCAAAATGTGACTCGTTGGCGAAGTTATCAAAGCGTTCAAGAATTTTTTTTTTGGTTAGATCAAAGTGTTCTAGATTAGACACATGATGAGTGTGTTATTCAAACCTACATGGTCACAAAACAATAAAAAAGAAAGTTAGATTCATGCGTGTTCACATAATCCAAGTATACATTTTTCTTGTTTTAATTTGGCATATCTCTAGAGGAAGCATTGAATCTAGGGTATAAGACATCGATATAAACCGTTCTTCTTGTTACTCCGCCAAAAGAAAAACTCTATTTCCTTTATTTTTTTTTCCAAATAAAAAACCATGTAAAAATTGACAGCTAACTGACTTTGTTGTACTAAATAAATAATATTAGGATTCAAAAATTGAGGGCACGTATTGAGCAGAAAATCACCTCACCAAATTATAGTTTCTCAATAAATGAAAGTAAATCATCGTCGTTTCTACATCCTTCACGATCATTTGTGGCTCGCTAAAAAGAATGTTTTTTTTTTGTTTGGCACCCAAACATGAACGTGTTTCTTTTGTGTGATTTTTGAAGATAAAATCTTCAACTTTAGTCTTTATATGCATTACTTGACCTTTGAAAACAAGACATTAGTGACGCATGCAGTGACACAGCATAGCAACCCTAATTTCCTTAATCTAACTCAAATACCTATGAAACCAAGACCTTAAGACGTCCCTTTCAATTTCGATATGTTGTCATCCTCTCCGTACTTGGTCGGCCGAATTTGATTCCCCTATCATGCATTATGGTCTAGGTCTAGTTTGTCTGGAACTAGGTCAACACGATATTCAACAAGAATGTGAAACACGACACCTTCTAACTTCACCGTGGTTAGTCCGACTTTCCGGCTCCTGATCCATTGAATATTTGCCTAATAATTCAGTTTACTATGATCAACTTTGAATACTCGTTGAATGATCATTATATCAAGCTTTGTTCCTCCAGCGGAAATTGTGTTCCACTGACTTGTGTTCCCAGCAAACAATCGATGAGTAATATTATGTGAACTTTCAAACTCTTCTTTTCTTGACCAGCGAAAAAATTTCTATGCACGTAACTTCTCTGAGCTTTCCTCAAGACTTTGTTCACCTGCTCGTTGAATATCAGATGTTTCGGAAGCACATCAACGATCCAATCCTTTTGCGTACGCTGAGAGGACAAATGTCCTCAGTAATTACTGGGGTTACTTTGTTAGGATGGAGATGGAGTACGGTTTTCTCCTTTATTTATGACATGGCGTATTTGAATATTCACCTCAACTTAGCTCCATGTTTTCATGCAAATAATGCAATTAGATAATTATAGTATTATTTCTCTTTCCGAAAATTGTTGAGATTATCAAGTTTATCCTCACATTCTAATTGTTAAGATAAATATCTTTAAGCGCAACAAGGAAAAATCAAAGATTAAGATTCCTGAAAAATTCGGAGGCCATGTTCTCACTATGTAATAGATTACAGACAGCCTCCATTGAATCATGAAAAATATTCCAAGATTTTTGTGAAAGCTTTTTCACAAATATAGACTATGAAAGAAAATTTTAAAAAAATTAATAAAAATATATACAGCTGTTAAAAAAACTCCCTAGGATAGTTAATGACATAAGGTGCTTTATCTATCCGCCATGGATTTAGAAAAATATATTTGGCTTTTACCTTTTGAATTTGACTTTTATTTAGGCTTCGTTTATTTCACGGAAAATAAATAATTTAAAAAACATTTTCTTGAAAATGATTATTTGTACCGTTTAAAATAATTAATCAGTAAATTTTTTTTATTATCGACAACGATTTATGTTTGCAACATTTTCGTAAACAATATAAATAATTTTCTCTTATTTATTTTTGTAAGCGATATATGATATCAATTTTAGGAAAATATTTTTTAAATTATTTATTTTTCATGAAATAGATGCACCTTTGACTCAACATCTTTTTAACTTTGTAATAATTTTTATTCATGCAATGAGGACAATTTTCTGGTGTCCTTAATCCGTCAAGTTCACTAAACGTGGAATCGCCATCACCTGTCCCATTCGTGGTGCAATTGGGGCCTCTTTCTCGGAAACTTCGTACCACCCAATTCAACAAGTTGCATCTTATTTTAATGGTCATAGGATTAGTTTATCCCATGCTGGAGACATGGATGACCTCATCATTCTTGGGATTACATGTCAGCGGCCGACGTCATTACAAAACGTTTTACACATTTGTACCTTGTTCCTAAATCAAATTAAGGTCCCTTTGTAAAACTTTTTGTGAAAAGAGACATGAAATTTTCGCGTTTTTTCTATTTCGCAATTACATTTTTTCTTTTTGCTAAGCTTGAGAAACTCTACTCGAAATTGTAGAGATTAACCATATAAAATCCTGTGTAGCTCACAATAATTTGTTGTCTCTATATTAATGACTTATGTACAACAACTCATCAGCTGATACATAGAATTCCGTGTAATAAACTTTAGAAAACACTTTGTATGCTTAGGAAATCGCCATATTAGGCAATTTAAAGTTATTTCGTTTTAGTGATTTTTCATACTGACTTATCAAAAAAAAATGAATTTTCATACTTTGACGATGATTTTCCATCTCTCAGGGGCATAGAATTTTTCTTATAAGAAATATGCAATTGATAAATTGCACTAGGAGAATTATCAACTTACCATTTATTATTATTGTTCACAAAAACTTGTAGGGACAAACCATAGAAAATCTAAGACTGTGCATTGATTTTGTAGATAGTTTGGCACTTCCTCTTGTTGTGCGCGTCGTTGTCATTTGAATTGTCTTGCTTAATTGTCAATCTTGAGATAGTAAAGAGATTACATTGACAATCACCATTAAAGCAGAAAGATCTTTTTCATTGAATTTAAGAGAATCCAATGAAATCACGGATGTTGTATGAGTAAATTAATATTCAAAGTGTTTGCATCATTTTCTTCCTTTTTTTTAATGTGATGATTGTAACAACCCGATCCGACGAGGGGGGAAAGTGGTTGCCGGGACCAAAAGGGCCTTGGATAAAGAGCAGCTCCCGACAGGCTTTTAGGATGGCAAGAAGGGGCTTATCTCTTATCCCATATCGCCCAGGGGAGAGTCCTGGGATTGCTTATAAGGCCTGGGTGGCCTATTTTATGTAACGCATTTTAAAGTCATGAGGGTCAGTGGGCTCAAAACGAATAATATTATATAGTATAGACCCAGAGTGTTACAATGACGGTGGATCTAACTTATGTTTCTTATCAATGAGAATTAAAAAGCACGCTCTAAAATGCAAAATATTCTATGTTTTCCACCAAAAAGTTGACCAAATCAACGTGCTGTTGGAATGAAAGTATAACCTGATTATCATGGATACAACTCTGCAAGTGGACCACATGCACTGGGAGATGGGTGCACGCTATCCAATGCCTTTGTTCCACCAAAAAACAAACACATTAGTACATGGTGGACAGCTGTAATTACGATGTTTGCAGGGGCTTTTGTCACCATTTTAGTATCTATACGTTCAATAAACTAAACTTTCTCTTTTAGTTTATTCTCCAGCGATGCCAATATAACTCAATTTCATTCAAGAATCCCTGTATACAGTACAAATTAATAGCAAAAAACTACATTGTCCGATCACAATACGATTATATTTGTTTGCTAGCCGTTATCTTTGTCTTATAAGAACGCGGCTTAATATGAAGTTTCACTTATTTAATTTGGATGATCTGTCCAAATGAATAACTAAAAATCATGTGTTCCTTAAGTCATCTTACCTTCTTAAGCCTTTATTCTTTAAGAATGATGAAGAGACCTAGACACTACAAATTTCTCTTTTTACAAATAAGGTATGATGCGTAATTTCTAGTGAAATACCACAACGGTAATTGATATGAAAATTAATCATGCTTAGTGCTTTGTCTAAGAAGCAATCATCAGTCAACCAGTGAAGGAAATATGTGTTGGAAAGGATAATGAATGATTGGTTAGAGATACTATGGTCACATGACAAAAATTGCTTATGTTGTCAAGATATCCGAGTACGATGAAAACGTAAGTTAAAAAAAATGAGAGACGATTGAAAAGAATAAGAAAAGAGACAAAAGGAAACATATATACGCATGACTCGATTGCATTTTTGTGATAAATTTTAGAATTTTGTTAGGATGTAGGCGAAGTACAGTTGTCTTTCTATATATATATATATATATATATATATATATATATATGACATGGTGTATTTGAATATTCTTCTCGACTTATCTCCATGTTTTCATTCAAATAATGAAATTAGATAGTTATAGTATTATTTCTCTTTCCCAAAATTATTGAGATTATTAATTTTGTCCTAAGATAAATATCTTTAAGCGCAACAAGGAAAACTCAAAGGTTAAGATTCCTAAAAAATTCGGAGGCCATGTTCTCACTATGTAATATATTATTAGACAACCTCCATAGAACCATGAAAGAAATTTTCCAAGATTTTCTTGAAAGCTTTTCACACAAATAGACTATGAAAGAAAATTTTAAAATTTTCAATAAAGAAGCATGCAGCTATTAAAAATTTAAAAGGTAAAAATATGTCATTAACTCAATTCTGTTCGTAAAATCTCAATAATTGCACCGAGTAAAAAGAAAAAGGTCATATGTGTGCAATTAAACTCTCTAGCGATAGTTAAGGTCAAAAGGCGCTCCATCTTTCCGCCATGTACATGGAAAAATGTATATTTTGCTCCTACCTTTTCTTGTTATGTTGAATTTTACTTTTATTTGGGTTCATTTATTTGACGGAAAATAAAAAATTTAAAAAATATTTTCTTGAAAATAATTGCTTGAATAATTAATTAATGAAAAAAATCTCATTAGTGATAATAATTAATATCTATATATTTTCGTAAATGATAAAAATATTTTTCTCTCGTTATTGTTGTAAGCGATATATGAGATCATTTAAAAAAATATTTCTTTAATTATTTATTTTCCGTGAAATAAATGTAGTCCTAACTTGAGATTTTTTTTTAACTTCATGATAATTTTTATTCATGCAATCAGCACAATTTTCTGGAGTCCCTAATCCGTCAAGTTCACATAATGTGGAATCGCCATCACCTGTCGCGTTCGGGGTGCAATTGGGGTCTCTTTCTTGGAAACTTCGTACAACCCAATTCAACAAGTTTCATCTTATTTTAATGGTCATAGGATTAGTTTAGTCTATGCTGAAGACACGGATGACCTCGTGATTCTTGGGATTCCATGTCAGTGGCGGACGTCATTTCAAAACGTTTTACACATTTGAACCTTGTTCCTAGATCAAAAGGCGTAGCCCTAATCAGACGTACGAGCCGGTGCATGTAGCCCTAATTAGATGCATAAGCCCTAAAATTTTAGAGTACGTTCGTTTCACGAAAAATAAATTATTTAAAAATATTTTTTTAAAAAATAATTACTTCTATTGTTTAGAAAAATTAGTCAACAGAAATATTTTCATTATCGATAATAATCTATGCATAATTATTTTCGTGGGCAATGAAAATTTTTTCTATTTATCTATTTTTGTAAGCGATACAAGCGATTATTTTTTAAAAAATGTTCTCCAAATTGCTCATTTTCTGCGAACGAACGTACCCTTATAATATAATGAAATGGACGTCTAGTCAGGGCATCCATTCACTATTGATGGAACATACGTGAATATCTAATGGAGGTTTGCTAGTGTAAGTGCTCTTTGTAAAACTTTTCGTGAAAAGAAACATGAAAATTTTGGGTTTTTTTTATCGTTTCGGAAGTACATTTTCTTTTTTTTTTTGCTTAACTCGAGAAACGATATATGAAGTGTAAAGATTAACCATATAAAATTCTATGTAGCTCAATCTTTTGTTGTCTCTATATTAAGGACTTATGCACAACCACTCTGTAATTGATGCATAGAATTTTGTATAGCATTCTTTATAAAACACTTTGTATGCCTAGGAAACCACAGTGCAAAGTGACTAAAAGTCCTCTTGTTTGAACGCTTTTTCATACTTTTATGATGGTTTTCCATCTTTCGCAGCACAAGATAGATCAGAGGAAACACTAAGGAGAATTTTTTAATATAAGATATATCCATTGAAAATAAACTGCAGCAGTAGAATCATCAATTTTCAAACAAAATTATTGTCCACAAAAACTCTTAGAGATAGAAAAGCTAAGATTGTGCATTGATTTTGTAGATCGTTTGGCACTTACTCCTGTCGTGTGTGTTGTATCATTTGGGTTGTCTTGCTTGATTGGCAAAGAAATGACATTGATAATTACTATTACGAACAAAAAGTTTTTTTATTGTTCTTATAAAGAATGCAATGAAATCACAGACTATCGTATTGTGTAAATCAATATTCAAAGTTTATACATTATTTTTTTTAAATTTAATGACGGTGGACCAACTTATGTTTCCTATCAATGTCCATAAAGCCCACATTCTAATATATAATCTATGATTTCCACCAAAAAGTTGACCAAATCAACGAGCTTTTGGAATGAAAGTATAACCTGATTATCATGAAAACAACATAGCAAGAGGGGCACCCTGCATTGGGAGATGCGTGCACACTATCCAAGGCCTTTGTTCCCCCAAAAAACAAACACATTGGTGTATGGGGGACAGCTGTAATTACGTCGTTTGCAGAAGGTTCTGTCATCATTTTAGTATCTAGACATTCAACAGACTAAACTTTCTCTTTAAGTTTAATATCTAGCGCGACCAATATAACTCAATTTCATTCACGGATCCCCGTATACAGTACAACTCAATCGCAAAAAACTATATTGTCCAATCACAATACGATTATATATGTTATAGTTATATATATTTGCTAGCCGTTATCTTTGTCTTATCAAAATATGGCTAAATCTGAAGTTTCACTAATCTGATTTGGATGATCTGTCTAAATAAATAACTAAAAATCATACGTTCCTAAGTTATCTTACCTTGTTAAGCCTTTATTCTATAAGAATGATGAAGAGATCTAGACACTACAAATTTTGTTTTTACAAATAAGGTACAACACGTAATTTCTAGTGAAATAGTGCGATAATAATTGATATGAAAAGTAATCATGGTTAGTGCTTTATCTAAGAAGCAAGCACCACTCAACTAGCGAAGGAATTATGTCTTGCAAAGGATAATGAGTGACTAGGGATAAGATGGAAGAACTTAGTTAGAGATACTATGATTACATGACAAAAAAAAAAAAGAAAGAAAGAAGAAGCTTGCTGAAGGAATTATGTCTTGCAAAGGATGATGAGTGATTAGGGATAAGATGGAAGAGCTTAGTTAGAGATACTATGATCACATGACAAAAAAAAGAAAGAAAGAAAGAAAGAAGAAGCTTGCTTATGTTTAAGTCAAGATATCTGAGTATGACGAAAACGCAGGTTAAAACGAATAGGAGACGATTGAAAAGAATAAAAAAAGAGTCATAAGGAATCATTTATACACAAGACTCAATTGTACATTCATGATAAGTTTTGAGATTGCTGGTACACTTATCCCTAGAAACTATAAACTCATTCATCATATTTTGCAAACTCGTTAATTATAGTTTGCTCAGATTCATTGGTTCCCTAAGATATGAACCCGGATAAGAGAGTTCACAAAAGTTAATTTTCTTATTTACTTGATGGAGTAAAACCCAGTTGCATTCACTCATTTTTGTTTAATGAGAGATAAAGAGGGCAAGCAATACCAAAAACGAAGGAAGAGAGAAAGTTCGCCTGACGATGAAAGGTCCAAGTTGTGGAATATTTACTCTTACTTGCCTTGGAAACTCAGAAACTTTGATACTTACCCAATAACTTCCTTAATTCAGCCTCGGATTCAAATTTTTTTTTTTTGGCATCTAAAGCCATTGTAGTTTTAGGATGTCAGACCATATAACGTTCCTGAACAAAATGCACCAGTGCACGAACTATACCTTGAGAAGGATGATTGCACTTGAAAATGGAAGCAGCACTCAGCTCATAAGGTTCTTTTGCAGCCTGTTACTGGTGTAAATTTGTAAGTAGATAATCATTTGCAAGAGCTCCACAAATTACAACAAGAATCGGGTCTGGGAGATCGAAGGTGGTTAAGAGAAGCCAAAAGAAAGGTAAATGAGAGGTTTATATCACGGCAACGAAGCTCATATGTTACTGGGTCAATGTAACTAAATATCATCGGTGATTGGCAATTTGACGGTAGAACAGGCATCTAACTTAGGGAATGAAGTTAGATCCGTTAGTTAGGCAACTTTTGGTTAAATTCACTTATCTTTTTCAGAAAACTGCACGTAGTGTATGAGCTCCTCCTTCTGATTTAGAGCAATGTTCGAAAGATAGTGTTGTAATTTCTTTTCCAGGAAACTACTTCAAAACAGAGTGAAATTCGCATCTGTACGAAGAGTTTGATCTTGTCGCAAGGTAAAGAAGTAGTGTTAACGAAGATAAAAAACTGCACTGAACACAGCAATGGAGCTTGCCGAAGCATTGCAGGTTGGAAAGAAATCTTCAGATGTAATTTGAAGTTAAAGCCATTCGAACCTTTTCAATTGCTACTTTTTTGCCAACCCAAAAACTAGCCAATGATGGTTACTGAGATATGAGATCGGTCATCTCACAACATGCAATCTTCATAAAAGAACGTGCATGGAATCGTGATTATAAGTTCATCATTTCTCCACAGAACACGAATAAATCCACTAGACAGAAATGACAACACTGATAAACAATTGCAGAAAACACAATGCTCATTACATTATTCACATTCTTTGGAAGTTTAAGATGCATCCTAGATTTATTACATCCAGAAGACCATCCTTAGAATGAACCACGACCCTCAATAAGAAACTACCAGTAATCATGTAGAACCTCTTCATCTGAGTACAAGTGCCTTCAGCAATCATTTCCCATAAATCCATGATGAAATCTTCATAGGAACCCTGTGGTACACGAGCCTCTGTTGCAGTCACACAAGGGCAGGGGCTACAGCTCCCGAATGCATGTACGTGCCACCGAAATTCTCTAGACTTTCAAGATCTCTCAGTGCAAGAAATTGTTCCCACAAGCTTTCTTCTTCTCCTATCACGCTGCATGGTGAATACCAGCTATTTTCCAGGGTTTTGTCATCACAGTGAACTCCATAAGAGGTGCAGAACCTATTTACACTCATTGTCGGAATTTCATTTTGAGTTACAATGCCGGGTTCTAATTTTGGAGTATCAATAGTGGGAAGAGATGCATTTGGATGGGATGAACTGTCATCGTGATTGGGCTTAACTTTCATATCACATGCGGTTGGAATTTGCAACTTGTTTCCGTTGTCGACGCATTTCTTCAAGCGGGTATTCCAATAATTCTTTATATCATTATCAGTCCGTCTGGAAAGTCTAGCTGCTATTTTTTCCCATCTGGGATAGGAAAATTCAATCAAGAATCATCATACATATGTCTGTAAGTACAAAATTATATATGTTTCCGTAGTACAAGTACTATATATGGAGAGAGAGAGAGAGAGAGAGAGAGAGAGAGAGAGAGAGAGAGAGAATATGTCCTTATATTCAATGCGAATAATTTGAGCCAATGATCATATGCGAAGAAGGTTTTTCTTACAAAAAAAGAAAAGAAAAAAAAATTAACAATCGAAGACAACAATCAATCAAGAACATACCTGTAGTCTATCATTGTGGAATCAAAGTCATTTGTGACAAAAGAAATTAAGTGTTTTATGCAAAGGTGATAAAAAGATTTAAATTTGTCTGCATCGCAAGGCTAAAATAATTCGCAGTAGGCGATTTTCTTCAAATCTATAATCAAATTTTGACTGAGGTGATGGTTTTGCAAACTTATTTCCAAGAAGTTGATGAAGCTCGATAATCAGATCCTTCTCTTCTTTGGTGATGTTTCCATGCCTGATGTTAGGCCTCAGATAGTTCATCCACCGAAGTCTACACTTTTCCCAGTTCTTGCCAAACCTGAGTCATTCACACACATTTTCAATACTCAGGTTGATATTATACCCAACAAATCCAGATACAGAGATCAGTGAAAAACAAGATCAGTAGATGAATATTTCATACCAGCAGGTTTGGGCATGTGAGTCCAGTTCCAAATGCCATATCTCCTGATATAAGCAATAAGCTTCCGATCTTCTTCTGCGCTCCAAGTTCCTTCTTCACTGCTGTATTGTTGTTCCTGTTCCGTCTAAGTGGATGTCTCACCATGATTTGAGCTAGCTGTTGACTTTCTGAGGGAATAGAGAGAGAAATAATGTGGCTGTGCTATCATCTCTGGCTTAAATCATGTCCACAGTAACTCCAGAGTTGCTTTCTATTTATACTTGGGTTTGGTACCGCATACACTTGTTTTCAAAAGCCCCCCAGATTCAACAGGCTCTCGCTTTAATTTTTTTAATGCAAGGTGATTTTCCAAGCAACTGGTGACTTGAAGTCATTTTCATTGGTGGAAGCAGTGCCGATTGGTGTATGTTTCGGCATTTTTGGAAACCCTCCGCCTAAGAGCCAACTGCAAGGAGATTCCATCGCTCATAAATTTTTAATAAGACATAAGCTTGATACACGCAATCCTTTTTGACTTGCGTATGCTTTTGGATTAAATAATCACATTTATCATGAAGGGTTGGTCATCTCGCTTTTAAGCTAGTTAATCCATCTTCTCAATACGTTCACATCCGGATATTGTACTTCACGTGTTAGACTTAAAGGAAACGATGAATGCTTAGAAATTTCCTCCCAGATAGATTGAACAATCGACACAAATTTGAATTTGATGTATATTAACAATATGGAAGAAAAACGAGAGAAAAGGGAACAACGGTATAGTAAGGAAGCATCGAATATGCATGTCTCTTCCTATGGTCATAGGACTTGCTAAAACCTAAAGTCATTATGATAAATTCTTAAATGTTCTACATCATTCATTCTATTGGTTTAAATAAGGGCTTTGTTTGGTAAATTATTTGTATCTATTGACTTCGGCTTCCAGATAAATAGCCATATATTTCGTTCATATGTTATGTTCGTTTTTCTTTTTGAGGAATCCAAACAACTCTTGTTGGGACGTCCATAAGTTTGATCTCTTTATTCTATAATAAAGAATTTTTTTTAAAAAAACATCAACTTCAAACATTCAGATATGATGAAGATTCAGATATGATGAAGATCCAGGCCTGTAATAAGACGAATAGATGTGTATTGCTAAATAATACAAAAAAATGTTAATTTAAAATACTCAACAAGATGTTGGCCTAGATGGCAAATGAGTTTGCTCTTCTCCTTATAGTCTTAGTTTCAAGCCTTGTTGGGAGCACTCCAGGCAAAAAATCCTAATTGCACTCGGCTGATGTGGAAAGTGTGCCCTTCATATTGCCTAGGAAGGTGGACCAATTGAAGTGCGAAAAACCAACCCAAACGCCATTTGACCTACTACACCAAAAAAAAAAAAAAAGGAATCATGTGACTATCATGTTATCTCCTAATCTCAGGGAAATTACCAAAAAAGTCACAAACTTATTACATTGATACTAATTCAGTCCTAAATCTTTTCACTTTTTGTTAATTGTTCATTCGGCTAATTTTGGTCGAAATTGCTGACGTGGACATCTACTATCTTATATAGCATGGCTAGCGCTGACGTGGATATTTTTTTTATTATAATTTTTCTTGTTGTTTCCTTTTCTTCTTTTTCTTTTCTTTGTGTTGGTGGCCGACGAGGATGAGCACCGGTAGGGCTCCCTTCATCCAAGCCAGGGCTGCCTCGTCAGATCTGATAAGGGTGGCCCTTGCCTTGGCGAGGGAGGCCTGGCGAGGGGAGCCCTCGCTGGCCATGGCCTGTGGTTGATGACCGGCAACTGGCCACTAGTAGAAAGAGAAAGGAAAGAAAAAGAAAGAAAAAAATTTTAAAAAAATTATTAAAAATGTTCAAGTTAGTGTTGGCCTTGCCACATAGGAATGTCGGCACCAATGTAAGCTATTTCTCAACTAAATTGGCTGAAAGGACTCAATTGACTAAATGTGAAAAGGTTTACTACTAAATTAGTCCAATTAAAATATTTAGAACTGAATTAGCACCAATACAATAGGTGTAGAACTTTTTTGATACTTTTCCCCATAAATCTCTAATAGATTTTAAGTTTAAATTATAATTCTTATCTGACTGTCATTTCCATGGGCTTCCTATAAGAATTAAAATAAAACTTTTTCTTTCTTTTAGAAGCATTTTCATTTTTGTGCACAAATGTCCGTGTGACTTTTGGTTATTGTCGATATACTTAGGCTTGAACTAATTTCACCGAAACTTAGGTCTGACTTACACGATCTCTCAAAATATTGATTATCTGATATGAGACCTTTTAAATTGTGCCAAGATATTTTTGTGTTAAAACTCTCGTCATTTAATTACATATAGTATTGTATTTCTCTAATAGTTTAGACTAGGTATGGTGTTGTATTTCTCTAATAAATAAGATTTAGAACAACTGAAATTGATTCCATAACTTTTATACAGTATATCGAAACAGTAGAGGTATACCCTTCTCCGTATGTGCACATAACACATAGGTCCAATACTCTCTTAACATAGTAATCACCAAGTCAATATGCCTCTCAGAATTTTAAAATGGAAACATTTAATGGTTACCTTGGAAGCAAAATATTCACTTGATTATACCATGTAAAACATAACATACAGTATACATAAGATATTTTCTCTTTCGCATGAAAGACAGTGACAAAGCATTTAGCTGTCAAACCACACACGCACTCATCAGTGAAGATTGTCACGCCCCGAACTCTAACGGGCACGCGACATCCACCTCTGGTCGATTTTCCTGCGACGTCCCAGGAATGTCGCTGACCTCAAAACGCCATCAGAGGTTTACTACCACAGCGGATAACAACAATTAAATCCGGACAATTAAAAACTGGAGAAACAATCAGGGAGAATATACAACTACTTCATTCCAACTTATAAAATATTCACAGCTTATAACTTACACTTTACAATTTACAATCCACTCCACCATAACACCATCGCATACCTTTCCACCCCGATACCCACTGTCGATAACACAATAACAAAAACAACTGGCGACCTGACTTTCTATCCAAAAATGATACTCATCCACATTCTATTACTCACCCCTGGACTAGCCCTTACGCCCCTTTACTTGGCGTCCATTCCGAGTTCGACTCTTCGCCAACCGAATCAGAACTCTCTGGATCCGTCTGCTCCTTAGAGGCTTCCGACTCCGCCTCAATCTCAATTGGATGATTGATATCACCCGACTCGGCTGGAGCCGCATTCTGATATTCCTCAGTCAGAAAGTCGAAGAAATTAAATTCAGGTACGTAATTGGGATCCATGTATTCCGCATATGGTTGTGCGTAACCAGCCTCCTCATCGGGCTTCTCGGGGTCATCAGGTTCATTCTCAGATTCCGCTTCAGACTCCACTTCAGGTTCAGCCTCGTCCTCCGCTTCCTCCGGTTCTTCCTCTGAGATTGGTTCTAGATCTATGTCCATAGGATCGTCCTCAACTTGCGATGCCTCAGGCTCGGGTTCATACTCGGCCTCTGACGATCCCTGAGCAGCAGCTGCTGGGTGCAACCCTGATTGTGCCACACTAACCTCCGTACTCGTCAGCTCACCATCTATCGGAGGAACAGCTGTCGGATCCCAGTCCCCTACTAAATCAAATGGGACATCAAAACCCCTAACGGGTCCGAACTCAGCCCCGTCTTGATCCCGGAAAAAACCAAGCGGTATATCTATGCTCCTCGTAAAGCGGTAAGCCTACTTCTACGAACACTGTGGTTGTGTGTCTAATCCAGGTAAAATTATCTTCCATTGGAAACTCTACAACATCCAGCTCGGAGTGTACGGGTACCCCAAAACGCTCTGGTGGCTGCAGCGGTGGATTCATAGCTCCGGTCGGGGTTCTGAAATTGTCGGTTGAAACAACCGTGAGAATACTTCTCAGCAAGTTCACCCCTAAACCCAACCTAGGCTATCACGTACCTCCAGACAATTACACAATCACATACATATATTCACACACGCTGAAACATCACATCACAGGTACAACAAATAATATTATCAGGCTCAAACATGCGCACAACATCATTCAAACTCAATCATGTCATATGTAAACAGGCGCATGTACCACTCTTATCTCATTATTCCGTCCATTCTCATTTCCTCTTTCTTATTCTTCGCCAGTGACCCGCGTAAACGTACACGCCTCAAGTACACTGCGACCACTCACCACATCCGGCCCGCGTATTCGGTCACGCCTCAGGCCCCTCGATCGCGCCCTGAGCATCACATGCCTCGGTCCGATCTCACATTCACACTCGATCGCGCCCCGAGCATCACACGCCTCGGTCCGATCCCACATTCACACTCGATCGCGCCCCGAGCATCACACGCCTCGGTCCGATCCCACATTCACACTTTCCTCAGCCCGCGCCAAATGCGACAGGCCTACATGATCGAAACCCAACTCAGCCTACGCCAAATGCGACAGGCCTACATGATTGGAACCCAACTCAGCCTACGCCAAATGCGACAGGCCTACATGATTGGAACCCGAGCTTATAATGCCTCGGTCCAATCCCGGTCTCACCCGAGCTGATCGTGCCTCGGACCGAACTCAATCATGCTCTTTCGAGCCTCAGCCTGTGCCAAATGCATCAGACCTATGTGATCGCTGCCCGAGTTTATGATACTCGGCCCGATCCCAACCTCGCACTTTCACCTTTTCACATACTTTTCACAATTACTTGTCACACCACTTTTCTTTCTTACTCATGTACATGCTCATCAAGCATTTACCACACTCAACTGGCCCATCACACGTGGCCCGTGCACGCATCAATTAACACGTACAACATGCTCACTCAGCATTCAACATGGCCAATTTCAACAATTAAATTAATCTGGCCCACGCGTGCACATAATCAAACACATTTCAATCCATCAATCACAATTCAATAAACACACAAGGCCACTCATGGACCCACAAATACAGCCACGTTCATAGGCATAATTTCGGCATTTCCGAGCATATTAAACACCACAATCCAACCATACTACCACACACCAAACTGACACCACTTGTCCTTAAATCGAGCCCTAAGCTCGCCAATTCCATCCCACAACATCCGACACTCTATTCAGTCTCACTCCAGCCTCGAAATATCCTCATTTCATCCTCAAGTTACCTCATATAACACACAAATAAACACTCAATTAAATCAACCCCATCCAGAATAATTCAAACGTGCCCAAAACACGTAAATTATCAATTTTCTCCAATCAAATGGTGTCGGATTAATTCCGATCCTTCACGAGACTTTCTCGCCATAATTTCTAGGTTCCAAAAATTCAACTCGCGTCCCAATCGGACCATCACAGCCCCATGAACAGTAATTCACAGACAGTGAACAGTGATTCGAGGCATATGAACAGTAATTCGCAGCCCCCATTTTCTGAATTTCCAATAATTAGTGCCTGAATTAAATCCCAAGACCCACCATAAAATTTCCACTACCAATCCATGTAATTCTGCACCTAATTCCATACTGATTTTGTCCAAAATCACCCGTCGATACCCGAAGTCCTAAATCAGGTTTAGGCGCGACTTACCCGCGTCGACTAACTTAACATATCACCTGGTCAATTGAACCATCATTTCAATTGAACCCAAACGTGCACGAATCAAACATATTTACACCAGCCCATTGCACAAATGCACACACAATTCTATCACCACAACTCAATTATGATTAAAACACATGTGAAATACATAAATTTCTATTTTTCTCCCACCAAACGACGCCAAATCGATTCCGGTCCTTCACGGAACTTTCTCACCATTAAATCTCGGTTCTAGAAATCCAACTTGCGTCCCGAACCGAGCATCACAGCCTCGTGAACAGTGAATCGCAGCTCGTGAACAGTGATTTTTAGCTTAAAATTCCCTCAAATCATCCTCCAAAAATTCCAAATTAATTCCTTAAGGCCCGCCATACATTCCCGGTCTAAAGCCCCAACCTTTCGCACCCGCACAAGTCCAATTTCACCTAAAATCAAATTGTTCGGCGATACCCGAAATCCTAAATCGGGATTAGAGGATGACTTACCGCGTTCTAGGCTAAAACGGCTAGAACGGAAAGCGGCGGCCCTTAATCGGGGACAACGGTGACGACGTACAACTTCCGGGTGGCGGCAATCGGCTTGGACGGCGATTGCGTGGCTTGCGCGTGGCCGAGGACCTCACGGCCAAGAGAGAAAAAGAGAGGGAGAGAGTCACGGTGGGGGGTAGTGGTCGATGTGAGGGCGGCGTGAGGCGGTGACCGGCGGCGTACGGACGACGGCGTGGCTCGGCGGCGACGGCGATCCGTCCGGCAAGAAAGAAAGAGAGAGGAAGAGAACTCACGGAGGAGGGGGGTTTCACGGGAAGAGGGGAAGAAAGAAGAGAGGAAGAGAGAGAAAAGGGGGGTCAAAGTTTTAAATATCAATTTTGATCACTTTTGGCAATTTACCAAAATGCCCTTCTCTCACATAACTACCCTTTTATAATTCTCAAGGGTAAAATGGTCCAATTCTCCGTTTCTTGCTCAAATCAAATTTTTCCGAAGGAATTGAGCACACCAAAAATTGACACGTGTCACGTGCAACGTCGTCCTAACGTTCCGGCGTGATTTCCTAATTTTCCGGTGTCCAATTTGGGCAAAATTTCCATAATTAAATTATATTAAACGCAACCCGAGCGTTTCTCGAGCTAACGGGCGGCTTGCTGGGGAAATTCGCTGAATCGACTCATGACTGATACTAAATCGAGTCACGTGCAAGTTCGTTCGGTGCGTGACGACCTCGGTTGTCATTAAAATTGCGAAGATCAATCACTTGATCCGAGGGGTACGATCGATTGGTATAATTTCAGAATCATTCGTCAAGTCGTTTCGTGGTCCAACGGAATCACCCGTGATCCACTACTAGGACAGTGGCGAACTGACCCCTAACTATCCTTGATCGGCCAACAGTGGCTCAAAATATCACTTACGCGATTTAAATGGTCGAAATCCATTCACGATCGAATTTTCCTTAGTTGCGCGAATTTAATTCCCCTATTAGCCTTTCCCTAATGGTTAGCATTCCCAGGAATGATCAGTGCCAGGTGAGAACTTACTACGAGCACATTTCATAAAACTCAATTATTTAATAAATTCCAATTGGTGGAATTTCGGAATGTCACAAAGATCATTGATTTGGATTTCTTTACAAAGAGACAATAACAATAGCTTGAGACAAAGGGAAAAATGTAGCTTATGTGAGAAAAATATATTTTCCGATTTGTGAATTTGTTTAAAGTATAAAAGAAATGTCCTCTTGCTAAAGAAAACTGGATGGCAAAGTAATCCGTTCAAGGTTATCAATAATACAAGTCTCTAGATCCATGCCAATCATAACATTATAGAAGCGATCCATTGGAAATCACCATATGTCTTGGAGTCTAGTGGCGATAGTGTAGGGGGTTAAAATTGAAAAATATGTACCAAAATATTTGCCATCGATAGTGTTGATAACTTAAAGTACTAGAGAATAAGTTTTTTTTGGGTAAAGACTAGAGAATAAGTTTTATTCGCTAAAAACCTAAAATTGAATAATGAACGTAAAACAAGTTTTTACCGAATATGGAGTTGAGGATATAATTTGTAGATTACAGCAATGTGGTAATGCTATATTAACCAACTTGGTAATAATATCAAACCCTACAATTTGCATGCATCCATGCGGATTAGTCAAGCCAGCCAGTTTTGGATACCTCGAGTAATGGTAAAATTCATTTTGAGATCTCTAAATGAATTTAAACACTTTCATTATTTATGCAAGATTCAGTGAATTCTTATATGACTTTAACATGTTAAGTCAAAACCAACTAATGTTATCAAAGATCTAGTCTCATTTAGGGCCACATATTTGCATGTTTTATCACTTAATTCTAAACGTTTCCTTAGTGTTTTGGCACCAAGAGAAGATATGTGATTCACCTATTGGAAACCTCCTTTTGCATATTCATTTAATGGGACATCCCTCTTACTTGAATATGTTTATAATGTATATCAGTTTCACATAGTGTTAGCTGGACTGATTACTAAACTAACGTTAATCGCTATTAAGAAACTGAAAATGGAAAGTAATAATAGAAAGCCGGGTTTGCCAAAGTGTGAAAAGATATGTAGATTGTGGTTAGATATGTGATCCGGTACATGTAGGTAATCCATGACTTCATCAAAGGATATTAAATTCCTTAGTCATCTGAATTATCGAATGTACATATATAGAACCCCACAGAACACACCATGTTTGAAATTTGACCAAAGTTTGGATTTCTAAATATCATGGCAAGAGTTTTCTCGCGTTGATGGAGAATTGATAAAGCATTAATTTATTTAATGTGAAGTAGATTATAAATTGATCCAAAAAGCATATCATGCAATGAGAGTAACTATTATACTGAACCGGATCATAAATGCTGATTTAGTTTAACACTGAACTGGGGTCAAGCAAGATAAACATCATGGAGTGTTAAATATTATTTACTTATTTTTCAATAATTAAACATCCATGATTGACTGTCCTTTAAGTTGTATCATTATCGAAAGTCGGATTTTTTCTTTTGGGGTCAAATATTAGACTTTATGTTACTAGAAACTATTAACAAAGCTCATGTTAATAGTTTCTCAAAGTTAGGCTCTCTTATGTTGTGGATTTTGAGTTAATGGATGTGCATGTGAAGTTTTGGGAGACTAATTACCAATTATTCCAAAAGTTTAACCTGTTAAATGAAAGCGTTGTTCAATATCATCTCTTATGCTCATCCAATGCAAACATTAAATGCTCATTATATGGTGGTATTAAATGCCATATTTTTCATATTTGGCTTCCATAAAGGGCCTTTCCTTTTTAGCCACTTTGACAATAATGAAAGAACAAACTTCCCTGATTAGTTCATTCATATATAACAAATTATTATAAATACTTTAACAGTTCATGTGGATTCCAACTCAGAAGAAATGGATAGGTTTAAGAGTGGTTAGCAATTTTCAGTATGCTGCTAGGATAATGTAGCTGCTTGGCCTAAAGGACAAGGTTCAGGTTCCCTAGATCCTACTGGGTGCGAGGTTTTGTAAGGAAGGTGGTTTCCTGCTTGGTTTTACTAGCTGTGTGATTAGATTGGTTTTTTTATATGGAGATTTATCAGAGTTTGTGTGTGGTAACTCTTCAAAAGATAATTTAAGTTCAAGAGAGCTCGGGCACTTAACTGATGGTTTGAAGTTTTCAGTGATCGCACATTACTTTCTTTCTGGGAAAAGGGCCTCTAAATTGGGACACTATAATGTCTCGTGTATTTTGGATCTTTTGTACCTTCATGATTTTGACGGGAAATCCTTGACTATATCGAGACAGTTAATACATCAGTCTTCATATAGGCTCAAGTCCAAACACACAGACCATAATCGAGTGAATATAACCCAAGATGTTGATGGTTCTAATTGGTTCGGGGGTTTCTACAATCAGAAACATCAAATAGCACATGAAGATGAATAAGACTGGACCGGTCTTCCTCAAACATAAATCGTTAGGAAACACGCTAACATGACCGGGGAACAGAACAACAAGTAGAATAACACGAATAATCGGCAAGACAAAATTGAAAAGGAATGGCAAGATTTGAACCTGGAATTTGTGCTCTGAATCATGTTAGAACAACTGTTTTTCTAAAAAAACTTAAATTGTCAAGAAATGGACCAACAAGGTGTATGCAGCATATAGTAAACATAGATGATTTAGGGTTTAATCATATTTAAGAGAGATGCTTAAAAATCTTGCAGTAAAACTTCACATAAAGATTTTGATTGGTAGTTATAGGTGATAATAGTGGTTGACTATCCGAAGAACTCGTACGCCTCGTTACACTCTTAATGAACCACTTGCTTGATGACTTCTTTGATGAACCACATATAGAAGATAATAATTCCACTTCCACATGAATGGATTTGCATAATTTTTATAGGTTATTATAGATAGGTGGCATATATTCTTTTGGAGGCTGTCTTTTCACCTTTATATACTTAGGGCACATTTAAAAGTCTTGGAAACTAAACTTTGCATGGACCGTGTGTATCCAATAAAAATCTTAAAGAACATTATGTGCAAGACACTTCTCATGGCATAGGACTTAACCATGATGAAAGCAACTGAAATTTTGTTGAGCGAATTTACTTTATAAGTATAATAACTGAACGAATTATGCATATGGGACTCACAAAATTATAAAGATATATATTCTATATATGTGTCGATTTAAAGAGATACCCCAATTGCTAGGTTATTAGCCTCTCCCATAAATTTGTGGTCTGTTTCAATCATATATCATCCTTGGAGATATATTCTTCTTTTGTTGGTTCACCTTTACTTTTTATTTATCTCATATAAAAGTAGCTAATCACAATTGCCCAGATGATTTATCTTTTAAAATATATATTCTGACTTTAATATGGTAACATACGGGGAACAACTTGCTGGGAACGACTTGTTGTATAATAAAACAAATAGACACATCTGTCTATTATTCTCGAGAACTGTGAAACATGTAGCATAAATTAATGAAATTTTTTTATATCTAATTATCTATAGAGACTGAATAGCCAAAGTAGATAAGTGAAACCCCGATAGCTCGCTGCTTTAATCAATGCGATGCACTCCATTATGTAGTCTGCTGAAGATAATCGCAAGCGAATTTTTTTTGTTTAATGTCATATTCCCTAGGTACATAGCATCTAATGACCAAATGGAGATGGATTCTTTCTAGCTTGGGATAAAATACTGAAATTTTAAAATCGAAAGAAAAGTTTGTCTGCTGAAATGTCTAAACCCTAAATGACAACGGAAGCGCATCTTGCCACCAACACTCAAAGCTGTTCATTACAAACTAAATATTACAAGCTTTTCTTTGGAAAAAAAAAAAGTCTGTGCACACATCTTCCAATAGATCTGGTCAATTTGACATAAAGAAACAGCCCATAAATTCTTTTTAAGTCCTTTTCGCAACGTACGTCTTATTCCCACTATACTTAATGAATTAGTTGGTCCAATTTGAGTCTTAGCACATGAAGTCCTGCAAATTCTTAGGGTTTTACTCACATGACAATGAGAATTATTTTCTTTTCTGTTTTGGTCACAGCACAACGAGTATCGTTCAATTGTTTTTTTCAGTGATGCTTCCCATAAATATACAATTACTAACAGATTTCTGCCCTAAAAGGAAGGAACCCGATGGCAAAATTTGAAAAGAAGCTCAGTACCGCACAACGTATTATATAATGTGACTTGAAGACCCATGGTTAATGTTCATTCCTCTTTGTCAAGTCAATATAGCAAAGCTTCAAGAAATAGAAACTGTAATTACAAGTTTGACAAGCTCCTTCCTTCCCTATTTAGTTTTCTGGCTGATGCAAAGTCCAAACAAGGGAAACGATAAATCAAACACTTCCCAAAATGGTCAAAAAGGCAAACGTCTCAAAAAGATAATGGTGTTAAGGAATTAGGGTTCACAGGTATTAATTCATACTTCATACTTACTACCGAAGTACGTGGAAGACACGTAATACTTTGGTCATGGTTGAAAGATTTACACGAAAAGTTTGCATAAAATCATGTCATTTTTTACATGATTGATAGACATCATGGTACAAAAAAGGTGAGTTAGCTCGACTTTTTTTGAATGAGTCTGAGTAATAGTTTCCGTAACAAAAAAATAAAAATTGCAAAAGAATGGTCATTGTCTCATCTTTGAATAAAGCAAAAGTGGTTTCCTCCTATAAGAAAGTGCATGTTATTTAGTTACTGGTGACCCTGGTTTTGAAGAACCAAACCGGTAAAATAAACCCCAAGTTGTAAGTAAGATCATATTTGAATGCCTAATAGGAGTCTTCCATTTATTAATTAGTAAACTGATTTTCTGAATAGGTCTTAGTAAAGAGTAATGCTAGAGATAAGACTAGCTCACAATATAGACTTATTAAATTATATGTCAAACTAGAAATGGGCATTGAACCAATGTATCATCTTTAATCCTCCAATAGGATTCCGTAACACCCGCATCATTTAGTAAATAAATTTTGTTAATTAGTATTAGGGTCCGTTTGTTTAAGAGAAAATTGTTTCCCAGAGATTGTTTTATGACTTTGCGGTGTTTGGATGATGTAAAGCTAATCGATTTATGGAAAACAGTTTTTCACGGACAGAAAAAAATGGGAAAAGTGTTAAAAAATTCTTAAAATTTTTGTATTGGTGCCAATTTAATCCTAAGCCTTTTTTGGTGTCAATTCAGTCTTAAACTTTTTTGTTTTTATGTCAATTCAGTCCTTCCAGCTAATTTTGGCCGGATATTACTGATGTGGACACCGACCGGCCTACGAGGCACCACCGGCGACGACATGAACAACTTTTGATAATATTTTTCTATTTATTCATTTATTTTTTATTTTTTTATTCTTTTTCTTTTTCTTTTTTTTTTCTTACCCTTTCTCTTCCTCCAGTCGGTTGCTGGACCGGCTTGAGACCAGGGCCGACGAGCCCCATCAGCGGCTGGGCGAGGCACGACTTTGCTGGATTGGGCAAGGTTAGGCCTCACCCATGGCTAGTAAGGCTCAACCCTCTCTTGATCCGACAAGGGCAAGCCTCGCCCAGCCCAGCACGATACTCGAGCCATCGCCAGATGGCCGTGAGGGCGACCTCAAGCCGAGCTAGGCAAGGTGCAACCTCGCCAGATTTGGCAAGGTTGGTCCTCCACCATGGTTAGCAAGGCTTGACCCTTGCTAGTTTTGGCAAGGGCGAGCCTCGTCCAGTCTAGCGCGAGGTTCGAACCCTTGCCAGATGGCTGTGAGGGCAACCTCGAGCTGGGCTGGGCGAGGCGCGACCTCGCTGGATCTGGCAAGGTCGAGCCTCCACCATGGCCGGCGAGGCTTGACTCTCGCTAGATCTGGCAAGGGCGAGCCTCGCCCAGCCCAACGTGAGGCTAGGGCCCTCGCCGGATGGCTGCGAGGGTGGCCTCGAGTTGGGTTGGAAGAGGCACGACCTTGCCGGATCTAGCGAGGTTGGGCCTCCTCAATGGCTAGCGAGGCTCGACCTTCACCCAGCCCAGCGCGACGCTGCCCTTGTGGCCATTCGGCGAGGCTCGACCCTTGCCGCCCTCGCTAGTGGCCGACGGGGTGGGGCTTGCCTGTGGCCGGCGAACCTGGCCTCCAGTTGGTCGCTGGATCGGCGATTGGCTGGAGGAAGACGAAAGGGAAAGGAAAAAAAAAGAAAAAGAAAAAAAATTTAAAAATTTGAAAAATATTCAAATATTATTAAAAGTTATCCACGTCATTGCCGATGGTGCCATGTAAGCCGGCCGGCATCCACGTAAGTAAAATCCGGCTAAAATTAGCTGGAAGGACTGAATTAGCACAAAGACAAAAGGTTTAGGTGTCACGCCCCGAACCCCTACGAGCTCGCGACATCCCCTGCTCCGGTCGAAATGATGTGACGTCCCAGGAACGTCGCCGACCCAACCCAAACATCAGAAGCACATGCGGAAGCGGATATAAAAACCCCGGACAGAAAGATGACGACAACGGGGTAGAACACCCTAAGAATCAAACAACAACATCTTCATACATCACCAAATATACAAACATTATATTACAAATATATACAGCACGCTAGCATCCGAAATCACCGTTATAACAAAAGATCAGGGTCTGGTTAACTTAACTTCCCTATGGGTTAACCCGATTTACACAACTCCTAAAATGCCCTAGGGAAAAACCTAAGGATCGCCCTCTTCCATTCTGCTTCTGAATCTCTGGCTTGAACCTCCGAAAACTCACCTGCGGCTCCACTAGGCACCAAGAGCAGCTTCCCGGACTTTCAAAAAGAGGAGGCAGACTTCCCGGGTTTATGGCTGGGGGTCTGAAAGTGGCGGTTATACAATCGTGAGACGAATCTCAATAAGTGTACAACCCCAAACTCCACGTAGGCACTCACGTACCGCCAGACGAAATATGCATAACACACAACAATCAACCAAACTAGCAACCACACGCGACCCTACCTGGAATCCATCATGCATGTCCCTGCACGTTAATCAACCACACAGCCAGTATGCCACAGAAATACATCACAGCCGCGCGCGTGCCTCGATTATAAAGCAAAACCCACTTGGGCACGTCCCATACCATGCCTAGCAGTTTTTATCCCATAATCGAACATCACACCACGCGATATAAACACACTCGCACATTAACTCACACCACACGTCACTTTCCCAAATCTCGCACCTCAAGCCAATTTCCGCTCATTCTCAACTCTTCCACCATTAGCGCGCCCGCGTAAAACGCATCAGGCCAACGGTCTTCTGACCTCGTCAGGCATCGACACCCCATCGAGCCGGGCATCGTCACCTCGTCAAGGATGGCATCGTCCCGCGTAAACGTACACGCCTCAGGACGAAATCCTACACACACTTTCCTTCTACCGCGCCCACGTAAAACGCATCAGGCCAACGGTCTTCTGACCTTGTCAGGCATCGACACCCCGTCGGGCCGGGCATCGTCACCTCGTCAGGGACGGCATCGTCCCGCGTAAACATACACGCCTCAGGACGGATCCTTTCCAATCAACCCTACATTTCCGTACCTTCGTTCCACTCATACCACATCTATCATACGGTCACACACGGCCTCACTTACACACAGCCAAACACACACACCTCACACACATGTCACAATTTCATATTCTCGTCACACGAACACGCCACCCAATCACACATTCTGGACACGCGAACTCAATGCGCATTCACACTACCACACCCACACACCTCACGGCCATACACACGAGGCGCACGGCCAAGCCAATTTCAGTCCGAAACACACACCAAACTAGCCAACAACAGCAAACAATATAATTAATCCAATAAACCCGATCAAGCCAATATAATTCCAATCAATCACAAACTTAATCCCCAATCAATCTACAACATCACAGCCATCATCGAGCCTCCCAAACCTCAAAATTCATCGCCCAAATCAGTCCATATCCACCAAACAACCAGCCACTCAATTAGTTCCAAATCAGCCACAAAATCCCCTAAACTGAACCCTAACTGCGTCTAGCAATATCCGAGGTCCTAAATAGTTTTTGGAGGAGATACTTACCTAAGAAAAACAGGACAAGCTGGCTGGACAAGGGACCGGAACAGTAGCAGCAGCGGCGGCGGCGTCGCTGGCGACGCACGGACGCCGACGTACGGACACCGTACGGAGACTGTACGGACGGCGACGTATGGACTGCTGAGGCTTCCCGGTGGCAGCGGCTCGGTCATTTGAGCTACGGCGTGGCGGCAGTCGGCCTCCAAGCGGCGGTACACGTCGGTTCCTTGCGCCGAACGGGGAAAAAGAGAGAGAGAGAGAGGCGAGATGGGGCGGTGCTGCTGGTGGGTGGTGGCTGGACGAGGCAGCAGTAGCGACGGCGGTCGGCGGACAGCGGCGGTCCGGCAAGCTCTGGCGGGTGGCAATGAAAACCAGCGAAGGAGGAGGAAAATGTGGGGGAGGGGTTGATCTGTGGGGCTGCTGGCCGAATGGGGAGGAGGAGGAGGAGGAGGAGGAGAGAGAGAGAGAGAGAGAGAGAGAGAGAGAGAGAGAGAGAGAGAGAGTCCATCTGGTCAATTATGTGGGCTAGTGGGTGACACGTGTCGCGATCCTACGCGATTTTCCATTTTGCCCTTGATTTAACGGCCTAAATTCAGCCCAATCAAATAATTATGGGGCAAAAAGGTCTTTAGCCACAATAATTGAGCTGATAAATCAGACTTAATTATCCCAAAATTATCCCAAAATTTTCGGAACCAAAAATGGCCCAGGAGCAAAATCGTCATTTTTCTGGTCCCGGGTCGAAATTCCATTTTTCGCCCTTACCAACCCCAAATGTGTGTGGCCAACATAATATGGCGTCAGAATTGTAAAAATAGCTTCTTAAGCCCTCAAAAATTTACTGCAAAGTCTTGGAGAATAAAATAATATTATTTTTCACTTCCGAGCCAAAATTCCAATTTTTGACCGTAACAACTCTAAATGTGCGTGGCCACCCCAAAATGACATCGGCCGCGAAAAATAATCTCATACGGCCTCAAAATCGACATTGGTGACCAGAGGGGCAAAATCGTAATTTTTCCGGTCCCGAACCGAAATCCATTTTTTTGCAGAAATGGGTGGCTCTAAGGTTGGCCAAGCCAAAAATGTCATCGGCCGTCCAAAATTGTCAATTTCAAAATTCTTGATTCTCTGGTCTGAATTCCAAGAAATAGCTAAAATCGACCAATCGCGACTTTAGCTTATCTCTGGCTAACGGGTGGCTCATTGGAATTACGCGCTCTCGACCCGTGACAGACACTAAGTCAAATCACGTTTAAGTTTGCTCGAGCTAAGGCGACCTCGATTGTCATGTAATTGCGAGGGTCCGTCACTAGTTCTCTTTGGACACGATCAATTAGATAGATCGGTTTCTGTTGGCCCAAAATATTCCCTCGTCAATCTTTATGGTCGATGGTCGAACCCAGGCCGAGTTCTTTGGTCGTGCGAACTTAATCCCGTAATGACCTTACCCCTAAGGTTAGCATCCCGAGAATGCGCGGGTCCCAGGTGAGATCTCACTATAGTGCATTGATCAATATTCATTTCCTAAATCCCGGGAAAAGGATCGAAAATTCAGTCTGTTACATTAGGGCTGAATTGACACAAAAAAAAGATTTATGACTAAATTGGTTTCCTTGAAAAAACCAACTTAAATCAAGGAAAAACAACTTCTACTCCTAGCAAGAAGAAGGAAATCACTTTTCCTAAAGCACCAAATAAATTAAATCTAACCATTTTCCTTGAAAATATTTTCCCGTATCATTAAATTTTTAATGAAACAAACACAACTCTCATTTTTGTAGCATTATTTTAAAGGAACAGTACTGCTAGGCTAATCTACTGTAACTACGTCCATTAAACTCCTATACAATAATTAATATAATTGTTATTTAAAAGAATGACCCATGTGTTAGCTAGAGGTTTGCGAAGATGACAGCTATTTTCTTGAACTTCTTAATGGATAATCTAAACGAGGAATTTGTTGTCGAAACAAGAGATCAAATAATAAAATAAACAGAATAAGGAATTACGTTAGACACTAAATTCATGCGATTCAGTCGATATGATCTACATCTACGAAGAGAGCAGCACAAAATTTCATTATAAATCTAGCGATATAACGGAAATTATAACTATAGTTGAGTAACCTAAACACTCTCAGTGTTTTCCAGCATTCAATTACATCCAATAACTCACATGATGTTTAGCCTCACAATTTCTCGTTAAACATTCTTTTAATCTCACAAAATAATTATATAAAATATTAACACAAGATTTTTATGGCTTCAAATACTCGAGATGTAATTCATGAGCACAAGCACTCTCAGTGCAGTATGTACCCGCACGAATTTAGTTGGGTTCTTTTGAAAGCCATAATTTGTATCAACCAAAAGATAAGAATTAATCAATAAACTTCTTATAGAAAGCCCATCAGGTATGACACCTTTACCATAGCTTATTCACCAGTTTTTACGGGATAAAGAGAAGGAAAATCAAAAAGCAAAGAGATTATATTATTTTGGGAAAGCTATCTCCTGATATGAGCAAATGGATAAGGTGAACCAAACGTGAATTAGACTAGAGCATCAATAATTGATTATAAATAATACCCTCGAAGTGTGCCAAAGTTGGGTAATGACGTGGCTGATGACAAGTAATCGAAACCCTGCATACGTCATCCATGAGCGAAGCAGAGCACAATTTCATCGTAAGACAACAAAATAATGCAACTTGTAGGCCTAGCTTGGTTTTATATAAATTTACAAGAAAGACAACCAAACGTGCGTTAACTTTGAAAGCATGAATGCTTTGTTTTTTTTTGGCCATCAACTTTGAAAGCATTATCCCACTGAAATACTTTTAACCACTAAATAATAGAATTTGTGATCAGAAGAAGAAGGAAAGTTGAGGGTACATTTGGTTTCTAATAATTGTTCAACGTTTTCTTTTATTTTTCTAAAGATATTTTAAGTTATTTTAAGTATCTTCATTAATTTTTAAGTGTGCTTGATTCAACTTAATATGCGCTCATCCTTGTATTGAATTATTTGTAAGATTATACAAAATCTCTAATCATTTCAATGTGTGCGAGATCCTAATTTTACAAACGATGATCAGGAGGTGGTTGCCATCCTTAGGCGTCTTGCGGTGGTCGCATGGCTGTGAGATGGTTGTGTGCAAGCATCTTAATTAGCCTACTTTCTTCTAAGCCTGTCGCATCCTATACATAAGAAACGCTAATTCCATTAGTACATAACAAGCCCGTAATGACATCCCCATCTTTTACCAAACAATTTACAGAGTATAAGAAAAGGGGTTGTCCATGTGTATCAAGGGTATAAAATACACAATATCTTCTACTTAATTTTATTTTTCTGTAAATTAGTTACCTTTATTAGCACCAAACTGATATGGTCGATACAAAGCCAGATTATCTAGGGTGGCTAAAAAATTTACAAAGCAACATGGTTACCAGCTAAAGAAAACTATAACAGACGAAGCATCTACAGAGATTTTGATTCCCCAAGTAGCAAAAAAGAGTTTTCACAAGCTAGCTTCAGCAGCTTCTTGACGAACGAATCACCCTTTAAATGCACAACTGCCTAGACTAAGCAGATGACTCCAAACTTTCTTTGTAAACGACTAATCTGTCCTATAGTGGTTGAAGTCTCATTGACGCCTGCATGGAGCGATTTAGTGGACTCATGATATTAATTCGAAGTTGAATGCATTTGCGTAATTCCAAATGAAAAACTCTCATATAAGCAGACCCTAAAACTCTTTTTACCGACCGTAAGTTAACGAAGGTAGAAGCAGCAGATTCGGTCGGTTGGATTCCATTTGCCCTCGCGAGGAGTGGTGGTTGGATAAGATTGTGTCTTCCTCTTGGAGAGAAGAGATTATCTTCATTGGAGAAATCTAAGGAGGTTCTCGAGAAGTGAAAATCCATCAAAAGTTGTGGCGGGGGCGAACCAATGCTCTACAAGCATGTGTGCCCTTTGACCAATTAATTGATATACGTAAAAATTACGATGCGCGAACTTTTTGGTGGTTTGGAAAATCATATAAGGTCATAAGGGACTAGCATAGCCACGCGTCCATTCCTTCTATAAGTTTGTAGGTCTTGTGCATGCCTCCCAAGTTTTCTAAAAGTTGAAGAAGAAGAAGATTTTAACCTAGTTTGACTAATTTATAAATACATATATATAATTAAAACACATTTTTATTTTATTTTTAAATTGCTTAAATTATGCTTTCTTTCTCTCGTATGATAATACCGACTCAATTCGTGAATAAACACTTTCTTCCTTTCTCTCTTCTTGCTTTAGACTTGCTAAATTATCTTTGGATTCTTTATCTCATACTCATCTGTTTCGTACATAATCACTCAGTTTGTTTTTATGCATAATTGGGTAATTATATGGGCTTGTGTAACAACAAAATTATTTACTCACTCTCTCCCCTTTGAGATTTAATTTGGTAAAATATGACTCGTTACCGAAGGTATCAAAATGTTCAAGATGAGACACATTGGAATCAAAGTGTTTGGGATTAGAAACATCGATGAGCGCATTATTCAAACTTGCATGGTCACAAAAAGAAAAAAAGAAAGTTAGATTTGTGTTCACATAAACCAAGTATACATTTTTCTTGTTTTAATTTAGTATTTCTCTAGAGGAAGCATTGAATGTAGGTTTTAATACGTCAAAATTAGTTTTTTTTTGTTGCTTCAGCCCAAAAAACAAATCTATTTTCTATGATTTTTTTTTCCAAATAGAAAACCATAAAATAATATGAAGATTCAAAAATTGAGAGCAGTATTGAGATATCCCACATCGCTTGACTATGAATTTATATGCTCTTTATATACAAGCGGTCTCCCTTTATCTATAAGGTTAAACTTTTGAGTTAGATTTTTTAACCTAGTATTAGAGCCATACTATGCTCCAATTTTTTTGCGTGTGTCCTCCACCACATTTGTATTTTTCGCACGTGAGTCCTCCACCCCATTTGTCAAATTGCACGTATCATTTATAATCACGATGACATGCATATAATGAATGGAAAATCACCTCAACAAATTAATATTTTCTGATGGTTAAAAGTAAATCAACGTTGTTCCTACATACTTCACGATTATTTATGGCTCGCAATAGTGAACTTCTCAAAATATTCGACTTTTTTTCTTTGGCACCCAAAAATTGACGAGTTTATTTTACGTGACTTTTACAGATAAAATCTTCCACTTTAGTCTTTACATATTTGATATGACCTTCGAAAACAAAATAGTGGTGACACATGCAGTGACACAGCATAGCAACCCCAATTTCCTTAATCTAACATATATTCTTATGAATCCAAGAACAAAAGACCTCTCTTTCATTCTCATAATCTCCTCATCCTCTCCATTACTTGGTAGGCCAAACTTGTTTCTCCTTGTATGTGTAATCGTCAATTCAGTATGTGCGCGAAACACTACACCTCCTAACGACCCATCACTGTTGTTAGTCCTGCTTTCCGGCTCAGTTTACCATGATCAACTTTCTACAGTTTTTGAATATAATCATAATATCGAGTTTTGGTCCTCCAGCGGAAATTGAGTGCCACTAACTAATGTTCCAGATAAACATTATGACAAACAATTGGCGATCAATATCATGCAAATTTGGAACTCTTCTTTTCTTGACCAGCGGAGCAAATTCTAACCACACAATTTCTCTGAACTTTCGTCAAGATTTGTTTACCTGCTTGTCGAATATCGGGCGTGCCCCCAAACACATCAATGATCCAATCCTTCTTTTGTAATTATAGCATGGCGTATTTCACTATTCGCCTCGACTTATCCCTAGGAATGCATGCAAATGATCAAATTACGTGGTTATAGTACTCATGTATATATAATAATCTGATGTCAATAGAGGTTCCTTATTTTTTGGAGTCTTAATTGACTTTCTCAAAATTGTTGAGATTAATCAAAATTATCCTCATGTTGTAATCGTAAAGATAATATCTTTAAGGTCAACAAGGAAAACAAAAAATCAAAATTATAGACAACATCCATAGAACTTTGAAATATATTTTTTCAATATATATGGAAAAGATTCACACAAATGGACAATGAAAGAAAATTTTCAAAACTTTTAATAAAGAAAATCGCAGCTGTAAAAATTAAAAAGATTATGTCATTATCCTAACTCTTTTTTTTTTTTAAATTCGACCAACAAAACTAACGAATGACAGTTTTCTTTTTCATGCAACCGGGAGAATTTTTGGTGTCCTGTATCTTTCAAAGTCCCTTTAATGTGGAATCGCTATCATATGTAAAAGTCGAGGGGCAAAGGGGGTCTATTTTCATGAAAGCTTTGTAAAACCCAATGCAACAAGTTTCACCTTATCCCTAATGTTATTAGGATTAGTTTATTCTATGCTGAACACATGGATGACCTCGTCATTCTTAGGATTTCATGTTAGTGGCCGACGTCATTATAAAACGTTTTAATGACTTCTCAAGCTCTGAAGTCCCGCAATTTTCGTGTCAAACTACCCTTTTATATTTAATACCTTATGAATTATTCAAATTAAAGTTCGCATAATTTGGGTATAATTGAAGTAAGTTAAGAAAGTCTGCGGATAAGCTGAGATTCAAAAACTCTGGACATTGAATTATCACAAGAAAGTATATAATGTGCTTTTATGTAATTACAAACTGAAGAAAATTAGAAAATAAAAAGTTGGAACTTCTAAATCTTCCGTAACCTAGGATTACCAAGCAATGTAATTTTTTCATCAACCTGCTTAGCAATTTCTATTCAACCTCTATCATTGAAATCTTATAAGAAGTTGTTTTCCTAGGAATCCCTAGTGTTAAGCGACTCTAAGTTCTTTCGCTTTAATGTTTTTTTTATACCGACTAATCCAAAAAACAATAATCAAATTTTCATATTTTTGTGACGTTTTTCCATCTTTCGCAAACAAAAGACAAATTAGAGGAACAGTTAGGAGAATAATCAAGTTTCAAACATGATTATCATCCACAAAAACTTGTAGTGACAGAAGCATAGAAAAGTTAAGATTGTGCATTGATGTTGTAGATCGCATGGCGCTTGCACTTGTTGAGTGTATCGTCATCATTTGAGCTGTCTTGCATAGCAATCTAGACTTCTTTCTTGCATAGAAAAGAAACCACGGTTAAAAAATAAAAAGATTATTTTATTTTTTCTTAGAGAGTCCGACGAAATCACAGACTGTCGTATTGGCTAAATCAATATTCAAAGTGTCTACAATAACTTTTTTAATGTGATGACAGCGGATCAACTTATGTTTTCTATCAATGAAAATTAAAGGCACGTTCAAATGCAAAATATTCTATGTTTTCCCCTAAAAGTTGACCAAATCAACTCGCCGTTGGGATGAAATTATAACCACATTACCGTGAAAGCAACATAGCCCTGCTTTATTCTCCACCCAAAAATAAACACCTTAGTGTATGGTGGCCAGCTGTAAATACGTTGTTTGCAAAAGTCGTTGCCATCATTTTAGGATCAAGACATTTTAATAGACTAAACTTTTCTCTTTTCGTATTTTATCTAGCAAGACCAACAAATGTCAATTTCCTACTAGGATCAATGTATCTAACTGGGCAAAAAGTTAATTGGGCATATTCTTGTTTGCCAGCTGTTTTTTTTTACTGATCATAACACGGTTATACGTGGAGTTTCACTCGTTTGATTCGGGTGATTTGTCTAAATAAATAATTAGATATAAAATTTATAAATTCATATTACTTTCCGAAGTCTTTGTTCTTTACAAATAATAGTCGATCCATGTTTTCTAGTGAGATATGTGCAAACCTAATCGGTTTGAAGATTAACTGTGCTTACTGCGTCATCCAAGAAGCAACACTCAACCAGTAAAGGAAATCTGTCTCACAGAGGATGATTAATCGTTAATCATAGGAAAATATGAGTAACATGCCTATAGGACTATCCACTATTTATGATTGATACAGAGCAAAATTCACTCTTATTATTGTTCTGCAAGTTTCCGACCTTCCTGTTATGTTCGAACCTGGATTAAAATTTTCTCAAGGACAACTCATTTTACACCCTCACATGTACTGTGGAAAATATTGGGCCTACGTATTTTTAAATTACACAAATATATATGCTCGTGATCAAGGAGAATAATCCCTCTCTGCTTGTGTCAGTAATATTTCTTTTTTGGTGTTTTGAGAAAATCGTAATTGCTTGCTTGTATTGCTCATCGTATGGTACAAATATTTATACAAGGAATCGCCTAACAAAAAAGGAAATGAAAAGATCTACTAAATACATCTAACTAATTATAAAAGATACACCAAGTATTATGCCAACTAAAAACAAGAAGTAAATCTTAAGTAATGATAAGAGATACACTAAATATTAGAAAAACAGAATGTAAAAAATGAGTATTGACGAGCAACACAAGAAAGTACAAAGTCCGAACTTGTAGGCATAATATGTCAAGCCAAATTTACGAGATAACCAAAAAAGTGATTATACACAGCGAAAACCATCCATCTCAATATTTTCTAATGAGAGTCACAAGTGGAACTCTGAATTTTATAGTGATAATTTACAAAACAGGCTAGGTTGAAAGGAGAACATCACAAAACCCTAATTGAAAATTCCAGTTAATCATATGAATTAGAATGACAAACTACAAGAACTTCAAGGCATATCTCCGCGAATATTTGCTTTCATCCCAAATTGGATAATTTTAAAAACCCAGTTTGCATGGGGTTGTTTTATTTCATGGACTGGGTGTTGGTACATCCAAATTCACCTTGATCCTTGAGCACCTAGGGTTCCTGATGAGGTCCACATCACGATCCCAGATTTATTATTCCATTCGGTTGAGTTTTTATATGTAGCCTAACGCGTGCCAAAGTTAAAGGTTGTGTCACGATCTGTACATGGTCAAATTATGATAGTGTCTCGCTCTGCTTGTCTAATTTCAAAGCCTTATCTTCTTGCATGAGTTGTTTCGTTGCAAGTTGCCTTTGTTAATTCTAATGTTGCCAAAAATATGCAGCATCTTTTACAGTATTATATCCTTCCAGATGTCTGATTAGATTCATTGATTGTTGTTATTAATAACCAATTAGAGTAAACTATCTGTAATTCAATGGCTTTGTCCATTAAAATGCTTCTAGGTTAAAGTAGCTGTCCCTTTCAGTTCTTATCTCATGCATCTTGCTGGAGGTCTTGGGTTTGAATAGACGCATGTGCTTGTTTGAAAAAACACAGTGCACGCATCTCCAACAACCCATTTCCAGATGTGGTGATCCCCTCTAAAGAAGAATTGTCTCGTGATGCACTGATACCTGGGACAGAAGCTTGATCATATATAAATGGACGAAACCTATCAAGTATCTGCAAGATGGTGTGGACCGAGTAAACACGTCGAAATCGACATTATTTGGTCTCTGGTCTACTTTCAAGGATTAGAACCTAACTGAACTCACCAGTTCAAAATTACCATGGAAGACCCAAAAAGACAATTTCGATGTCTTATTTCTTCAAATATTGTCCAAGAATTGCTTTATATTTTCCCCAGCTGTCATATACTTCTGCTTCTACACAAGCAACGGTAAGTTCACAAAGGCACTCTCAAAACAGTACTTTTCCAATTATTTGAGAATGTATGGCCACAAAAAGAAATGTTCGAGATTAGCCTCATGTACTTCTCAGGAGATCTACAACCTTTAGATGTCACTTCTACACCTCTTACCTTAAGCTTTGGGTTAGGTTGATATTTGTTCCACAATTTCTTCGAACAATTTAACATGTGGAAGCAAATCTTTACCAAATGTGCAAGATTTCAGTTTTAGCTAATCTATCTTTTCTTTCAAAGAATGGTTAATCCAAGAACGTCCGATCTGGCAGTCAACATATTGGGAGGCCCGCGATGGAGTCTGAAAAACTTTTATGTGCCTTGAGTCGAGGGATCATGAGAGGATTGCTTCCGAGGGCAAAAAGAAGAGTTCCACAAGGGAAAAATCAATTTGAAGCAAGGCAACAAAGAAGTTGCTGCAAGTGAATTTTTGTTCAAAAGTCTTTGATTGTTTCTGAATTATACCACTGCTTTTAAGGCCAAGAAAGACTAATTAAGGCAAACTTTTAAGTTTTTGGCGTTTAATGAAAAACCAAGATCATGCCATGAAGTACTGGCTTATTCAAAAAAAAAAATCATACTTTTATGATGTTTTTCCATCTTTCGTAACATGACACAAATTAGAGGAACACTTAGGAGAATTTTTCTATACAAGAAATATCCATTCAAAACTAGGAGAATTATCTAACTTTTAAACAAAATTGTTGTCCCCCAAAACCATTGTAGCCGCGGAGCCCTAGAAAACCTAAGACTGCATTGATTTTGTAGATCGTTTGTCTTGCTTAGTTGTCAATCTAGATTCAATGTAGACCTCTTTCTATTTCTTTCTTGTATAGCAAAGAAATCACAGTTAAAAACATAAAGGTTTGTTTATTCTTTTTGAGAGAATAAAATGAAATCACAGACTGTCGTATTGAGTAGATCAATAATAAAAGTATTTATATCATTTTTTTTAATGTGATAACAGTGGATCAACTTTTGTTTCTATCAATGAGCATAAAACGCACGTTCTAAGATGCAACATATTCTATGTTTTCCACCAAAAAGCTGACCAAATCAACTTGCTGTGGGGACTAAATTATGATCTGATTATCATGAAAACAACAGAGCCCGCGGACCCATGTATTGGGAGATGCCTCCGCATTATCCACTGCTTTTTTCTCCACCAAAAAACAATTACCTTGGCGAATGGTGGACAGCTGTAATTACGTTCTTTGCAAAAGCTTTGTCACCATTTTAGTATCTGAATCTCTTGATAGACTAAACTTTTCTCTTTTGTATTTCATATAGCAAGATCAATATATCTCAAATGCACTCATGGATCAATTTATCTAGTATAAAGACGTGAGAATAACTCAGTAACAAAAAGCTAACTGTGCATATTTTTATTTACCAGCAATTATCTAAATGAATAATTGGCTATCGAATTTTCTTAAGTCATACAACTTTTTTAAGTCTTTATTTTTCAAGAACGATGAAAGGATGTACACACTACAAATTTTATTTTTCACAAATAATCATAATTTCTAGTGAAATATTGCAACCCTAATAGATTTGAAGATTGACTGTGCTTCGTACTTCATCTTATAAGCAAGCACCAGTCAACCAGTAAAGAACATATGTCTCGCAGAGGATGATTAATTGTGCTTAGTGCTTCATTTGTATGTGAGCTGGCTGCACTCTTATTAATGTTCTACGAGTTTACAAACTTTCTGTTAGGAAGTCCTAACAGACTTTTAGATAACTTATTTTCATATTTTAGGCAGTTTTCTATCTGAACTAAAAAATCACAAAAAATAACATGCATGTGCATATAGAATTAACATGTCATCATGCCTCGGCATTAATGCCACATCATTATACAATGCCATCTTGCCCCGTCATTATGCCATGTCATCTCGCCATGTCGCCATGTCATGTCATCAATGCCACATCATGTTGCCATGCCATCTCATAACTTGTTGCAAGGTAAAGTAGTGCTACCGAGGATAAAAAACTGCACTGAACACCGCGATTAAGCTTGCTGAAGCACTGTAAGTTGGAAATATATGTTCAGATGTAATTTGAAGGTAGAGCCATTCAAACCTTTTCAATTGCTATGCCTTTGCCAATCCAACTGGCTAATGAATGGCTATTGAGATTGCAGAGTAATCATCTTGCAACATGAAATTATTGTAAAAGAACATGCATGGAATTGTGATTATAAGTTCATCATTTCTCCACAGAACACGATAAATCCACTAGACCATCCTTAGAATGAACCACGACCCCTAACAGGACATTACAAAGTAATCATATGGCACCTCTTCATCTGCGTGCGAGTGCCTTCAGCGATCATCATTTTCCCCATAAATCCATGATGAATTCTTCACAGGAACTGCTGTGGTAGGCGAAGTCCTGCTGCATGCACACAAGGGCAGGGGCCGTAGCTCCCAAATGCATGTACATGTCACCAAAATATTCTACAATTTCAAGATCTCTCATCGGAAGAAATTGTTCCCACAGGCTTTCTTCTTCTTTAGTCAAGCTGGATGGTGAATACCAGCTATCCTCCGAGGTTTTGTCATCACGGTGAACTTCATAAGAGGTGCAGAAGCTATTAGCACTCATTGTTGGAATTTCATTTTGAGATCCAATGTTGGGTTCTAATTTCGGACTATCAATGGTGGGAAGAGATCCATATGGATGGGATGAACTGTCATTGTGATCGGGCTTAACTTTACTATTACATGTGGTCAGAATTTGCAACTTGTTCCTGTTGCTGATGCGTTTCTTCAGACGGGTGTTCCAATAATTCTTTATTTCATTATCAGTCCGTCCGGGAAGACTAGCTGCTATAGCCGCCCATCTGCGAGAGGAATTTAATCAAGAATCATACATTTGTCTACAATCACAAACATATGTTTATGTAGCACAAGTACTGTACTTATATGCACGTGACCTAATTGTATGTATGCTCTCTCTCCCTCCCTCCCTCCCTCTGATCTCATGCTCAAATTTTGCTTAATTATTCTGTTAATATTCATCTCCTGTAGGTACTAGCTTCCGTATATATCCTTACCAATTAATTTGAAGAAGCTATATACACAGTAGGTAGCTTAATATTATTAGTCATTACACATCAAGCTATGCAATCATTTTTTCGAAAGCCATTGAACTTTGACTATCTAGGAGTTATATTGGATTTTGTATCTCTGCAATCTTTGAATAGATAGATGTTACACCTTTCTCCGCTGTTTGAAGAGCATTAGCGCTCTCTGTGTGCGTATATATGCATATGTGCCTGTGTGACTTTGTGCTATACACTTCTAATAATAGTAGCTTGCTTAGGAAATATGTCCTTTTAGTGGATCCTATTCATTTGAGCCAAGGATCATATTTGAAGAAGGGTTTTATTCCCAGAAAAAGAAGAAAAAGAAAACAACAGCAACAATCTAAAACAACAACTGATCAAGAAGTACCTGCAGGCTATCATTGTGGAACCGAAAGTCGTTTGTACGAACGAAATGAAGTGTTTTATGCAGCAGTGATTTGAAGATTGTACTTTCTCCGCCTAGTGATGCTAAATAAATTTACAGAGGTGATTTTTTTAATCTTTTGTCAGGTTTTACAGAGGTATGATTGTGCAAACTTACTTATTTCCCAGAAGTCGGTGCAGCTCAATGATCAGGTCCTCCTCTTCTTTGGTGATGTTTCCATGCCTGATGTTAGGCCTCAGATAGTTCATCCATCGAAGTCGACAACTTTTCCCAGTTCTTGCCAAACCTGAGTCATTCAGACACATAATCAATACTCAGGTTGATATTAAACCCAACAAAACCAGATACAGAGATCAGCCAAAAACAAGATTATCAGATGGAAATTTCATACCAGCAGGTTTGGGCATGTGAGTCCAGTTCCAAATGCCATATCTCCTGATATAAGCAACGAGCTTCTGATCTTCTTCCCCACTCCAAGTACCCCTCTTCACTGTTGTACTGTTGTTCTTGCTGGGTCTAAGTAGGGGTCTCACCATTTTTGCGCTAGCTTTTGACTTCGTGAGGGAAGAGAGAGAAGTAATGTGGCTGTGCTATTAATTCTCTGGCTTAAATGATAATGTCAGGAACTTTAAAACTTGCTTTCCATATATATTTAGGGTTGGTCCCACATTTACATGTTTTCTAAATTCCACCAAATTCAAAAGGTTCGCACTGATTTTTCTTAAATCAAATTGAATTTCCTGGAAACTTGTGACATGGTGTCATTTTCACTGGTTGGTAGCAATGTGTCTTTTTTTTTGGTCGGAGGTTGGAAGCAATGTCGATTGGTGTATGTTTTTGGCATCATTTGAAAACCCTCTGCCTAAGATCCAATTGGATGAAGATTTTGTCACTCGGAAATTTTAAATAAGAAATATGTTTGATATACGCAATACTTTCTGACTGTGTATACTTCTGAAATAAATAGTCACCTAACATCTCATCAAGGGATCAATTTCTTTATTTCATCTTCTCATTATTAAGCTAGTTAATCAAGTTTGCTCGTGACTTATATATTGATACATTCACATCAGTATATTGTGCTTCAAGTGTTAGGCTTAATGAAGAATGCTAAGAAATTTCCTCCCTGATAGTTCACACATTAGATACAAATAAGTTTTTGATGTTTATTAACATTATGTAAGAAAAAGGAGAGAAATGGGGACAACGCGATAGTAAGGAAGCATTGTGTTAGAATATTCAAATATTAAACCGTGCCTTCATTTAGCAACTTAAGCTGTTAAAATAGTTGGCAGTGATCCCACAAATTCTCACATGGTATTAGAGAAAAATGTCCTTAGTTCAAATTTTTCTAGGTTCCTAGTACAACATATGCGTGATTTTAAAATAGTTGGCAGGTAATATCATAATATCTCACACATCAAAGATTCATTTATGCATGTCACTCCCTATAACCATTGGACTTGCTAAAAACTAAAGTTATAAGGATGAATTCTGAGATGTCCCAAATCATTCATTATATAGGTTTAAATAAGGTCTTTATTCCGTATATTATTTGTATCTAATGACTTAGGCTTGTAGATATATAGCCATATATATTGTTCATATACTATCTTTATTTTTTTTTATGAGGAACTCAATCTACTCTTGCTAGGACGCCTATAAGTCTGATCTTTTATAATATAATAGAGCAACTTAAAAGAAATCGTCAACTTCAAACATTCACATTTTGTGAAAATCCATGCTTGCAATAAGATGAATGCATGTGCATTACTATATAATGGAAAGTGATGATAATTTGAAAGAGTCAACATGGTGTTGCTTTAGATGGTAAATGAGTTTGTTCTCTTCCTTATGGTCTTAGGTTCAAGCCTTGTTGGAGCATTCCACGAGTAAAATTCTGAATGCACCCAGCTGACGAGGGAGAATGCCTTTAAGATCGCCTAGGGAGGTGCCTATAATGAGTTAATGGATGTGCATGTGGAGTTTTGATGGACCAATTGCCAATTATTTGAAAATTTTAATCTCTTATATGAAAGCATGGCATCTCTGTAAATGCTCATTATGTGGTAGCATTCAATGCCGTATTTTTCATGTTTGGCTTCAATTAATGGCCTTTTTCTTTCGTAGAGTCGACGTTAGAACATAGTCTAGTCACAGGACAACTTTTTAAGATGAAACTACCTTGATTAGTTCATTCATATAGCAACAACTTCTTATAAGTAACTTAACAGTTCATGTGGATTCCACGTCAAAATAAATGGATAAGTCGAAGTTTGGTTAGCAAGTATGCTGTTAGGATAAAGTTGCTGCTTGGCCTAAGGGACAAGGTTCCGGTTCCTTGGATGCTACTGGTGTGAGGCTTTGTTGTTCTTTTATAAAGTATTTTTTGTTGTTTTGTAAGGAAGGTTGTTTGTTGCTTGGTTTTATTAGCTGTGTGTGTGTGTGTGTTCAGATTGGCTTTTGTTTTGGAGAAGTCACGTTGCTTTATGACATGTTCTGTTCGATATGAAAATGGATTGTTTCACACCCTTCCTTTTCTTCTGAGCATTGAATAGAGGTTCAATATGGCAAACATCTATACAGATGGAGATTTGTCAGATTTTATGTGTGGGTGTGAGACGAGAGAATAGCTCGTCAAAGCATAAATTGAGTTCAAGGGAGGTCGAGCATTTAACTCGTCAAAAGATAATTTAGATAGGTGGCACATATTATTTTCAAGGCTGTCTTTTGACCTTTATATACTTAGGATAAATTTCAAAATCCCAGACACTAAAGTTTGCATGGACCGTGTGTACGCAATCAAAATCATGAAGGACATTATGTGGACGACACTTCTAATGGCACAGGAGTTAACCAAGATGAAAGGAAACTGAAATTGTTGAGCGAACTTGCTTTATGAGTATAATGCTGAACAAAATTATGCATATGGTACTCACAAAAATATAAACTTATATGTCTATATATGTGTTGGTTTGTAGAGATACCCCATTGGCTAGGTCATTAGCCTCTGCTATAAGTTTGTGATCTCTTTCAGTCATACATCATCCTTCGGAAGATATTGTTCTTTTGTAAGTTCACCTGTGCTGATGGATCATCTCATATTCAAGTAGCTAGCCACAATTGTCCAAATGATTTATATTTGATATATATCTGAATCTAATATGATAGTAAAGAGCAACAACTTGCTGAATTATAAAGCAAACATCTGTCTATTATCCTCGAAAACTGTGAAACACACTACATAAATTAATGAAAGTTTTATATCTTATTATCTATAGAGACGGAATAACCAATTTAGATAAGTGAAATCCCAAATAGTACGCTGCTTCAATCAACGTAATCACACAATTATTTTAGTCCTCTGAAAATGATGAATAGCCAAAAAAGATTTTTTTTTCTCTTTTTTGTCTTATATCCCAGTTAATTGCATCTGATGACCAGGTGGAGATGGATTCCTTTTATCGCGGTATAACAATAGAATCTTTTTCTTTTCTATCCTGATCATAGCGCAACGAGTATCATTCAACGGGTTTTTTTTTCAGTGATTCTTCTCCTAAATACACAATTTCTAACAGATTTGTGCGATTAAAGGAAAGAATCCAAAGCCAAACTCGGGAAAGAAGCTCAAGTACTACATGACTTACTATATACTCTATTTCAAGACCCATGGTTACTGTTTCTTCCTCTTTGTTATGTCAATATGGGAAAGCTTCAAGAAATAGGAAGGGTAACTACAAGTTTGACACCTTTCCTGCCCTATTTAGTTGGCTGATGCAACGTCCAAACAGGGATAGGATAAATCAAACACTTCAAAGGTCAAGAAGGCAATTGTCTCAAGAAGATAAAGGTCTCAGCGAATTAGGGTTCAAAGTTATAACTTCCTCCATAATAATTACTACCGTAGTACGTGGAAGACACGGAATCACTTTGGTCAAGGTTGAAAGATTTGCAAGAAAGTATTGCATAAAACCATGTCATTAATAGAATTAATCATGGGACATAAAAGGTGAGTTAGCTTCACTATTTAGAATAAGTCATGTTGCACAAGATTGGTCCTCTCTTGTAAAAGAAAAAGTGGTTCTCCCCTGTAAAAGAGAGAGTGTGCGTTACTTGGGCTACTGGGTTGATGAACACAACCTGTAGAGTAAATTCAGAGCCACTGACCAAGAAAATAAATAAATTCAGAGCCAAACTGTATATGGATATTTAAACCAGTGCCATTATATTTGAATGTCCAATAGGAGGCTTCCATTTACTAATCAGCAAACCAATTTTGTGAATGTGCTTTTAGGAAAGAGTAGTGCCAGAGATAAGAGTAGCTTACAAAATAGATTTTTAAGTTATATGTCAAACAAGAAGAGGGCATTGAACCAGTGTAACATATTTATCCTCCAATAGGATTAGGAGTTAGCGGTTTTGGGTTCCGTCCAGGTTCTACCTAAAACTTGAAATCTACTCGTCAAAACAGGTTTTTTAATTTTTGGAACCCGGAATCTACCCTGCGTACCTAAGAACCTGAAACCTATAGTGTCACAGGTTCCAAGGTCGATTTCAAGATCTACCCAGGTTCCCCATATACTATTAATTGAACGATTACAGTAAATCATCACCTCTAATGATCACCTTTGACTATAATCCACTGATCACAACTCACATTTAAATACACGAAGAATATGAAACATTAACAAAGTAAAAGTCTTAGTCATGAATATCGCCTGAATGGAAGCTCATACTAGTAGTTTCATATTACGTACTCATCATTGGATGCCATGGGATACCACAGGATCGGGCAAAAACATAGAACAAGAAAAACACAAAGATTTGTTTTGAGTTCTAAATTCCGGGTTCCGGGTGACCTGGTACTTGAAACCTATCCGTTCGAATACGTTTTCCAATTTTTGGAACGTGGAACTTACCCTATATACCTTAGAACCTAAAACTGTACCGGTATACTAATACCAATTAACGAAATTTGTTTACTAAATGATGCAGGTGCTAGAATCCTATTTAGGGGTGAACATGACTCCAGGGCGTTTTCGTTAATTGGTGTCAATATCTCTAGCATTATTATTAAGAAAACAGTACTACTTGGCTAATCTATTGTACCTACCTCCATTAAACTTCTATTAATATAAACTTCTATGCAATAATTAATAGAATTGGTATTTAAAAGAATGACCCATGTGTCAGCTAGAGGTTTGTGAAGATGACTGTCGTGACCTTCCCGGAGGTGAACCATGTTGACACCCGAATTTTCATCGATCATCCAAGCCTCCGCTTCTTTGGCAAAATTATAAAGATAGAAATTTTCGAAAAAAAAAATCATTTGGGCCTAATTCATTGGTCAGCCCATTCATTTTTCAATTTTACTTTCAGCCCAGCCTGTCCATCACTTTATTTCCTTTCAGCCCATTTATCTTACGGAAGACCAGCCCATTGGCTCTTTTCCCATCTCTTCCTTACGCTCACTTTTGGTGAGCAAAGGTACAGGGAGGTGACGAAGAGGGATGGTGACGGACGCCCTTCGTCCGGGAGCGAAGGAAAGGGAAAATATCGAGGGAGAAAGAGTTGGCTGGGGAGAATTCCATCGGAAAGGAAGAAAAGGGAGGAAAAGGTATAAGAGGAGAGCGTTCCGGTGCTTTCTGATCGGAAAAAGTGCCCGAAAAATCTTCTCCTTCCTCCATTCATCATCTCTGGAGGCTACCGGAGAATCGGATCGCTTGCCGAAGTACATCCAAAATCATGTCGGAATCGTAGTTCATTCATCGAGAAAGAGGAAGCATAGTCAGACCTCCCCTGCCGTCGCTGATTGAAGCTCCGTTTTTGTCCAGGTGAGTTACTCAGATATGCCTTGCTTTGCTCTGTTTCTACTCATCTATTGAGCTTCAAAGCCTTGGACTGAATCAATGAGACTTTGGATCAATAGTGTGATATAGAAGCTGTGCCATGGAACATAATGATGATTTGGATTGTGATATATCATTGTCAAGCCGAGAATTGCTCTGAAACTGAGTCTAGAATTTATGTTTTAAGCCGTGCATCAACTGCTCGTTGAAATGCTTGAATGAGATGTTATGATTTTATAATACCGTATTTGATTGTGAAAATTCTAAGTGAGTCATGATAAACTGAGACCGAGTTGATGTGAAATACGCTGGTTTAGATCTTCATACATTACAATCGGACCGAAAATTGCGTTGAATCTCACTCTAGAACATATGTTTTAATTCGCATATCATATGTTTGATGAAATGCCAAAGAGATGGTTGAATCTAAACCTGTGATTAAACTTAGAATCAATTCATGTTTTGCTCTCATAATCATCAGACTTTATCTGACTTCGAGTTTCTTTGTGTTCTTTTTGGTGATTTCCGTAAACTTTTGTGGCATGTTCATCATTCGTCCGAGTCGACTATGGTTAAAATTTCTGCTGGATTCATTCCCCTTGCCGGGGATATGCCCGCGGTTTGAGGCCGCCACCGTTAGTTTTCTATCTCTATTTCATACATGTGATTGCTTGTTTGTTTAGATTTAGGATTTGTTGTTGTGGCCGGAAGTTTGCTGGCCATAAAATGGAATTTGGTTGCCGGAGTTTAAAAGATTACAAAGAAAGCTTCACCTCAGCACCGGCTGTACCACGTCGGACGGCTGGCGTCCATGTCGAACTGCTGATGTCCACGTCAGCGATTTTTGGCGTAAATTGGCCGGATATAATGATTGGTACCAATGTAAAAATGTTTCTGCTTAAATTGGTTCAATTGAAAAATTTAGGATTAAATTATGATCAATATAATAATTTTAGAATTTTATGGTGTGTTTCCCCATTCTGTCGGTCGGATTCTATTCTATTTACCCGCACGTTGATGCATGGCGGTCGGACAAGATTCTCTCTTCCTCTTTAAAAAAGGCATACCATATTCATAGGGAAAATCTAACGACGTTCTCGAGTAAGTGAAAAACATCAAAAGTTGTGGGGGTCATTCTATTAATAATCCTATGCTCTACAAATTAGCGCAGGCTTCGAAACAGCATAGGCACGCGTCCATGCTTTCTAATTTTTTTTAAAAAAATTTTGATTATGCGTGACATGTTCTCTTTCTCTTGCACGGTCATATTAATTCGTTTCATAAGGAATCACTCACTTTATTTCTCTCCTCACTTATAGACTTCCTAACTTACCCTTGCATTCTTTATCCCACACGCACCTATTTGATACTTAACATGCATAATGATCTAAACCCCAATAAGACATTTTGAGAAAATTTTGAAAGGTTATGACTCACTCACTCCCCTTTGTGATTTAATTTGACAAAATGCAACTTGTTAATGAAGTTATCAAAGTGTTCAAGATAAGACGCACGGATGTGCAAGTTATTCAAACCTGCATGGCCACTAAACAAAAGTTATAGTAAGAACTTAGATATGTTTCAATAAACATGTATACAATTTTCTTGAATTTAGGGTATAAGACGTCAAAATAAACTATTCTTTTCATCGCTTCAGCCGAAAAAAAATTATATTATATTGTCTTTTCTCAATAGAAAACCATAAAATATTATGAGATCTAAAATAGAGGGCTGATAGTGAACAAAAAATCACATCAACAAAATATTCCAATGGTTAAAAGTGACTCCACGTCAGTTCTACATTCTTCGCGATTAATTATGGCTCGTTGTAGTGAACGTTTTTTTCTCTTTGGCACCCAAATATGAACGTGTTTGTTTTATGTCACTTCTAAAGATAAAATCTTCAACTTTAGTCTTTATATAAATGACATGACCTTTGAATGCATAATTGTAGTAACGCAGTGACACAGCATAGCAACCCTAATTTCCTTAATTTAAAATATGTTCAGAGAAAAGTGTCAAAAAAGTCCTAAACCTTTTGTATTAGTGTCAATTTAATCTCTAAGCTTTTTTTTGTGCCAATTCAGTCGTAAACCTTTTGCATTGGTGCCAATTTAGTCCTAAATCTTTTTTTTTGTGTCAATTTAGTTCTAAACCTTTTGCATCGGTGCCAATTCGGTCCTAAACCTTTTTTTAGTGTCAATTCAATCGTAAACCTTTTATATTGGTGCCAATTCAATCCTAAACTTTTTGCATTTGGTGCCAATTCAGTCTTTCCAGCTGATAGCTACTCACGTGTCGAAACATTAAATTGGCACAAATGCAAAAGGTTTAGGATTAACTTGACACAAAAAAAAGGTTTAGGACTAAATTGGCACCAAAAAACGGTTTAGGACTAAAATGGCACCAACACAAAATGTTTAGGACTTTTTTGACACTTTTCCCCATATGTTCATATGCATCCAAGAACACAAGACAGTCACTTTCATTCTCAATGTATCCTCATTTTCTCCGTACTTTGGTCATTCAAATTTGTTTCCCCTATCTAGCATGATGGTCTAGTTTGTCCGGAACTAGTTCGACCCGATCTTCTATTATGTATAATCGTCAATTCAATATGTGCGCCAAACACACCACCTTCTAACGACCCTTAACTGTTGTCGGTCCTACTTTCCGGCTCCTGATCCATTGAATATTTCCATAGTTCCTAGTTTACGACGATCAACTTTGAACAGTCGTTAAATAATCACAACATCAAGTTTTGATCTTCCAGCGGCAATCTCTTGACCGGGGGCACAAAAATTCTAAGCACATAACTTCTCTGAACTTTCTGTCAAGATTTTGTTGACCTGCTTGTTCAATATCAGGAACGATCCAATCGTTTTGCATACGTTGATAGGATGAAATGCCCACATTAGTTACTGAGGTTACCTTGTTAGGATGCAGACGAACTACATTGTTTCCTATTTGTCATAACATGTCGTACTGAATATTCAACTTGTCGCCGGAAATGCATGCAAATAATGAAATTAACTAGTTATATTACCCATCTAT